>OY720431.1:64224672-64852104 GCA_963082735.1 Pocota personata | reverse complement strand
TTGCAATTGCGGGATTGTCTAGGGTCTTATGCCTAGGCGCTAGGAAACCTGGGCCAGCAACTCGCGTTACCGAAACTTTAACCGCTACGGAAATCGACACAATGCCTCGGATAAGGACTGATAACACGTTGACGACCTTTGGCTATGGTACCCGGACTAAGATTGGTTTCTGGAATGTGGAGACGCTCCTTGACTCTCAGAGTGAAGGACCTCAGAACGCCAGATTCCTTCAATTGGAGCATGAGTTCATGCGATATAGGCTGGACATATTGGGAGTAAGCGAGATAAGATGGTTAGATGCGGGTGAGTACCAATGCCCAACGCGTAACACTGTATTACTCTACACCGGAAGACCATCCGGAAGCCCCCGTGGATATGGAGTTAGACTGCTGCTAACGCCAATAGCACGCAGAGGCCTAATTTCCTGGCAGCCGCACGGTGATAGGATTTTAGCGGCCAGATTCCGGACGAGAGTACGTCGCGTCACCATTATACAGTGTTACGATCCCACGGATGATTCGTCTGTGGAAGAAAAGGAGACCTTCTACAACCAGTTGGGAGCTGTCCATAATGCAACATCCAACGGCGACATTGTCATTGTGATGGGGGACCTGAATACCAAGGTAGGCTGCGACAACGAAGTGCTCTAACATGTTATGGAACGGCACGGACTAGACAATCGCAATGACAACGGCGAAAGATTTGTTGACTTTTGTAACGCAAATCGTCTTGTCATAGGTGGCACCATGTTTGAGCGCGGGCGTGACTTTCCGATGATACCTGGAGAAGGATCAACGAACGAAAACAGCTAAGAGCTCGAATTGCAGCAACTCCAGCAGCAGGGAGGATCGAGCTTGAGTCCCTATATCACATGAAGATGAGAGAAGTACACCGTAGCGTGAGACGTGACAAGCGCAATTACATCAATGCGATGGCTACGGAAGCAGAAGAAGCAGCAGCGAGGTGCGACAGCAGAACCGTTTATAGAATCACTAAAGAGCTTGTAGGTGGCTGAAACTCTACTCAACACCCAGTCAAATGCTTAGGCGGTTCGCTGCTAATATCGGATGAGGATCAACTGAAGAGATGGAAGGAGCATTTTGTTTCGGTTCTAAACCGAGTATTCGCCAGCAATATGCACCCAAGTCAGACTGAAGTGTCCGTAGAAAGAAATTCCCGAATTCGCACCACAACCCCCAGTAAGGAGGAGATTATTACCGCAATCAAAGCACTGAAAACTAATAAGGCTTGGTAGGACTTGACGGCATACCTGCGGAGCTTTTTCAAGCTGCGCCAACAGCATCGGCAGAGCTACTGTTCCCACTTGTCGGGAGAACATGGGAAGCCGTGAGTTTTCCGGATGAGTGGAAAGAGGGAATGACCGTCAAGCTCTCTAAAAAAAGGCAACCTAATGCAGTGCGAAAACTGGAGAGGTATCTGCGTGCTGCCTGCTGTGGCCAAGATAATAGCTAGAATCATCCTGGAGCGAATCAAAGAACACATTGAAGATACACTCGACGCCGAACAAGCAGGTTTCCGCTCTGGATCCTCCTGTGTCGACCACATCAACACCCTGCGGATCATCATCGAGCAATGTGTTGAATATCGATCACCACTTCACCTGTCGTTCATCGATTTTGAAAAGGCGTTTGATAGTGTCAATCGGGAATTTATTTGGCGTGCCTTGCGCAGGAGAGGCATTGCTAAATTAATAGCAATTATCTAGGCTACATATGATGGGTCCACATGTCACGTTTTGCACAGAGGAAGACTGTCTGAGGAATTCGAAGTTCAAAGTGGGGTTCGGCAAGGCTGCATACTTTCACCAATATTGTTTTTATTGGTGATTAGCGATGTGCTGAATGCGGCCTTATCAACAGGAAATGGAGGAATTCGATGGATTCTCACATCTGAACTCAAACACCTCGACTACGCCGACGATGTATGCCTACTGTCTCACAGAATAATGGACCTTCACCAAATGACAGCAAATGTGGAGAGGGAAGCAGACGTCGTTGGGCTGAAAATGAACTCGGCAAAAACAAAAATGATCAGCCTAGGACCAAACTCATCAACTCATATATGCATTGCTGGACAAACGGTTGAGAGAGTAGAGAGTTTCCAATACCTTGGGAGTATTGTCTCAACCGATGGCGGAACCGAACTGGATATAGCCAGCCGAATAGATAAAGCAAAATCTGCGTTTGGGATGCTATCCATAGTTTGGCGAAGTAATGCAATTAGCTTAAACACCAAGCCACGACTGTTCCTTTCCAACGTTGAATCCGTGCTGCTATATGGATGTAGTACCTGGAGAGTGACCGTCACTATCACGAGGAAGCTGCAAACGTTTGTCAATAGGTGTCTACGTTACATCTTAAGGATATTCTGGCCAAACCGTAACTCTAACGAACAGCTTTATTAGAGAACGGGCCATGAACCTATAGGCACAACCATACGACGACGAAAGTGGCAGTGGATCGGTCACACTCTCCGAAAGGGTGACAGGTCCATAGTTAACCAAGCGATGCAATGGAACCCGCTTACCCAGGATGACAGGATATGCGGCGGTCCTAGGAGTACGTGGCGCAGAACAGTTGAAAAGGAAGCACGAGAACTGGGAAATTGTTGGGGAGAGCTGAGGCACATTTCCAGAATTCGCACACGATGGCGCGTAGGCGTTGTAGAGGCCCTAGGACCCACAAGGGGATACAGGACATAAGTAAGTAAGTATATCATAAAAAACTCAGATCTGTCTATTTACGCAGATTACATGAATAATTTCAACCCCCACCGATTCTCTCTTTTTGAAAAACGACCTAAATTCATTCTACACATGGTGCGACAAAAACTTCTTAGAACTTAACGTCGGCAAATGTCAATCCATAACGTTCTCTCGTAGGCGACTTCCTCCACCCCTCAGAAGCTATTACTTTCGCAACGAGCCTGTTCACGCAGTCTCCTCTATACGCGATCTGGGTATTATTTGTGACAGGGAGCTATTCGCAAGGCCAATTCTTCTCTCGGTTTCATAAAACGCTGGTCTAAAGAATTCTCGACACCTTCACATCACCTTTGATAGACCCCTCTTTGAATACGCCAGCCAAGTTTGGTCACCATTTTACGACGCCCACACCCTTAGAATCGAAGCCGTGCATCGCAGGTTTATCCGTTTTGCCTTACGTGGTCTCCCATGGGACGACAACTATATCTTACCCCCCTACGAAAATCGGCTAAAATTAATTAACTTGAAAACCCTTACAAAACGTCGCGAGGTAGCTGACATACTCTTCGTACACCAATTATTAACTGCTACGATCGATTCCGCCGTACTACTGGAAATGATTTCACTTCAGACTAACCCACGTAACCTTAAGTCCGTACCGCTCTTTCGTCTCCCTCTCCACCGCACCAACTACGGCCATTTCGAACCAATCTCCAGAATGTTGCGTCTGGCCAACAATGCATGACTTTCATTCCAGTATATCCTCTATTACAAATTCTCTCTATACCTCCTCTTAACAACTCCCCACCTTCCCATAAATGTTAGTTTTAAGTTTTAGTTTAAGAATAATTGTGTGGGCCCTAGGGCCGTTTAGAGGCTATCTCTCTGAAAACGTCAAAGAAGGGTTTGCCTAACGTACGTTGTCTGGTCCTTGCTAGAGCAGGACTACTGCAAAGAAAGTGGAAAAGAGTTTCCCTCTCGTTGCTGTCTTTGCAGCTGCGACAGAAAGTGTTGTGAGGAATTCCAAGCTTGGCCGCGTGATCCCCTATAGGCCAGTGGCCTGTAATAATGGCTACAATTCTGGCAATATCAGGCCTTGATCTGCCTAGTAGATCATTTGATTTAGGTCTGTTGAAACTGGGCCATGTTTTTTTTGATATGGCACAACTGGTAAGGTTGTTCCACCCGAGATTGGCTAGCTGGAGGACGTGAAGGTGTAAATTGCCCTTAACGACTCCTATCGGAATATTTACTCTTTCCGCTAGCGAGCCATTAATAGCTGACCCTCGCCTGGCTCGTTCATTACCCTCATAATTACTGTGTCCTGGCACCCAAGTGAGAGTAATTCCAGAATGGATACTTTGTTCGTATCTTTCAAACCGGCATTGCTCTACCAGTTTTGAGGATAAGGTAACCGAATCAACGGCTTTGATTACGGCTTGGCTATCTGAAAAGATACATATATTTAGGTTGGATGTTGGGAGATTTTTTTAGCATGCGGCAGACTTCCCTAATCGCAAGAAGCTCCGCTTGAAAGACACTAGCAGAGTCTGGGAGACGGAACGATTTTGATATATTCAGTTGGTTCGAGAAAATGCCTGTGCCTCTGCAGTCCATTTTCGAATCATCCGTATATGTACCAAAGTCATTGATTACCATTCCGTTCTTCCATTTTGCTCTGGTAGGGAACTTTACTGAAAAAGGTTTGCTAAAGTCGAGCGTGGGAGTCCTGTAATCAGTCGAAAATGTCACCAGTTCACTTGGTATTGTCTGCATGACCTTACAGTGGATATATGGCTTTGTTGTCCAGCACCCAGTTTCCCTGAGCCATACGGCGCTGCATCTAGCTGAAAATTTAAAATGAAGTTCAAGGGGGATCAAATGCAGGATCACACTTAGAGCATCTGTTGGGCAAGATCTCAATGCTCATGTGATGCCTATACACGCCAATCTATGTACTTTTTGATTCTGTTGATGTTACATTTTTTATGTAAGGCGGGACACCATACTATGGCGTCATAGGTAAAAATTGGACGCACAACGGCTGTGTACATCCATATGGTCATATTTGGCTGGAGACCCCATTTTTTGCCGAACGTTCTGCTGCAGGCATAAAAAGCCACACTTGCTTTCTAAGCCCGTTTCCAACTAAGTTTCGGATCTAGAATTGTGCCGTATTCTGCACTGCAACATAGTGAGAGTGGTTGACCGTCTAGCTTGGGAGGAGTGAATTCCTGTAGCATGGTTTTTGTGGGGTGAATAGCATCATTTCGGTCTTGTCTGGATTTACTCCAAGGCCACATCTCGTAGCCCAAGAGTGTACCTTATCCGGAGCACTTTCCATTATTTGACTTATCGGGGAGGGGAACTTTCCTGACACTAAAAGAACCACATCGTCCGCATATGCAACCACCTTAACCCCCTCCCTTTCAAGTCGCACCAAGATTTTGTCGATCGCCATTATCCATAGCAATGGGGAGATAACACCACCTTGTGGGGTTCCTCTATTTACGATCTTAGTTATACTGCTATAACCTAGTGTAGCTTTGATTATTCTAGTATTAAACATAGATATAATCGAGTGTCTAAGGAAAGACTCTACACCTAACTCGGTGAGAGACTCTTGAATAGCTTGGGTATGAATGTTGTTGAAAGCTCCTTCTATGTCTAGGAAGGTAGCAAGTGTGTATTCTATTCTATCGATCGCACTACCTCATGAAGAGCCGTCTCTGTAGATCGTCCTTTGAGGTAGGCGTGTTGGGATTTCGACAGTGGAGAACTCCAGGGTTTTTCGGATGTGAAAATCAAGGATACGTTCGAAGGTCTTTAGTACAAAGGAGGACAGGCTAATAGGCCTAAAATCCTTCGGGGATTCATGCCCTCGCCGGCCTACATTCAGAATAAAGACCACCCGAACAAGTCTCCAAGTTTGGGGGACATGGTTTAAGTGTAAACAGTTCCTATAAATTGGTAGTAGCTAGGGAATAGCTATGCCTTGCACATTCTGAAGCATAATTGGCATAATGCAATCAAGGCCGGGTGACTTATATGGAGAGAAGTTGTTTATGGCCCAGGAGATTTTATCCTCCGTAATTATGTTTGTAATGCTTACTATCCCTACAGCCTGGGAAGTGAGTATTCATAAGAAGTTCGAACGAATCCTCAGAAGAGTCGGTCCAGCTATCATCCGCCTTATAGATTGGCAGTATTCTCTCCAGTCCTGTTTCTTGACCATTCTTTTGGATGTCTTATATATTTTTAGGCAGTTTTTGTAGGGCTGCCGATATTGAAAATCACTCTAGTCATCTTCCTGAGTTTTGACAGATCTTCGTTCCACCACGTTAGGACTTTCGTTTTACTGAAGTTGACTGGACACGAGACTTTATATGCAATTTTTATTGCTTTCTCAAAGATCTCTACCTTTGAGTCCACTACCGTGGTCGAGTCGATTTTTTGAATTTGTGTGTTTCCTAGTTTCGACTTAACTACACGACTAAACTTTGTCCAGTTTATTCGTTTGGGATTTCCATAGGGAGTCTCAGTCTCGAGACAGACTTCAAAGAGTATCCATTTATGGTCTGAGAAAGATTGTAAATTGGATACCCTCCAGTTATTAACCCTAATAGTTTCGTTGTTTGATATTACTGTGATGTCAATTACCGCTTCCCACCCATTAAAATTGTCCGTACTCGGAAAAACAAAGGTTGAGGTATTTCCGGTATTGCATACAGAGAAGTTACTTGTTATAATGAAGTCAAAAACAGACTCACCTCTGTCGTTAGTTTCTGCACTGCTCCATAGCGTATGTCTGACATTGGCGTCGCAGCCCATCAGAAAGTTTGCCTTATTTGCGTTAATAGTGAATGTTAAATGCTGGACTTCCTCGGACGCACAGTGGTTTAATTTGTATGGGAAGGGCGGTCAAAACTCAAAATTTCATTTTAAATGATAGAAAATAAAACAAATAGTTTACCAAGTGATTAATTTTATATATTATTTAATTTAATTAAAGGTTAAAGTAATAAATTCAAAATATTGTAGTATGCGGGCTACGGCTCGAGTAGATAAAACAATTATTCTGAGAAATTATTTCTTTATTTTCTACTCTATAGAACAATTCAAGTTCACACTATACTATTCTTCGCCTTATTCTTTTCTTACAAGGTCTCTTTCCTCTCAAATCACTTTATCTCCTTTCAATTTCTTAATTCACAAATCCAAACTAATTACTTTTTCTTGTTCACTCTCAACTTTCAATTTATCACCAAATTACAACTTCGCCCATTATCACTTTTCTAATCTCTTCGCCACGGTTCTAAACCAACTGTGTTTTTTTTTTGATCGCCATCTGTCCTTATATAGCAGAAGTTTCTGATAGCCAGAAGCTTCTAGCAAATTCTTCGACCACTGGAACAAGAGAAATAATTATTGCAGTTATAATTCCCTTTTATCCCTGATATTATTCGTCTCTTTCGTTGACATGAGCTGTGGAGACTTCGTCCCAGACACGAACCTCGAATGAAAGGACAGTTTGAACCAAAATTCTGCCAAAATGGAAAGTCACTTCGGAATTTGCTGCATAGACATAGGCGCGTAGTTATTATTATGCTACAATATTTTTAGACAATGTCGATGTTTGTGTTTTTTTTTTCAAATTTCTTTCGTTAGAAAGCAAAGGGTCTGAGGTAAGAAGTAGTCTATTAAATAAATCTGAGTTTGTTGACAGCCTACATATTTTTCGTGTATTCTTCGATCGGAAAAATTTAACATCTTTGTTTTTCGCCTCTGCCGCCTCTTCCGTAAATTGACCTATAGGCAATATGGCGTGTTTCACAATTTGTCCTCCGTGAATAAAAACTTTGTGTACTGAAGCTGGCAATGGGTATTCTGCAACAATTTCACGAGCCGTATCTTGCGTATATTTCTCGAAAGATTCTGCATTAATTGCAAAACAACTTGCCAAAGTTGTTAAAATTACAGCATATCTTTCAATTATTGATTGTTTAACACCAGTTATCTGAGAAGATATAGATGGGCTTGCAAAGAATCTACGTGCAGTATTTCCATCGTTTGAATTTCCACCACCTGGTTTTGGCTTGTCAATTATCAATCCAATGTTCTTGAATTTTTTTATTTCCGGTCCGCCATTTTTTTAAATTTAATCTATATGCTAGATGAATGAAGAATTCAAAGAATCTTATCCACGCATGCAGTGGAGATATGCCAAAATCTAAGAAATCTTCGTTAATGGTTCTTTGTAAGGAACTTTGAATATCATTCATATTAGTTGGCTTTGCTCCGCAAATAGAGCACACCTGCTGCGAAGCAGTATGTGACAATGCAATTTAAGTATATGTTTTACATTGATAAAACGTATTGGTTGGCAGTATCGAGTTGATCCTGGACGAGGATTTTGCCATACAATTTTCTTTTCTGATCCAGAGCTCTCTTGCGAAAATAGTTGAATCGGAACATATGGAGTTATAAACATATCGGCATCACTGAATTCGCCAGAAATTCGGACCACCAAAGCCCCATTTGCCAATTAAAGTAAGATTACCTAAATCAAGAGTTCATTGAGTCACACTGAAATCAATTTTTTTTTACATTATTCTACCTCCTGTGATGAAATATAGACTAGAGACACTGTTACACTGCACTGGCAACTGAGGCTATCAAACAAACAAACAAATACGAAACACTATTACAATAAACACAGACAAAAGAAAAAGAAAGGAAAAGTTTTACAACCTAAAACACAAAACCTGGTCGGTAAAATATTTATATTATTACCGAAATTAGTCTCCAAATTTTCAAAAATTGTTGGGCAATATGATTAAGGGTAACTTCAGCCGATGAATCGGAAATTTTTATTGTTTCAAGCTCTGGGTAACAATCTTGTTTCACTTTAAGAACCTTAGCATAGCTTGGAAAAATATCAACTTCAGTCTTTTGGTTTACCAAGTTCCTGATAACTTGGTACTGATGTTTTGACAACTTGGCCTCAACCAAAAATTTCAAAGCATCATTTGAATCAAGTAGTTTGGCTTGGAGATTTGACAATGCTTCAAAACACAAGCAATATCTTCATCTATTTCAACGATCTTAGCAATTCGTCTCCTTTTAGTTCGAGACGAACTTTCCAAAAAAAGCTTTTTTGGTCTACCTTAATTATTTGGCGACTTGTTTTCTTCTATTTGGTCCTGTGCAGACCTGAAGTCTTCGATAATGCAATCAATCCAAACACTATTTGCCGATAAAAATTGTTTTTTTTTTTCGCGAAGAAGCCTCCCACCTTCTATGAAAGGACTTACAAAGCGTATTTATCTTTTTCTTTGCGTCTAAACTTTCAATTTGGTAAGTTTTCTTACAAATTGCCAATGTTTCATTAATTTTGGTAATACTGCGACCTTTGTTCACCTTATGCCAAATATTAAAAATATCAATGCGCTTGATCATATTGTTAGAACCTAAAAAAAAGAGGAAAATAGTGTTTTATTTCGGGTCAAAATTTTACGATTTGCGCAAATTTGCGCAAAAAAAGTCGTATGTATTCTTAAAGAGGAAAGATAACTCTAAATTATTGTGAAATATGAAAAAAAAAAAACACAAATTATGCACCATTTTCAATAGAGGTCAAAATAATAAAAAAAATATTTTTTTTTAAAGAAAATTATTTAAAAGCTATCGTTAAACATTATTTTATTATTCATATCACCTTTTTTCCAAAATAAACTTTAAAAAACGGACCAAAAATGGTTAAACCGGAATGTCGTATTTTCAGATTAACGTTTTTTATAAAACTGCGAAAAACACTCAACTTCGTGACGTGACTGACTGCCCACAACTAATTTTAGAGGAGAAACCTTACTGCCACTTTGTTCTCCCGTTATCATAGATAAAAATTGCATTAAAACAAACTAGTTTCTTTAACCTTAAAATTTTGACTTTTGGCCTATGGGAGGAACCACTGTGGGGCGGTGTCATATGCAATGAAAACGTCCCTTCCATTTGCAGTTTCCAATCAAATCACTGTTATGTCGGCGGAGCTAAAATTAGGGCATTGAAAAGCTTCTAAATGTTTCTTGGCTAAAATGCATATTCTGTGCTTATCGTTACTGTTGTATTGGTTGTAGTAAAGATTATAAAGGTTGTCTTGAAGTCCTCTAATAGTTGATCCCCTTAGCCAGGGTTCCTGAATAATGCCAATATCAATGTTTCCTTCACTGATAAAGACACGCAAATTGTCTGGGGCACACTGCGAGTGCCACAGATTAATCTGAACTAGCTTCAGTGGGCGAACATTTGGAGTTTCTGAGACGATCTACAAACCCTCCAACAAAATGTTGGCATCGTCGACATCGACTGTGTCATCGTTCGGGCCTAGGTTAGGTTAGGTTGGAGTGGCTGTTACCAAAAAAAAAGAAGCCAACACACTTAGACCAATAATAGGTCCATTGTGATACCACATAGGTTTGATACGCGGCCTCTAGCCTACTCGCTGAAGCATTTAGAGCTTCTGATGAAGCGTAGAATATTATTATAGATCATCTAGGTAATTGAAACAGAAGGCCCCAAGTGGAGTTTCCTTCTTTGGGAAAGAGCTGGGCAGGTGCAAAGAAGGTGAAAAATAGCCTCTTCCTCCTCCTCATCCATGCATCTTCTACAGAAATCGTTAGAGAAGACGGCAAGCCTTATTACAGCTTGCCTATTATGACACCTATATCAGCACTAATATGCTTTCTATTTAGAGAAATCAAATTCCTAGAGTGTTTCAGATTCAGCACAGTCCAAATCTGTTTTGTCGCTAGACAAGTTGTACTCCTTGCCGACCTAGAATTTGTCTTTACGATAGCATCCAGCTTTAATTTAAGTTCGCATGTAGCGATAGGCATACCCAGTAAACTTTGGCCTGGAAGGATGAGTATTGTTGTTCCATGTCTGGCAAGTTCGTCAGCCTTACAACTTCCCTGGAATATCTCTATGCCCCGGCACCCAAATAAGGTGCATATTAAACTGCTCCGCCATCTCTATAAGAGACGATCGGCAGTCTAGAACTGTTAAAGAATTTATTGAGGATGATTCCAAGGATTTGATTGCTGCTTGGTTGTCTGAAAAGGTGCGGGTATCAATGGACGATATTACGTTTTTCTTTAGCCAAGAAAAGTCTTCCCTTATTGCCATTATTTCCGCCTCGAACACAATGCTACAATGATCTAGGAGACGAAAATAGAGGTTTAAATTAAGCCTATACGAATAGACGCCACCACCCACCCTGTCGTTAGTTTTTTAACCGTCGGGATAGAAATGTACCGACTTGTCTTCCGTAAAACCACCTTCTACCCAAAATACTCTGGAAGGGATGTTAACTTGGAAATTTTAGTCAAAATTTAACTTGGGTATGGTGTAGTCAATGTCTTCAGGGAAGATGTTAAATTTATTTAAGCTGGATGCGTGGCCATACATTTTTTTAGACCAGTGTGGAGTAGCTTTAAGGCGAATAGCTGAGTTAACTGCCATTTGCCTGCCATAAATGCCCAGGGGTGTTAAATAAAAAAAGAATGTCCATAGCTGCGGAAGGTGTCGTCCGCAGTGCTCCACTAATGCACAGACAAGCTGAACTTTTGACTTTGCCTAATAACTTCTGGTTTATTGCCTTATCCAAGGCAATCCACCAGACAACTACACCCTACATAAGGATCGATCTAATAACCGAGGTATGGAGCCAGTGAGTTAGTCTGTGTTGTAAGCCCCATTTGCTCCCAATGGCTTTTTTGCAAAAGAAGAGTACGACAGTGGCTTTCTTTACTCTTTCCTGTATATTTGGTTTCCAGCTTAGTTTCCTATCCAAAATAAGACCCAGGTATTTTGCTTCGTTGGAGAAAGTTAAGCTTGTTCCATTAAGGAATGGGGGGTCAATAGGTGGGATTTTGTATTTCCTTGCGAAGAGAACTAGTTCTAGACCACACCGAGCTAACCATCTAGATAGCTTATTCAAAGCGTTTTGTAGGAGCTCTTTTAATGTAGTGAGGTATTTACCGGAGACTGCTATAGCAACATCGTCCGCATAAGCGATAACTTCGCAACCCTCAGCTTCCAGGATTAACAGTAGTTCATTGACCACCAGATTCGAAAGAAGTGGGAATAGGACGCCCCCTTGAGGGGTAGCCCTGTTGACATATCTTCTGACAGATGTCCCACCCAGCTTTGAGTTGATAGTCCGACTATTAAGCAGTAAATTAATCAGCTCGCCAAGTGAACTATCTAACTTCAGATTTGACAGTGCTTTGATTATCGCAGACGAGTAGACGTTGTTAAAAGCGCCTTCAGTATCTAGAAAAGCTACCATGGGGTACTCCGTATGATTTACCAGCTTTGGGTATGAATACCACATTGACTACTGGTTTACGGCCGAAGTAGTTAGCTCTATTAAAAGAAGGAACAAACTATACAGTAAATGGAGGCGCAGACCATCTGATGGTAACTGGTCCTCATTTAAAATGGCACGTAACCATGCCACCTTCGTTGTACGCACTTCAAAGAAAAATTATTTTGCATCCAAATTAAATATATCCCTCCCTGCAAAAAAACTTTGGAGTAACCTGCGTAAAATTGGTGTTTCCAGTGGCCTCAATTCCAAATGCGTTCTCGATTCTGATGAACTAAATCGTGCCTTCCTAGGGGATGATTCCAATTTTAACGAATTAGATTTTAATCAGGTCGACAGGCATTCGTTGCCTAGGCTGGAAGACTTTGTAGTAACCACTGAAGACGAAACTGTTCAATGCGTTGCAGCTATCAAGTCTGATTCAATTGGGGAAGATGGCCTACCAATACGCTTCACCAAACTCATCTTACCACAAATTGTCTCCCACTTTACCCATGCAATAAACTGGTCTATAACAACATCAACTTTTCTCCAAAGGATTTTTTCGGGTGAAAGTTGTTCGTCCCTAATGAAAATCAAACAAGGTGTGCCACAGGGCTCAATATTAGGACCGATTCTCTTTTGCATGTTTATTAATGACCTCCCGTCTGCATGCAAACATGCTTCAGTACATCTATATGTTGAGGTCGTTCAACTACACCTAGCAAAACCATACTCCAACCTTAATGAACTCGCTTTTCTCATCAACGATGATCTAAAACGCATCTACACTTGGTCAGAGGCAAATGGTTTACTATTAAATCCGTCAAAATCACAAATAATTCAAAGATATCCCAGAAAAAATTCAACCTTAATCATCTACCTGGTCTGTATCTAAATAGTTATAAAATCAAAGCTGTTGAATCAACCACTAGTCTCGGATACACAACTAATCGAAATCTGTCTGTTTACAATCACATCAACGTGGTCATTGGACGTATCTACGGATGCCTTCGCAAGCTGTGGCTTAGTGCTGAAAGCTGCTAACAACTCTAATCTTGCCCCTCATAATGCATGCTGAAGTTGTATATTGTAGTCTAAACTCGTTATCCCAGCACAAATTGCAAGTAACCTTCAATGACGCGGTGCGTTACATCCACGGCATTCGTAGATATGACCACATATCAGCATACACTAGGAATTTAATAGGTTGTGATTTGCATCAGTATATCAACGCCAGGAACTGTATATTCTTTCATAAAATTATTATAAATCAAAGTCCGCCTTATTTGTATAACAGGCCTAATTTTACTCGGTCGTCACGATCGACCAATCTAATATTCCATATGTATCTCCTATCTATCTCTCCTCAACTTAGTTTTAAGAAATTTTTTGTATCTAGTTCTAGGTTTTTATGGACCAGATTCAGACAGCTCTGAAAAATATTTTTTAAAACTGGCAGGATAATGCCAGATGAGCCGTCTGGTCCAGCGGATTTATATGGTTTGAAGCTATGTAGTGCCCAAAGGAGTTTGTCCTGCGCAATCAGACTTGAGAGGTTGGTTTCTTGAGCATTTGACTTGATAGAGTCAATATTGTTGGCAGTCAGGGAATTACTTGGGAAGTGTTTATCAATAACTAGAAGTTGTCCAAGACCCATCTGTTTTTAGTAAAAAGTTGGCACTGAAGGATTTGTCGAGAGGATTTTTCTTAGCCTAAACGCCTCAGAAGATTCTTCTATTTTGTCACAAAAGAGTGTCCAAGAATTACGTTTGGCTTTCCTCAATTCTTTTTTAATAACTTTTTCTGCGCAGAAAGTGGGGGTGGCTTCCAAAATTTGTAACAGAAGTTCAGGGATTCTGATGATATATCCAAAATAAGGCTTAACCATCACCGTAAATAGCACAATTATGCATTTATTTAACAAACATGTTCCTATTGTAACAAAGCGTATCAAATGTGTGCATAATAGTTGGTTTACTGAAGAGATTGATTAACTGAGGAACAAACGTGATGCCGCCTACAAGAGGTGGAAGCTCTATAGGCTCCCTGAGTTTTATGAGACCTTCCACCAGTTGCGAAACCTGGTTACCTAGAAAGTGAAACAAGCTCAATGGATATATTATAAAAAATATTTTGAAGAGAATCTACCCTCGAAAACCATTTGGATAAATTTGCGTGAGCTGGGTGTCGGTCGCATGGCAGGCCGGGAGGATGATGATTTTGATCCAAACCAGCTCAAGTTTGCATTTGCAGATGTCCGCACAGCACCATCTTTATTAAACCAGCCTCTCAGTACCGCCCCGAACAGCTCCTTTGAATTTCACAGAGTTGAGCAAACTGATGTTGTCAAAGCGATACTTCAAATTAAGTCTAAAGCTGTTGGAGTTGATGGTATCCACCCTTCGTTTGTCAAAATAATACTTCCCTTCATACTTCCGATTGTGATTCATGTCTTGAATGACATAATAACGACTTCCAGTTTCCTAGCTTCATTGAATTAGCAATGGCTGAGTACAGACCAGTTGCGATTCTTCCTTATTTGTCAAAAGTGCTGGAGAAACTTTTTTATAATCAGATATCAGTTCTTGTCCAACGAAATAAGATTTTCTGCGCTAGTCATTCTGGTTTCAGAAAAATGCACAGTGGTACAACCGCACTGCTTAAGGTCACTGATGATTTGCGAATAGCTCTAGACGAAAACCTAACACTGCTAGACTTTTCGAAGACCTTCGATACTGTTAATAACAACATGTTAATTAATAAACTCAAGATGTTATATAGTTTTTCTGATTCGGCTGCAAAATTTATTCAGGGAAGAAAGCAAGCAGTTTTCTACAAAAATATTTTTACCGAATTCATTGAAATATTAACAGGCGTTCCACAAGGTTCAGTTTTTGGTCCTCTTCTTTTCATGCTTTTTGTTAATCACATTCCTACAGTAATTAAATATACAGTAGCACACCATACCATAACTTTTGATGCTGCTCACAAATGTATATACATTTGGGGGTCTATCGTTATTATTTCTCCCAATTTCGCCACCGGCCCAACATTTGCACCAAATAGTGATTGCGGATGCATTTGTTGTTCGTGAATGGTTTGTAGATTTTCATGACCCCATATGCGACAATTTTGTTTATTTCCGTAGCCATTCAGTTGAATCTGAGCCTCGTCGGTTGATGGTTGTCTAACATTCAATCAATGAATTCACGACGCTGTTCATGGTCTGCTAGCTTCAACTGCTGAGTCAATTAAATCTTGTAGGAATGCAAATGTAGTTACTGACTATTCGAAGTAGAACCTGTGGTGCAACAATCGTGTTTGTGAAGAAGTTCTTGCTTTAGTTCCCCGTAGTGGTTCCTGGAACATGGGCACTTGGGACTTGTACAGGTAGGCCAAAATTGCAAGTGCGAACGGGCTAGCGTTCTCTAGTCTAGGTAACGTGAGCCAGCAACCTATTGAACTCCGCCAAAGGTAGGATTCTGGAATGTGAAGACGCTCCTCGACTCGTAAAAGCGAAGGACCTCACAATGCCAGATTCTTAAAACTGGGAGAAATATTCATGCGATATAGACTGGACATTTTGGGGGTAAGTGAGATAAGATGGTTAGAAGCGGGCGAGAACCAGTCCTCAAAGCGTAACACTGTACTACTCGTACTCTATTCCGGAAGACCATCCGGAAGTCCGTGGGAATATGGAGTTGGACTGCTGCTAACACCAATTGCACGTAAGGGCCTAATTTCCTGGCAGCCTTATGGTGACATGATTATGATGGTCAGATTTTGGACTACTATAGAGTACGAAGCGTTATGATTATAGAGTGTTCTGTCCCAATGTATGGCTCGTCTGAGGACGTTAAGGGAAATTTCTACGACCAACTAAGCGTTGTCTTTAACACAACACCAAATGGAGACATTGTCATAGTGCTGGGGTATGTGAGTGTCGAGGTAGGCAACGAACGGCTGAAACATGTTGCTGAGAAGCATGCACTAGGCAACCGCAATGACAACGGCGATAAGTTTGTAGATTTCTGCACTGCCAATCTCCTTGTGATAGGTCAATCAGCTGGGTTTCCAACAACAGGCAAGTAACCCCCAATCAAATTTAACGTTCTGCCATCAGCCTACGCTTTAGGAATTGTCTCCTAGACGTCCGAAAAAGGCGAGGAGCAGATTTGGCGATAGTACGAGATTACCATCTTATAATAGCTACTCTTCAACTACGCCCAGGTTCAACATGGATAGGCTAAGTGATCCCTCAATGCGTTAACAATTAAGGGACCACCTTTCGCAAGGTGTGAAAACCATCACCATCTCACTGTCCGCAATCATCCAAGACCATTGGTGTGCTGTAAAAAATGTTTTTACATCTGGTGGTGAAAGAATTGTCGGTCGATTGTATGGCAGACATGGGGCTTGACTTTCCGAGGATACCTGGAGACGGATCGATGAACGAAAACATCGAAATCTCGCATTGCTAGAAGAATCCCTATATAACATGAAGATAAGAGTGACAAGGGCAAATATGATACAATAATGCGCTGGCTATAGATAAGAAGAAACTGCAAGTAGGTGCGACAGCAGGACCGTGTCTACAGAACCACCAAAAAGTTGACAGGTTGTCGCAGCTCCAGCCGATACCCAGTGAAAAGAGGACCAGCTCAAGAGATGAAAGGAATATTTTGCTACTGTTTTGAATCTTGTATTCGCTAGTGAAATGCTCCCAAATCAGTGCTCGATGTAAAAAGTGTCCGAATTTTTTTTTTCGCATTAACTGTAGTGTGGGATTGCCACCCACTAAACCTACCCCCTCCTACCCCTGGTCATCCCGGCACTTCCGTCAAGCATTACATCGCGAGGGGGGCTTCAGCCTTACATACTCGGCTCGTTGGTGTTGGCAGCACTCTGCGCGACTTTTCGATGTCGCTCCTGTCTTTGCTGTTCTTATATGATGGTAGCCACAGTTTCGCTTACTGCTTCCCAAGCTTCTTTCGTGCTCATCATCTGTCTGGTGGTGTTCTCTAGTGTTAAGTCCACACCCAGTTTGTTTGCCAGCAAGGTACGTTCTTCCTGATATCGTGCACAATGGAACATGATGTGTTCTGCATCCTCGACTGCTTCCGTACACGATGGGCAATAAGGGTTGTCTTCATGTCCAAAACTATGGAGGTAGGCTTTGAAACATCCATGACCAGTAAGCATTTGCGTCAGGTAGAAATTCAGCTCTCCATGCTTCCTATTGATCCAAGGGTCTATATTGTGGAACAATCTCCGCGTCCATCTGCTTTTGTCAGAAAAGTTCCATCTCTCTTGACATTCTTCGAGGATTGTTCTTGGCGGTACTTTGGTATCACTTCGACTCGTCGCTGTTGACACCACTGTCCTGTTGGCACAATATTTCCGTTCGGCTTCTTTAACGAGGAGGTCTATTGGCATCATTCCAGCAACTAAGCATGTCAAAAGCAACAAGGTGTTAAGACTTGACCGTGGAGGTCGTACGAGCAGCGTCAATAACATCGACGTGCTACTTTTCCAACGTGGGGATCTGCATGGCGATTGATCGGGAAACTACTGCCTGTCCAAAACATGGATTGGACCAGTAGCGCAACAATCAAGTTCGTAATGTAGTGCTTGCTTTACCTCCTCGCGGTGGTCCCTGGGCAACTGCATGTATAAATCCTTATACATGTAGGCCAAAATTGCAAGTGCGAGATTGTCTAGGGTCTTATGCCTAGGCTAGGTAACCTGGGCCAGCAACCCGCATTACCGAAACTACAATAGCTATGGAAACCGACACAATGCCTCGGATAAGGACTGATAATACGTTGACGACCTTTGGCTATCGTACCCGGACTAAGATTGGTTTCTGGAATGTGAAGACGCTCCTTGACTCTCAGAGTGAAGGACCTCAGAACGCCAGATTCCTTCAATTGGAGCATGAGTTCATGCGATATAGGCTGGACATATTGGGAGTAAGCGAGATAAGATGGTTAGATGCGGGTGAGTACCAATCCCCAACGCGTAATACTGTATTACTCTACTCCGGAAGACCAACCGGAAACCCCCGTGGATATGGAGTTGGACTGCTGCTAACGCCAACAGCACGCAGAGGCCTAATTACCTGGCAACCGCACGGTGATAGGATTTTAACGGCCAGATTCCGGACGAGAGTACGTCGCGTCACCATCATACAGTGTTACGCCCCCACGGATGGTCCGTCTGAGGAAGAAAAGGAGAACTTCTACAACCAGTTGGGAGCTGTTCATAATGCAACACCCAATGGCGACATTGTCATTGTGATGGGGGACCTGAATGCCAAGATAGGCTGCGACAACGAAGGGCTCAAACATGTTATGGGACGGCACGGACTAGGCAATCGGAATGACAACGGCGAAAGATTTGTTGACTTTTGCAACGCAAATCGTCTTGTCATAGGTGGCACCATGTTTGAGCACAAAGCCTGCCATAAAATCAGTTGGGTGTCAACTGACAGGCAAGCAACCTCCAACCGAATTGACCATTTTGCCATCAGTCGCCGTTTTAGAAGTAGTCTCCTAGACGTCCGAAACAGGCGAGGTGCCGACATGGGGTTGGTACGAGATCACCATCTTATGATAGCTACTCTCCGACTACGCACTGCTGCCGTTCGTAGATCTAACGACACAAGAATACCTAGGTTCACTGTAGACCGACTGAGAGTTCCCACAGTGCGCCAAGAATTAAGGGACCATCTCTCACGTGGAGTGGAAACAATCAGCAGCTCCCTGCCCGCCACCATCCAAGACCATTGGTGCGCTGTGAAAACTGTTTTCACATCAGGTGCTGAAAGGATTGTCGGTCGATCACAGGGAAACCATAGGGCGTGGCTTTCCGAGGATACCTGGAGAAGGATCAACGAACGAAAACAGCTAAGAGCTCAAATTGCAGCAACTCCAGCAGCAGGGAGGATCGAGCTTGAGTCCCTATATCGCATGAAGATGAGAGAAGTACAGCGTAGCGTGAGACGTGACAAGCGCACATACATCAATGCGCTGGCTACGGAAGCAGAAGAAGCAGCAGCGAGGTGCGACAGCAGAACCGTTTATAGAATCACTAAAGAGCTTATAGGTGGCCGAAGCTCTACTCAACACCCAGTGAAAGGCTTAGACGGTTCGTTGCTAATATCGGATGAGGATCAACTGAAGAGATGGAAGGAGCATTTTGCTTCGGTTCTAAACCGAGTATTCGCCAGCAATATGCACCCAAGTCAGACTGAAGTGTCCGTAGAAAGAAGTTCCCGAATTCGCACCACAACCCCCAGTAAAGAGGAGATTATTACCGCAATCAAAGCATTGAAAACTAATAAGGCTTGGTAGGACTTGACGGCATACCCGCGGAGCTTTTTCAAGCTGCGCCAACAGCATCGGCAGAGCTACTGTTCCCACTTGTCGGGAGAACATGGAAAGCCGAGAGTTTTCCCGGATGAGTGGAAAAAGGGAATGACCGTCAAGCTCCCTAAAAAAGGCAACCTAATGCAGTGCGAAAACTGGAGATGTATCTGCGTGCTGCCTGCTGTGGCCAAGATAATAGCTAGAATCATCCTGGAGCGAATCAAAGAACACCTTGAAGGCACACTCGACGCCGAACAAGCAGGTTTCCGCTCTGGATCCTCCTGTGTCGACCACATCAACACCCTGCGGATCATCATCGAGCAATGTGTTGAATATCGATCACCACTTCACCTGTTGTTCATCGATTTTGAAAAGGCGTTTGATAGTGTCAATCGGGAATTTATTTGGCGTGCCTTGCACGGGAGAGGCATTCCGGATAAATTAATAGCAATTATCAAAGCTACATATGATGGGTCCACATGTCACGTTTTGCATAGAGGAAGGCTGTCTGAGGAATTCGAAGTCCAAAGTGGGGTTCGGCAAGGCTGCATACTTTCACCAATATTGTTTTTATTGGTGATTAGCGATGTGCTGAATGCAGCCTTATCAACAGGAAATGGAGGAATTCGATGGACTCTTGCATCTGAACTCAAACACCTCGACTACGCCGACGATGTATGCCTACTGTCTCACAGAATAATGGACCTTCACCAAATGACAGCAAATGTGGAGAGGGAAGCAGACGTCGTTGGGCTGAAAATGAACTCGGCAAAAACAAAAATGATCAGCCTAGGACCAAACTCATCAACTCATATATGCATTGCTGGACAAACGGTTGAGAGAGTAGAGAGTTTCCAATACCTTGGGAGTATTGTCTCAACCGATGGCGGAACCGAACTGGATATAGCCAGCCGAATAGGTAAAGCAAAATCTGCGTTTGGGATGCTATCCATAGTTTGGCGAAGTAATGCAATTAGCTTAAACACCAAGCTACGACTGTTCCGTTCCAACGTTGAATCCGTGCTGCTATATGGATGTGGTACCTGGAGAGTGACCATCACTATCACGAGGAAGCTGCAAACGTTTGTCAATAGGTGTCTACGTTACATCTTAAGGATATTCTGGCCAAACCGTATCTCTAACGAACAGCTTTATCAGAGAACGGGCCATGAACCTATAGGCACAGCCATACAACGACGAAAGTGGCAGTGGATCGGTCACACTCTCCGAAAGGGTGACAGGTCCATAGCTAACCAAGCGATGCAATGGAACCCGCTTACCCAGGATGGCAGGATACGCGGCGGTCCTAGGAGTACGTGGCGCAGAACAGTTGAGAAGGAAGCACGGCAACTGGGAAAGAGTTGGGGAGAGCTAAGGCAGATTTCCAGAAATCGCACACGATGGCGCGTAGGCGTTGTAGAGGCCCTAGGACCCACAAGGGGATACAGGACATAAGTAAAGTAAGTACTTTTCCAACTTATAGAGAGAGCTTGGGAAGCTAAGAGCTTTCCTGATGAGTGAAAGAAGGGAATGATCATCAAGCTTCATAAGAAAGGAAATTTAATGCAGTGCATTGGAGGGGTATCTCCGTGTGCTGTAGCTAAGATAATAGTAGGAAAAGTTTTCAAAATAAACAATTTTTGTAAATTATTTACGTACATACTTGTATATACAGTAGACGTTCGATATAGTGAACTAATAAAAACCAGGCCTGTTCACTGGAACGAGATTGTTCACTGTAACGAGCGTGGACTCCTTGAAGCAAATTTCATCAAAATGTGTATGTTTTTACATGCAATACATCGAAAATAGAATATAATTACAATTTTTCTTTGCAATTACTAAAAAAACAAGCCAATATTTATTAAACAGAATAATTTATTTTTAACAAAAGCAACTCATCTTTAAGAATATCGTAAAACGTAACAAAAATAATACATTCCATGTACTTAAAAAAATAAAAAATACATCAAACTTAAGCTGTGCTAAAATAGTTAGTCGTTTCGTTTGCTTTTTCTTTGAATTTATGTCAATTAGTATCGCCTTTTCTTGCAACCTTTTAAGGACCAAAACATCCGTGTAATCTACTTTATTGCTAGTTGGCCATTCAATTGTTTTCTCAAATAATTGAACAGCATCTCTAGAAGACACTGAAAAAATCGGATGATCTATATATGGTTGTTGTTCTTCTTCCCCTTCGTTTTCGGCTTCTTCAATATCAGACAATATCTGATCTTCGTTCCAATTATTCATATCGGCTGCCGTATATGGTACTCCTTTATGTATGTAGTTCAGAAGATTAATCACTTCTTCCGCGGCCACCGTTCTAGCATTAGACTCTAAATTGTTGCGAAGAATACTGAGGGGTATTTTATCTTCATCCTCAAAATCATCTTTCGGGTCTGCTTCAAACGAAAGGATGTTTTTCCAGCATTTCGCAATGATTGCAGAGTCTAATTTGTCCCATGCTGCTGCCAAGTTCAAAACAGCGTCTTGTATTGACACTTCCTTAAGACTAGAAAGACGGGTAGCGGTCATTTGACCGCTTTTCATATTTGATTGACAATATTTCTTATATCAGTTATTTTTTTCAAATTGATGTTTCGTGACTTTTATTATTATTGCATCAAATTTAATTTGAGGTCCTTTCTATTTTATTAGAGTATTTGGAACTTAAATAAATAGCACAACTACCTAAAAAGACGGGTTGCGGTCATTTGACCGTACGATATATTTTTTACTAATTAGAAAGTTCTTATTTCATTGAATTTATATAATTATGTTTCAATGTAATTTATGCAATTATTGAGAGAATTTATGTCCAATTCAAAATATTTTGTAGGTATACGACGGTGTCATAACAACCATTGCTGTTTTACGTTAGATTTTATATTTCCTATGTAAAACAGCAACAATCCAGATGCAGAATGCATTGACACAAATGCACAATCACTTATAAGGTTTTCTGAGTTGCCCCTAAGTTTATTTTTCACTAATATTTGATCAGTATGCGATCGTTTTTTTACCGTTAGTAGACATGTGGTCTGTGCGTATTCCAATATTCCTGTTTATAGCGACATTTTGTTTTTGCCGTTTATTGGATTCAGTGTGCTAAATGTTTATGTGAAGTGAACATAGAGAACAATTCTCGTTCGTTATAATTTTGCAAAATGACTCGATCTCTACGCGGAAAAGATATTATTGCATATTTGCAATCTTTGTCCGAGGATCAATCCGGCGACGAAAGTGAAACTGATCCATTAGGAGAAGTGGAAGACAGTGATAGCTACGTTCCAGAATCAAGTTCTAGTGATAGCTCAAATGATAACACACCATTAGGTACGCTGGTTTTTTCCTACATGTGTAAAAAGAAATGTGTAAGTAGTAATTAATTTTTTCTTTAATTTTATAAAGCACAACGCACCCAGAGCATAAGTATTGAAGTTCCATCAGTACCGGATAATAAACAATATATGTTGTCAGCAGGCGGAGTTCTTTGGAAAGGTTTTTCCCAAAACATCTCTACACCAGATCGCCGTGCTGCTCATAACATTTTGGTTGAATGTCCAGGACCAACTCATTATGCAAAACAAAGAAGAAGTGACGAATTTGTGTCAGCTTGGAGACTGCTGATTGATGACACTATTTTGAAACACATTCAAAAGTGTACGGATGCTGAGGCATACAAAGTGGGTTATGTCTTTGCAAGACTTAGAAAAATTCATCTCAGTTTTGTATGCTAGAGGTGCTTTTGGATGCAAGAATATAGCTATAAGCGACTTATGGAGTAAAACGTGGGGAGTTGCTTTTTTTTTTCAAAAACCATGCCTAGAGACCGATTCAAAGATATAATGAAATATATCCGTTTTGACGTGCGTGCAGAAAGGTCTACTAGACTTAAAACTGATAAATTTGCATTGATATCGGATGTCTGGAACCGCTTTATTGATAATTGCAAATCTTGCTATAGGCCAGGTGAAAATATCACTATAGACGAACAACTGTTTCCTACAAAAGCAAGATGCAAATTTACACAATACATGGCGAATAAACCTGACAAATTTGGTATAAAGTTTTGGCTCTGTGTTGATGTCAAGTCAAAATATCTTCTCAATTGTGATGCGTTTAATGGAACCTTACATAAATAAAGGAAGAAATGTGACTACTGACAACTTCTTTACTTCAGTATCGTTGGCACAGAATCTGCTTTGGAAGCGCACAACTCTTGTTGGCACCGTAAACAGAGCAAGACGCGATATTCCACCTTACGTGAGAAAATTAAAGTTAAATTTGCATTCCCATGAAGTTTTGAAAACGGAAGATAATCAGTGCCTTTTGACAGTGTATCAAGCAAAGAGACACAAAAATGTTTTATTGATGAGTACTTTACATGATACGGTGGAAATAAAAGAAAACCTAATACCGTAACTTTTTATAATACAACTAAATTTGACGTTGATATCGTTGTTCAAATGGCAAGACAATATAGCACAAAATCATGCTCGAGAAGATGGCCAGTACAGGTTTTTTGCAATATATTGGATCTATGTAGCTGCAATAAATGCATGGATTTGATACCAACAAGTAATGGGGAAACAAAATCGTAGAAGAGACTTCATTTTACAAGTGGCATCTGAACTCAGTGACACAGCAAAAGAGGAAGAACCACAAGCTGTGAATATTCAACCTAAAGTTTCGCATACTCAACCCAAGAAAAGACGACAGTGTCATACAACTGGCTGCAGAAATAAAACAAATGCGGAAACTGCAACAAATCACAACGCTTTCTATGCACCACCTGTGTGTGAATCTAAGATGTCCGAAGAATAAAATTTAAGTAGTGTGTTATACTTAAAAACAATAATTATAATTTTTTTCTTAAATTACACAATCATTTTAATTGAATTTTTATCATAAACAATTTTTTTTTTGTTACAAAAAAAGAAATACATACAATTATTTAAATTTTTATTTTAATGAAACGAATAAACTATTTTTATTTCAAATGTTAGATTAAATTAATTTAAATTATAAAAAATATGAATTATTAATTAAAAATATAAAAATATAGTTTTTACATTACTTTTAAAATTAATATCGTTTTTTTTCATAGCGGTCAAATGACCGCTCTCCGTCTTTCTAGGTATACCGAATTTTCCGTCTTTCTAGTATTAATAGCTTCACAAATGTTGTCATTCAAGAAAATGTTTAAATATCTGTGAAAAGCACCTACCTTTTTCAGAAGCAACAATTGATAGCAGCAAATTCTTTCTATAAAGGCCGATAGCATTTTGATCCATAGGCTGAATTAGTGGTGTTACATTGGGAGGCATGTACAAGACTGAAATGCTACCATTTGGAGTTTGAAGCTCACTTTCTGGAGGATGGCTGGGGCATTGTCCAAAATTAACAAGGCCTTAACTGTCAAGCCATTTTTGCGAAGAAAACGTTGTACTTCCGGAACAAATAGAGTATGGAATCAGTCCTTAAAAATTGCTGAGGTCATCCAGGACGACTTGGAGTTCCTGTAATGCACAGGCAAGGACACATTTTTAAACGAACGAGGTTTCTGAGCTTTCCCTATGACAAGTGGTTTGACTTTATGGTTAGCACACGCTAACAATGTGATCCTCTGCTTCTCTGTTTTTCGCCCTGGAGCAGTTTTTTCGCTTGATGCAACATAAGTCTTTTCCGGGAGAAGCTTCCAATATAGCTCCGTTTCATCAGCGTTGTAAAATTGTTCCGTTGTAACTTGCAGCTCTAACATTTTCTCGCTGAGTTTCTTTTTGAAAGGGCAGACCAGTTCTGGTTGAGATGATAATTTTTCGCCTGATATCTTTAGGTACCGAACACCATACCCGTTTTTAAACTTCTGCAGCCAACCATCACTTGCGGTGAAACCAGATTCATTTTTATTTATGTCTGTGATAATATCAATGGCTTTTTGTTTTAGCGCTAGTCCACATACAGGTACATGTTTTTTACGTTGCTCCAAGAACCACTTATATAACTTCTTTTCCATATTAGGAAGTTCGGATGGCCTTAATGTTTTCCTTTTGCTAGTTCCATAGCAGGTGTCGCTCAGCTTTGCTGTAATGGCCTCTCTTTTTTTGTTGATACTACACACAGTAGATTTAGCTACTCCATATTTTTTGGCCAAGAATGTAACCGCAACACCTTAAACTATTGTTTTGCTTACAGTATTAGGGTATAATAACAACTTATATGTTTACTTACTATCCGACAATTGCTTTAAAATTTCACTTTTTTCTGTGACAGCCAAATGCTTACAAACAAGCAACAGGCAGTTTTCATTTGTACTACAAACAACCCCAAACTGCGTAGCATATAATCGTGTAAGATTTTTTTTTTTTTTTTTTTGGTTGCGCCTGGAGGTGCAGGAATCTTCAAAAGATACCAATGGCCCGTACCATTGGTTATGCCCGATTCATATATCTGACCTGATGATTCATAAGTGTCGGCCAGTATATGCCTATGGGCTAAACCTCACCCCCCAGAGACGCACTCGTGCTCATAGTAGTAGGAAATTCGTTACTTTCATTTTTTCGTTTTGTGGTGACTACGACTAAGTTACCTTAACAAGTAGTTTACGCTTCTGTAGTGTTAATCGCGTTAGGTAGGTAGCTTTCCAGCGAAGGCACCAACTAATATTGTCATTACATGCGGTTTTCCCTTACTGCGCCAGACGGTACGGTCTTGTTCTTTGTAGTCGGCGCTCAAGGTTTGTCACGTCCAGAGTACGGATTATTTCATTATTGCAATGATCATGAAGGCGAGTACGAAGTTTGTGAGCAAAGTTTGTTACTTCATCCCTCACGGTAGCAATTCCTAGATCTCTGTGAATATCACTATTCCTTATATACCATGGAGCATTCACAATTGCTCTTAGTGTTTTGTTTTGGAATGTTTGCAGAACAGTCATATTGCTTGGCTTGGTATAACCCCAAAGTTGAATACCGTATGTCCAAGATGGTTTTAGCACTTGCTTATACAGAAGCAGTTTGTTGTATACGCTTAACTTCGAGTATCTCCCGAGTAGCCAGTACATTTCTCTATTTGGCTTCCACTTAAGTTTTGCGTCTAGTGTCATTCCTAGATATTTTGCCTCGTTTGCGTACGGTATTTGTACCGAGTTAATGGAAATAGGTAAGTTGTTTATCTTTTTGTACGTAAAATTGACATGCGTTGACTTGGTCTCGTTAAGGACGATTCTCCAGGTCTTTGTCCACTCACATACTTTAATTAAAGCTCGTTGGAGTTTTCCAGTTGATGATTCGACTGACTCATCTGTTGCGAGGATAGCCGTGTCGTCTGCGAACGTTGCTACGACAGTCCCTTCATCTTGTGGTATATCTCTTGTGTAGAGGAGGAACAGGATTGGGCCGAGAACGCTTCCTTGCGGAACACCGGCATGGATTTCTTTGAATTTCGAATATTCTGCCCCATGTTTAACACGAAAGAGTCTGTTATTAAGGTAAGATTCCAATATTCTGTAGAATTTATCTGGTAAGATTTCCCTTAGCTTATATCTCAGGCCTTCGTGCCATACCTTGTCGAACGCTTGCGATACGTCGAAAAAAGCGGTAGAGCATATCTTATTCCCTTCTAGAGCTTTTTCAATTTCATTTGTAATTCGATACACCTGATCGATTGTGGAATGTTTAACCCGAAACCCGAATTGATGATCCGGGATCAATCGCCTTTCTTCAATTACTGGGTGCAATCTTTTTAGCAGAAGTTTCTCAAAGACTTAAGATATTATCGGCAGAAGCGAAATGGGTCTATATGATTTCTTGTCGATTGCACATTTCCCCGGTTTCGGAACCATTACCATTACTTCGGCGACTTTCCATTGCCTTGGAACATATAGAAGTCTCAATGAAGCATTTATGATGTAGAGTAACTTAACTAACGCTTTTTTCGGTAGCTCCTTCAAAACTTCGCCAGTGATTAAATCATATCCTGGAGCCTTGTTATTTTTCAGTTTTCTTATTGTCATTCGAAGTTCGGACAGGGATACAGTTTTTAATTTAAAGTTGTCGGGTGCCGTATTTGCATTCGGATCTTCGATCAATGGTTGTCCATCGAATGGCTTGAACGTTTCCTCTAAATGTTCGGCAAATAATTTCGCTTTCTCTTTTTACTCCTTTTGCCCATTCGCCGTTAGCTTTTCTTATGGGTGGCGAGTGCATTACGGGTTTCCTTATGGACTTCAAGGCTTTCCATAGAGAGTAGTTTGAACACTTATCAGCGGTCAAGCTCTCGAGGTAAGTAGAAGTCTCGCGATTTCTTAAGTCCTGCAGCACATTTTTTAGCTTGTTGCAAAGGTGGTTAAGATAAGTTTTATGCGGTGGCGCGCGGGATTGTTGCCATCTCTTGCGCACTCTTCTCTTTTCTCGTATGAGGTCTTCGATATCCGGCTGGTATTTGACTTTGCTGTTCCGTGTTGCTGTTTTTCGAAAAGGAGTATTTTTCCATGCTGCGCACTGAATGGCTTCCACGAGCTTATCAATTTCGTCTTCTATTTCAAGTGGTGTCTTTAGCGGCACATTTAGAGCAATATTTTCCTTGCAGTCTTTTCTGGAAACGTCCCAGTTTGTTTTGTTACTAGTTAACTTAGGCGGTCCTTCTTTTTTTGCTAGACTTCCACTGATTTTCAGACTGACTGCTGAGTGGTCTGAGCATAAATCATAACATTCTTCTACTTCCGTTAGATTTTTAGTTAGCGCTTTTGCGATGAAGAAGTCGACGAGGTCATGGATTTTAGTATTGTCAGTTGGCCAACACGTTGGCTTTCCCGTCGACGAAAATTCCACACCACGTTTCATACTGGCTTTGTACAATAATCTGCCTTTCGTTGAATTACATCTTGAACCCCAGAAAGTGTGTTTCGGGTTAAAGTCACCACCGATGATAAAATTAGGCCCGAGTGAGTCAAAGAGGCGAACGAGGTCGTCGTCCACCAGCCTATATCCCGGAGGGAAGTAACACGATCCGATCTGGTAGTCTAAATGAGTATCGTGTAAGATACTCTCACAAAACGGTAAATTTGGACGATTGTACATGTATGCATACATATCTATGAACGTATGTACTTCCCAGCGGGCCTAACTAACGAGTGCATGGCACTTATAAGTTTTAACTGTTTTTTGCAGGCTGTGAGGTTAGAAGAAAATAAAAAAAACATAAGTTCACTGTAGCGAGATTTTTTTTGTTCACTATTTAGAATAGCCTGTGTAAAATAATGTGTGTTCACTATATTGGATTGTTCACTATATCGATGTTCACTATATCGAGCGTCCACTGTATAGAATAGATACATATTTCTCGGATCACAATCTTTAGTCTAGACCTTAAAGGTTTACAACCTTTTTTTGGTTAAAAATTAGACTTTTTTCGACAGCACAGATCGGGTATGAAGGTACCTACATATATTAATATTTCTGTATTGATTGGACGCAAATTATTTATCGTTCAACAATTAAGCAAACGATTTTTGCCAATATTAAAATAGGTAAGTCAAGAACTGGTTTGCAAACTCTAGTCTCATTCTTTAACTATCAGTCGCGAGAACCATGCACAAAAAACGCTTATTTATTTCAATGAGAAGATGTTCTACTTCTAATTTCACTGAACCCTCAACAGAAAAGGAAACTTTCAATTCAGATCTTTTATTAGCAAAACCATGACTAACCACCACACAATGATACATTAAACCCGCGTTATGCCTACAAGCATATTTATTATTTGCTTAGTTGATTTTCCCATTATAAATATTTCATTGCACATTTCGTCCGATCGAAATTGTTTGCTGATGTACTTTGAGTCTTCATAAAACGGGTGAGTAAACCTAGTTAAACAACTCAACTTATAGCAAATCACCCCTCTCCAATTCGTTCGCTCACCCATAATAACGAGATTCCCATCACCTACGTCTGTCGTCCATCCCTTGTGTTTTAACCAGCGCCAACATATCGCTGTTCACTGCATCAACAATGAGCGTCGCTCGTTGTTTACAATATCAATGCGTCGGCACACGTCCCCGTGAGCAACTTTATTGGCCCGGGCCCTTGGTAACCGCATTCGCTCGCCATTGCCAGATTTAACTGCAAAGAGCCGCATACGAAATTCAACCCCCACTATGAAGCTGACTCTTGAAAATAGCTTTGTATTTGTTTTTGTTTCTAATATTACAAAGTAGCCGGTGTCAGCTAAGATGGGGGGGTGGTAATACAGTGACTGCTCCTTTCCTGGGTTACTCAGTGAGTCGTCATGAATGGGAAATTATGTCATCCCCTGGTGAAGGCTTCTTGGTATCGCCTTTGAAGTCAATTCGTTGCGTTGTACTTAAGGAGAAGACCGTTTCAAGGATCAACCATCAATTCGGTCACGTGTTGCGGCTTAAATTGATATTGGAACTTCATTCGCTAAAGTTAACTCCAAGAGCTCGATCACTGGCCCAGTGAAACAATGTACTCTTGCGTTGAGAGTGATTTGCCTTTTACCATTACACCCCCTAGTCGCTAAGGGTTGTTCGTTGTTCTGCCATTACGTGTAGTTACAGTAACTTCTGTGTTTACAGTTCTCACGCGTGTGACTTTTAAATGACAGATTAGAGTAGATTAATATTTGTTTATGGCTATGTTTACCATTACGTTAGCAAAAGAATATTCATGTGTAACAGTTTGTGAAAGATATGCGTATTTCTTAGAGGTGGGGGATGAGTAAGTAAACTGCTGCCACACGACCAGGTCATCGCGAAAGGGTATTCGTTATTAATATTTTCATTGGAAGTTGAAGATGCACGTGTCGTGGTTTTGATAAGAATGTCACATTTATAATTGGATTAGAAAAACGAGAGGACATGAATAAAAATTATAATTATTATCACAGATAAAAGTCAACACGCTGTATTTAAGGGAAAATAATTAAAGAAAATGCAAACGAACATGATTGTGATGTAGTAGATTGTATCCTTATCTTTGCTAACAACATTCGTATTGAAATAGAGCTGATATTTTTCGACAGTGGGATTATACCTACTCGTACATATTAATTTATATACATATAGAGGGTGTTTTTTTTTTAGAGGTATAGAACTTTAAAATGAAATAAAATACATAAAAACCGTGATAATGACCATGGTATTGACTTTATTGGAAAGATAATTGTATGCCATTAGTGTTTAAATATGATTTCTGGCATATAGTTGTCGCGGCTGGCTCGAATAAAACTGAAAGTCAAAATTTTCAACCACTTTTCGAGCAGCGTTCATCGTCTCTGGCTTATCGGCGTAGACTTCACGTATCTCCACAGAAAATAATCCAAAGGTGGTAAACTTGTAGGCCAATTCACAGGTCCATTACACGAAATTATACGCTCAACAAATGTTTCCTTTAATAAATTGATTGTGGAGCTCGCTGTGAGGTATGTTGCCCGTCTTGTTGAAACCACAGCTCTTCCACATTAAAGCCATTTGATTGGGGAACGATAAAGTCAATATCCATCGATCTATAGCGCTCTCCACTGTAACATTCTGTCCGGCATCACTTTTGAAGAAATATGGACCAATGATTCCACCAGCCCATAAAGCACACCAAACAGTGACTTTTTGTGAGTGTACAAGTAACAGCGTCTCAATAATGGTTTGTGGATTTCTTTCACTCCAAATGCGGCAATGTTACTTGTTGACGTAACCAGTCAGCTAAAAATGAGCCTCATAGCTGAACAAAATTTTGTGGTGAAAATGAGGATCAAGAGCATTCCCATTTTCGGCCCATTCCCGAACGATTGTACGAACTGGATCTTGTTAGCTCGTAAACTAGGATCTTTCCACAAAATCTTTTATAAAGTGGATGGACATAGCTCCAATTGTTGTGAATCGACTCATTCGGGTCCTCCTCAATACCAAATGAGCACAAATGAGCTGTCAAATTGTCTGTCGCTGAAAATAGTATTACCAATTCGAAAAAAAACCTCTAAAAAAACACGCTTTACCTACATATACAGGGTGCGCCATCTTTTATGTCGCTATGTGAACATTGAAAAACTTTGACATTTATCAACCGATTGACTTGAGTAGACATGTTTTGAAACGTCAATTACAATTTTAACCATGAATCGCTTCACCCCGAAACAACGCGCCGAAATAGTGACGCTGTGCATTGAAAATAATCGTTCAGTTGTGTTAACTCAACGTGCATATCGTCAAAAATATCGTGGCCAGCAAGCACCGTCTGACAACACTATTCGTCGTTTGGTGTCGAATTTTGTTGAGCACTGGACAGTGGGAGATTCATCAACGCCCCAAACGTGCCAATGAACTAGTTGAAACGGTAAGAGAGAGTGTTGCCGCAAACCCACATGGGTCGTATCGTCACCGCGCTCAGCATTTTGGCGTCAGTGAAGCCACCTTGCGGCGCATTTTGACAGATGATTTGCATTTGTTTCGAAATAAATTGCAATTGACTCAAAGAATATTGCCGACAGAGGGTCCACGTCGCTTGGAATACGGGTAAACAGTCGCTCGAATGATTGACACTGAAACTGATTTTTGGAAGCAAATTTTGATATCCGACGAGGCCCATTTCGCACTCTCTGGCGCCGTTAACAAGTAAAAGTGCCGCATTCGGCGAATGGGGAATCCACATGAGATTCATGAAACACCATTGCATGACCAAAAAGTGACTGTTTACCGTCCGCCGCGATGCTCTCTTGAAAAAGAAGACTACTTTCGTCTCTTCAATGCCCTTGGTTCAAATTTCCTTATTGCTGGAGATTTCAACGCGAAGCACACCTTTCGGGGTTCAAGATGTACATCTTCTAAAATAAAAATTCTCTACGAAGTAGCAAATGAATTCGGTTGTTGTTTTTATTCGACAGGAAAACCCACCTATTGGCCAACCGACTCAGAAAAAATTCCCGATCTTATCGATTCTGTCATTGAAAGTTTTGATCTCTCTTCTGACCACACTCCGGTAATTTTATTACTTGGTGAAGCGTTGATCAAGAATGAAGGACCTCCGAAACTTACTAGCAATAGAACAAGCTGCTAGGGCTTTAGCAATAATTGCGAAACAAATATCATCTTAAATGTATCACTTAAAACACTTTGTGAACTGGAAGTTGATCGTTTCGTGGAAGCAATCTAAAGAGCGGCATGGAGAAACACTTTTTCTAGAAGCTATAAGATTAACCGCAACGGAAAGTATCCAAGTGAAATCATTGAGGTGAGGGAGAAAAGAAAAGCACGAAAGAAATGGCAAATCACTCGCGCACCGCAGCATAAAAAGGTCCTCAACCGACTATGCAATCGCCTTAGAGATAGTATTCGGGAATTTAAAAGCAATAAGATAGCGACCTACCTTGAAAATCTCTCCACTGGAAGAGAATCAAATTATTCACTTTGGAAAGGGCTAAAAGGCATCCGGAAACCTCAAATGCAAGCGCCACCAATTCATTCGAAGTTTAAGTCATTCGAAGGCCCTTTGATAACGCCCGACTCCCCAGTCACGACATCTGATAAATTTAATAAAGGTTGCATTGATTGAACTGAGGGTAGCGATTACAAAACTAAAGACGAAAAAAGCACCGGGTTACGACTTGATAACGGCGCAGGTAGTCAAGGAATTCCAGAATATAGGTCCTATCAAACTGCTATATTTGATTAACGCTTCGTTCTAATGGAAAGTCTCCGAGATTATAATGGTCCCGAACCAAGAAGAAATCATATTGGCCTATTTCCCTATTGCCGGTTATCACTAAAATATTCGAAAAACTACTTTCTAAACGACTACAACCCGTAATCGATGAAAGACGTCTCAGTTTGGATTTACGAGTAGAATCAAACATTCTACAATCGACCAAGTCCACAAAATAACTGACGTGATTGAGAAAACTCTCGAAAAAAAAGATTTGTTGTGGTGTATTTTTTGACGTCTCACGAGCTTTCGATAAGGTTTGGCACGAAGGCTTGGAGTATAAAATGCAACTACAACTCTTTCTAATCTTACGATCAAGGATTAGATCACAGAAAGGCTTTTTCGTGTTAAGCACGGAAATGATTAGGTTAGGTAAGGTAGATGGGTGCCTTGTGACAAATAGAGTCACTGCTCACTTAGACCAACAAATTCGGGTCCATTGTGCCCAATCGTTTAACCCTGGAAACGTTAAAAGTCCGCTGTTAGAACCACCCAGATAGTGATATAAATCTCAGGGGGCCCGTAAGCTCTATATTATCTAAACCCTCCAATTCCGAGAAAAAGTAACTTCCGAGAGTCCTCATTCTTGTAAAGGATAGGGAAGGACAATCACACAGCAGGTGACGAACTGATTCAATTTCTTCTTCTTCCCTGCAGCTTTTACAATAGTCGTTATGTAGTACACCGAGGAGAACTCCAATGGCACAATGACAGGAATTATTCCAGAAACGACCCGTGTATTATAACGACTAAGTTTCACCAGAGAAGTTGATCTCTTCTTGCGAAAGGCCGGTCATAGCGCCCTGACCGTTGCGCATGTTTCCAGATGAATCCATTATCTGTTTGCTCTATCGATGGTTTCGTTTTCTATTTTCTTTCGTAGGGAACTGATTGTGGTTACTACAAAGGGAGGGCCCGCGATAAGTGCAGCGCCGACCCTTTCCTAGCAAGGTCGTCAGCCCTTTCATTTCCTTCGTTATCCATATGCCCAGAGAACCAAGCCGCTGCAATCGTCGCTTATTCGAAAGGAGGTCCTCACAATAAACTCCGGTTCCAACTTCCATCTTAGAACCATCGGTATAGAACGCCAGTTACTTTTTTCTTCATGGTTCTTAGGTTCCTCCAGTGCGTTCTGTCAGGAATTCTTATGTTGAATCTCCTTTCAAATGCTAGCGTAGGGGTCATGAAATCAGTTTCTGCCGATCTGCTGGTAGTTCCCATCGGGATAAAATGGAGGCATGGCCGTAAAGGCTCGATGACCACAATCGGCCTTCTCTCAGTCTTACAGCGGTTTCAGCCGCCAGATTGCTACAGTATATATCAAGGGGAAGGAAACTGAGCATGGTTTCCATTGCCGCTGTAGGTGTTGTTCTTATTGACCCCATGACTCCGATACATGCTGCCTTCTGGATTTTGGTGAGGTTTGAAAGCTGAATTGCTTCTCAAGAACCATCCACCAAACTAGTGAACCATATATGATAATGGGTCTTACAACCGCTGTGTATATCCAGTACACCACAGCTGGTTTGAAGCCCCACGTGTTGCTGAATTCCTTTTTGCAATAATAGAAAGCTATGCTAGCTTTTTTGACGCGAATCTAGAATTACGCCCAGGTATCGAGCTGAACTTGAGATACTTAGTTCAATACCACCGATGTTTGGGTGTCGGAAGGTAGGAATTGATCTCTTCTTAGTGAAAAGAACTACCTCCGTCTTTGATGGGTTCACTTCCAGCCCTTTGCTGCTGACCCAATTATTCACTAGTTGTAGTGCAAGATTGAGTCTTTCGCTTAGGACTGGAGGGAATTTTACGGAAACCAGGATGACCACATCGTCGGCATAGGCCGTCGCGTTGAAGCCGTTTTCCTTCAGTATTACCAAGATCCCATCCACTACGAGGAGCCATAATAAAGGAGATAGAACTCCTCCTTGGGGGGTTCCGAATGGTTGCATCTCCTTGCATTGCAAGTATAACCATCGATTGAAGCATCTGTGCAATCCAATTACAGAGGCTCATGTTTAAATGAGCTCTGTGTAGGCTGTCCAGGATCGCGTCAGTGTTTACGTTGTTAAAAGCCCCTTCAATGTCTAGGAACGCCCCGAGAGTGAACTCTTTAAAGTGGAGGGATCTTTCTATACTTGATACGACCCTGTATAGCGCAGTATCTACCGATCTGCCGCAGATGTATGCGTGTTGTGATTTAGATAGCGGATCACGTTTCTTATGTATACATCTATTAAACGTTCCAGCGTTTTTAGCATAAAAGACGACAGACTGATAGGTCTCAGGTCTTTTGCATTTGTGTGGCTCGCTTTCCCCGCTTTGGGAATAAATGCGACATGCATCTCCCGCATGCCTTAGGAACATATCCTAGCTTAAGGCATCCTGTGAAAATGCGCTTGAGCCATGCAATACCAATATCCACTGACTCCTGCAGCATCACAGGTCTAATGTTATCCATTCCTGGTGCCTTCTATGGAGCAAATGATTTAATTGCCCAGGCTATCTTGTCATCATCTATTATATTCCTCACATCTTCCGCGCTTATTCCCGGTGTCGTCTCTGGAGTGGGTAGATCATCTTCGGAGATCGATGTACATACGGCAAATAGTATATCCAGCGTTTCCTCTTGTGACTCCGCCCAGGTACCATCACCTTTCCTAATATTGGACACTGGCGTTGGAGTCTTGGCCAGAATCTTCCGTAAGCGGGACATCTATAGATGTGCAAAAGGGCCTCCAGGAGTTCTTCTTTGTAAACCTAATCTATTTCTTGAGGAACTTTACTCTTTCTTTATAGGTGGACCACTCAACGACCCCCTCTTTGGCGAGGTTCCATCCTACTCCCGAGATGCGAATGAGTTCCGCTATTTTGTCGCTCCACCATGGTGAACGCTTTTTACTGCTATGCCTACCGGACAGGATTTCGCGAAAGATTGTGTAAGAGAGTCGGTCAGTGCATCGACTGCATTGTCAACTGCTTCCATAGAGTTAAGGTCCTCGGTGAAGTGATTCACGGATTTTCTTAGTTCTCTCTTGAATTTTGACCAGCGGATTTCTAAAAGTCCCTTTCCCACAAGTAGATAGTTGTAGTTTGAAGAGTATCCAACAATGATTGGATAGTGACGCCTTGTCGGAGACTCTCCAGTCAACAACTTCAACAGAGCTCTGTTCTGAAACAAACGTAATATCCAAGAGTTCCTTTCTAGTAGACGTTACAAAGGTAGGGTAATTGCCTCTCTTACATATAATAAGATTGGATTCTAGAATATAGTTAAACAAAACTTCGCCTCTGGCATTGATATCTGTGCTACCCCACAAAGTGTGGTGAGCGTTAGCATCACATCCCAAGACTAAGTTTTTCTTACCTTTTTGAGACGCTGATATGAGCGACCTCATGTCATCGCCAAATATGACTCTGGCGATTCTAATCGACATTTTAGCTATATTTTACATAGCAAGATTTTTCGAATTTTAACACAATTTTTTGGAAAAAAAAAAGAGTTAGAAGGATCCTCTAGTCAGTCTCTGGAGCTTTTAATGCAAATTCACTTTCCAGGGCGCAAAGATGAGATTGCTCACTCAATTTGTCCTCAAGATGTGCAATCCTCATCTTGGAACGACATTAAGACAACAATTACAGAGGTTAATACCTCTTGGGCCATTTCCAGCTTCTCTCCCTATAAATCGGCTGGACTTGACGGCATACTGCCGGTAATGCTGCAAAAAACACTGGATCAGGTGGTCCCGTGGCTAGTTCCGATCTATAGAAGCTGTATTCTTCTAAACCACGTCCCCTGAGTTGGAAGCGTGTTCGTGTTGTGTTTATTTCGAAAGCGGGGAAGAGGGGGCATGAATCTGCAAAGGATTTCAGACCCATCAGCTTGTCATCTTTCCTCCTTAAGACGTTGGAACGTATATTAGACACGCACATCCATAATACAATAGATACATTCCTTCTATCAAAATCTCAGCATGCGTACACTAAGGGGCGATCGACTGAGACGGCGCTCCATGAAGTTGTACGTACGATAGAAAAGACAATACACTACAAACAATTTACTCTTGCCACCTTTTCAGATGTTGAAGGTGCTTTCAATAACGTTAGTACTGAATCGATTCAGGAGGCTCTGTTCCAACTGGGTGTAGGGGAGTTTATTACCAAGTGGATAGTGACTATGCTAAAAACCAGAATCATTCAATCAACACTCGGTACCCGTTGTAAGGGGAACTCCTCAGGGGGGTTATCTCTCCTCTTCTTTGGCTTATGGTAATCAACAAAATTCTGTGTAAGCTTGTCAGAGACGGTGTCAAGGTTGTCGCGTATTCGGATGATACGGTAGTGTTGGTATCGGGGATATTTCCTTCTGTGATCAGTGAGATTTTGGAAGGTGCCTTGGATAAGATTAGCACATGGGCCACTGGATGTGGACTTAGCGTCAATCCGAGCAAAACTGAACTGATGCTCTTTACCACAAAAACCAAAATACCGGCTTTCACGCCTCCACGGCTTAATAACCAATTACTCTCTTTATCATCTAGTGCTAGGTACCTAGGTGTGGTACTCGGCCCTAAATTAAGCTGGAAGCTTAACATTGAACAGTGAGTAAAGAAAGCCTGTGTGGCTTTTTATGCTTGCAGCAAAACATTCGGCAAGAAATGGGGACTCCGTCCGAAGATGGTCATTTGGATGTATACTGCGGTGGTGTGCCCTATTATTTCCTATGGATCGCTAGTTTGGTGGCCGGCGGTTAAGAAAGCATACATTACGAAACTCATCAACAAAGTACAAAGGACTGCGGCTCTAGGTGCTACGGGGGCGATGAGAACATGCCCAACTGAAGCCTTGAACGTAATACTTCACCTTATACCACTCGACCTTCATATAAAGTACATATCAGCATGTAATGCGGTCAGATTAAGATAAACAGGTAGCTGGTGCGATAGTCTTTACGGCCACAACAGTATCCTTAATATGCTACCTCGGGAGTTGGCGGCAAATCTGACCGACTACATAACTCCCAGGATGAACTTTCGCAATGATGTCACTGTGAGATTCCCTTCCAGTGCGGAATGGAAATGTGGCACGGTGACTAACGAGTTCAAAACAACCATTTTCACTGACGGGTCGAAAATGGACTGCGGAGTGGGGTCGGGAATCTTCTCTGAATCCCTCAATATCTCTAGTTCATTCTGTCTACCCAATTCATGCGGCGTATTCCAGGCGGAAGTTCTTGCTGTACGAGAGGCGTGCCGTCTCCTCAAACATACATCGATACAACTTAACACCATAGCCATTTTCATTGATAGCCAGGCCGCTATCAAAGCCATCGTATCTTCGGCTTCCTCCTCCAAACTTGTTGAACAATGCAATGAAGAGCTTGCCGCACTCGGTCTAGGATTAGCCTCATCTGGGTGCCTGGTCACAGTAACATTGACGGAAACGAAAGAGCTGATGAATTGGCGAGGCAAAGATCTGCCCTTGATTGCTCCCGTGCGGAGGAGGTCAATATTCCGTTAGGGGCCCTCAAGGGTAGAATCTTTGCTCACTTCCTTGCAGATGCTGGTAATAGATGGCGAGGGTTGCAGAACTGTGTCATATCCAGGCAGATCTGGCCCAAGTATAACTGGTGCTGAACACAAGAGCTACTAAACAGAAACCGAGCAGAAATTGCTAGAGTTCTGGCAATTAGCACTGACCATTGGCCCATAGGGGTCCACGCTGCCAGACTGGGCATTACTTTTAATGCACTTTGTCGTAGCTGCAATATGACCAACGAGCCTGAAACAATCCTTCACTTCCTTTGTACTAGGCTATCAAAGCCATCGCATCTGCGGCTTCCTCCTCCAAACTTGTTGAACAATGCAAGGAGGAGCTTGCCGCACTCGGTCATCGGTCTAGGATCAGCCTCATCAGACGCCGTACACTTGGCAGACACCTTTTTGATAATATTAGTGAGTTAGCGGAGACAAGCATCGGAGATTTTTAAAGTTTCCTCAATGCCACGGGGTGGATTTAAATAATCCTTTCTCTCCTTTCTCACAAGTCCAACGTCAGTTTTTACAACAAATTAGGTCACTTGAGTTGTGGTATTAAAACGGCGCCTTTGCGCTATTATATTTCAGCATAGTATGTTGTCACAACCACACCTACCTACCTACCTACCTACCTGCTGTAATAAACATTGAAGTGCCAAAGAGATTACTGCGAAAATTTGATAATCTTATGTATTTCTTGTGTTTTTTTCAAAAGAATTTCGGGAAATAATTGGCTGAGTTGCAGACACCCGCCGGGTTGCAGATCCGCCCCTTTTTTCGTAGTTTTACTGAACTATACTATGCACCTTGATATTTGACGATGTTAGGTTGAATTAAAAATGCTACTCATTATAAAATCAAACAAAAATCATTTTACACAGACCTGTAAAATTATTCATTTATGAATAAATCGGCTTGTGCCCGTATTCACACGCAACCCCTACACATTGAAATGCCAATCAAATCACGTCTTAATTCGCATTAATTGAATCTGCACATTTCCCTTTGCACGAAGGTGGTCCTTATCATCCTTCCTACACTAGGTTTGTTTGCCCGTTCAACCCCCCATGAATCTTCTAAAACAAAAGTCGTCATGTTCGTCTGACCAAGTTAATTTGTTGCATTTACGCTCTGCCTATATTAGAACGTCTGCGAGTGACTCTACTAACATTTCACCCCTTCATCCCTTGCTACTGTCACGTGTTGTATTAGCGCTACAACCTTTCTGAACGAATATTCTCCATAATGAAGCTATAATCGCCTGCGATAAGGCCATGCGTTAGTCGCGGCACATGCCTCTGTGTACACCGAGAACGAGTGCTCCATATCAGTGACAACCACTTACCCAAATGCTGCTGAGGGTTGGGAACGATTCAATTCGTTATTAGCGGCGATATGTGCGGCACGGGTTTTTGTGTACGCCAGAGAGCTAATAATGACGTGACATATTCGCTCTGGCTCTATAGATGCACAAACACAGAGTAAACTGCTCTGTTCCAGTTTTTGTGTGATGGCTGCTATTGCAGCTGTTGTGTTGGAGATGTCGCGTAATACTTTGGCTTATTGCTTCCTCGTTGCTATCGGTATTAATTCGCCCCAATCTCGGGACTGAAATTGTAGCAAGTCATGTCTGTCTGAGCTCAAAGTAGATTGTGTGATGCCAACATTATATCACAGTTCCGCACTCAATTTTCCACCGCATAGAAATCTGCTATGGTACGAGTCTAAAGGGAGTGAGAACATTTACGTACGTAAGTATTGTGCGCCAATAACCCTGGTGAAGTTGGCATTTCCTAGAACAGCGACTAGCGAATACCATCCAAATGAATTTTAATTAACTTCAAATTTTGGATGTTTGATGAAATCTTCTAAAAGGTTAGATTAGATAATAGATAATGGGTGGTGTGAATAAAAACTGAGTGTTCCCTCAAGTTTTTAGAGGGAACACTCCATTTGAGGTGAATAAAAATGTGTTTGGTTATACTTAACGAAAACACTCCCCTCACACATTTTGACAGTTGAGGGTTCCCTTGATCTGGGTGTGAATAAAATTGCATTTTATTGAGGGAACACTCGTAAAAGTTGAGGGTACTTGAGAGGAACTTTTTTAAGCAAGAGAATATGGATAATCATGGACGAAATTAATGGAGGAAGAGGATTTTGTACAAATTATCCAATTTTATTCGTGTCTTTTTGAGAAAAGCGGTGTAAATGAAAAAGCTAGATGCGCTTCAAGCTGTGGAAGAAAAAATTAAACAAATGTATGCCATTCGAAAATATGAAGGGGCGCATCAAAGCAAAAGGATATAAAAAAAAGACAGGAAATTTTCCAATAATAATGAAATCGCTGAAGAGCAGCTGCTAAATCTCATGGATTACAAAAATAATCCTATTCTGAACGAAATACCTGGTAAGTATTTTATTTATTTTTTTAATTGTGAAAATGTACAATTATCAAATACAATTTTATAAACTTTAAAACACTTAATTGAATTACAGGTGCAGAGCAATGTGGGTTGCCGGATACCAGCAAAGATTGTAATGTAGCTGAGGACATCCTGCTTCAAGTGGAAGAACTACCAGGGCCGTCAAGGAGTACTCCACAATTGTTGTACGTTACGCCAACAATTGAAACAACGCAAAGTGAATTATGATTTTATATAGCAAGCCATGTATGTAAAGATCGAAGATAGGTTCCAGGGTTATGAAAATACTACTTTTTAAAAAGAAAATTGAACAAGGTAAACATTTAATAAACAAAAATAATATAAAATTTTATTACATACATACAAAAAACCAATTCAATTAAAACAAAATAAAAATTAATCACTGTGTGATGAGTCCATAGTGGATGTTGTCGTAAGTCGGCTTTCTTTCACAAAAAATTGGTCCAATGTTTGCTGAACAGCTTTTTTAATCAACGTAAAATAAATTTCTTTGTAGCAATTGATATTCGTAGCTACCGCATGGGACACTTTAAAACTCCTTCCGCTGTCAGGATCGTTTTTTAAAAATATCTCCATAGCTTCGTCAATCAAACACATCGCTTTGGAAATTTGTTTGGAGGTTAAATTTTTGGCAGAGATTTCTATTGAATGGTCACTGTCATCTTCTTCATTAGCAAATTGCAATTCCAGTTGCAATAGTTCTTCATTAGACAATTCTTGGTTGTGCGAGGTCAAAATTAGACTCTGTAGCTAAATTAGAAATTTCTTGACGAACAGCTGGTGTACCATCAACTTCTGCAGCGCATATTCTGTGAACACATTCAGGCCATATTTTGCACCATTCATGCAAGGTGGTTTAACCTCCTCCCACGAATCGGAAATAATTTCAATGGCTTTCATAATGTTGAACTTTTTCCAAAACTCTAGCATGGTAGGCTTATCTTGGCCATCAGTATCACTTAAAAGAAGTTTAAATGTTCGTCGAAGGTAATAACTTTTAAAAGTCGATATTACTCCCTGATCCATCGGCTGAATAACTGATGTCGTATTAGGCGGCAAAAATATAAATTTCACGTTTTCTGACGACTCATCAACATAAACTGGGTGGCCAGGAGCATTGTCTACTAGGACCAAAGCCTTGAAGTTTAAGTTTTCCTTGTTGCAATAAGCTTTAATTTCTGGAACAGCACAAGTTAAAACCCAGTTTTGTTTGCTCGCCAGTGGACAGGAAGCAGATTCTTTGAACAACCTTTCATAGCTCTTGGATTTTCTGATTGATAAATGAGAAATGGTTTAAATTTGAAATCACCATTTGCATTACCACCAAGAAGAAGAGTCAGTCTATCCTTACTAGCTTTAAATCCTGGCGCAGATTTTTCTGTTTTAGATACGAAAGTTCTGTTAGGTAGACGTTTCCAAAATAACCCAGTCTCGTCAACATTAAAGACTTGTTTCGGATCATAGCCACCTTCATGAATTAACGCTTTTAACTCTGTCGGGTAGCGTTCTGCAGCAGTTATATCAGCGCTAGCTGCTTCGCCTTTAAGAGCAATGCTGTGCAGATTTGCTCGAACCTTGAATCTCTCAAACCAGCCCTGACTGGCTTCAAATGTTTCATTCTTGTCTGTATTACTACCACTAGCATTATCGTTGGATACTGCTCTACTTTTCATGTCATCAAATAAGCTTTTTGCTTTCGTCTGAATTACCATTTTACTTAATGGTATTCTCTGCGCAACTTGATTTTTAATCCAAATAGAAAGCAAGGACTCCATTTTGATCATCAAAGCACTCCTTGTACGGGTCATCGTTTTAGCATCTAATGATGTTTGCGATTTTGCAGCCTCTCTCATTTTATCCCCATCTCGATCTCTAATAGTTCTGACAGTTGTTGCAACCAGACCAACAGCCTTTGGTATCTCCACAGCCTTCTCTCCCTTATCAAATCGTCGCAGAATATATAATTTTGTCTGTAAGCTGATAGTTTTTTTGGTTTTTTTTTTTTTGTAATTCTACGAGCAACGCCCTTTCCACTCATTTGGCTAAAAAATGTAAAAAAAAAATAATATAACTCTGCCAATAAATAAATTGGGAAAATATTTACCTTCTTTGTAACCAGAAATTACCCGTAAAAATTTATAAAAATTTATTATTCTCTTTTAAAAAAAAGCACAACACACTAATTGAAACAGAACTCTAAAATTAGCAAAACAAAGTGAAAATAAAACTGTACATATTAAAATTGCGTTGATATTCAGTTAGAAGGGGAATCCCCGAGTTTTGATGGCATGGCGCAATTAGAAACAAAAGTCGTGCCATCTTTTAGAAAATTTCAAAAAATTTCGAAAAAAAAATTAAAGACTCGAACCCAAAACAACGCAACTTCGAAAATCTAACAACGCACAGTGAAAATTAGTACTAATTCAGCAGCGACGCAACTTCGAAAAAACGCAAAACGAAACGACGCAAAGCGAGGTATTGGTGTAGTATTATTTTCTTGAGAAGGTTCCGGTATAGGCGCTTCTTGGAACGTTAAAATCTCACTCGTTGGGAAGTCTTCGTCGTAGAGATATTTTGCTATGTTATGTAAAACAAAACAAGCTATTATAATTTTTGGCACTCACTCTAGCTAGTCTACTCATGAAGCCAGTAAAGGGAATCTTCGTGTCACTTGTCCAAACACGCGTTCAATAATTACTCTTTCACGAGTATGCAACTTATTATATTTCTTTTCAGCTTCTGTGATTGGATTTTTAAAAGGTGTCATGATCCATGGTGTCAGGCCATAGCCTCCATCTGCAAGGAGGATAGCTCCAGCTGAATTATCATTAATTACAGCAAACACAGCTGAATTTCGTCAAATTCGTGAATCATGGACAGATCCTGGCCATTGGACATCAACGCTTGCGAAACACTCTTTGGCATTACACGTTGCCTGCACATTCAGAGAAAAATAGCCCTTGCGATATAGGTACTCATCGCCATGCAAATGAGGCTTTACAATTTCTATATGAGTGCAATCTAGAGCTCCAATTGCACTAGGAAAACAGTATTTGGATTGCCATTCTTGCTTTACTTCTCTCTTTTCCTCCATCGACGATGGAAATTTGATCCATAAATCTGCTTTTACACATAGAGCGCAACACACCTGCCACACTATCTTCGATACGGTGGATCTATGAATTCCAATACCCTCACCAACTCCAACTTGGAAACCCGGGTCCCCAATGTATCTCAAAAAGATTTTTATTTTTTCAAAGTTTGGTATGGCACTACCACGGGTTTCCACAGTAATCACGGAAAGGAAATGAGTGCTTAACCACTCCACTCTTAAAGTTACCATCCATGTGACCGAAACGCCGAGAACTATAATTTTTTTATTTTTCGCGTTTGTACGTTTAAAAACATATTTATATTTCACTTTCACTTGGCAAATTATAAGCAACTTCACAGCTCAATTTGACAGTCCTACACTCAATTTTTAAAACTTCAACTTGAGGGGATGAACCTACTTGAGGGAAATTTTTATTCCCACCGAACTGAGTGTTCCCTTTTAAGAAAACACTTCCCTCAAGAGGGTTGCTCAGTATGCAACCTTGCTTCACCCTCCTTGATGATCAGAAATAAATCACCATCCCACACGTATGCTAAATTGCTGTCATACATTGCTCTTAAAATGTTAATGACTTTGTTAGAGATTCCTATTAAGTGGAGTTTGTGAAATAGTCCCTCGCGTGGTATTGAGTCGAAGGCTGCACGGAAATCGACAAAGAAGGCATACAACTTCTTGTGTTGGCTTTTGTAAACTTCAGCTTGAAATTCTCGAAGAATTTTGTTGTCAGAGACCCACTGAATGAGCCTTTTAAACAAAATAATTCCGAAAAGCTTGGCCGATCAACCAGTGTGGCCGCATAATGAAAGGCTGGCGAAATTTGGACGGGATTTAGAAGTCTGCTAAAATGTTCCCTCAACTGTGGTGCCTTCAATTTGGATCCAATGATATTGGCTTTCCCGTTGATATACTTTACAGCCTTCCAAAACTCTGCTGAGGATCTCGATCTGTTGATTACCTTAATGGTTTGTTCTTCGCAGGACAATTTTTTCCTGTAACAGATGCGCTTGAAGTCCTTAATCGCTTCAGCATAGATGACTTTGAACACATTTGTGTTCTGTTTTCGCAGAAGTCCAAGAGCTGCAAAAGACATCTCTCTTGCTTTCAGACATTCAAAATCAAATCACTTTTGTTTGCTTAGAACGATCCTCCTTGTTGACTCATTCGGTGTAGCTTGCTTGATTATATCTGTGAGGTTGTCAATGTTTATTGGCGTGCTTGATATTTTCACACTCGTAAGTGCTTCGTTTAGATTTCTCTGGAATAGTGTTATTAGGCTGTCTTTCCAAATCAGTTTTGGCAAAAGATACGATATCATAAAGCAGGTTTAATATATTTGAACAGGGCTTTCCAGTCTTTGCCATTCAGGAACTGATGAACCTCATCTTGAGAAAGGTGGTTTTATCCTAAGTGCATTTTTCTTAGTTCCTTCAGTACGAGTATAGGACTGATTCCTATGAAATGCAATATATTTTCTCGAGCCGCCAGGTTGCAAAGATAGCATTGCATAGATAGGTTCGTTCTATGGGGCACGAAGTTTAGGACATCCAGCTATTTAAATATTCAGTAAGATTTGCCATTTTATCGTGCATTATTTAACACTTCCCGAACTTGTGAAAATTATTAAAAATTCCGACTCAGTTGTAAATACGCAACGTGAATTTCGTCGTGAGGTCGGTCGTCATCATAACTTCAGTGCGCAGGCAATTCGTCGCACCGTGGACAAGTTTGAGCATCAGTACCCTCTTTTGGACCTTAAGCCACCAACCAGACAGAGATCGGTGCGAAGTGGAGAAAACATATCCGCCGTAGCGGCCAGTATCGAAGAAGACCCAGAAATGCCGATTCGGCGCATCGCCAGAGAGTCAACCAGGCATATTTTGCGGTTGGATTTGGGCCTACATCCATATAAGATTATGCTGTCGCAAGAATTGAAGCCGCACGACCATAGACAATGCTGTGAGTTCGCTAATTGCGCGCTGGAAATTAGTAGGAGATCCGGATTTTGGAAATCATCTTCTCGGACGAGGCAGATTTTTGACTCAACGGCTGTGTCAACAAGCAAAATTGCCATTATTAGAGCGATCACAATCCACAAGTGTTCGACAAAGCATCAATGCATCCACAAAGATTGACTGTTTGGTGCGGTTTATGGCACGGCGGCGTCATCGGATATTATTTCTTTCGAAATGAGGAAGGAGACACCGTTATCATCAATGGTCCTCGGTATAGAGCGATGTTAACCAAATTTCTGTGGCCAGAGCTCGATAATATCGATATATCCGAGCTGCAGTTTCAATAAGACGGCGCTACATGCTATACAAGCGCCGCAACGCTCAAAGTGCTGAAGGAGAAATTTGGCTGCTGGGAACGTTCATCAATTGGCCGCCGCGAGCATGCGATTTGACACCCCTCGATTATTTTCTCTGGGGCTTCGTTAAGTCTTTAGTCTACGCTAACAAGCCAACCACTTTGGACGAGCTCGAGGCCAACATTCGAGACGCTATTGCCGGAATAACACCGCCCATAATGGAAGGAGTCATAATAAATTGGACCGACCGCTTGAAGCACTGCCAGCAAAGCCGAGGCGGCCTTTTAAAAGATGTGCTATTCTATCCATAATGGCATAAATGCAGCTTCAAAATAATGCCAGAATCAATTTAATACCTAACACCGACGTTATTTTATTTAAATTTGTTTTCCTATCGTTCTTATCTGGTCACCCTATAAAAGACGCTTTTAACAACGTCAACACATCAGCGATCATATATGCATTGGCAAACCTGAAGGTGGATATGGTGAGTTGATCAATCGACAGCTCATTAGTCGCATTATCAACGCAAAACTGGGTGGGGCATCGGCCAGAAGATCTCTTAGAAGAGGCACCCCCAGGGGTGTCCTATCCCCACTTCTTTGGAATTTGGTGGTAAATCAGCTTCTGATAATTTTGCATGGTGATCGCTTATGCAGATGACGTTGCTATAGTCGTCTCGAGGAAGCACCTAAACACTTTAAAAGAACTCCTACAAACCGCTTTAAATAAGCTAGTTAAATGGACATCAAAGTATTGTTTGGGTGTGAACTACCACAAAACTGATCTAGTACTCTTTCTAGGAAATATAAAATTCCATTCATTAAACCCCATTCTCTTAATAGTACTCGTAAAAGCCTAACGTTCTGCAATAAAGCAAAATATCTGGGTATTATTTTGAATAGGAAATTGAGCTGGATACCCAAGATACAAGAAAGAGTCAGGAAAGCTACATTAGCTCTTTTCTCTTTTAAAAAAGTTATCGGGAATAAATGGAGTCTGCAACCCCGAATTGCTCATTGGCTCTACATATCGGTTATAAGACCGATCCTCACGTACGTGGTGGCTATCTGGTGGACTGCCATGGATAAAGCTATAAACCTCAGCGAACTAAGCAAAGTCCACAGATCAGCTTGTCTGTATATAAGCGGCTAGTGCAGCTATTCGTCTTACAGTAATCTCACATTAGTCAAATAAGAATTTGGCAATAATGCCGATTAAGAGAGTCTTATCCTGACTAAAGAAAAACGTCATATCAACGACAGATATACGCATCTTTTCGGGTAGCCAGGCAGCAATCAAGTCCTTGGTTCCCTAAACTCAATAATAGCCAGAAGATTGCCGATTGTCTCTCATAGAGATGGCAAAGCAGTTTAATATTCACCTTTGCTGGGTGTCAGGGCATAGGGATATCACAGGAATGGAATTATTATTAATGGCACCTTAGGTGTACCGATCGCTACACGTGAACTCTAATTAAAATCGGATGCAATCGAAAGAACTAATCTTAGATGGACGCGTGTTGCGACAAAACAAATGTGGCCTAAGTTGGACCTGAAACGCTCTTAGATTCTGATGTCTCTCAACAGACTGGATATCAGCGCCACAATAGGTGTCATTACTGTGCACTGTCTAATAGGCAAGCACACTACAAAGAATGGCGTTTACTCAAATGATTTCTGTAGAAGCTGCTTGGATGAGGAGGAGGAAACTACTCTCCCCTTCCTTTTTACATATCCAGCTCTCTCCCATAAAAGAAAACTTCACTTAGGAGCTTCTATTTCAATCACTTAGGCGATCTTACAAATATAGACATCAGAAGCCTCCTTCGCTTCAACAGATGCTCCAAGTGGTTTGATTAACTAGGCAAGAGAAATTTCTCATGATTCACGTGGTATCACAACGGACCTATCACTGGTCTATGTGTGTTGGCGTTAATAGCTAGCAGCCACGTCAACCTAATCTGCCTATGTTAACCACATGTTTAAGCAGTATCTCAAGTCAGCTCCCGAGTTGATCGGCTCATGGAGAATATATTTTCTGACGCCCTTCTAGCAAAATGATATACAGGGTCTTCCAATAGGGACTTCCGAACTTTGACAGTTGATAGCGGCCATATTGTTGAAGCTACATCTGTCAAATTGGCTGTCATTTATTCGGTCTGTTTTACCAAATCACCATGGATGGATATAGCGTTCAACAATACGTTCAAATAATAAAATTGTTTTATCAAAATGGGTGTTCTGTTCGGGCAACGTTCCTCGCGCTTCGTCCATTTTACGGTCGCCATAATCGTCCTTCCGAGAGGAATATTCGCAGTGTGGTGGATAAATTGGAGTCCACTGGTTCAGTAAACGGTCGACGAAACGCAAGATCTGCCAAAAACATCACCGCTGTCCGTGACAGTGTGCAGGAGAATCCGAGGCAATCGATTTCGCGTCATTCACAAGAACTCGGACTTTCGCAGACCACAACTTGGCGAATTTTGCGTCGTGACTTGGGCCTGCACCTGTACAAAATTCAACTGACCCAGGAGCTGAAGGTAAACGACCATAGACAACGACGTGTGTTCGCTGAATGGGCTCTGAAGCAGTTGGAAACTGACCCTAATTTTCATCGAAAAATCATCTTCAGCGATGAGGCCCATTTCTGGATGAAGGGGTACGTCAACAAACAAAATTGTCAATCCACATGAGATCCAAGACCGTCCAATGCATCCCGAAAAGAGTCACTGTTTGGTGTGGATTTTGGGCTGGCGGCGTCATCGGTCCATATTTCTTTGAGAACGACGTTGGCCAGGCCATCACCGTCAACGGCGAGCGCTATAGGTCGATGATTACCAAGTTCTTTTGGCCTGAATTGGGTCATATGCACAGCACTGACATGTGGTTTCAACAGGACGACGCTACGTGCCACACAGCTCACTCCACATTGGAAATTCTGCACGAGCGATCCGAGGGCATGGTCAACTCACGTGGAGGTGATGTGAACTGGCCACCGAGATCGTGCGATTTGACCCCGTTAGACTTCTTTTTGTGGGGTTTTCTGAAGTTGCAGGTCTATGGGAATAAGCCACAAACCACAGCGACCCTAAAAAGCCAATATAACCCATGCCATCGGTCAAATTCAGCCTGATTTATGCGCCAGAATCATGGAAAATTGGACATTTCGGATGCGCGCCACCCAGAGAAGCTGCGATGGACATTTGAACGTTGTTATATTCCATATATAATGGCATCGATAGGCCTTTCAAACGAATAAAAATGTCGATGTTATCTTACACACACTTTGTTTTATTTAAATTTAGAGATAGGAAGCACTTAATGAAAGACCCTTTATAATACATATGTACCTTCCCTGAGTCTGATAGATAACCTTGTGCATCCAGACGCAATAATTCTTCAGGGCAAATGTATCCATTAACCATGGTACTTCTGAAATACCCAGGGTTAGGGTAAAACAAGTCTGACCACGCAATATTTTTAAAAGCTGGATATCTACAAGATGTTCACTCTTGCATACTAAGATGTTGAGGGATAGCCAAAGTACTACTTTACTCACCACTTTTCGGTTTGCACGCATTTAAAGTAAACAAATATGTAACAACTATTGTACATTCTTACCTACATCGCTTCAACTAATATTTGTGAATTAAGTATGTAGATACAATCTCCAGGAACAGTGTTACTTGAATTAAGTTCTCCCGTTCCGACTTAATGACAATACAATTAATCCCTCAGTCAGCCAGGACCAAATAAGTAAGTACTCACTCTCGCACAGGATAAAATATGCTCTGACAATGGGGGAATTATTCCACTTCTCTTTCCTTAATTCTTCATTTTTGTTGGCATCGCAACGAAATGACAACATCTTGTTATGTTCCTCTATATCTACCTACTTAAAGTTAATTGCATTTTCTCATTGCTTGTCACTCATTTTTATAAGTGTTAATTCACGGATAAAGGACGAAGTATTCATGTGTGCGAGAGTGCGCGCACGTTGTGTTACTTGGGGACGAACGAATACGAATGTTTCCTACCATAAGGTGTAACGTGTATCGTGTATTATTCTGCCATGAGGGTGGTTTATTTACTCGTACACTAATCGATTATCGAGATTAATAAAGAATGTGTATCTACTCTTTTTAAATCTGAAATTCCAAAGTAGAGTTATTAATCTGATGAAAAACGCCTTAACCCCAACCACGACAGAAGTAGGGAGTAAAAAGTTTAGCAGTATTTTCAGGCCACATCCCCCCATCGATTGATTAAAACTCTGAGTCCTTTTTTTTGTTTTCAATAAACGGGACAACACAATTCAAACAGACGACGGCTGAAACGAAATGCTAAAATCAAGAAAAACAAAATGACAAGTCCTGAAATTGTAAAAAAAAAAAAATAAAGCGAAAAGGGATTGAAACTTTTTTCCACCCCTCAATTGTCAGTGATTCTACAGATTTCATTTAATGCCCAGTTAACCAAAAATTCATTAATAAACAAAATTAAAACGGACGAACGAACATGATCCTGTAGCTCCACTGTTCGGGTGGTGGAAAATTCGCCAGAGAACAAGGAGCATTCTTCCAGTGACAATGACACCAAAAAGGGTTTTGTTACGAGCAAAGAATGAAACGAAGAAAAACACAATTAGACAGGATCAACGTCCAAGATGAAATCCTTTTTTTTTTTTTTTTGTTTTTCACTCACGGGAGTTGGGCGATGGAACTTCTATCCGGCTCATTCATTTACATTTTTGCGCTTTTAAAGTTTTCTGGACGGGGATGGCGAGTAATTAATTGAATTTGAATTAACCTCTTATTAAGGCAGACAGTGCTGTGGGTGGGATGATATTTCCATGTAACACATTTAATTAAACCTAGATGTAAACAGACAGTGCACAGTCTTATTATGAATGAACCCATCATGGGAATGAGTCGTTTCATCCTTCCAGGATGCCGCCAGGACATGTGGACATTAACATTTGACTAGCAAAAATCCGGAAATTAATTTAAAACATCCCCATCTCCTATTTGTGTTGTTCCCGGTCAACGTTGATGAAGTTTGTTGCATGTTGTCCTCGACTGTTGCCTGTGTTTGCATTTCATTTGTATAATTACGGAACGTTACTGGGGAGGCAGCGGCCCATCGCACCGCATCGCTATCGATGCAACGCAAAAGGATGAAAATTACTTTTTTCAAGATGACATCTGAAGTTGTTTGTAAACAGATATCGCTGCTGATGAAAGAGTTCCGCTTGCGCCTATTTCTGTATTTTCCGCAGTGCAATGGGTGGATTTTTTTTTTTTGCAAGCGTTTCGTGAATGTGCGAAAAGTCGAAAAATTTTAATTTCTTATTGGGTTCTCAGAGCATGTTGAACATACTGGCAATTAATGTGAAAGCACTAATTGAATTGTACCCCTGGAATGTCAGAAGAATGGACGTGGCAGTTGAATATGAATATGAATGGAGCACAATCTGAAGATATTGCTCATCAAACTAATGGAACACTCATGGAATGATGATTAAATCGTCCCCCTTTGCTGACGAAAGATACACAATATACTAATTGCAAATATTAAAAGAAAATATTGGAGGCAGTTACATATAATTAAACAAACAAATATGCATTGAAGTAGTGTTGGGCACTAAATACTATCTGAATTCGACTATCGGTAGCTAGTAACTGAATGATTTCAACTATCGAATGATTTCATTCATTCATTCAAAAAGCGGGGAATATATTATATATATAAAAAAACCTTTTTGGAATACTCGCACTCAAGTACATACAGTGGAGTCCCGTTAATCCGGAACCCCGGCTAATCCGGTGATCTCGGTAATCCGGACGGGCACTCATAACGTCTCCAGTACTTTTCCACAGCAACTGCATTCAGTTCAGTTAACAATTATATGTCAGGCAGAACACATGCCCTTTTCGAATACGCGAACACGTACAAAAATAAAAATAAGTTAACTGCGATTCGTATTGTCGTGTACTATCGTGAAAAGACAAAGTATTTGCAAAATGCCATACAACATTGACCATAAAAAATAAACTCGAAGTATCAGTTATCACGTAATTTCAGAAAAATTTGGCATTGGAAAATCAACTGTTGGTGATGTAAAAAAAAAACTGCAACAAATTTTGGAGTTTGTAATCCATACTGAACGCGGACCAGGGAAGAGGCAGACACAGCGAAAGCCTGAGAACCCAAATGTTGAGAACTCGATTTTTACTTGGTTTGTTCAGCAGAGACAGCTTAACGCCCCTATTTCAGGAGAAATTCTAGCAGAAAAAACACGTTTTTTTCACGAAAGGATACCCAATTCTAAGAATTTTAACGCAAGCCGCGGTTGGATAGACCGCTTTAAGAAAAGACACGGGATAAGGCAACTCAAAGTAACAGGAGAGATTCTATCAAATAACGAAGCTGCGGTTGAACCGTTTAGGTTGACGTAACAAAAAATAATCCAAGAAAAAGGTCACACTTATCAACAAATATACAATGCCGACGAATCGGGATTATTTTGACGAGTTTTACCGGACGTGACATTAGCGTCAGGCAGAGAAACTGAAGCTCCAGGAAGAAAAATATTAAAAGACCGTATAACATTCATGCCTTGCTCAAATGCTTCAGGAGAACATAAACTTCGTCTTCTGGTGTTTGGAAAAGCAAAAAAACCACGTGCTTTTGGTTCAACTACTCTCCCAGTATCCTATCAAAAAATTGCTTGGGTCGTAAGATCAATCTTTCTCGAGTGGTTTAAAAAAGAGTTTATTCCAAGTGTCAGGAATCACTTTCGTGTTAGCAGTCTAGAAGAACAAGCTGTCCTTTTATTGGACAATGCCCCTGGGCATCCATCAGAAGAAGAATTGTAAAATGAAGATGGGAAAATCTTCAGCCTTTTTTTACCACCAAATTGCACTGCGTTGATACAACCAATGGACCAAAACGTAATCCAAAACATTAAACTCCGTTGCAGGAAGTAATTGCTATCTAAAATATTAGCAGATGATAACACTGAAGGTATCATGGAGAAACTTAAGAAGTTTAACATGAAAGATGTTGTTTTCGAGTTGTCTGTTGCTTGGGAAATTGTGTCTCGAAATCTTATACAAAAGTCATAGTCTTAACTGCTCTTAGATCCCAATATGACTGCTGATGCTGATGCAGAGTTTGAATTGGAAGATAGTATTCCGCTGGCGATAGTATTCCAAAGCATATCTGGAGAAAAACATCTTAGTCAGGAAGGGGCTCGAGAATGGGCAGAAGGTGGTGCAGATGCAGACTTGAAAGGCAAATGCTTATAGATGAGGATATAATTTCACTAGAATTGCAAACAACAATGAAGAACTAGAAGAGGAAACCATACCAACAAAGAAAAGTCTCAAACAGGCTGCAGAGGCTTTCGAAACATGCTTGCAGTGGGCGGAGGAGAATAACATGAGTACTCAAGACTCAAGACATTGTTCTGCATCGAAGAATCCGTTTTGAAGCATTTTCTCGAAAATTAGCTTGCAGTTCTCAGAAATCTATTACGGACTATCTAAATCGTAGAACAAACATTTAAATGCTACTTTGGTTTTATAAATTATGTAGTATAAAAGACCATGTTACTTTAAACTGGGGTTTCATTTTGATTTATAAATTGGAATTTTTCTCTCACATTGTCTAATCCGGACACCCCGTTAATCCGGAACCGCTCTTGTTTTTAGGGGTCCGGATTAACGAGGCTGCACTGTATATTCATAACAGATTTCCATTTACTCCGGGGTAAAGTCTGACGTGTTGCAAGATTGCGCATCCGTACGTACAATTTTCGAAAATTTAAAAACATTCGGCATCCATCGTGTAGAGAATTTCAGAGCCTAAAATTTCGAAGGCAATAATTTTTTTCGTAGCGCGCACCGTTTTCGAGATATTCGTACTCAAATACCATTTTCACCATTTACCTCTGGATAACATCACGCATGTAGAAAGATTGCCTACATTTTTTGAAAATTTTAGAACATTCCGCATCTATCTTGTAGAGAGTTTCAAGACCTAAAATTTCGGTCGGATTTTTTTTTTTTTTACAGGACGCACCGTTTCCAGATTCGCACTCAAAAATGGTTTCTAATATTAACTTCTGTTTAAAGTCAGACATTTTGGAAGATCTAACAAGGGAATCGCAATTAAAGATAAAAGGCTACGCTGGTTATCACGCCATCCTTCTGATAGAGCGCGGGGCGGTTCGTTCTTATTCATTAAAACTAACATCGAACACTCGGTCGATATAAACATAGAGCTCGTAAAACTTCAGTTGTGCGCGGTAAGGGTTAAAAATAAACACTCGAGCTACAACATAGCGTCTGTTTACTGCCGCCGCGATGCTCGCTCGAAAAAAGACGACTACTTTCGTGTCATCAATGCCCTTGGTTCAAATTTCCGTATTGGTGGAGATTTCAACGCGAAGCACACCTTCTTGGGTTCAAGATGTACATCTTCTAAAGGAAAAATTCTCAACGAAGTGGCAAATGAATTCGGTTGTTGTTTTTATTCGATAGGAAAACCCACCTATTGGCCACCCGACTCACAAAATATTCCCGATCTTATCGATTTTTTCGTTGAAATTTTTAATCTCTCTTCTGACCACTCTCCGGTAATTTTATTACTTGGTGAAGCGTTGATCAAGAACGAAGGACCTCCAAGACTTACTAGCAATAGAACAAGCTGCTTCGGCTTTAGCAATGATTGCGAAACAAATATCGTCTTAAATGTATCACTTAAAACACCTTGTGAACTGGAGGACGAAGTTGATCGTTTCGTGGAAGCAATCCAAAGAGCGGCATGGGGAAACACTCTTTCTAGAAGCTATAAGATTAACCGCAACGGAAAGTATCCCAGAGAAATCATTGAACTGGTGAGGGAGAAAAGAAAAGCGCTAAAGAAATGGCAAATCACTCGTACACCGCAGCATAAAAAGGTCCTTAACCGATTATGCAATCGACTTAGAATTAGTATTCGGGAATTTAAAAGCAAGAAGATAGCGACCTACCTTGAAAATCTCTCCACTTGAAGAGAATCAAATTATTCACTTTGGAAAGGGCTAAAAGGCATCCGAAAACCTCAAATGCAAGCGCCACCAATTCGTAAAAACGATAGAACTTGGGCCAACAGCGACAAAGAAAAGGCAGAACTTTTTGCTTTGCACTTAGAAGAAACGTTTAAGTCATTCGAAGGCGCTTTGATAACGCCCAACTCCCCAGTCACGACATCTGATAACTTTAAAAAAGGTTGCATTGATTGAACTGAGGGTAGCGATTACAAAACTAAAGACGAAAAAAGCACCGGGTTACGACTTGATAACGGCGCAGGTGGTCAAGGAATTCCAGAATATAGGTCTTATCAAACTGCTATATTTGATTAACGCTTCGTTCAGATTGCTCTACATTCCGAGACAATGGAAAGTCGCCGAGATAATAATGGTCGCGAAACCAGGTAAAACCTCTGAATGAGAAGCAATCATACCGGCCTATTTCCCTATTGCCGGTTATTTCTAAAATATTCGAAAAACTACTTTCTAAACGACTACAACCCGTAATCGACGAAAGACGTATCATTCCTGACCATCAGTTTGGATTTAGAATCAAAAATTCTACAATCGAGCAAGTTCACAAAATAACTGACGTGATTGAGAGAACTCTCAAAGAAAAAAAGATTTATTGTGGTGTATTTTTTGACGTCTCACAAGCTTTCAATAAGGTTTGGCACGAAGGCTTGGAGTATAAATTGCAACTACAACTCTTTCTAATCTTACGATCATACCTCACCGAAAGGCTTTTTCGTGTTAAGCACGGAAATGATTACTCTGACTTCAATGAGACTGCAGCCGGAGTCCCACAAGGAAGTGTCCTTGGCCCGCTTCTATATGTACTCTACACGCGTGATATCCCGTAGGAAAGAAACTGCCTCGTCGCCACGTTTGCGGACGAATTCTTAGCATATTGTGCTGAACGAAAGCAAATCTACTCACGTCAACTTTACCTACAAGAAAGTGGACAGATTACCTATATATTCAGTCGCACTGGAGCTTTTGCTTGCGCAAGTCATCCGAATCTAACCTAGTAAATAAAAAATCAAAATTCCTAAACGCGAAAAATCACCAGACAACGAGGACAAACGATTGTCCTTGGATAAAAAAAATCTGTTCCAGCATGAAGAACACCAAGGAAAAGAAAAATGATCCAAGATCTGATTATTATAGTCCATTGCAATGCTTGTTGGATAGGGAAGAGGATATGGACGAAATAATCTCGTCAATTAATTCTAGTGAAAAAGTGTATGTGCCGCCAATCAAGTTATTGCAAAAATCATGTGAATATGTGCATAACATTGCTAAATCCTTAAAAAAAATATCTATAGGCATAAAAATCACATGCAATTCTATTGATTCTTATAGTGCAATAATTGAAAAGTGAAAACTGTTTCTCTCACGATTTCAAGAGTGTTGGAGGAAAATCTTCTTCACCTAATAACACTAACTGAGGATCGAGATGTTATTTTTCGACAAAACAACGCTCCTATGCATAAAGCACGTGGTTTCAAGAATGCTTTAAGTCCACACATAAACCGCATTGAAAACCTGTAGAGCATAGAAAACCAAGAGCCAGAAATTAAAAATGTGGAACAACTCAAATAAACAATTGTTGATGCATGGAATAATACAAGTACATCCGAAAAAACTTTAAAAAATAATTGAAAAATTTAAAAGTGAAATCTGTCAATTTTTCTCTCACGATTTCAAGAGTGAGAGAGCTTCCAAAGTCGTTTTATACGGAATGGGCGACATGGACCCGAATTTATTAAAAACCGAAATGATCAAAATTGGCCTCAAGTGCATTAATGCTAAAAAAGTAACAAAAAAATTAGAACACTTCATAGACACTGAATTATCCTTAGAAAATGGATCAATCAAATTACAGGAACTAAAAAAAATCATCGGTCCATCTTTCACACATAAGTGAGTTGGAACTACCAACGAAAACCTAAAGGTAAACTAACTCAATGTTACAACTGTCAGATGTTTGGGCATGGGGAAAAAAACTGCCACGTTAAAACCTTTTGCGCCAACTGTGCTGGTTCTCATAAAACTGTCGAATGCACAAATCTTTCAAGTGCCAAATGTGCAAATTGTTATGGGTCGCACAAATCCACCGACCCTTCATGTGTAAACCGAATGAAGTTCTTGGAACTTAAGGAGAAATATAAACCCAAAGTTATGTCAAAAACTACCAGCCGACAACATGACGTCAGCTGATTCCCGCCTCTCATAAGAATCATAGAGTGTGGGAAGATCTTGCTCACTCTTCAATCAACAATGTTCCTGATAACATTCCAGTAATCTCTGGCAACATTGCCAGCAACAAGTGTAACAACATTTTCAGCAACAACACCTTTTTTTTTTTGTTTTTATAATTTGCGAGCGCCAAATGGGATATGAATACCATTAAATTGTTTCAGGGCACGGGCGTTTGTATAAATTGAGAGAGAGAGAAAGATAGATTGGTGTAGTGGGTTTGAAACTTAGGTGGTATTAAGTTTCAGTAAACTCCAAGGGTGGCGTCCAGATAACTGGGGAGCTTGTTTGTTTTGCTTTTTGTCGTTGCTCATGATTCACAGTATTTTTTTCCCTCCACCTGATGTCATCATCACGATCAAGTTGCATTTAAGCCATATGACCACCCTACTGCCAGTGTTATGCCTTCGCAGTAGAGTTGACTAAGCTTTCGCAATTATCGACTCTTTTTTATTTATTTCAGATGAAATAAATAGATGACTGTTGAGATCAGGGTTTGAACCTTGTTCACAACTGATGAATTAAACGCTTTGGCCTTGGAATTAATAACAAATTTATCTACATGTAAGAACAAATTTGAACAATTTAACGTTATCACACGTTTAGCCACTAAGTTCTTGTATGATGATGCTAAATAATATGATAGATAGCCATTTAAATATTATTACTTAGAATAGTAGAAGTATCAGAAGTAAAATTACAGAATTCATAAACTTTTTAAATACCAGAAACGTTGACGTTGCTTTAGTTACTGAAACCTGGCTTAAGCAGGATTTACGATTATCCACGCCCGGCTACAAATGCTATCGATGTGATAGAGTCGATAGAGATGGTGGAGGTGTGGCAATTCTAATAAGAAGATCAATTCAGCATTCGCTTTTGCCTATTGTAAAAACGCGGTACATAGAAAACATGGGAATTAACTTAAAATTGTCTAATCAAAGGGAAATTAAAATCTATTGTCCTTACTTTCCCGGTGGTAAAAGCTCTATGGAAAGAAAGATGGCTTTTAAGAATGATCTACGCAAATTATTCTCCCTCCAGGGTGAGTTTATAATTGGTGGGGATTTAAATTGCAGACATAGAGATTGGGGATGCGTACGAGCAAACGCCTATGGTACCATTCTATCAGATCTGTGTCTAGGTCTTCCAATAATTGTGATATACCAGTTATAATCGTTGTCCATCTGTGCTTGACTTATTTGTGTCAAATGTGCCTGATTATCTTTCCCAACCTGTTTCCATTAACGACCTCAGCTCAGATCATAACCCGGTCTTCTGTCGGATCCTAAGATCAGGTGTCCAAAGGGAACAATATGTACTAGACCTCAAAAATGCAAATTGGAATAGTTTCCGGTCAGAATTAAATTCTAAACTCCGAAATATTCCAAGCAATCTAGACAGCATTTTGTGCACAGAAGATGTTGACTCTTTCGTCACTGATTTTGGTCAACAAATACTAGACTCTATTGACTTAAGTATCCCTAAGGTCCCTAAAAAGAAAACTGTGATAAGGCTTCCAGCTTATATACTTGAACTCATTAAAGTAAGAAATGCTTGCCGAAGACACTGGCAAAGATATCGTCAGCCGTACTATAATCACCAAGTTTCCCACCTAAACAGGTTAATTTCCAGATCTATTTTTGATTACAACAATCAAAAATGGGATGCAAAATTACATTCCCTCGATGAAAATTCGAAACCCTTTTGGAACATTGTCAAAGTGGTTAAGAATAAAAACAGACATCTACCCTTTCTTAAAGATTCAGGCAATACGTACTGTACGGATCTTGACAAGGCAAACGCATTTGCTTTAAACTTCTCCAAAAACCATGAAATAACTTCGAACCTTGGAGACCCCGCAACAACTGATTCAGTAAACCGAGTAATCCGGCAAATCTCCGGTCGATAAGTCTCCTTCCGAACATCAGCAAGGTATTTGAGAAAGTTATCAATAGAGCCCTGCTTAAGTGGACTGAGAACAATAATATAATTCCGGATAACCAATTCGGTTTTAAGGCGGGGCATGATACAATACATGCCGCGTCTATACTGGTATCGGATATCCAATGGAACAAAAACAAGAACCAATGCACGGGTGCATGCCTGATTGACGTGGAGAAGGCCTTCGACACCGTATGGTTAGAGGGACTTTCTACAAGCTGAGCAGGCTGGGCATAAGCAAACCACTGCTGTACATACTTTATAATATGCTCACCAGTAGAGAGTTCATTGTCAAAAATGGCAATTTGACTTCTGCTGGAACATTTCTAATTAAAAATGGTCTGCAACAAGGTGCGGTTAATTCGCCGATCCTCTTCAACATTTACACGAGCGATCTCATAGGATCACTTCACCATGCCATAGCGTACGCAGACGACTTGATTGCGTACAGATCAGGACCAAAAATCGAGGTCATTGCACTGCTCTTGCAACGTGACTTCGATAAGATTCAGCGATATTGCGATGACGCAATATCGTTGAAGATCAACTTCCAGAAATTGGAAACCATTCTTTTTAGGACGCCGTTGTCTGGGGCCTCTAGGGATACCAGAAAGAATTGGCGAAAGTTCTCAATAGTTGGACCGCACGGACAGCCACTTGCGAGTCGAAGTGTAGTCAGATACCTAGGGCTTTGGCTAGACCAATATCTATATTTTAACAAACATATAGATGCTGCTCTGGCCAGAGCCAGAGGTGCTTTTGCCCTTACAAAGAGACTTTTTATAGCAAGCAACTCGATGCAAGGGTAAAGGTAATCTGCTACATGGCCCTCATTCGGCCCATGCTCGTATATGGATGCCCCGTGTGGTTCAACGTGGGAGCAAGCTTGTTGGAAAAGATTCGGGTGTTTGAGAGGGCTTGCCTTCGGGCTTGCCTTCATTTATACAGAACACCAGAATCCCAGTACATAAAATTTTATCCCAATGAGGTCCTGTACAACAGGGCTAACCTAATAAGGGTGGATAATTTCCTGATCAAGCTGACTCGAAGGCATATTGCAAGAGCAATGAGCTCGATGAATAACCTGATCTCTGGGGCTTATTACCTCAATTACAGGTACCACGAGATAGTGCACCTTAACGGCTTTGTTCCCCCAGAGGCATTCCTCTATCTCGATGAGAAAGGTCTGATCCAGGACAGATTGGCAGTCCCGCTAATCTTCCATGTTGCTCGGACAGCTGCGGATAGGCGACTCAACTACGACAGAGACGTCGCACACAGCAGTGTGGAGCGTCTCCGGTTTAGTAGAGCGGTATCGAGTCGCGATATAGACGACGTACAACGTCAGTACGGACATTTTTGGTGGCTAGCCGAACAAGGGGGGAACTCCTTCGTCGTTTCCCCATAATCCAGGGTAGCCAGTTTGAAGTTAGCTGGTTTTTCGATGGCCGATTTACATAGTTTAGGGTTAGGTAGTTTTTAGGTAGATTTTTTAAATATCATATATATATATATAAAAAAAACACAACACAGCACTTGAATCTATTAAAAAAAAATAAAAAAAAAGGTATATATTTACGTAGTTGGAGTAAGTAGATTAAGGTAGAATAAGGTAGGTTAGTATTTATTTTAAGATAGTCTATAAGTTTTATATATATAAGAAACAAACAAAAAGTTCATTTACTAAGTTCTTTTTTATCTAAATAAAACTTTTCTTAGTAATTATTAGTAATAAAAAAAATAAATACAAATTTAAGTTAGATTACGTCGAAAGACATATTTTTAAGTATTAAGTTTAGCTTAGAGCGCCCGCATAGGGCCAGTAAGTTAAAATAACATAGATAAGTTAGTTAGGCTAGTTTTAAGCATTTTTTGTCTAGCAAGTAAGTTATAATGAATTAATAATTAATAAAAATGCAAAAAAAAAAAAAAAAAACGAGTAATCCATAATCTTTTAAACAACATCACTGCTCCACCCTCAAGTGGAAGATAGCGAATTCATTGTCAATGAGCTGCGTATACGTAAAGCTGAAGGAATTGACCGAATTAAAAATGTTTATATTAAACAAATGCCTAAATTTGGTCTTAAGCGTTTAACATTCATTCTTAACACTTGCATTGAAATGGAATACTTTCCAAATATATGGAAAGTTGCGAAGGTTGTACCTATACACAAAGCTGGTAAGCCTCCTGATATAATTTCCAGTTACAGACCAATTAGTTTACTAAGTGTTCTTGGCAAAATTTATGAGAAGGTCTTAAAGGAGAAAATTTGCAAACATATTGCTGACAACAACTTATTTCCTAATGAACAATTTGGTTTCAGGCGCAAGTCATTTCGTGCAGTAGGCAAGTCAACGGGCATGATACTACTGGACTTTGAAAAAGCCTTTGATTCAGTTTGGCACGACGGTCTCATTTTCAAAATGATCAACACTGATTTTCCTCCGCATATCTGTAAAATTATCCGCAGTTTCTTGTCCAATCGTTGTTTCAAAGTGTACGTCAATAATGATGTCTCTAACATTGTCCACTTTCGTTCTGGTGTTCCTCAAGGTTCGGTTCTTGCACCTGTCTTGTATAACCTGTTCACATCCGATTTACCTTCAGTACCCAACTGTGAAGTAGCTCTATTTGCTGACGACACGGCGATATTCTCTTCTCATGAATTCTCTCTCGACATTGAGAGGAATCTTAGCTATGGGTTGAGTATATTCCAGACATATCTGAACAAATGGAAAATCAAACTTAATGAAGATAAGATTAAAGCAATCTTTTTCACCAGAAAAAGAAAAGCCTGCTTTCTTCCTAGTGGACAGCTCCAGGTAAATGGGGCAAGTATTAGTTGGGAGCATTCCTTAAAATATCTGGATACCAAACTAACCTTTAATGCTCATATAACGAACACCTTAAATAAAATTACAATTGCAATTAAGATGTTATATCCATTTATAAATCGTAGATCAAAGCTGTCAAATGATAACAAAATAATCATACACAAGGTAATTTTCCAAGCAATTCTACTCTATGGTTGCCAAGTGTGGGGTAACTGCGCAAAAAGCCATATTAAGAAATTGCAGGTTTCCCAGAATAAATTATTGAAAATGATGCTAAATTTACCGTGGTATCATTCAACACGCGATATTCCCCAAAGGGCGAATGTTGAATTGATCTTCGATAGAATACAGAAATTAAATCAACGCTTTTTAGATGGCTGTAATTTTGCTGAAAATCCTCTAGTGAACATGGTAGCTGATACGGGAAACTACTGACTGTCCAAAACATGGATTGGACCAGTAGCGCAACAATCAAGTTCGTAATGTAGTGCTTGCTTTACCTCCTCGCGGTGGTCCCTGGGCAACTGCATGTATAAATCCTTATACATGTAGGCCAAAATTGCAAGTGCGAGATTGTCTAGGGTCTTATGCCTAGGCTAGGTAACCTGGGCCAGCAACCCGCGTTACCGAAACTACAATAGCTATGGAAACCGACACAATGCCTCGGATAAGGACTGATAATACGTTGACGACCTTTGGCTATCGTACTGGAATGTGAAGACGCTCCTTGACTCTCAGAGTGAAGGACCTCAGAACGCCAGATTCCTTCAATTGGAGCATGAGTTCAAGCGATATAGGCGGGACATATTGGGAGTAAGCGAGATAAGATGGTTAGATGCGGGTGAGTACCAATCCCCAACGCGTAATACTGTATTACTCTACTCCGGAAGACCAACCGGAAACCCCCGTGGATATGGAGTTGGACTGCTGCTAACGCCAACAGCACGCAGAGGCCTAATTACCTGGCAACCGCACGGTGATAGGATTTTAACGGCCAGATTCCGGACGAGAGTACGTCGCGTCACCATCATACAGTGTTACGCCCGTTTGAGGAAGAAAAGGAGAACTTCTACAACCAGTTGGGAGCTGTTCATAATGCAACACCCAATGGCGACATTGTCATTGTGATGGGGGACCTGAATGCCAAGGTAGGCTGCGACAACGAAGGGCTCAAACATGTTATGGGACGGCACGGACTAGGCAATCGGAATGACAACGGCGAAAGATTTGTTGACTTTTGCAACACAAATCGTCTTGTCATAGGTGGCACCATGTTTGAGCACAAAGCCTGCCATAAAATCAGTTGGGTGTCAACTGACAGGCAAGCAACCTCCAACCAAATTGACCATTTTGCCATCAGTCGCCGTTTTAGAAGTAGTCTCCTAGACGTCCGAAACAGGCGAGGTGCCGACATGGGGTACGAGATCACCATCTTATGATAGCTACTCTCCGACTACGCACTGCTGCCGTTCGTAGATCTAACGACACAAGAATACCTAGGTTCAATGTAGACCGACTGAGAGTTCCCACAGTGCGCCAAGAATTAAGGGACCATCTCTCACGTGGAGTGGAAACAATCAGCAGCTCCCTGCCCGCCACCATCCAAGACCATTGGTGCGCTGTGAAAACTGTTTTCACATCAGGTGCTGAAAGGATTGTCGGTCGATCACAGGGAAACCATAGGGCGTGGCTTTCCGAGGATACCTGGAGAAGGATCAACGAACGAAAACAGCTAAGAGCTCAAATTGCAGCAACTCCAGCAGCAGGGAGGATCGAGCTTGAGTCCCTATATCGCATGAAGATGAGAGAAGTACAGCGTAGCGTGAGACGTGACAAGCGCAATTACATCAATGCGCTGGCTACGGAAGCAGAAGAAGCAGCAGCGAGGTGCGACAGCAGAACCGTTTATAGAATCACTAAAGAGCTTGTAGGTGGCTGAAGCTCTACTCAACACCCAGTCAAAGGCTTAGACGGTTCGTTGCTAATATCGGATGAAGATCAACTGAAGAGATGGAAGGAGCATTTCGCTTCGCTTCTAAACCGAGTTTTCGCCAGCAATATGTACCCAAGTCAGACTGAAGTGTCCGTAGAAAGAAGTTCCCGAATTCGCACCACAACCCCCAGTAAAGAGGAGATTATTACCGCAATCAAAGCATTGAAAACTAATAAGGCTTGGTAGGACTTGACGGCATACCCGCGGAGCTTTTTCAAGCTGCGCCAACAGCATCGGCAGAGCTACTGTTCCCACTTGTCGGGAGAACATGGAAAGCCGAGAGTTTTCCCGGATGAGTGGAAAAAGGGAATGACCGTCAAGCTCCCTAAAAAAGGCAACCTAATGCAGTGCGAAAACTGGAGATGTATCTGCGTGCTGCCTGCTGTAGCCAAGATAATAGCTAGAATCATCCTGGAGCGAATCAAAGAACACCTTGAAGGCACACTCGACGCCGAACAAGCAGGTTTCCGCTCTGGATCCTCCTGTGTCGACCACATCAACACCCTGCGGATCATCATCGAGCAATGTGTTGAATATCGATCACCACTTCACCTGTTGTTCATCGATTTTGAAAAGGCGTTTGATAGTGTCAATCGGGAATTTATTTGGCGTGCCTTGCGCAGGAGAGGCATTCCGGATAAATTAATAGCAATTATCAAAGCTACATATGATGGGTCCACATGTCACGTTTTGCACAGAGGAAGGCTGTCTGAGGAATTCGAAGTCCAAAGTGGGGTTCGGCAAGGCTGCATACTTTCACCAATATTGTTTTTATTGGTGATTAGCGATGTGCTGAATGCGGCCTTATCAACAGGAAATGGAGGAATTCGATGGACTCTTGCATCTGAACTCAAACACCTCGACTACGCCGACGATGTATGCCTACTGTCTCACAGAATAATGGACCTTCACCAAATGACAGCAAATGTGGAGAGGGAAGCAGACGTCGTTGGGCTGAAAATTAACTCGGCAAAAACAAAAATGATCAGCCTAGGACCAAACTCATCAACTCATATATGCATTGCTGGACAAACGGTTGAGAGAGTAGAGAGTTTCCAATACCTTGGGAGTATTGTCTCAACCGATGGCGGAACCGAACTGGATATAGCCAGCCGAATAGGTAAAGCAAAATCTGCGTTTGGGATGCTATCCATAGTTTGGCGAAGTAATGCAATTAGCTTAAACACCAAGCTACGACTGTTCCGTTCCAACGTTGAATCCGTGCTGCTATATGGATGTGGTACCTGGAGAGTGACCATCACTATCACGAGGAAGCTGCAAACGTTTGTCAATAGGTGTCTACGTTACATCTTAAGGATATTCTGGCCAAACCGTATCTCTAACGAACAGCTTTATCAGAGAACGGGCCATGAACCTATAGGCACAGCCATACAACGACGAAAGTGGCAGTGGATCGGTCACACTCTCCGAAAGGGTGACAGGTCCATAGCTAACCAAGCGATGCAATGGAACCCGCTTACCCAGGATGGCAGGATACGCGGCGGTCCTAGGAGTACGTGGCGCAGAACAGTTGAGAAGGAAGCACGGCAACTGGGAAAGAGTTGGGGAGAGCTGAGGCACATTTCCAGAAATCGCACACGATGGCGCGTAGGCGTTGTAGAGGCCCTAGGACCCACAAGGGGATACAGGACATAAGTAAGTAAGTAAGATGAAAGATAGTAATTATCATATCTCTGAATTGTAAAACGTGTGGTAACTAGCCTCTGTAAATCTTTTATGCGAAATAAAGATCTATCTATCTATCTACCCATATATTTAAACTCGGCTCAAATACCGTATGCGAACGAAGCGAAATATCTAGGAATGACTGTAGATGTTAAGCTAAAATGGAAATCGCACGTATAAAAGAAACGCGACGAGCTCGAAAACAAATACAGTGAAACTTCTCTATAGCGGACACTCGCGGGACCATCAAGATTGTCCTTTATGTAGGGGTGTCCGTTCTCGGGAGGTAACGTTTTGTAGCATAATAATAACTACGCTCCTATGTCTATGCAGCAAATTCCGAAGTGACTTTCCATTCTGGCAGAATTTTGGTCCGAACTGTCCTTTCATTCGAGGTTCGTGTCTGGGACGAAGTCTCCACAGCTCATGTCAACGAAAGAGACGAATAATATCAGGGATAAAAGGGAATTATAACTGCAAGAATTATTTCTCTTGTTCCAGTGGTCGAAGAATTTGCTAGAAGTTTCTGGCTATCAGAAACTTCTGCTATATAAGGACAGATGGCGATCAAAAAAAGACACAGTTGGTTTAGAACCGTGGCGAAGAGATTGGAAAAGTGATAATGGGCGAAGTTGTAATTTGGTGATAAATTGAAAGTTGGGAGTGAACAAGAAAAAGTAATTAGTTTGGATTTGTGAATTAAGTAATTGGAAGGAGATAAAGTGATTTGAGAGGAAAGGGACCTTGTAAGAAAAGAATTTGCGAAGAATAGTATAGTGTGAACTTGGATTGTTCTATAGACTAGAAAATAAAGAAATAAATTTCACAGAATATCGTTTTATCTACTCGAGCCGTAGCTCGCATATTACATTGGTGTCAGAAGTGGGATAAAACTTATTCTGTGAATAACTATTTCCGTGGCGTGAAATTGCACAATTAAAAAAAAAAAAAAAACGATTTCTGTGTTGAGTTAATTAGTTGCGCAAAATGGGTCGCAAATTGGGAAAACTAACTATAATTCAACTAAAGGCAGAACTCAGTAAGCGGAACCTCGACACAACTGGGGGAAAAGATGCCCTACTGATTCGTTTGGAAGAAGCAGTAAGGCAGGAAGGTGAAAATCCGCATGACGTAGAGTTTGACGTGGGAGAGGAACCAGCAAGTACAGTAGCCGACCCGGATATAACAAGTCTGCTCCTGCAAAGTCTGCTCGAACAAAAGAAAGCAATGGACGAACAAAAGAATTCTCTAGATGCTCTGGAAAGTAAACTTGATGAGCAAAACAAGAACTTGGAATCCAAATTCGAAGTGATCGAAGAGAAAATCGAGAAGGTCGAGACGCGACTCGGAAAAGTCGAAACTAGATTCGATGAAAATTTTGAGAAACATGAAACTCAGTTCGGGAAAATAGAGACTCAGTTTGAAAAAATGGATACGCAATTCGAGATAGTAGGGAAGCAAGTCGAAAATCTTGCTAAGGAGCTCAGCAATGTGAAGAGACAGAAAGCACGGGAATATTCCACTGACGGTCTGAGAAGAAAGGAGATGCAGCCTCCTATCTTCGATGGTCAAACATCATGGCCAATTTATAAAAGGCAATTCGAAGCGGCCGCAATGACCAATAGCTGGGACGATGAAGAGAAGTCCATTGCACTCACACTTGCACTGAGGGGTCCAGCTGCGGAGCTCTTGCAGACCATCCCGGAAGATAAACAGCAAAACTACGATTCTCTGGTTCAGGCTATCGAGATGCGGTTTGGGGATGAACACATGCAGCAGGTGTACAGGGTTCAGCTGCGTAGCCGAGTCCAGAAAAGGGGGGAAACGCTCCAACAGTTGCAAGCGGATATAGAGCGACTAGCCCATCTTTCATACCCTAAAGCCGGTGAGGAGCTTATCAACGAAATGGCGGTGGAAGCTTTTATTCAGGCCATAGAGGACAGACAACTGCAAATGGCTGTAAGGATGGCTGAAAAGCGAACACTCCCCGAGGCATTGGCATTCGCTTTGTCAATGAAGGCTGCGGACCAAGCATACCAGGGAATACACCGTGTCAGGGAAATGTCCGTCGTGGAATGCTCATGCCAGAGAACAGCCGTCATGGATGAAGACAGAGCTCGCGGAAGTCAAATCCGTTGCTGGAATTGCAACCAAACCGGACACCTACAACGGCAGTGCAGAAGTGCACCTAGACGAGGAAATTGTCCACATTGCGGAAGTAGGAGAAGCAGAGAGGAAGCATCCTGTCGGTCAGACTTCCCAAAACCAGCAGTCGGGAAATGCGTAAGGACCAACTTCGCGGGGCAGAAGTTGGTTACTGGAATCGAGGCCCCCAGGACCACCATTCAAGTTTCGCAAACCAAACGGGGTAACAAGAGCCTGACAGTGGAGGCACTAATCAACGAGAAGAAGTGCGTAGCCACCATCGACACAGGTGCCACTGCTTCCATTGTAAGAAGAGATATCGTCAAAAGCTCCTGGCTGCACAACACCAACAGCTACTGCCTGAAGACTGCAACAGGGGAAATGGCGAAGGTATTTGGAGAAGTTCGTCTTACGATTACTCTGGCAGGACTGACGTTCTCCCATGCGTTTCTGGTGGCAGATATATGCGACGAGTGCATCATCGGAATAGACTTCATGAAAGCAAATGAAGTAATCTTGGACATCGGGATGCAAGTACTGAGGTATCGAAATGTGGAGATTCCGATGGTGTACGGAAACGACAATGCCGTAACTCTCAGGACAGTCGTCAGCAAAGACGAAGTTTTGCCGCCTTCTTCAGAGACAATCATTTGGACGAAGCTGGAAGGTGATCTTGGGAGCCACCGATTCTACATAGTAGAACCAGACCCAGAGAAGAATTCTCAAGACTACATCGTAGGAAAGACGTTAGTCGAACCAAAGAACACCATGGTTCCAGTGAGAGTTTTGAACACAAGACCACACACTGTCAAACTAAGGCGAGGGGAGGTGACTGGAAAATGCACGCCGATTACCGCCGTCGCAACAATATCTGAACATGATGCTCCAAAACCTCTCCCATCACCTTGGACAGCGGAAACGAGAGAGATGATTCTCCAGTCCAGTGACCTGAATCAGGAGCAGCGAACTATAGCAGAGAATCTTATCAATGAGTACGCTGATGTATTTGCTTCACAGGACGGAGAATACGGCCGAACACAATTGGTACAACATCGAATAGACACTGGTGATACTAGACCAATTCGTCAGCCTGTTAGGCGCCTACCATTGGCAAAGCAGACAGAAGTTGCAGAGATGGTGTCGGCAATGGAGAAAGAAGGTCTGATTGAAAGTTCCAAAAGTCCGTGGGCATCACCGGTTGTACTGGTTAAGAAGAAAGATGGCAGCACGCGGTTCTGCGTGGACTATCGGCAGCTCAATTACGTCACCAAGAAAGACAGCTACCCTCTGCCACGGATTGACGACACGCTAGACACACTATCAGGAGCCCGATGGTTTTCCACTCTCGACTTGAAGAGTGGCTACTGGCAGGTACAGATCCATCCAGAAGACCGGGAGAAAACCGCCTTCACCGCAGGAAATGGGCTATGGCAATTCACGGTAATGCCATTCGGGCTGTGCAATGCTCCGGCGACTTTCGAGCGATTGATGGAATGTGTCCTGCAAGGGTTAACATGGAAAACCTGTTTGGTATACTTGGATGATGTCATCGTCGTAGGAAAAACGTTTGCGCAACACCGAGACAATCTAAGGGATGTGTTTCAAAGGCTTCGAAGTGCCCACCTGAAGCTCAACCCCAAGAAGTGCGCCCTGTTTAGAGCAGAAGTCAAGTACTTGGGGCACATAATTTCAGCGAAAGGAGTGAGAACCGATCCGGAGAAGGTCGAAGCGGTGAAAAACTGGCCAGTCCCCAAAGACAAACACCAACTAAGGAGCTTCCTGGGCCTAGCCACCTACTACAGATGGTTCGTGAAGGATTTTGCCGGGATCGCAAAGAACCTGCACCAGTTGACGGAAAAGGGAAAACAATTCGAATGGTCAATTGAGTGCGAGAAGAGCTTCAAGGCACTTAAACAACGGCTATGCGATGCCCCGATACTGGCTTACCCCACTCCCGGGGAAACGTTCGTTGTGGATGCAGATGCTAGTAATGTCGGGGTAGGAGCCGTACTCTCCCAGGTGCATGACGGCCAAGAGAAGGTGGTTGCGTACTTCAGCAAGGTGCTCTCTAAGCCAGAAAGGAACTACTGCGTGACAAGGCGGGAACTTCTAGCTTTGATCTTGGCTACGAAGCATTTTCACAAATACCTCTACGGGAGGAAGTTCGTTCTTCACACAGACCATGCAGCCTTAAAATGGCTATTACAGTTCAAGAGTCCTGAGGGTCAGGTCGCAAGATGGATCGAAAGGCTGCAAATCTACGACTACGAAATACAGCATCGTAAAGGAAAACTCCACTCTAATGCGGATGCACTGTCCCGGAGACCATGCAGAACGGATTGTAAACATTGTGCGCGTCAGGAAGAACGGGAGCTGGTTTCCATCCAAAGAATGAGAGCCGAACCTATCGCCGGCTGGAGGGTAGATGAGATCCGGAACGCTCAGAAGGAAGACCCGGATATCGAGCCGATTCTGGCCTGGAAGGAGAACATGGAGAAACCGGATCATCAGGACATCTCTCACAGAAGCCCGACCTTAAAGGCATATTTTGCGCAGTGGGACTCCCTCCATGTCCAAGAAGGTGTTCTGAGAAGAAAATGGGAATCCTCCGACGGAAAGTCGTTTGTAATGCAGCTTGTCGTACCGCGGACGAGGGTCAAGGAGGTGTTACAGAAAATGCATGGCGGGGCGACCGGAGGCCACTTGGGAGTGAATAAGACGCTAGAAAAGGTACGAGAACGTTTTTATTGGTTAAAAGCGAAGGAAGATATCGAAGACTGGTGCAGAAAATGCGACGTGTGTGCAGCTAGCAAGGGTCCGAGAATCAAAACTCGCGGTAAGATGCACCAATACAAAGTGGGAGCACCTTTCGAACGAATCGCCATTGACATCGCAGGGCCCTTTCCGGAAACCGACAATGGTAATCGGTACATACTCGTAGTGATGGACTACTTCAGTAAGTGGCCGGAAGCGTTTCCGATCCCTAACCAGGAAGCCAGAACCGTGGCGGAGCAGATCGTCTACAATTGGGTTAGCAGATTCGGTGTGCCCTTGGATTTGCATTCTGGCCAAGGGCGGAACTTCGAGTCAAGAATCTTCCAAGAGATGTGTCAACTACTCGGAATCAAAAAGACAAGGACAACCCCGCTTCATCCACAGTCGGACGGTATGGTGGAGCGTTTCAATAGGACTTTGGACGAACATCTCTCGAAGGTCGTAGGGATTGGGACCGGCAGATTCCCTTGTTTTTGATGGCCTATAGAAGTGCCGTGCATAGCACTACTCGACATACGCCGTTCGAAATCTTATTTGGTGGAATAGCTCGTTTACCCAGTGAGGTGAAATTTGGATCTCCTACCAATGAGCCCAGAAATGAAGAAGAGTACGTGGCGGACCTTAGGGAAAGGCTTAGGGACATACACCAAAGGACCAGAAGCCAGATTAAGATGACGAGCGACCGCATGAAGACCAGGTATGATGCCAAGGCAACAACGTCAGGATTCCAGGAAGGAGATCTGGTGTGGCTGTATAATCCCCATCGCCAAAAGGGGAAATCACCTAAATTACAGCGGAACTGGGAAGGTCCCTACAGAATAGCAACCCGCATCAACGATGTTGTCTACCGCATCCAGCGAGGACCGAGGGCCAAAATGAAAGTGGTTCATGTGGACCGACTGAGTCGATACAATGGCCGAAATGAGGATGCACTTGTTCGGGACGAACAAGTCTAAGAGGGGGGCAGTGTAGCATAATAATAACTACGCTCCTATGTCTATGCAGCAAATTCCGAAGTGACTTTCCATTCTGGCAGAATTTTGGTTCGAACTGTCCTTTCATTCGAGGTTCGTGTCTGGGACGAAGTCTCCACAGCTCATGTCAACGAAAGAGACGAATAATATCAGGGATAAAAGGGAATTATAACTGCAAGAATTATTTCTCTTGTTCCAGTGGTCGAAGAATTTGCTAGAAGTTTCTGGCTATCAGAAACTTCTGCTATATAAGGACAGATGGCGATCAAAAAAAGACACAGTTGGTTTAGAACCGTGGCGAAGAGATTGGAAAAGTGATAATGGGCGAAGTGGTAATTTGGTGATAAATTGAAAGTTGAGAGTGAACAAGAAAAAGTAATTAGTTTGGATTTGTGAATTAAGTAATTGGAAGGAGATAAAGTGATTTGAGAGGAAAGAGACCTTGTAAGAAAAGAATTTGCAAAGAATAGTATAGTGTGAACTTGAATTGTTCTATAGACTAGAAAATAAAGAAATAAATTTCACAGAATATCGTTTTATCTACTCGAGCCGTAGCTCGCATATTACAGTATTTTACCATATTAATGGAAATTAACGAATAATGTTCAAATTTTGGAAAAGAACAATTAATTTATTTTTTACTTAAGTTTTAGTTTGTACATGTAATATTGGGTTTATAACTTAATTCGTGCGGTTTTTTTTGTCAAAATTTGAATGTTTTTTTAAGAAAAATATGTACAATAGTATTATTCAAAGTATTGCCCATCCGAAGCTATGACTTTTTCCCATTTTTCTGGCAATTTGTGGATCCCATCCCAAAAGAACTGCGCCGGCTTGGCAGCCAAGAATGAATCAAGCCAATTTTTGATATTCTGCTCTGATGTGAACCGTATTTCAGTGAGGGCGTTCTGCATCGACCGGAACAAATGGTAGTCAGAAGGGGCAAGGTCTGGGCTATAGGGCGTGTGGGGTAAAACTTCCCATCCACTGTTTTTCAAATAGTTTTTAACCGGAATAGCAACGTGGGGCCGAGCGTTGTCATGATAGAAAATTATTGCCTCGTGTCTGGTGGCATATTCCGGGCGTTTTTCGGCTACTGCTCTCTTCAAATGGATTAATTGTGTTCGGTAGCGTTGTCCATTGATGGTTTCACCCCGTTTTAGCAGCTCATAATACAGCACACCGTTCTGATCCCACCAAATACAGAGCATTACCTTCGCACCATGGATATTCGGCTTTGCCGTTGATTTGGCTGGTTGGCCGGGTTTCACATATGATTTTTTGCACTTGGGGTTATCGTAATGGATCCATTTTTCATCACCAGTAACAATCCGATGCAAAAATGACTTCCTTTTGTGGCGTTCCAGCAGCATTTCGGACATGCAAAACCGCCTTTCGACGTCTCTCGGCTTGAGTTCATGTGGAACCCAATTTCCTTGCTTTTGAATATATCCAGCTGCTTTTAAACGTTTTGAAATGGCTGCTTGAGTGACATCCAAAGATTCTGCGAGCTCTTCTTGTGTTTGGCAACAATCTTCATAGAGTAATGCTTCCAGTTCTTCATCTTCAAACATTTTTGGCTGCCCAGGACGTTCATCGTCTTCCAAGCCAAAATCACCACTTTTAAATCGTGCAAACCACTTTTGGCACGTTCGCTCAGCTAGCGCATGTTCACCATAAACTTCCACCAAAATACGATGACTTTCGGCAGCAGTTTTCTTCATATTAAAGTAATGAAGAAGAACTCCCCGCAAAAACACTTTTTCAGGCACAAAGTTCGACATATTTGAGTGAAAAAAAATTATTGTTGTTTACCCTTCAAATGAATGACATATACTGAAATGACGTACAATGACAGTAGCTTTCCAACGCATGTTCCAATGGAATAATAATAATGGAATAATACAAGTTACGTCATCTCTTAGCAAACCGCACGAATTAAGTTATTGGCCCAATATATATTTTCATATCTACATGCAAACATATGTACATTTTTATAAAGAAACAAAAAAACAATTTTATGCAGTTCAATAATGGAATGTAGGGATAGTATTTATTTATTCATTTCTTTTGGAAAAACGAAGTTATTAATTTTTGTTTTTTTTATTTTGGATTTCACCATCTCAAGCTCGTGGTTAACTATCAATTCGTTTAACATTTCAAATCCCGTTTCATCTCCTTTCTCTAGATAGAACTCGCGAATACGTGTGAGTTCTCTTAGGGCATCTGAATAGTTTTGTATCGCTGTAATCTTCAACTCATCATCCAGTTCATTGTCATCGCTGTCTTCATAGTCTTGATGGGATGTAGAGCTTGCTGAAGGACAAATTGTTTTAAAAATGTCCACAACATCTTCTGTATTTGTGTCTATTGGTGAAACTATTATGAGCTCATTCAGCTCTATTTCACGAATTTCATTTTCTGTGGCAAGATGTTCACCTGGTGGAAATCCAGCTTTTTTAAGTGACTGATTCCCACAATTTATTAACCCACGTTACAGCTTTTAATACGTCAATTTGTTTTGCTAAATCTTGGGCACATTTAACGCTATCTTCTCCCAAATTCGCAATAAGATGTCGTAAGGCGAACTGGCGATAAAAGATCTTGAAATTTTGTATTATTCCTTGATCCATCGGCTGAGAAGTTGACGTTATGTTTGGAGGAAAAAAAATCAACCTAACGCGTTCCAGTTCAATGTGAGCATGGGAAGTAGCATTGTTGAGAAACAATAAAATGTTCCTTCCTTGAAGTTTCATATTTCGGTCTAGGTGCTTCAACCATTCTGTCATAATGGGTGTTGTCATCCACGCCTTTTGATTTGTTCTCCAACCTACTTTCAAGGATTCAGAGAGAATACCTTTAAAGCATCTAGGCTTAATAGCTTTCCCGATGACGAGTGGCTTTATTTTTTCACCACACATACTTGCACATAACAGCACTGTCAGCCGTTCTTTAGCAATTTTACCCCCTGAACAAGTCTCTCCTTTGTAGCAAAGTGTTTTGTCCGATAATTCCCGATAAAATATGCCAGTTTCGTCGGCATTAAAAATATCTTTCTCTTCGTAGCCTTCAATTAGTTGACCAAGTTTTGATTGCCACTCACTTACGGTTTGTTTCAACATCAACAGAAGCTGACTCTCCACAAACTGATTTAAAAACTATTTTGTGCCGAGTTCTAAAATGATCTAGCCAGCCATTAGAAGCTTTGAAATTTTCCATTTTCAACTCCTGCACAACTTCCTGAGCTTTTTCCTTAATCATAACTCCCGACACTGGCACTTTTTTAGATCTGACTCGATTAAACCATTCCAGCACTGTTTTATTAATCAGTTCACCTGATCCCCCTTTTTGAAACCGGTACATTTTCTCATTTGTTGAACTGTCACGAAACAAACACAAAAGCTCATCCTTTTTCTTCAAAATATCCGACACTAGTGTTTTACCAATTTTGAATATTTCAGCAAGTTTACGAACAGAAGAGTAATTATTGTTTTTGTGGTAAGTAATCACTTCCACTTTTTGTTTTAAAGTGAGTGATTTTCGCGGTTTTTTACTAGCCATTACATACAATACAAACGCGCACCAAAATTTCGTGAATAAACTGAGCCGCGTAACACTCAAATACATAATGTCAATGCAGTTCAAGAAGACATACGAGTCGATAGCCACATTCACTGTTTCTAACGGTTTAGTCCTTTTGTGATGTAAACAGAAAACATTTGTATACACAGAGTGCGTTCGCTCTACAAACACTGCAATTAGTATGCATGTAGAGCAAGGGAGTGCATACATACAATATTTTTCTGTCTCTTCCATTTTCGTTTTTGCTTCGTGTGTCCGCTATAAGAGGTAAAACTGCTCAATAGGCACTGAAATTCGTGTCCGTGTCCGGTATAGAGGGAGTCCGTTGTGAAGGGGTCGAAATACACGAATAGCTCTATCTTCATGCCGGGGACCAGAGGAATTGTCCGTAAATAGAGGTGTCCCTTATAGAGGGGTGTCTGTAAAGAGAAGTTTCACTGTACCGACAAATGTGCTGGCTACTCGGGAAACATTCGAAATTGAGCCTACATAACAAAGTGCTGAAGCCAGTGTGGACGTATGGTTTACAACTACGGGGTTGTACCAGAAAAAGCAATAGAAACATCTAACAAACTTTTGAAAATAAAGTTCGTTAGCGCACCGTGGTACGTGCGTAACGAAGATAGTCATCGGGATCTGGGAATTCCCAGCGTCGTCGAAGAGATAACAAAATTTGCTCGTAAACCCAAAGATCGTGTTCACGGCCATTGTAACCGTACCGTCATTCAACTACTTGATGCGAACAATTTAATTCGTCATCTGCAAAGGACAAAACCTTTTGACCTCGTGTCATAGTATATGCCGGTCGTGAAACCCTCAGGAACTAACAGAATGGAATTTACACATTTTTGAGTTTCCTTATACCATGTAGGTCCAATTAAACAGACGCCTTGTTGTAAACTTTAATTACAAATTTTTGGAGCCACGCCCACTATCTGCTAAGAAAAAGTTGTAACAACAGTTTTGTGATGAAATTTCTAAAAAATCGCAGAAACATCCTCTGTATAGAAAGATACAATTGCCTGTTTCAAAATTATGCAACGCCGTTTTGGAGGCGTTGTAGTTTTTTGAAGTATTAGGTCGTTACATATGAAGTTCCCGTTTTTTATATGGAAAGTTAAACAACGCTATTTCAAAAATGAAGAAGTTTATTCCAAAAAATAATCTCCATTTACATCTGTGACATTTTTTCAACGTTCCACCAAAGCAAAAATGCCTCTTTTGAAAAAGTCCTTATCCTTTCGGGCTAAGAATTCCTTAAAGTCCTGTTTTATGGCATCTGGGCTTATGAATTGTTTATTGTGTAGGTGATTGCCCAAACTTCGGGAAAGGTGGTAATCGGTCGGGAATAAGTCTGGTGAGTAAGGCGGATGAGGTAAAACTTCATAAGGCAACTTCATCTCCCGACCTCTTCCGATTAGCGTATAGGATCCACTTTCCGTCGCAGGTGACGATGCGATGCAAAAAAGGATCCATACGGTGTCTGTTGGTCAAAGATATTGCAACCTCCAAACGTCGTAGCATATTCGCCGGTGTTAGGACGTGGGGCACCCATCTCTCTAGTTTTTTTTTTAATTTTCCGATGGTGGAAAGATGGCGACTTATGGTTGCAGTTGACACATTGAACCTTGTAGCAAGGCTAAGAACAGTCGTAGGTGGATTTTCGTCAACAGCTGCTGCAAGTTCTTCATTATTAATGATATTCTCTGATCTACCACTTGGCAAATTTTCGAGCGAAAAATCTCCCTCGCTGAACTTGGTAAACCAGTTTCGATCAGTTCTCTCACTACACGTACCCAAACCAAAAGCATCGTTAATTTCTCTAGTAGCTGCGGCTACGTTCATGTTTTTTTTTTTTAAATTGAAAAAGGAAAATTGCCCTTAAATTTGTTGGTGCAAGCATTTTCTATGTAAGGTAAAGAGTGAGCTAATAGCGTAAATTCATTTTTACCGTTAGCAAGATTAAAATACACTCTTTCTTAAAAAAAAAACTGTATTTTCAATTTCTCTGCACAACTTTACGCCACAACGATTACTTTAGGAATGATCGGTAGGTAGGCAATTTTATATGTAATGACACAATCCATATCTCGAATACATTTGTGATAATATTTTAAGCGCATTAAAAATATGCCGGTATATAACACAAAAATGTGACATTTTAAGTTCATTTGAATAGTCATTTACTTAGTATCGTTTATTAAGGGGGCCTCGTAAACGGGTGCTTTACCCTATGTAGCTACGTTTTCTTCTGCAGTCCTACATATGTATATGCCTCTTACATCTCCCACTCCTTAAATAAAAAACACAGCATCCGATTTGAAAACAGGTTTTCGTAATACAAACGAAAAAAAAAAAAAATGCCGATTGCTCTCGAAATTATTAATTCGAGTACGAGTAACTTAAAAGCATTTCGCAACACAACACTTTCCAAAGAATAATAACTTAAAACGACAGTTTCAAAATAATAGCCATAATTTAAAATTTGACATTTGAAATAAAACACCCACCCCGTCAATGGCACACTTCCATTTAAGCCTTTCGCCAACGACAATGCCAATGTGAAAACGCTCTGCCTTGGTACAAGTTCAACGTAACAACTGTTACAAATGGTCTTGTGTGCTTCGCTACACAAGCACATTTGGTAGCATGTTGACACTCCACTCTTCGCAATTCGATATTACTGCCTTCACAAGATTTGTTTCTTTTAAATTATTTCCATGTAATATGTCGTCGAACAAATACTCCGGCGACAACTACACGTACACCGAATGCGCGAGCGAGCTGGCTCCAACAACCTTCTGACATTGTTGTGTAGGCATAATAAACACGAGCAAATCACAACCCTTTAAGTGCTGCAAGTCAGCCTCTGTGAGTGTATATTGCCACATTTGTGCTGTTGCTACTTGGCATGCCACCTGCCCGCCCTTGTCCCATTTTTAAGCCTCTTTCCCCGATGTGTGAACCAAACAACCCCTTCAATTTAAATCGAATACGATGGAGAAAGCTTGTAAGTTGCACGACAAAGAATCTTAAAATGCCAGACATTCAATGTGAGAGACCGTAAAACCTTCCGTGTAGCTGTCAAAATGCAAAGTAAAAGGATTCGGGTTCTGGGGCTGCCACTGCTGCTTCTCGACATTTTCAGGCAACGACCGACGACATTGTCGGCGGAAAAAGGGCTGACGCAGATTTGTATATAGTACATTGTTAATTAAGTAGTGGTGTTGTTATACATTTCAAATTATTTTATTGTGAAAATTTCCCATTCGGCAATTTGTACACTTTGTGTGTGCGATTTCATCGGCATTGGCACAATGAAATCGCTCCAGAACTTGGCAGGGAGGAAGTCTAATTTTATAGTACGTACTCGTACATGCAATGGTAGAACGGTCTCTTTAGTAAAACCTTGTTGAAAGCAATCAAAATTGAGTGTAACGAGCAAATTGAAAGTAGAAAATTGTATTTTCTGCATCAAATACAAATTAGCTACGTCACACCACAATTCAGTCAGAGTAATTCATCGACGGCAACTGCTCAGCGATGTCAGTTTACTCCAAATGAAGTAATGGATCTACTTCTGACAAATTTTTAAAATGTTTTATTCAAGACTTACCATTTTTAGGGCTTATTCGAAACACAGACTTAAGATATGCCTGTATCTAAGCCACCTTTATTATACTTTAAGTCATTGGAATTTACGTAGACAATGATAAAAAAAAGTGGCTTCGAAAGAAGCCGTTCTGGGCAGAATAATCTATATAAGTTATTGATAACTCGGAGCGTTGTTAAATGTAAAAAATTTAGCAATTACAATTATGTACTACCTATTTACGATTCTTTTTTACGAATTCTGCTAAAACTCTTTCGTAAAAATTTGAGTTATTTTTAATTTCTAAAAGAAGGTGCTTTTCGATAGATAAAAGTGCCAGGTCTGAGAGTCTTTCTTCTTTGTGGAAATTTCTTAAGTGTGGACTATTTTTAAAGTCGAAAAAGATCTTTCGACAGAGGCCACAGTCAAAGGCAGGGTTAAAAAGATTTCACACAATGTTAGAGTTTGAGAAAAAGTACGAGTATCTCTAACCATTTCCGTATTAAAATGCTTATAAAGTTGAAAAACCTCAAGCTTTTTAAGTGAAGGGGTAGTGTATAAAACTTTGAGTTCCTTTTTTTGAAGTAGTAAAATTAAAAATGCCAGGAAATAGGGTAAATAAAGAAGATATTTTGTCATCCGGCATTGAATTAGAAAAGTATTCAAATTTTGATTTGTTTAATAAATCAAAGAAAATATAAGAACTAAATGAACTATACCTATTCTTAAACTGACTTGTAACATTATCTATAATTGCTACGAAAATTCGGCTATAATTTGTATTTGAATCAATATTAAGTAGTCTTCGTTTGCGTGGAGGTTCTGAACAGTTATTTACGCTCTCATAGATTGAGTCAAATGAGTTTAAAAATTCAGAATGAATCCATTACTCAAAACCCTTGCAAGCTCTATAACTGACATAGAGCTTGCAAGGGTTTTGAGTAATGAAATTTTGAACTAAACTAAAAAGAATATCTGTTTTTGCAAATATGACCGAAGTAACATGCAATAAAAAACAGAATTCTTTGTCCTGCAGTTTGTACAACAAACTTTCGGACATAACCAGAGTATCGTTATCCCATTCTCCTGGTTCACATAAAATCTGTTCAAAAGTTTTTATAATATCTTCTCTGCAATTGAATAAGACTTCACTATATGCGAATGATATTACCATCGATCAGCAATTGTCTTTAGCAGATTGGTTCTTTTAGATGATTTATTAAAAAAACCTAACGATACTACTAACGAAGCCAAAAAAAAAAATAATTTCAACTGAGGAAAGCTTTCTGACGATTTAGATAACACTAGATTCAGAACATGGGCATAACAGGGAATAAAAATAGCCATTGGGCATATGTTCCGGATTCTTATTTGGACTCCACCATGGCCACCGGATATTATGGCCGTACCATCGTAGGACTGACCTATTAATTTTTCTTTACAGTTATACTATCTAAGGCATTTATAATTTTATCGCACAAAATAACCGCGTTTAGACCGACACTCACGTCAAAGAAACCTAGAAATCTTTCTTGTATTCTATTTTCTACTAAATAACGCACTGCAATACTAAGCTGTTCTATGTGGCTCACATCTGGTGTTTCATCGACCATCACAGATACAAATTTTATTGAACTGATTTGATCCTTAATTTCGGATTTGATGACTACAGCGAAACTAAATGGTCGTACTTAGCCAAGTATGAAAGAGTTTCAATATAATTACCGCGATTATATGATTGATCCATATTTTTCGTCGTGACCACAGAATGCCAGCTCTTGTTTTCCTAGAAGAACTACAGTGTCTAATCGATGGTGAAGAGTCCCCATAATATTTGTCAAGCTTTTGTTTGGTTTGCGCGATAGTTTTTTCTCGCAAAAAATAGTGTTTAATGAGCACTCGAAATTCACTTTTTTCCATTTTAACGAAAATACTAGTAGGGGTCTATATTAAATGGCCACAACAAAACTATTTTGATCTGTCTGAAAACACAACTTGTGTTAATTTTCAGGGACTTATTGACCCACCCTCGTACATATATAATCCGGTCCTCATATACCCTAAGGTGTCGTGGTATCATAGGTGGTTCTGTCCATTTATTTCCTAGTGAAATTTCTCACTGTGTCCTATCTCTTGGTATATGTTTAGCCGAGTGCCAAGTTTCCCCAGCTTCTATCAGGATTTTTTCAACAGTAGTGTTCCATGTGGTTTTGGGTCTTTCTCTTTTATTTTTTCCTTCCGGTCTTGTTTCCCAAATTTGTTTCACTTGTCGATTCTCTTCCATATGCACTAAGTGTCCAAACAATCTTAATTTCTTTTCCTCGAGATTTAGTTTATCCGATTTGTTGTCTATTCTCCTGGCTCCTATAACTCTCCTGAGGTATTTCATCTCCGTGGCTTGAATTTGTTTTTCTTGTCTTCCTGTGAGTATCCAGTTTTCACCTCCGTGATATTTTTGTTTCTTGTGTGATTTCTTTGTGGTCCAAGAATTTTCTTTTTAATTCTGCATACAGTCTATTTGCCGCTTTGATCCTCGCCACCAGTTCGTCTTCCGAATTTCCTCTGCTGTTTATTATACTACCCAGGTATTTGTATGCTTGCACCTGCTCGATGGCTTCTCCATCTGCCGTTATACTTGCAACTCCTGCTTCATTTCCTATCACCACCACCTTTGTCTTTTCAATATTGAGCTCCAGTTTCTGGGCTGCTAATGCATCTTTCCATATTTTTACACTCTTTTGCATATTCACTTCACTATTTGCAAACAGTACTATATCATCCGCAAACGCATATGCCTGGAGATATATTGGCTATAGCTCTCTATATCCGACTCTAAATCTTTGCATCCATTCTTGGCAATGTCTTCCATTGCGCAGATAAATAGGAGGGGCCTCAATACACTCCTTCAGACGTCTTGAATTTCTCTGACAGCACATTACATGTCCTTACAACATTATAAGTTTCCTAGTAGATTCTTTTGATGGCTCGCACCAGTCCTTCATCCATTCCTTTCTTCCTAAGGCTCTCCCATATTTTCGCTCTGCTTATCGAGTTAAAAACTTTTTTCATATCAATGAAGCAGGTAAAGACTTTTTTATTTTTAGCAAGCTTTTTTTCCGACACTTGTTGTACGGTGAAAATGTGGTCTTGTATGCTATGATCTGGTCGGAATCCACTTTGGATATCAGATAGCTTCTTTTCCACTCTTTCTCTGAGTCTCCATTCTAGGATGGTCTCGTACACTTTATGGGATGTCGTGTGGAGCGTTGTCCCCCTATAGTTATTGCATTCTTTTGAATCCCCCTTTTTGTGGATAGGTAGGATGACTCCATACTTCCAATCCTCTGGAATAATTTCCCTTTCCCAGGCTTCATTCATTATATCTAAGAGTTCTTTTCTTCCCCTTTCTCCAAGATATTTGAAGGATTCCGATGCAACCTCATCAACGCCTGGAGCTTTTGCGGTTTTGATTTTTCTCAGTGCTATTTCGAGTTCTTTTCTGGTGATAAGGCTCTCATGGTTTTGTGGTTGTGCATTACTAAGCTCTATGTCCCCTTCATCTTCCGTTCCTTCTGTGTCTTCCTTGTTCAATAGTCCCTCGAAGTATTCTTTCCATCTATTTACTATTTCTTCTTCTTCTACCAGTACCTTTTTGTCTTTTGCTTTGATAGTTTGTAATTTAAATTCTTTCTCGTTTTTAAAACCTTTAAGCATCCCGTAGAACATTTTTGAGTTTTCTTTCCTTTTTGTTTCCATCTTTTTTCCAAAATTTTTTTAGTTTATATGCCTCATATTTTACAATATTACGCTCCTGTAAGTAATCTTTCCAAAGCTTTTTCTTAATAGTTATTTCTCTCTTCACACTATGGTTCCACCAAGCCGTTCTCTTTTTATTTCTGTAGACTTTACAATGACCGCATATCTTTCGGGCTACATTCAATATCGTTTCCTTAAATCTTATCCACCTACTATTAATATCCAAATTTTCATTTCTTTCGTATCTCCTGACTTCTTCTTCTATCTCTTTTTGGTATTTTTCCTTTATTTGTGCGGTCCTAGTTTGTATACTTTTTTTTTATTTTCTCCTTTTCTTTGTTTTTGGGATCCATTTTCTTTTCCTTCCGCTCTGTCTTCGGTTTCTCCTTCAACACTGCTTTAAGCAAATAGTGATCACTTCCTATGTCGTATTCTCTTTTAATTCGCGTATCCACCACTTCTCTTCTCTTGTAACTTTCTACTATTTTATAATCTATGATCGACTTCTCCCATTTGCTTGCCATTTCTCTCGTGTATTTATGAATGTCTTTATGTGAAAACATATTATTCGCAATTACAAGGTCATTTACGATAGAGAACTCCAGTAGTCTTTTTCCCGTTTTCATTGCTTTTTTCTTCTCCATGGATTCCTGTCAATCCTTCCCATCCCCACTTTGGCATTTAAATCTCCGGCTATGATTAGGTTTCCACTCTTTTTGTCACATTCTTCTTGCAGCTTTTCCCAAAAATTTTCTTTTTCATCCTTTAACTCATCTTCGTTTGGTCCGTAGGCTATCACTATGGTTTTCTGTTTTTATTTTCTTCCTACTTCTAAAGTTAATATTCTTCCGTTTACTATTCTCCATTCTCTGATTTCACTTATCTTGTGTTTCCTTACTATACATGCAACTCCTACTTTTGCTTGTTGTGTTTCGAGAACTCCACTAAATATCATTTTATTAATATGAAAAATATTCGGCAGTGAAACCTTAATATCACTAAGCGAACTGAAAAATATCCTGCTTAATTTAAAAACTCGCAAGGCATCTGGTTCGATGGGATAAAAAATGCGTGTCTTAAAAATCTTCCGGATTCAGGCGTCGGATATTTACACTCTTTATTTAATGATTGCCTCCAGCTGGGATATTTCCCGAATGATTGGAAAGTTGCGAAAATCAAAAGACGCAAATTTATCTGCTAGCTACAGGCCAATAAGACTCCTAAGTTCCCTTAGTAAGTGCCTAGAAAAGATAATTAAAAATACGAGTCGTGTCCTTCATTAACTCTAATAATATTTTACCGAGGGAACTATTTGGTTTCAGGGCTTATCATAGCACTAAACGATATCAAAAATAATCTTGCAGCGGGAAGAAGTACTGGGATGATTCTTCTACATGTTGAAAAAGCATTTGATACTGTCTGGCATCATGGGTTGCTGCATAAAATGATAAGGTTTAACTTTCCTCTGTACCTTATTAAAATTATTCAATCCTTCCTATCTTCTCGAAGTTTCAAGGTCTCAATCGGCAATTTCGTTTCAGACAATAACTTTATTTATGCAGGGGTTCCTCAAGGTTTTGTACTTGGTCCAATTTTATTTAACATATATACTTCCGATTTCCCTAGCCTGAGTAACTGCAGTTCAGCTTTCGCAGATGATACCTGTATTTATACCTCGGATGCAATTTGTTTCATTATTGAAACCAACCTGCAATCTGCATTAAATACAATCCAAGAGTATTACAACAACTGGAAGATCAAAATTAATGGTTCAAAGACTCAAGCTGTCTTTTTCACCTGCAAAAGAAGAGCTTATTTACTTCCAACCAACAATCTTTTATTTAACAGTGTTCAGGTTGAGTGGAAATCGAGCGCGAAGTATTTGGGAATTCATTTGGACAAACGCTTGACTTTTAATCTGCACATTCAAGAAGTCATAAAAAAGGTGAACATTATAATAAGAACCCTTTACCCATTCATATGTAGAAAGTCCAAACTGAGATAGGAAAATAAGCTACTAATATTTAAGGCCATTTTCCAAGCTATTATCTTCTACGGGGCTCCTGTTTGGTGTAAGTGCGCTGAAAGTCATCTGCGCAGACTTCAGATTACCCAAAATAAACTACTTAAAATGATACTGAATTTACCTTGGTTCTTTTCGATAGATGAACTTCACAACTTAGCAAACATAGAGATGGTGTCAATTAGAATTGCAAAACTTTGTGAAAAATATAACATCTCTTATATATCATGCGACAACCACTTGATCTCAAACTTACCCTCATAATTATACATATATTTCGTTCCTGGTTTACTTAATTAATTATTTACTTACCTTTATTATTTATTTATTCATTTATTTAATTAAACGTTTACCTTCACACTTATTTATTTAATTATTTATCTTTGTTATTTTTGTTATTTATGTATTTGTTATTTATTTATTTATCAACATATTTGGTTATTTATTTATTTAATTATTTATTTTTTTATTTATTTTTTTATTTATTTATTAATTTCTTTAATTGTCTATTTTGTTATTTGTCTGTTTTGTTATTTTTTCTTTTTTTTTTTGGCGAATCTACAAAACCTCTTCTCTCCTCCCAAACTAGGCAATTTAATGTAAAGAAGGTTTTTAAATAGTGTCTTTTTCCTTCAAATCTATACTTGCTCAGCTGTGATATAATTGTTAAGTAATTTTTAGTAATATTTCAGTAGTAAGGTAATTATAACCATATCTCTGTAAACTGTGCAATATTGTTATAAAAATTGTATATTTTTGGCCGCAATAAAATATCTATTTATCTATCAAAAATAAAAAGAAAATGAGTGGAAAAACAAAAGTCGAAATAATGGCTTTAAAAAATGAAAAGTTAAGTGTTCGTGATATAGCACGAAAAGTGGGATTCAGCAAGTCGTCATTGGCTGAATTCATCAAAAAATTCGAGGCAACGGGCTCATAGCAAAGAAAAAAGAGGACGGGTCGCAGAAGAAAGAATAGCAGCGCTGAAGATCGGCTTTTAAAACGAATAAGACTGCGTGATCGATTCAAAACTGCTGAAGATTTAAGGACAGTCTTTATAGTGGCTGGAGGATCAGAGATAAGCTCACGGACTATAAGACGAAGAATTCAAGAAGCTGGCTTGAACGCAAGAAGACCTGCCAAAAAAACAATTTCTAAATAAACGAATGCGCCTACAACGTCTCCAGTGGGCCAAAGATCATGAAAACTGGACCATAACGGATTGGAGAAATGTGATCTTCTCAGATGAGTCCAAGTTCAATATATTCGGCTCTGATGGAATACAGCACGTGAGGCGAAGAACTGGAGAAAGGTTCAATGATGAGTGCGTGACAACAACAGTGAAACAAGCAGGCTCAAGGATGATTTGGTGATTTTCCTATCACGGCGTTGGACGGCTGCCGCGAAATTGGTAAGTGTCATTTTTTTTACCTTCCTCAAAATATTAGCAAAACGTTCGTAAAGTTTTATTATTGTAAATGCATTTTTTTCAATACAGGTCAAATATTTTCTAACCGAGAATAGTATTGCAACATTGGAGTGGCTTGTAAACAGCCCTGACCTCAACCCGATTGAGAATCTTTGGTCCATAATGAAGGCACAGGTAACGAAGCCACGTACAATAACCGAGTTGGACAAATTCTTTGAAAAAGTGTGGTATGAGAAAATCGCACTGGATACTCGTTCTTTACACAGCCTGATTACATCAATACACGACCGGATAAAAACCGTAATAAAAAAAGGAGGGAATACAAAGTATTAACATCTTCAGTTCTCGGAAGTTTGAGAAGCCTGTTTCCTGTAATAAAATCATAAACTCGAATAGCAATAAAAACTATCATTATGCTTACACATTTACTCACTTGTTTTTGTTCAATGAAACTTAAAACAATTTGAAAATGTTCATATTAAAGCTTATTTTTTTATTGTTTTCCGATTCTGAAATGTATTTCAACAAAATAACGTTCGGTAAAGATGCATCTTGATTATCTTTAAAACCTCCAAAATTATTCTACTAAAATTAGTTTTTTCACTATGTCCGGATTTCTATGTCCGTTACTGTATATTTTAAATAATTGTTTTTTTCTTAATCGTGGTGAAATCAATCGCTGGATTCTGCCCGTGTCTCTTCATTAAATGAATTTCCACTATTTTCATCTTCATCCAGACACATTAAGCTTGCATTATTCGTATTTGAGTCCTCAGGAAGTAGCATTTCTAAGGTCTCTTTCGAAAATGACCTTTTTGTTTTCGCATTTTCAATTATTACAGATCCGTGCATTAAGATTTTATGCATACTTAGAGTCATAGGATGCCATGGATATAACTCGACATATAGTCAAAATGTTTTCCAAGCGGAAAACCAAAATAAAATCAATTCCCGTTACTTCAGTGGCAACTTCCGGATTCCGGGTGGTTCACGGTTCAAATCCTGATGTCAAGAATCATCTATTTATTTCGCATGAAATAAATAAAAAAGTCGATCACTTGCGAAAGCTAAGTCAACTCTACTGTGAAGGCATAACACTGGCAGTAGGTCATATGGCTAAAATGCAATTTGTTCATGATAATGACATCAGGAGGACGGAAAAAAATACTGTGAATCATGAGCAACGACAAAAGCAAAACAAATAAGCTCCCCAGTTATCTGGACGCTACCCTTAGAGTTTACAGAAACTTAGTACCATCTGAGTTTCAAACCACTACACTAAATCTTTCTCTCTCTCTCTCTCTCTCTCTCTCTCTCTCTCTCTCTCTTCTTCACAACGCCCGTGTCCTGTAATTGTATAAGAGTATTTATATCCTCTTTGTGGAGCGCAAATTATAAAAAAAAAAAATCTTCGACTGGTGTTTCCATAATTTGTGTTGCCAAAACCAGTTCGTGGTAGATCCACAATGAGGTCAAGCTTATTTTTAAATTCTCGTTGAATTTGAATTTTTCTAACTTTACACGCTTCTTTGTCCTCTTGCGATCTACGAGTGAGTTGCCATTTTTTATTGGGAGTTTGTAAGTGACATGCAGAAAACATTCCAAACTGAATGGCGCTTTCATTCATTTTTTGTATTTACTATATGAAAGCAAATCTACTCACATCAACTTTACCTACAAGAAAATGGACAGATTACCTGTATATTTAAACTCGGCTCAAATACCATACGCGAATGAAGAAAAATATCTAGGAATGACTCTAGATGTTAAGCTTAAATGGAAATCGCACGTAAAAAAGAAACGCGACGAGCTCGAAAACATATACCGACAAATGTGCTGGCTACTCGGAAAACATTCGAAGTTGACCCTACATAACAAACTGCTTATCTATAAGCAAGTGCTAAAGCCAGTGTGGGCGTAAGGTCTACAACTACGGGGCTGTACCAGGAAAAGCAATAGAAACATCCTACAAACTTTTGAAAATACGAGTAAAGTTCTTTGAACGATCGTTAGTCGAAGAGATAACAAAATTTGTTCTTCTTTCCTGGCCATATGTTCGGCCTCCAATGCCAGTTCTGCCTTAGGAAAGGGTAGTATGACTTGGGGTGAAGTAAATGCGTCATTAGAACAAGGATCTATTCTTGGTCCGTTTACTTCAGGAGAGGCAACAGCTGCGTGAGATGTTAAAGGACGTGATGCACTTGGTCCTGCAATTTCAGTTTTTTCAAGTTCTGCTTCTGCTTGAAGTAGGTCCTTATCTGTGATATTTCTGTCTGTAACGTAAGCGCACGTGTAGTCTTCGGCACTAAATACGTGAGAGCTCACATTCCAGATTCCACTAACTCTGAAACCAATTTCAATATTTGGAGGAGTGAAAGTTATGGAGCACGCCTGGCCATGTCCTCCTGCTACATCATATATAGTAAGTGTCTCGGGTGGTTCATCATTCAGTCATTACATGCCTTAAGAGGTTGCGACTTCTGTGAACTGTGAGGTGGAATTGTCAGGAGCACAAGTTCATGCCCTTTGGCGTAATTAATGGCCTCCAGAAAAACATGACTGTCGTGGTTGTCCATAATTAGTTACTTATTAAGTGGGCTTGCATTAACATGACATTGGAAATATTCGAGGTATTTTACAAAATTCTTAGAAGTCATCCACCCGTTATCGTGAACAGCACCAACTGTTCCTGGTGGACCATTGTCAATTATCCGGGCTTGCTTCTTTTTGCGTGGAAAAGTCATGAGCACTAATTGCAAAGCAAGCGGTCACTGTTTCGCCACATTCACTTGAAGTAATCTTGCTTACTTGTTTTTCACCTCTGCCTGCAATAATTTTTCTGGGCTTATGTACTGGGTAGTAGTAGCTCTGGTACTCTGGAACTCTTATACACTCCGTCTCACTTGATTACGAACAGGCAGTTTTTTGTTTTAATTTTAAATCAATTGCACAAGGAATGAAGGATATATTATGTTTATATTGTAAAAAAAAATGGGATTAAGTTGATAAATGCAACTTTTATGACGCTTTTCCCAAAAAATGTCATAAAAGGTCTCACTTGATTACGAACAGTAGCTAAATCTACCAGTTACCATGTTTTAAATCAAATAAAAGGATACTTAGAGTATTAGGGAGCTTAGTTCAAGAAATGACTTCATACAATCCACAACTATGGGTAAAGGAAAGACATTAACCAAGGAGGAAATAGGTCATATTCGAGCTGACCGGGATCAAGGAAAATCCATCCGTTTCATAGCCCACAAGATTGGAAGAGGCGCCAATGTTGTACACAGCTTTATTAAGGACCCGGAGAAGTATGGAAAAAAACCGCAAAGAAAGAGTCAGCAAAGCAACAACATGTCATGGAAGGCGAGCGATACTGAGAGCTGCTTCAAATTCAAGGCTCTCCGTAAGAAAAATTAAGGCAGAAGCTGAAGTTACAGCTAACAGATCGACTGTTCATCGCGTGATACAGAAGGCCAGCCGTATTCGCCATGAACAAATGAAGAGGAAACCACAATTGAATGCGGCACGTAAAATCCAGCGGCTTGATTTTGCGCAAGTCACATCAGGTGGAATCGAGAGTGGCATACCGTCGTCTTTTCTGATGAAAAAAAAAATTTAATTTGGACGGACCTGATGGATACAGCGGTTATTTCCATGATTTGAGAAAAGAAGAAATACATCTTCAAAGGCGGCACAGTAAAGGAGATGGTGTAATAGTATGGGGAGCAATAAGCTATTACGGAACTGTAGAGCTGTATTTCCAAAGCTCCATAATGACGGCAATCACTTACAAATCGATACTGGAAAGAGCTTTTCCACAGTTTTCGAAGATATTTGGTGGACAGCGATGGACCGATACATACTGCACGGACAACAAAAGCCTGGATTCAGAACCAAAATGTAAACCTACTTGCATGGCCGCCATGTTCACCCGACCTGAACATCATGAAAACCTGTGGGGTTGGCTTTCAAGAAAAGTCTACGAAGGAGGAAGGCAATATGTTGAAACGGAAGAGATTATTGAAGCCATAAAACGAGCCTGGTCCGAAATCTATGCACTCACAGCACTCTATGAATCTCTACACAGCAGGCTACTTGAAGTGATTCAGCAATCAGGAGGTAGTACCCATTACTAAAAACTATTGCTACTCTTTGAATAAAACCAACATTTATTTATACAAACAAATTTTGTATTGTTTTTTCTACCTTTTAAGCTTCTATAAGGTAGATTTAGCTACTGTTCGTAATCAAGTGAGACAAAAAAAAACAGGTAAATTTTATGACCTTTTTGGGAAAAGCGTCATAAAAGTTGCATTTATCAACTTAATCCCATAATATATCCTTCATTCCTTGTGCAATTGGTTTTTCGCAGATTAGCGAAGGGTTTGAAAAATATCTTAAAATTTAAACAAAAAACTGCCTGTTCATAATCAAGTGAGACGGAGTGTAATCAGGTGGATGGGGCAACAGTATTAAACTATAGAATGCTGCTCAAATTATCCGACAGAATAAAATCGTGACAATAGAGTAAATAACACACAAAAGAACAGCCCACCTGTAATCTATTCAAAAACAAAAATTGGCACGTACTCTCATATGTGAGTTTATTGACAACTGGTATCAACACATGGAGATGATAATTTTAAATGCTGCCAAATACACGTTCCTAGCTCTAGGAGTTTTTGAGATTTAAGGGTGTGATCAAGTGTCCCAGGGGATCTAGTCTCCCTCCATTAAGAATTACAGTCCGAGTCCTTCTTTCCTCGATATCTCTTAAACGGTTAAGTTTTCAGAAAAAAAAAAAGCATTACAGTAATGTTTCGCTAATCCGAATCACCGTTAATCCGAATATCGCGCTAATCCGAATCAATATTTTTCCTCATTATGTACTCTACAGTCCGAATCAGCCCCAATTCTTGTACGCTGTAATCCGAATTCCTACTAAAAACATACGAACGCTTTGGTTTTTACAGTAATTTTAGTTTTAACAGTAATCTTGTCGTTTTGCGACCCAGTAGTTATCAATGTATGAAGGAATTTACGCATTTTTCGTTATTCCTTCGCTCCTTTGGTAGCAGTAGGATCTTGTTTCTGTCAGTTTAACACGTGCTCAGGAGTTTATTTAAAGTGGTAACAGAAGTTTCTAAGTTTTTATTGTTTCGTATAATTTTGTTTGGAAATGGGGAATAAAAGGAGGCACATAAATTATTAAAAAGTGGTGTTCGCGGAAAGTCCCTAGCTAGGGAATACGGTGTTGGCGCGTCCACAATATCTGATATTAAACGCAATAAGAGAAGCATTTTTAGGTTAGGGTTAAATGCGTAAACTGGATACTTTGTGTTACCGAATTTTGTTTCTCTTTTTACAGTTTTGTTTCAGCAAGTGGTGGAAAAATTTTAAAGATAAAAACAACGAAATCTGCGGAGTACCCAGAAATGGAGAAAAGGTCACACGAATGGTTTCTTAAACAGAGAGAAAAAAAAGCTCCTGTCTCTGAAGATTTATTGAAGATGAAATCGAAAATAATTTTTCGGGACATTTATGGTGTTGAACGTTCCTTCAATGCAAGCCGAGGTTGGATTGCAAATTTCAGAAAACGTTTTGGCATCCGAAATCTCAAAATTTGCGGGGAAAAACTTTCTGCTGATTCAAATGCTGCAACCGAATTCCGGAACAACTTTTCCCACAAAATAAAAGATCTAGAACTTCACCCGGCCCAAATTTATAACGCTGATGAGAGTGGTCTATATTGGAAGCTTTTGCCAGAGAGGACCCTAGTGGGTTCTACCGAAAAAAACAGCTCCTAGACGAAAGACAAGCAAAGAGCGTTTTTCTTTCCTGGCCTGCATTAACTCAACAGGCACACATCAACTGAAAATGCTAGTGATTGGCAAATCAAAGAAACCACGCGAATTTGCCCGTGGAATACGATTCAACTGCAAGTGCCTTGATGACATCCACAGTTTTCAAAAAGTGTTTTTTCAATTCGTTCATGCCTCAGGTGAAAAGTTTTATGCGTTCAAATGGACTACCGGAAAGAGCGTTGCTGCTATTGGACAATGCGCCATTCCCCCCACCAGCAAATGAGCTTAAAACTGATGACGGTATGATAAAGACACCATTTTTACCACCAAACTATACGTCCCTGATCCAACCCATGGATCAGAATGTAATAAGGATAACGAAGCTAAACTACAAAAAAAATCTGTTGTCTCACGCTATGAACCAAAATGCTGAAATAGCCGCTGTTTTAAAAAGCATAACGTTAAGAGACGCCATTTTCTTTTTAGCCAGTGCATTGAAGGGGCTGTCACAGGAAATGATTGACATTTGTCCGAATTTTTCGATAATACGAATACCCCCTTGCAATAATTTATTTATTTATTTATCTACGGAGTTGATCTCTTACAGATTTTACAAAATTTTACATATCTGGTATAATATTGTAATATGCGAGCTACGGCTCGAGTAGATAAAACGATATTCTGTGAAATTTATTTCTTTATTTTCTAGTCTATAGAACAACTCAAGTTCACACTATACTGTTCTTCGCAAATTCTTTCCTTACAAGGTCTCTTTCTTCTCAAATCACTTTATCTCATTTCAATTACTTAATTCACAAATCCAAACTAATTACATCTTCTTGTTAACTCTCAACTTTCAATTTATCACAAAATTACAACTTCGGCTGTTATCGCTTTTCCAATCTCCTCGTGCGGTTCAAAACCAACTGCTCTGTCTCGATCGCCATCTGTCCTTAAATAGCCGCATTTCTAATAGCCAGAAACTTCTAGCAAATTCTTCGACCACTGGAACAAGAAAATTCTGATGTAATAATTCCAGGATGACAGCTGCAGCCAATAATCTCTTGTTCTCTCTTATCCGTGATATTATCCGAAATGTGGAGACTAATTGCAGACACGAACCTCGAATGAAAAGACACTTCGGAACAAAATTATGCCAGAATGAAAGACACTTCCGAATTTGTTGCATTATGCTACATTATGTTACAATATATTTATAAATATGTACATATGTATTACAGATAAAATTTTATTAAAGTCAACTATGTTGCTAACTAGATTATATAAGCGTGTAGATCTAGCAATAGGCTCATTTAAACGATAATTAAATCTATGTGTATAAAAACTGACAGTCCGTTAGGGTTCTTATCGGAGCATACATATGGAGCAATTCTAATATCTCCGTACATTTAACTTTATAGACAACAACATCCTGTACAAACATTACTGCATGAATCTTACGTCTTCTTTCTAATGAAGTAAGCCCTAATAGAGCCCATCTGCTAATATATGAGGGCATAAAATCCCATCCAAGTTTGGAAATTATGAATCTAGTGAAGCGTTTCTGTATTCTCTCAACTTTGTTTATAGAAACTCCATAGTAGGGATTCCATATTATAGAGCAATACTCAATGAGTGGTCGAACTATAGAAACAATAAGAGTTTTTAATGTGTATGGATCACTAAATTCTTTAGTGTTACGTTTGATAAAACGTTCGATTTGGCTATGACATAATCGATATGCGCATTAAAAGTAAGTTTAGTGTCAAAAACTACACCGAGATCATTTATTTCTACCCTTGATAAAATAAGACATATTCACAGGGAAAAAAAGCCGATATGCCGAAAAGACCTTACATTTAGAAGTGTTCAAAGTAAATTTGTTACGCTCACAGCAGCTGACGATTTTATCTAAATCGCTTTGTAGCCTAAAACAGTCATTTACACTTTTTATTTTCAAAAACAATTTTAGGTCATCTACATAAAGCAAGCACCTAGAATGCTTAATGACTTTAGATACATTATTTATAAAAAGAATAAAAAATATTGGCCCAAGATGGCTACCTTGTGGTACATCTGAGTAAGCATTGATAGGATTAGAAGTGCAACTGTCAATTTTAACAATTTGTTTCCTATTTAATAGGTAATTGGAAACCCATTTTAAAAAACTTGAATGAAAGTCGATCTTATTAAGTTAAAACAGCAATAGCTTATGATCAACAGTATCGAAGGCTTTTACAATGTCCGTATATATAATATCAACTTTCAAACCTTCTTCAAATGACTGAGAAATATAATTTAAAAACACTATTAAATTTGTTGATGTAGATCGTCCGCTAACAAAGCCGTGTTGAGCAGAACAAATGTATTCAAGAACATCAAAAATAGTTTTATCTTTTACCAAACTTTCGAATAATTTGGGTATGACTGAAATTTCGGATATTCCTCTGTAATTATTTACTAATTGCTTCCTTCCAGACTTATGGACAGGAATTATGTAAGACCATTTCCAAATTTCAATAAAATCTCCTGTAGCCAACGATAAATTAAATAAAATCGTTAGTGGTTTACAAAGGGAATTTTTACAGAACTTTAAGACAATAGGGGGAATGCCGTCAGGACCAGAACTAGTGTCTACATTTAGTTTATTAAGGCCATTTTGGACATCAAGTTCAGAAAGCTGTAAAAATCCAATGTTTATGGAGGATTCACTTACGGAATGTTCAATGTATTTAGAACAATTATCAGGTCTTCTATAAACAGTTTGGAAAAATTCCGCAAACACATTACATATTCCTTGTGAATCATTGGCGGTAAGGCCATTTAGTTCCATATTTACAGGAAAACCATTCGTTTTCCTTTTTTATATTCACAAACTGTTTGTACAGGTATGCATTTAAGAATTCGTATTTCTTAAGCAATCTCCGGAAATATTCACGGTCGCATTCATTCATTCATTAATTTATATAACTTAAATGCTTTATTTTTAACATTCTTAAGATTGGAAAGGCGTTTACTATGCCACGGTAGCTTCCTAGCAACCTTCTTGCTAGATCTAGGAACATGTAAAGAAAATGCTTCGAACAATTTATCAACAAAATTTTTATAAACACTTTCAAGACTAGTGCTCGCCAGAACTAACTCCCAATTAGCATTATTAAAAAAATTATCTAACGCACCATAATTGATTTTTTAAAAGTTAAATTGGGACAATTTATCTTGAGAAGGTGATTTTAAACAATAATTATAGAAGCACACTTTAAAGCAAACAGCAGTGTGAAAAATGGAAGTATTTAAAAGTGGTACAATTACTTCGCTAACATTGTGATATAGCTCATTACTAATAAAAATCAAATCCAAAAGTCGGTTCATAGAATTACAAACATTATTGATTTGAAATAAATTTAATGCAAACAAAGAATCATTTACCAGAAATTCACATTCACTTTTTAAATTAAATGGCATTAACATTTGCTCCTACTCAGAGTAGATCCATTGGAAAACAGCAGTGGTACAGCCAATACCCAAAAGGGGAAAGGACACCTCCAATCCGGCAAATCTCCGGTCGATAAGTCTCCTTCCGAATATCAGAAAGGTATTCGAAAAAGTGATCAATAGAGCCTTGATTAAGTGGGTTGAGGACAATAACATAGTTCCGGATAACCAATTCGGTTTCAAGGCGGGGCATGATACAAAACATGCCGCGTCTAAACTGGTGTCGGATATCCAATGGAATAAAAGCAAGAACCAATGCACGGGGGCCTGCCTGATTGACTTGGAGAAGGACTTCGATACCGTATGGTTGGAAGGGCTCTTTTACAAGTTGAGCAGGTTGGGCATAAGCAAACAACTGCTGTACATGTTGCTTAATATGCTTACCAGTAGAAAGTTCGTTGTGAAAAATGGCAATGTGACTTCTGCCGGGACGTTCGAAATTAAATATGGTCTGCAACAGGGTGCGGTTAATTCACCGATACTTTTCAATATTTACACGGCTGATGTGATAGGATCTCTTCAGCACGCAATAGCGTACGCAGACGATTTGATTGCGTACAGATCAGGACCTAAGATCGACGTCATTGCAGCACTCTTGCAAAGTGACTTCGATAAGATTCAGCGATATTGCAACGACTGGAAGTTGAAGATCAACCTTCAGAAGTCGGAAACCATTCTATTCAGAACGCAGTTGTCTCTGGCCTCTAGGGATACCAGAAAGAATTGGCGAAAGTTCTCTATAATTGGACAGCACGGGCGTCCACTTGCGTGTCAAAACGTGGTCAGATACCTTGGACTTTGGCTAGACCAATATCTATATTTTAACAAACATGTAGATGCTGCTCTGGCCAAAGCCCGAACTGCCTTCGCCCTTACAAATAGACTTTTTTATAGCAAGCAACTCGATGCAAGGATAAAGGTAATCTGCTACACGACCCTCATTCGGCCCATGCTCGCATATGGATGTCCCGTGTGGTTCAACATAGGGGCAAGTAGGATGGAAAAGATTCTGATGTTTGAGAGGGCCTGCCTTCGGGCTTGCCTTCACTTGTACAGAACACCAGAGTCTCAGTACATAAAATTCTATTCTAATGAGGTCCTATACAACAGGGCGAATCTGATAAGAGTGGACAATTTCCTGGTCAAGATGACTCGAAGGCACATTGCAAGAGCAATGACCTCGATGAATAACCTGATCTTCGGGGCTTATTACCCCAACTATACGTACCATGAGAAGGTGCGCCTTAACGGCTATGTTCCCCCAGAAGCATTCCTCTATTTCGATCAGACAGGACTGATCCGGACTACTGTGGACAGGCGGCTCAACTACAGCTGAGACGTCGCACAGAGCACTGAGGAGCGTCTCCGATTCAGTAGATCGGTATCGGGGCGCGATATAAAAGATGTGTTGAAGCAGCACCAGCAGTTCTGGTGGTTAATGGAGGGAGCTCCCTCGTCGATCCCTTTTGATCCGGGGTAGGTCCAGTACGGCAAAGTTGGCCGCCATATTTTTGCCTTATCACCCAACACAACTGGGTATTGATTAGTTTTTAAATTGGACACAATGAGCTCAATATTTTGAATGTGAGTTTCATAAACTGATAACATAGAATGAGGTAGTATATAGCTTACGATAAAAAATAGTTCAGCTGCATTAGATGATGACTGAGAGAGACTCACTCGAACACATATTTGTTCTATATTCGGCGCACTATGATGAAGTTCGATTTCCATACTGATTGATTCGGATTAGCGAGACATTACTGCATTATGTTTTTCATGGTTTTACACAATGGTGACTTACAAAGTACCCCTTTGTAACTTTGGCACATATCCTTAAATTTATGGACAATGAAGGTTACCATTCAATTCGTCCTTAAACTTTCTACAAATATGCCGATGAGAATTTTTGGCCTATGACCAAACGTTTCTAAGACAAATGAGGTGAACATTTTAAAAAACTCAATCTTTTCTCCTCGGATATCTTCGAAACTAATAGAATTACCAACAGTTAATTATTTGCCAACGCACTATCTCGAAAGTTAGATGTTTCATATTCCCGAAAGCAAGGACATTCAATCTCATCCAAACTACTCGTATCGTCCGCTATAACTACCTCTAACCATATCCGAATAAAACGTATTTTAATTGTTTAAAGCAAATTATTTCGAAAATAATAAAAGGTGTGCCATAATGCTCCCAGTTACCCTATGTACATATGTACATTCCTCTGTATGTACATATGTGTATGTCAGAATCTCAACTCAACGAACATGCGTAATGAATTCTACCTGCCAAGTAATCTAATTAATTGAAGCATTTTCCACAAACATCCAATATTTTATTACCATATCCCCATTTGCTCTCACCATATTTGTATGTACCTATCTCGGAACACATCACAACACATACGTATGTGTGTATACTTTTGTACTTCTAGCTCCACTTAGAATACAAAACCACATCGTTCCGCATGGAAAACCGAAAAAGATAAATTGCCAAAAATATCCAATAAAAATATCATCATAAACCAAAAGCGGAAAAACATAAACTCCAACATACTCTCGCAGTGTACGGGTATGCGTGCAGTCCTGATAGTAGGCGTACAACCCCTGTTGGTATAAAGCAAAAACAAAAAAAAAAATCCGCCCGAGCAAGCAGCAATAGCAACTTGATGACGGTGTAGGTTTATAAATTCGATGGAGAGACCACTAATCTAAACGCAATCATCCATTAAATCACAATTTCCTTGCAATTCCGAACATTTCCCCATAAAATATCTGAGTACTGGCACACACCACCCGACCGACTTCCCCTAGTTGGAAAAATTTCTGAACTTTTGTCGACAAGCGGCAGTGCCAAATCGAAACTTCTGTGCCTTGTGGCTTCCACCAGCCCCCCCACCACCTTTGGCATGGTCGCTTTGTCTATTCACAGAATGCCATTGATTTTTATTCCCATATCCGCATGTCGCGGATTTCCATTCATACCCCCAAGCCTGTCTTTAACAGAGCCAGAAGCAGTCAAGGAGGGACGGGCATGCACGGGTACATGCTCCGTTTGCAGAATTTTTTTTTTGGAAAAAGTCGCTAATACTTTATCCCAACGTTATTGCATGTCCCTACACATAGATCACATACGATATCCGCCGCCAGCCAACTGCCGGGGTCTGCTACGCGAAATTTAATTTTACCAGCAATCGTGGTGGTCTGTCGCTCCTGCATTGCATGCGAAAACCAGGAATCCGGCACAGAAGCACTTATCTACCGACTCCTTGTGTGCCAGCATAGGTGTTTGCTAGAACGTTATGTACGTGTGGACTGTCGTATGAGTATGTAGGACAATAATCCTACTCAGGGAGCAGACATTAAAAATACCAATCGTCATCCCCGGAGCTGTGGGTCGGGTATCCCCCAAGAACACACGCCAGTCATAAATTATAACGAACCGACCTCTATGTGCTTCATCCTTGGATGATACCTGAGTGAGAAAGCGCCGCTACATGGGCCCACTACCGCCCTACAAAGGTGCGCATTGTGTTCTGGAATCAGCCGGAATAAAGGGCGAAGGCACTCTTAAACGTGAACCTATGTTTCCATAATGTTTTATTCCTGTGTTCTACTCAAATCCCAATCAATTTTCGTTATATCGCTCGATTTTTCTTTATCGTTGTCGTCGATTTTTTGTTGGCATTTTCACGTTCGATATTTTGAAATGAAACTCTAACAACGATTCGCCGCTGTGTCGGCACAAAAATTAAGGGTATGCCCAGTGGGGTGGGATAATGTAGATTCCAGTCATCTATCTTTCCACTCGCGAAAGATGTCCTTTTTTCGCTTTGCATCGCATGGTGTTCGCTTGTATGTACATGTTTTCTGCGCATCCTTACTTCCATTTTGTCTCCGCAAATAACGTTGTGCAGCAGTTGTGGTTGTTCCAGCAGTAGGTATCTAGTTCGATGGTGGAAGGTATGTATCTGAAGTTTTACTAAAGCGATTTTTCTCGAATTGTTTTTGTTTTTACCATTTCTGCTATCTGTTCTTTTTTTTGTGACGGGGGTGGAAGTGGTAGTTTGGGATTTCATCACGTCAGCAGTTTGTGCAAGCCCACTCCCGAAGAACACTGGTACATCATTTAACCAGCATTTCCACTCGGTCTTCCTTGTACCCCCTGAAAAAACAGTTCTTGAGCAAATCGAAATCTTCGTATACTCGTACAGTTGTTTTACCTTTCTCTTGTCGTAGTCGTAGTGGAGGGTTTTTTTTCTTATTCCAGTAACAGAGTTTGTCAACCTTTTGAAAAAATGTGACCGGATAATGAATGTCCTTAACTCATTTCATATCATGCAAACCAGTAGTGTCTAATTGTGAGAGACGAATATGTTTTGAAAATTACAACTTAGGTAGGAGAGACAGGGACTAAAATTAAGAATCTTACCAAAGGCGACTTTAGTTTGGAAACCAAAGCCTAGCTCCCCGACCATAATAACAACAATTACAAAAGGTCATCGAATTACGTACATGGTATACTTTCAATTGTGTATATGACAGAAATAAGATTAAAAACAGTAGAAAAGCAACAATGAAGTCACACAGTCACAAAGGCCCTACACACTCTCCAATTTGCTGGGTCCAATTTGCTAGGTCATTCCAGCAAATACGCAGCAAACTAACAAAGTTCGCTTACTTGATGTCACTTTAGTAGTTTTTGAAAAAAAAAAAGATGCATTTCTGTAGCTTATAGTCTAACAATATATATTTCCAAATTTCAGAATAATAAGCAGAAATAGAGACGAGAAAGACACAAATTAGTGACGTAAGCTCGGTTGAAGTTCCACCGCCAACACAGGAAGAAATTCGTTTTGCCATTCTCTTCGGATTTCGACGTCAACTAACGCCAGTCAAAATTCTACACGAATGCCAAAATGCATACGGAATAAATGCAGCAACAGCAAGATCTTCTCTCATGAAAATACTAGTGGTAATAACAGCTTTTTCTCTTCAATTTCCAATACCTTAATTGCTTTTGTGTAGATCATCCAAGCAATTAGCAGTTTTCAGGTTTTTCAATCATTCACCAAAATATTCGCAGTATGCGAACTAACTTTGATTCTTTTTCCACTCATCTTGCATCTTTGGATCATTTACCTGATCTTTATATTTCTTTCCGAAATTTGGATTTTCGAGAAGAGATTTCCGACTATGAAATACCAAATTATATTTTTGTAGCTAATTGTAATGACTCTTATGCAGCCGGTAGTGTCGCAGTATTCTACAGAAGTGATTTAATAGTATGTGAAATTAAAAACTCGAAAATGGAAAGTGGTTTTGATTCTCTTTTGAACCGACCTACTGGATCAGAGTCTTGTTTGGACCATATTTTCATAAGGATTATGTCAATTATAAAGCGGTGATTTGAGAATAACGGTCCATAGATTAACTAGTATTCAACTTGATTGCAAGGTACTTAGAATTAAATAATCCTTGAATAAGAAATTCAATTAAATTGACTTTGCCGCTCTGAAATCAAGTCTGAATTTTGAGCTTTGGGATGATGTCTTTGATTCACAGGATCCATCCATTGCTTTTGATTTGTTTCTTAATAAGCTGCAGTTTTATTTATCAAGTTGTAGTCAGAGTCTCCAGGCTAAGAGAAAAAATGGTTTACGAGAATATACGTCTCTTTCTCGCGTATCTTCATGACAAATCTGACTCAGTTTGCTATGAGGGTAAAACCAAAACAAGTGTCATGGTTTCCATTCAGCAGGAAGGCCTCCCCATTGAAATAGACAGTCTCAAGAAAATCTATATCAAGTTCCACGAGATTTTTAATTTTGCGCAATCTCATGCTCTCCCTTTCGATATCTATGCTCTGACTGAAACCAATCTGATCCCCGACATAAAGAGCCAAGAAATATTCCCCCCTACTTTTAATGTTTTTCGAGACGACGGCTCTACCCAACCCTTGGTTGACTCTCCCTCTCGAGGCGTGCTACTGGCCATTCATAATGACCTTGACTCTTCTCTCATTGCCATTTCTTCCTCTTCTAAGGTCGACTTTATTACCGATCCCTGTACGTTATGTATTGTTACATTCTACCAAATCAATCTATCGAATCTTACCAACTTGCTATAGACGCGATTGATCAAATAATTGACCTATCTGATTGCCTCGATGACATCCTCTGCTGCAGTGGAGTCCTTCCGATGATGAATCCTTTTTCATCGCTTCAAATGCCAACTCCACTAAGGAATGTATGTTCATAGATCGGCTAACTGATTCAAGTCTATGTCAAGTTAGTAATGTCTTAAATTACATGGGAAGGCAATTAGACCTTATATTCACAACTGATCCCATTAACTCTTCAGTCTCGCTTTGTCCCCTAACTCTGTCGACTATTGATAAATTTCATCCTCCCCTTCTTCTTTCACTTTTCCTCAATTCTCCACTTCAATCTACACCTCCTGCATTTCACACTTCTTACGACTTTCATAAAGCTAATTTCCGCAAAATAAATGCCTATCTAAGTAGATGTTCCTTTGAGTTTGCTAACTTATCCTTAAACGAAGCCCTCACAATTTTTTACAGAGAAATGTTTAATTCTATTTCTCTTTATGTCCCCTTTTCTCGTCATAAAACTTCATCTTCATTCCCCCCCTTGGTATAATAGCAAACTTCGAGCCTTACGCAACAAGAGAAACAAGTTATGGGCAGCTTTCCTTCGTAAGAATTCTGTTTTGGACTTCAGTTCAATCATCTTTATAAGTCTCTCTACCAGCGCCAACTAATTAACGCGCAAGCAAATCTTATAAAAGACCCTAAGTCATTTTTTCAATTCGTCAACTATAAAAAAAAATCTGACGGCTACCCTCCCTACTCTTTTCTTGGCCTTTCTTGGCCACTTCAGGTGTTCCACAAGGCAGCCATCTAGGTCCCCTTCTCTTCATTCTAACCATAATCGATGTCGAGAGGGTTATTAAACGCTGATGATACCAAATTTATCAAAGCCATCTCTTCACCACATGACTACTGTCTCCTGCAACAAGACCTTGACAGTTTTTCGAACTGGTGCCTACAAAATCGCTTAGAGCTCAATATCGCCAAATGTCAATCCATTACCTTATCACGTAAGCACCACGTGTCCTCTGTCCGCCTTTACCTTCTCCATGGTCAACCTATATCCATCGTTCAATCTCTCCGCGATCTTGGAATATTGTACGAGAGGGAACTAAATTTCCGTTCACATATTGATGAGATAATTCGTAAAGCTAACTCAACACTTGGCTTTGTCAAACGATGGTCCAAAGAATTCTCTGACCCTTACGTGACCAGATCCTTTGTTCGCCCCCTCCTTGAATAGGCCAGTCAAGCGTAGTAACCCTTTCAGCAAGTTTATGTGACCAGAATCGAGAATGTTCAACGTCGATTTCTTCGATTTGCCCTTTGAGGTCGTCCTTGGAACGATCCATTTATCTTGCCTCCCTATCAAGACCGCCTCAACCTCGTCAACCTGAGTACTCTAGAGAAACGCAGAGATGTTGCAGACATTCTTTTCATTCATCGACTTCTTCCATGCTCTGTCGATTGCACATCTCTTTGTAATTCAATTTTCTTCAATACCAATCCACGAAATTTACGATACCCTCGTCTTTTCTATCTACCATCCCACCGCACTTCATATGGATCTAATGAAACAATTTCCCGTATGCTGCGAAAAGTGAACTCAAACCTCACCCAGTTTGATTTTAACCTCAGCACTCCCTGCCTCAAAACCGTACTCCTTCACCATTATCCTTAACTTTAAGTCTTAGTTTTAAGTTTTAGTTTTAAGTTTTAGGTTTAACTTTTAGTTGTAGCTTGAAATAAGCCAAATAAATGGGGGCTTTCTCCCCACCAAAAAAAAAACAAAATTTCAATTTAAAATTTAAATTAGCCTTCCTGTTGACGCCTTCTATCAAGAGAAATCTTCTGTTGTACGTCTTCTTTCTGAGGGGCTCTCGTTAGACGCATTTGAGACGCATCTTTCAGCCAATCAAGTCAACAAGAGATGCATATCTTATCGGGTATGGTACATATATGCTTCCAACCTTAAGGTCCATGTCAGTATGATTTTAGACCATGAAAGTCCACCGTCGACTAAACACCTAAAAGAAAAGCGATGATCGACATACAGTCATTTCTAGTTTTGCCATCACTGCCAAACTTGTCTGTCAGCGCAGGATAACAATTGATAACGCCGCTTCATTAAAACGGAAACTTTTGATGCCAGAAAAGGTCTTGGAGAATATCTGAGCCTTAAAATCATTTTTGGCAGGTTTATTCGAAATGTACGCGGAACTTCGATTAAGTATCCCTGCCGCTACCCCAACCAACTATATACGAGTACACATAGTTGCTTGTGTTTGCTGTATCATTTTTAGTATACTTCATTGGGATAACGAATTGATAGCTGTGTAGCTGTTTGCCTCAACTTGCTTTGCACGATGATCCTTGCCACAATCGATACTTTGCCGTTCACCGCGTACTGCTGTGTCAGACTGAGATTGCCTGAACGACGACGACCACCCCTCGCCCACGTTCCTCTACCTACCTTTCCACAAACCATTTTCTGGTTTGTTCAATCAATATACGTGCTGAATTCTTAAACAGGCAGGATGAGTGGCATTTGTGTGTTATTTTAGCTTTCAACTTGTTCTGTTGGATATAAAACAATAATGTTGTAGGTGTATACAAACCGTGCACATGCACACAAACAAACCTTTCCTTACAGAACTGCGTGGAGGAGAAGGACGAGGGTGACTTTTAATGAAACCTATCGAAGTATATTTCAAGAAAACTAGATGACAAGAAAAAGACCAGGCATCCCCAAGGATGTGGTCCAATGCCCTTTGGCCGAAGGGCTGGCTTTATGGTAAAGTAGTTTTTTCCTCCCCCTACCCCTTGAAGGACTAGTTTTCCATTCGCCGCATATTGCAAACGAAATTGCGGAAAACTAGCAGCGATCGTTGAAAAAAAATATGATGCTGTGTGGATGGAAATGATGCGGTTCGCTAATAGAGGAGCAAAACTTTTTTCGTTAAAACTTTTATATTAAACTTTCGCGGTATCGCAGCCGAAATAAATTAGCTTCCTAATCCTCGGGACCGAGTTAATTTGTAATTAAATGGCAGCAGGCCTGTCGAGCCATATGTTGCATATGGCAGAATACATCTCGTGGCGCGGCGACGATAGTTGACAGCTACTTTGACGATGTCCTCATTGAGTCTCTCAATTCATATTACCCTTACACGGGCGCACTTGACAGCATTAGAAGATCACCACCCAGGCAAAGTAATTTTGGTGGATGATTTGATGTCAAACTGATGATGAGGGTGACACGAACGAAACGAAGAGTATTTCTTTTCTATTACACCGTTCAACACTTCGAAATGCAGATGAATTGTTCATGAGTCTTGTGTCACTTTCGGTGAGACAATCGCACCCAGGCAAAGGTCCCCGCATTTAAAAGATGTGTTCTATGGTTGGGCATGTGCGTTTCTATTTCAATTTAGTGCCAACACTTTTTTGGCGATTGTCATTCGCATTGACAGGTCCATTGGCGCGCAAGGCGAGCAGTTGGTCTCCGTTTTCAAGGAGTTTATATCGGAATTATTTATTTCGTACAGAGGATTAAGGGATTATGTGAGGACGGAGATCTGTATGTTCGATGTTAAATGCTGGGGTGATGCTTAGACAATGTTTTCGGGTCAGGTTGTACAAATTCGGAACATGTTTTGGATATTTTAAAAGCCATTTTGACGATAATAGTTGAATGAGGACGACACCGTATGAGATTTAAATTAGTTAAGTGGATCGAGGTAATGGGAATGAGGAGTGCCGTTTCGGGTTTTGGTGTGTCATTTTGCAGTTGTAAATGGGATTTATTTTTGTTGTGAAGGGTGTTTTATAATTGAAAACACGCATTCAACTGACGTTGAACAGATGATGATGATAGTCGACTTACATGCTTGGTACTTGGTTATATGTACTCACATCCGTCTGATAATGTTTCTTGTTTTACGAATAGAGGTTATTTGTCAGAAGTCCTCGTGTTATAAATTTTCTTTCTATCTCTTGACTCTTATTATTATGATGCTAATTTTGTAGGAATAAGGTAGTTAACATTTTCAGCGGAAACTTAACACGCTCTCATTGATATAAAAGAGTCAGAGTAAGAAGAATGGTTTTACCAACATCAGAGGCGTATTATACCGTATTCGAAATAGGCAGCCACCTAGGGTCGTCGACTGCAGAGGCTTCCCAAAATCCATCGATTGCGAAGTTTAAAAACAAATATAACTCTTAGGCGGCACATGTTTATTGCAGCACTAGCAACTGGTAACAGATGATATTATTGCTTGTTAGGTGAGGGTTTTTTTTTTGGATTGCGCCAGGGATATGTAATCTCCATAGATACTAATAGCCCGAGTGCTACTAGCATACACGTTTCGCAAACCTGAGTAATCGATGCCAGGAATACGCCTACGTACTAAACACACACCCTACACACTTCAACCGCTCTCCCCGCGGGACTGCCGTTAGGTATTATTTCGCGGGGCTGGTTAGCACTTTATGCTATGCTTCTTGTGTCAGCTTCTTCTGCTGCTTCAGTTGCTCTTCTTAGCTTTTCTATTCTCCGCAGCTCTTTTTGTAGAGTTGTTACGAAGGAACATATTGCCATCCAATTCTCTTCCGATCGGAACATATGGTCGAGGAGTAATGACGGACTTGGCAGAGTAATTCTCCATGCCGTGAAACGTGTGCAGTAAAACACTGCATGCTCCGTACCTTCATCCTCACCTGGACATTCCGGGCAGGATGGTGAGTTGTCGTGTCCAAATCGGTGTAAATACTTGCGGTAGCCACCGTGGCCAGACAGGAACTGTGTTAGATGGTAGTTGCAGTCTCCATGCTTTCGACATATTCAGTCTTGGATTGTCGGTATAAGTTTGTATGCCCATCTGCCTTTTTGTTGTATTAGCCCTACGAGCTTGCCACATAGCTGCTGACGCTGCCCTTTCTTCAATTTTTATCACCTTGATACCAGTGGCGTCGTGATGACTCAATGCTCTTCTGTTATATATCCTCAGCATTTCATCTGCGAGAATATCGGTGGGGATCATTCCAGTTATGGCAAATGCAGCTTCGTCAGGGATGGTTCGAAAGCCGCTGATTGTCCGTAGCGCACAGAGTCTGTATGATGACGATAGTCTCCTTTTGGTCTCCTTCGTCCTCGGTGCCTCCGCCCAGACTGGGGCGGCATATAACAGAACTGAGGTGATAACTCTAGAGAGTGGAATCTATCTATCGTATCCAGGTCCACCGATGTTAGGCATGATACGCGAGAGAGCTCCCTGCATTTGCGATGCTTTTGTGGTAACGAAGTCAAAGTTGGTTACTAACCTGAAAGTTAGTCTGTTTTATGGTCAGCTAGTTCTAGTCCGGCGGATATTAGCCAATCTTTTATCCGGGCAATTGCTTCATTTGTAGCTGATTCTACTGCACGGATCTGTGTAGCTACTGTCACGACTGCAATATCATCGGCGAATCCAATTATCGTTACTCCCCCAGGTAGCGCTAATCGTAGGACTCCGTCGTACATGATGTTCCACAATAGTGGCCCTAAAACCGATCCCTGTGGAACTCCCGCAGTTACGTTGTAGTATTTTACCCCTTCATCGGTATTGTACCTCAGCTTCCTGTTGTTGAAGTAGTTCGTCACTATCCGTAGCAGGTAATATGGCGTATCCATCCTGGCAAGTGACCTTCTAATAAACAGAGCAGAGTTAAATGCGTTTTTAATGTCCAGCGTTACTACTGCACAATACTCCTTTGTCCCGTAGAGCCATCTTTCTCCTTCGATGGCACCTTTGGCGATATCGTGATAGATCGTGCTCTTCTGAAGCCAAATTGGTGATCTGAGAGGGCTCCTTTCTCTTCTGCTACTGCGAGTAATCTATTATAGATTATCTTCTCGAGGATCTTTCCCATGGTGTCTAATAGGCATATTGGGCGATAGGATGATGGTTCTCCTGGGGGCTTCTTTCCTTTTGGCAGTAGGACCAAAAACTGCGTTTTCCATTTTTCGGGAAAGGTTCCCTCTTCAAGGCACTTCTGCATTGTTGTTATGAAGATGTCTGGTCTTTTTGTTACAGCTGCCTTTACTGCCTTATTCGAGATGCCGTCGAGTCCCGGCGCCTTGTTGTCACCACCTCAGTGCAAGCGATGCCAAGGATTCAACCATACGCAAACATATTGCCGAAAAGAACCGCGATGTGTCAAATGCGCCGGTAAACATCTTAGTCAAGAGTGTGGTGTAAACAAAAAAACCCCTGCAGCGTGTATTAACTGCAATGGTAAGCATCCGGCTAATTACAGAGGCTGTGAAGTAGCCAAAGAATTACAAAAAAGAAGAGATCGACTTATGAAGCCGGAAAACCCACCCTCAAAACCGGTAAATAAGGAAAAGTCGAAAACTGCTGCAAGAAAGGTGACTAGAGACAACCGAGCCGACCCTGGCGCGCTTACGTACGCTCAAGCTGCGACATCAAACACCGATCAAATTCCACACCGCGTTAAGGTAAAAGCGCCTAAAGAAAAGCCATCAGATTCTGACATGCAGACGCGTGCTCAAGCATCAACATCAATAAAAACGAACACTGACAATTCGGAAAACCCCGTATCTCACGTCTTTTCTATTATCCTTGCGAGGCTTGAGGAGCAAACAAAAACAAACACGCTAATTGTCGACAGGTTGGAGAAGCTTGAATATAAGCTTAACAATAGGAGCATTTCAAAACGAACATGACGAAACTTCTTAAAATTGTTGCATGGAACGCCAACGGTCTCATACAAAGACTAGAAGAGCTAGAAATATTTCTACTGGAAAATGACATTGACATATGTTTGATCTGTGAAACTCACCTGACGAAACTATCGCGTGTAAACATTACTGGATACAGTACCTATCACGCTTATCACCCGTCGGAAAGAGCCAGAGGCGGATCGTCTTTAATCATAAAAGATTGCATCGAACACTCTGAAGAGATTATGATAGAGCTTGAAACAATGCAAGTGAGCACTGTACGCGTGAAAAATGGACATTACTCTTTCAATGTCTCGTCTATTTATTGTCCACTGCGTTGCAGGCTTGAAAAAAATGATTTTACAAATATTTTCAACTCTCTTGGACCGAATTTTATTATTGGCGGTGATTTTAATGCAAAACACACCTTCTGGGGTTCAAGATGTGTCTCACAAAAAGGCAGAGCACTTTACAACGCCTGCATGCAACACAGATGCGACTTTCACTCGACTGGTAAACCAACTTATTGGCCGACTGATAACAACAAAATACCCGATCTGATCGATTTCTTTGTTGTAAAAGGAATACCAGACAAATCTATTAAAATTGATGAAAGTTTTGATCTCTCTTCCGATCATTCCCCTATCATTCTAACGATGACCGAACGCCTAATTAAAAAAGATGTACCTGCTAGACTAACTAGCAGAAAAACTGATTGGGAAGGCTTTAAAAAAGACGTTGAAGAACATACCGAACTGAGAGTATCACTTAGGACGTTTTCTGAACTCGAAATCGAAATTGATCGTTTTGTTGAAGTTCTGCAGCGCGCCGCGTGGAAAAACACTCCATATCAAAGGAAAACGCCGGTCAATCATGCCCAAAAATATCCACCGGAAATAAAAGAAATGGTAAGGGAGAAGAGAAAAGCGCGTAAAAAATGGCAACAAACTCGTGCTCCGCAACATAAATCGCATTTGAATCGCTTGTGTAACTTGCTAAAAAAGGCCATTATTGATTTTAAAAACCGGACAATACAAACCAGCATTGAAAGCTTAACAGCGGACAAAGATTCCAATTATTCGCTCTGGAAAGCTATAAAAGGCATTAAAAAACCGAAAATACAAGCGGCCCCAATCAAGAAAAATGACAACGAATGGGCCAAGAATGATAAAGACAAAGCAGAAGTCTTTGCCGCCCATTTAGAAGAAACATTTAAACCATTTGATGGGCAAGCGCTTGCTGAAAATGATAATGCGTCGGATATAGCATTTCACAATTACACAGTAAGAAATGCAAGGCTGACCGAACTTCAACAAGAAATAAAGAAACTGAAACCGAATAAAGCTCCTGGATACGACCTAATCACAGGAGAGCTTCTTAAATCGTTACCTAGAAAAGCGTTAGTTAAGTTTCTTTACATTATAAACGCAGCGATAAGATTAGAATATGTTCCGAGTCAATGGAAAGTCGCGGAAGTAATAATGATTCTGAAGCCAGGAAAACCACCGAATGATAAAAAATCGTATAGACCTATTTCGCTGCTGCCGATTATGTCTAAAGTTTTCGAAAGAATAGTACTTAAGCGATTACAGCCGGTTATAGAAGAAGGATCTCTTATTCCCAATCACCAGTTTGGGTTTAGAACCAAGCACTCAACAATAGACCAAGTGCATAGAATAACTGATTTAATTGAAAAAGCTTACGAAGAAAAAAAGATTTGCTCGAGCATATTCCTTGATGTTTCTCAAGCTTTTGACAAGGTCTGGCATGAAGGCTTGAAATATAAATTACGACAAGTTCTGCCGGAACACTTATATAATATTCTAGAAAAATACTTGACGAATCGACTTTTCCGAGTCAAACACGGAAACGAATATTCGGAATTTAAAGAAATAAGGGCTGGGGTGCCGCAGGGAAGTGTCCTTGGACCGCTTTTGTACCTATTATATACTCGCGATATACCGCAAGAAGAAGGCACCGTATTAGCTACATTTGCCGACGACACTGCCATCCTGGCAACGGGTAAAACGATCGAAGAAACGACTGAAAAATTGCAAGAAGCATTGAATAAAGTAAATGAATGGACAAAGATTTGGCTACTAGCTTTAAACGAAAACAAATCTGTTCATGTCAATTTTACTTATAAGAAAATAAATAATTTGCCCATCTTTTCAAACTCGGTTCAAATTCCGTTTGCAAACAAGGTTAAGTATCTTGGAATGACACTTGATGCTAAGCTGAAGTGGAAATCGCACGTGAAGAAAAAACGTAAAGAACTTGAAACCAAATACAGAGAAATGTACTGGTTACTTGGAAAACATTCCAAGCTTAATGTAGAGAACAAACTGCTTTTATACAAGCAAGTGCTAAAGCCGATATGGACATATGGAATACAACTTTGGGGTTGTACCAAAATAAGTAATGTCAATATTTTACAAACTTTTGAAAATAAAGTGCTAAGATCAATAGTTAATGCACCGTGGTTTATTAGAAATAGCGATATCCATAGAGATTTAGGAATTGCAACAGTCGAACATGAAATCAAAAACTTCGCGCGTAAGCATAAAGACAGATTACAAGGACACGTTAACAATGAAGTCCTCCCAATTCTAGATTAGAGGAATCTACTGCGTCGTCTAAAAAGGACTAAACCTTTCGACTTAACGCGATAGCAAGAAACCGCGTCTAATTTGCGGAACAAGCAGGAACTTTCAATGGAAAGGGACCTGCCAAACGTGAAAGAAAAACTGCTGGATAAGTCAAAACTTAGTTGTAGTATGTAATCAAAGAAATTTATCACGAAGGGAGGTTTTTTTAGTGAGTAAAAATCTCACACTACTATGAGCACGCGCTACCGATCCTCATAGTGTCTTCATGAAGATTTTTTACCTACCCTCGGAAAAAAAAAAAAAAAACCTATCTTGCTGGGCATGCAGCAGTTCCTCGTGAGTAATTAAAGGAATATCTTCTGGATTGACTTCTCGTATAATATTGCACATAGCAGCAGGCCTTTAAGGGAAGAGGTACTCTACTATGGATCTCAGCATTATCGGACATGTTATTTGAGGAGTCCTATAGCCCTTTAATTTTGTCATCACCATTCTGTATGCTGAGCCCCATGGGTTGATGTCGGCTTCTTGACAGAGACGTTTAAAGCATGCAGTTTTGCTTTCCTTAATGGCTCTATTTAAGCTACGTCTCGCCAGTCTAAGGGTGTCCAGGCATTGTTGGAAATCCGCCCTCCTTCTTGATCGTTGGACTTTACGCCGGGCTTGCAGACATTTTGCCCGGAGTTCGAATATTTCCACCAGTAACACGGTGATGCCTTCCTGGTGTTTGCTCTCCTAGGCGTTGGAGAGCAAACGCTGTCCTCTGGTGTTGGTGAGCCTGCTGCCCCATTCTGTAGCCCACGCGTTGAAGTCTCCTCCTATAACAACTGGGGCTCTCTGGAGCGCATCCGCGGTTAGATTATCCAGCATTAGTTGGTACTCGCTGGCCGTCAAACTGGGTCGGTCATAGCAGCTATAAATATGGATTCCATTTATTTTCTCCCACACGAAGCCGACTGTTTGGTCGTTTGTTTCTTGAAAGGCATAGCGTCCACACATCCATATCGCCGCCTGTTTTGCCTTATCGCAGATCCAATTGTTGTTCTCTTCGGGACATTTATATGGTTCACTGATCATAATAACGTCAGCGCTTTCGTCCTTGGCCGTTTGTGCTAGGATGTCCTGTGCTATTCTACAGTGATTAAGATTTATCTGTAGAATCTTTATGGTATTTTGCTTGTAATAGCTCTCCGAAATACTTGGCATTTGCTACTGCCGGCTACATGCTGCGCGGCGTCTGGGTGGTCTTTCTTGCAGAACATGCAGGATGGATCCTTGTTGCAATTCTTCGCTATGTGGCCTTCTGCTCCACATCTCCTACATAGCTAGGAGCGGTCTTCTTTGTTTTTGCATTACCAGGCTAGATGGCCAAACTCTAAACATTTGATAGTTAACCCAGCCGATTTTAATCCTTCCTGCTTCTAACAGCTTTCTTACGTCTACTGCGGGAAAGCTGCTGTTTGGGTTCCTCCGTACGTCCTACGCAGGGACAAAATATCTGCCGGTGAAACTTTCACTCCAAAATGGGCTTCGATTGCATTGATTACGTCGTCTATAGTCGTGACCCCATCGATGTCTTTGATCTCAAGGGTAGTGCGATGCGTAAGCGAACTTACATTCGCTTGCTCTGCTAGAGCTTCACTAATGACGCTTTAAATTCGTTTGTCTTATTTCCCGTCTCCTTGAATTGTATAAGGAGGTCTCCCTTCTGTGTCCTCCTGATTTTAGTTACCGCCTTCACCTTGCGTAATATCTCCGCGTATGAGAGGGTCCCCGTCGCTTTAATGACGATAGCGTCAGGTCTAGGTCTTTTGACCTCTTGTTGCTTCTTTTTTGCGATCTTCTTTTTGATGGTATTTACCCATTCTTCTTCTCCTGCCGCTTGCTTCTTGTTTGTGGCTGTAACTTTTTTCTTAGGTCTGGCCACTGGGGTCTCTACGCCGGTGGTCTCATCCTTCTCCTTGGTGTTACAGGTGAGGGTGGCTGTCTGTAATTGTGTAAGGACACACTTATGAAGTGGAGAATGCTTCTGATGTCAATATTCGCTGAAGTTGTCAAAGATTGGAGCCCCTAGATGAACCAGTCTTCTTTTCGACAGGGCTAAAGGAAATGGAGGATAGTTTCCTAACTCGCCTCGTCCCTGCAGATTCTGCAGTAATTATTTGAAAAGAGGCCCAGTCTTGTAGCGTGTGGGCCTCGTCACCGATGACGTTGCTGATCTGCGATCGTTTTAGCAAAACCAATCTGTCAAAGAATTTTTTATCTACCTTGGGTCAAATTTGTCTAAAGACTCTATATCTGTGATTGACATTTTGATTGCATCCAGCATGAGTAAATGTTTACACGTAGCGAGAGGAATACCTAAATTTTGACTTTCCTCCATAATTCTGAAAGTTGTGCCCTTTCTAGCGAGCTTGTGCCTTGCAGTTACCCGGTATGTCTCTGTGTCTTGGCACTATTATTGCTAAATCTAGTTTAAATTAATTTAAATCTGTAGTCTCACACCGAAGCAACGCGATATCTGTTGCTCAAAAGAAAGAAACATTTCAGCAATATAAGTTGCCAGTGAGAGGACACACATATCGAAAAGCGTTTTTCTGGAGCAACACTTCAGCATTTGGTTACATTTACATAGAAATCTAGTGAATTATTTGATATACTCGATGTCCAAGGACTTTCCCTTCTACAATATTAAGTTTATGAAAGTTCTGTGTGTATATTATGATTGTAACCGTCCTAAGATACGCAAGACTGCTCGCTTTCTGTAGGAGAATTTCCAAAAAAATATTGCTTCTTGTTCATTGCTAGTCTCCAGCTGCTTATCGCCTTTTGCTCCAGTAAGAGAGCCGCCTTAAATTTAATTAAATAGATGAACCAAACTCATTGAATTTCCATTGCATTACTTTAAACAAATCGTTGAGAGGACAACACGGTCCTCAAATGTCACCATTGAACCACAAACCATTTCATACAAAGTTATTGGTGATCGGTTTTTCCTATATGCATCGCCACATTCACAATCTTCTTAAGGTACATAGACTGACATGATCATAATGTAGAGGCATTGCTTCATTACCGGTTCGTGTTTGGAGTACCATTTTTGTCTACCTATCTGTCATTCTTATTATAGATAGTACCATTTACGAGTAAAAGAATCTTAAACTGAAGCCAATCAGGTTGTCGGGCACGGAATTCACACCAGTAAAAGAAGTGAAATTGCTGGGATTACATCTAGACAGTAAACTCATGTGGAAAAAACACACAGAGGAGATATCCAAAAAGGCCACCTGTGGTCTCATGAAATATTGGAACCCAGTGGGTAAGTCTTGAAGACTTAGCCCGAGCATTCTAAGATGGATGTACATCGCCATTGTGAGACCAATGATCGCAAATGGAGCGATAGCTTGGGCAAAACGAACTAGTCTAGCCACAACGAGGGAGACAATTACCAAAGTGAAAAGACTTGCTTGCCTCTGTATTACTGAGGCCATGAGAACGTGTCCAACTGCAGCCGTGAAAGTATTGCTGGAATGAAACTAACACCGCTTCACATCGTAGTTGAGCAAAACGCAAAGCGGATGATCATATGGTTAAGAGGGTACCAGGAGGGAGAAATGCATAAGTTCGAAAGAATATGACGTACTTCTCAAAAAACTTCACCTTCTAGCAATCCCTAGCGACGACAGTATCAGAAAATTTAACTTTGATCAAAAATTCCGTACGAAGTTAAGTAATAAGAAGGACTTGAGCAATGAATTCATAATATACAGACTGAGAAACCGCAAAATAAAGTGGTATATAGACGGCTCGAGAACTGAAGACGTAACATGGGTAGGAAGAACAAAGCTCTCAGAACCTATGAGCAAAAGTATCCAGTATCTTTCAAGTCGAAATATATGCTATAAATAGATGTGCCCAATTGAATCCCGAAAGAGGACACAATAACTGCGACATACTAATATTGTCAGATAGTCAAGAAGCTATAAAGCACTTGACTCCCATGTTGTGTGGCAATACCTTCACAAACTTAATGAATTGGGTAGTAGATACAAGGTAACCCTCTATTGGGTACCCAGCCACGTGTTACCGTCTATTCGCTGTTTTAATTTTGCAAACTATTATCTGGCGACTATTGAATTGTATCTCCTCTATTTCGCTGAAGTCATGTGGCAAATTGTCATTTCATCTTGCATTCATCTCGCCGTAAGGTTAACTTTTTTTGGACTTCTATGTTTAGCGCTTCTAGTAGGGTCTAACAAAAGTTCGCTTACTTGATGTCACTTTAGTAGTTTTTGAAAAAAAAGATGCATTTCTGTAGCTTATAGTCTAACAATATTTATTTCCAAATTTCAGAACAATAGGCAAAAATAGAGACGAGAAAGAGAAAAATTAGTGACGTAAACTCGGTTGAACTTCCACCGCCAACACAAGAAGAAATTCGTTTTGCCATTCTCTTCGTATTTCGACGTCAACTCATGCCAGTCAAAACTCTGTACGAATGCCAAAATGCATACGAAATAAGTGCACCATCTCTTTTTACTATTTCAAAGTGGTTTCGAAGATTCCAGACTGGAATTCTGTGCAGGACGAATCTCATGAATGTCGGCCCAAACCCTCGACCGACGATACAAATATGGCCCTGGTGAAGGCTAAAATTGACAAGGATGCCAGAATGACACAGAAGGTGATAGCGGATGAACTGGGCTTGAATGCCATGGCATTCAACTGAAATATTCGAAGAAGTCAGCTCGATGAGTTTCAAAAATTTCGAATGGAGAGCAAAAAGAGGCTCGTGTTCGTTTTGCTCAAAATTTCCTGGATAAGTTTGAAAATGAAGAGTCAAGCTGCTTCAGTAAGATCGTTACAGGTGATGAATCTAGGTTTTATAAGTACGACCCGGAAACCAAACAGTAGTCCATGGTATGGAGCCTAGAAGGTGCAAATCCTCTAGTAAAGGCCAAACTACAAAAGTCAGCGACAAAAGTTATGATGTCGATGTACTTCACCAGGGCGAAAATGATCGCCGTCATCCCGCTTAAAACTGGTCAGACAGTCACTGCTAATTGGTATACTGAAACTTCCTTACCACAAGTTTTTTTAAAATTTACTAGGACACCGACAAAAAGAGGAGTTGCGGCGCTACTTTTTGCATCACGACAATGCGCCCGCGCACACTTCTGAAAAAACCAACAACTTTCTTGCGCTCTCGGGCATCAATGAAATTCGCCCAGCACCCTATTCTCCGGATCAAGCGCCGAGTGACTTTTGACTTTTTCCGAAAATAAAAAAAGATTTGAGGGGAAAGATCATCACATCTACTCGTAATGAGGAGATTATTAATGCAGTCAATGTCGAAATCGAAAAGCTCCAAAAAGTGGATTTTGAAAGATAGATCTATCGGATGAAGAAGTGTATTGAAATAAATGAGAAAAAAAGATGAAGATTAAATGTCTAAGGTTAAAATTATTTTTGTGTTTTATTATTTAATCAACTACTACTTACTTACTTATGTCCTATATCCCCATGTGGGTCCTAGGCCCTCGACTTCAATCAACTAGGCGAACTTTTGTTAGTCCCTACGTATCAAGCGTCTAATTCGCACTTTGTTACTTAACCGGTTGTTTACTCCAAAATCCCGAAAGTGAAACTGAAAATTTGATTGTAGGAAAAATTAAAAAATTTGGTATTTGGTTACACGCCCTGAGCACCTGCATGTGAGGCCCAAGGCCGTCCGGTGTACGAGTCGAAGAGATGTCCCAAAGTATGAAATCCTTTTATCCCGCGAAGTTAGCCACCCACGTACTGTTAATATACAGGCGAATACCAGGCAACAAGCATTTACAGTTGTACATGGATTCAGGATATCTTAAGGTCACAGTGTTGTTGAAATGAGAAATAATAAATTGCGAAATGATCGTATCATACGTCGGAATAGAGAATAACGAAGAAGCAGATGCCTTGGCAAGACAAGTAGCAGAACCCTTAATTGGACCTGAACCATTCTGCGGAATTGGGAGTCATACCATACGCGAAGAATTCAGGAAAATGGAAAAAGAAGACATTACGAGAACATGGATTAATACTCCAGGTCTGAGATAAGCTAAGAAACTTCTGAGTTACTACAACTCGAAAAGATTGGAAGCGTGCATCTGTCTTAACAAGAATAACCTACATATCCTAACAGGCTTCCTAACGGGGCATTCTGAACTCGAAGAGCATCTAAGGAAAGTAGGTATAACAAACGATGGCTTTTGCTCTTATAGAGAACATCTAGTGGAGTCTTGTCGGACACTGACCCACAAAAGATTGAAATACTTGAGCAATTACAAACAATCAGATGACCATGGACCCACTTCTTATTCTCAGATTCCTTAGAGAAACCGGATTAGAAATGGTGCTTTATGGCGAACTATTCTCAACAATGTGAAACTGTTTGACCCTCAAACACAATTGCTAGGGAATTGTATTGTGAAGGGAACTCTAATGAGGGAATAAACCTCTCCTACGTATTTGCAAGGGGACCCAATAGACCATTAGGTCGCAGTGCAAGAATCTTTGAAATATTTAGAAACTCTGCCCAAGGTTTTTGTCAAACTGTTATAAAAAACTGCAAAACTGTAGGAGTGAAAAACACTAAAAAAATATTTATTACAAAAAAAATCTCAATGAAAATGCCCGTTCTATGATTCCTCCGATTAAAATGCACGAGTTAAAATATGAGATAAGGCGATTAAAAGACAAAAAAGCTCCAGGTTTTGACTTGATCACTGCGGAAGTCCTGAAGTGACTGCCAAACAAAGGGTTAGCTAAACTCTTGCGGTTAATGAATAAAGGAATTAGCCTTAAGTATGTACCAAGTGTCTAGAAAGAAGCTAACATGATAATGATCCCTAAACCAGGTAAGGACCCTCACGAGGTATCCTCATATAGACCAATATCTCTACTTCCTTCAACATCAAAGTTGTTTGAAAGACTGATTCTTAAGCGTCTCAAACCAATCGTAGAGTCAAGAAACCTAATCCCAAATTACCAGTTTGCCAAACACTCAAACAATAGAAACACTCCACAATAGAACAAGTTCACAGAATAACAACTGAAATCAAAAGGGCACTAGAAGAAAAAAAAAGTATGTTCTGCAATTTTCTTAGACGTAGCACAGGCTTTCGATAGAGTATGGCATGAAGGTCTACTCAATAAACTAAAAGTGTACCTACCAGAACAGTTTTTCCACCTAATGGAGTCTTATTTAACATCGCGATACTTCCGTATAAAGCAAGAAAACTACTACTCTAAGCTAGTGCAGATCGAAGCCGGAGTTCATCAAGGAAGCGTCCTCGGATCTCTGTTATACCTAGCTTTACACTAAAGACCTACCTACAATGCCCTACACCAAGACTGCAACTATTGCCGACAACACGGCAGCCTTAGCAGTGGGAGATACAACGCTAGAATCTACGCAAAAGCTTCAAGCTGCTACAGACCAAATTATCAGGTGGACTCAAAGATGGCGTATAAAATTGAATTCGAGTAAATCTGTACATATTGACTTCACAAATAAGTCTATCTCGTACTCCCCTATGGCAATATCAGGCACGACAATACCATATGCAAATACAGCGAGGTATCTAGGTATGACTCTAGATGCCAAACTTCGTTGGAAGGAGCATATTAAAACCAAAAGACTAGAATTAGACATTAAATGGCGAAAATTAGAATGGCTTATTGGCAGGAAGTCAGGACTATCAATTAATAATGAAATTCTTTTATATAACCAGATCCTAAAACCAGTGTGGAACTATGGCGCTCAACTCTGGGGATGTGCCAGCCAGACCAATGTTGCAGTCATCCAAAGATTCCAGAATAAGGTCCTTCGAAGTATTGTGAATGCGCCATGGTACATCAGAAACAGCGACCTCCATCGGGACCTAGCCATTCCTACTGTTCTTGAAGAGATCAACTCTAGGGTCAAAGCACACGAGAAGATACTTCAGGAGCATATTGTAATGTGCGAGCTACGGCTCGAGTAAATAAAACGATATTCTGTGAAATTCATTTCTTTATTTTCTAGTCTATAGAACAATTCAAGTTCACACTATACTATTCTTCGCAAATTCTTTTCTTACAAGGTCTCTTTCCTCTCAAATCACTTTATCTCCTTTCAATTACTTAATTCACAAATCCAAACTAATTACTTCTTCTTGTTAACTCTCAACTTTCATTTTATCACAAAATTACAACTTCGCCCATTATCACTTTTCCAATCTCTTCGCCACGGTTCTAAACCAACTGCCTGCTCTCGATCGCCATCTGTCCTTATATAGCAGAAGTCTCTGATAGCCAGAAACTTCTAGCAAATTCTTCGACCACTGGAACAAGAAAAATTCTGATGTAATAATTCCAAGATGACAATCATTTCTTGCAGTTATAATTCTCTCTTATCCGTGATATTATCCGTCTCTTTCGTAGACATGAACTGTGGAGACTAACCGCAGACACGAACCTCGAATGAAAGGACACTTCGGACCAAAATTCTGCCAGAATGAAAAGACACTTCGGAATTTGTTGCATTATACTTTTAGGAAGCGTAGTTATGATTATGTTACAATATTAACGAGGAAGCAACAATTCTTCTAAACGTATATGGCGTGAGACGACTGCAACGTATAAGACCGTCAGATCTTGCAAGGCAACCGTAACAGGACTTACCACGTACTCTACTAGATAGTAACAGAGCGACAACAACGATGCGAAAAGAGGCGCTCGGAGTGAACTTAACCTCCAACGCTTTGGATGGATTAAATCCCATCTATGCTCTTGTTACTGTCATTAAAAGTTAACATACAACAAATTATAATGTACCTTAAAAATAGTAAACTGTTAGCCATTTACTGTTCTCCCGCTAATAATACTGAAAAGCAAACTGCTAGTTAGTTTCATAACTAGTCGCAGTGTAAACAAACATTTGTAATTCCTTGTAGTTTATTTTTTTTGAAATAAAAAAAAGGACCTCCCACAGGCTTAAAAGGGGTCCAAAATAGGGGTTTCCAATGTAGTCGCCCGGAGTCCTTGCAGTCAAAAATAACAGAAGACATTTACAGTTCATTTCTACAACTTTAGAGTTAGAGTCATGTCAAAGTCATTTTCATCTTTATTTCTAAGGGCGTAGTTGTAACTGAGATTATAGTTGTTACATTAAGCACTAGGTAGGTGCTGTGAGAGAAAACAAAAGATGCCATTATGTTAGTCGAATTTATTGACATTAAATTTTCCTACAACTCCTTATTAATCCTTTATTGATTCGCTAACAATACCAGGAACAGCGCTTTAACATCTGTCCCCAGGAACTGACGTAATTAATTTCTTACGACGACTCATAAACATCCGTCACGTCGTTGAATAACAATAGAGTACGAGTAACTGCGTCTTAGAAGGCAAACCGACCTGCATTGGGGGAAGGACTGTCGAAGTTATTAATTATTATCCAACTCCGGCGCAAAAACCCGACCGAACCGATATTATTAATCGAAGGAATTTATCCAACTCATAAGCTCACTAAATCAGTTGACTTTGACGGCGAGGGGATGTCACATTCCTTGTCAAATAAACAAAAGGACGAGAATCTATTTATCGGTTGATGCAATATTCTCTCGCTCGAGGATAGTAAGCACTTCACCCTGGTTGCGAAACAGTCAGAGGGTGGACATTAACCACTATCCAACCGGCAAACGATGACACATCCTGGAGGGGGATCGTGGTTAATTGCTTTTATGTTACCAATTTCCGGCACTTGGTCAGTTTAGGGTCAGGGCTACGGAAAGCCAGAAAATGAGCATTTAATAAACTTACTTAAAGTAAACTTGTACTTGCTTGAATGTGTATTACTTTGGTCCATAATGATTGGGTGCGATATTAGTTTACTACTGGGAATAAATGTTGGCAGGTACTCGTACCTATTGAACGATTTGGGCTAGTAGCATGTTTAATGGAAATTCCACACTGGAAAGTTCAACAAGGACGACGCTGACTTCAAAATGTAATTTGTAAGCTTTAAAGTAGGCAAATTAAATTGGAAATACCTTCCGGCTCTTAGGGAGCGAACAAATGAACATTTCAAAAGGTTGTAGTGCCAACGATTTGTTTGTTGTTGCTTATCAATGAAAAAGGAACTAATGCACAAAGTCTTTTTAAGAAAATTGATGAATTTAGAGGTCTGTTTGTTGGTTCTAATGTTGATGTAGTATGTGTCACTGAATCATGGTTTAAAACTGGAATAATGGATGAAACTTACGCCCTGCATGGTTACAGAATTCTTCGAGGTGATAGGCACAATAGAACTGGAGGGGGCGTTACAATTTAAATTCGAAACAGTTTAATTACTAAATTTTTGATAAGTTCACCCCCCGATAGTCCACCTCAGTATTGTTTTGTCGAAGTTGTTTGTGAACGGAAAAAGTGTCTCCTTGGTGTCGTTTATAGACCAAATAGCTATTTTGATTGTAACATATTGGATGATGAGGGCTCTGAGTCATTCGTTCAATCTATGAAAACTCTTGGCTTGGGCATTTTAAACACTACTGTCCCAACACATTTCACTCAAGCTAGCATTCTTTTGGATTTGGTCCTCTCTAACGACTGTGCTGATGTTTTCTATAGTCAGGTTTCAGCACCTGCGTTCTCCAAACATGACCTAATTTTTGCTATTTTTAACTTTCCACAAGATAAACTTCAATCCAAATACACATACCGAGACTTTAGAAATCTCAATTCTGATGATCCGGAGCAAGATATTCAAAGAATAAATTGATATCCAATTTATCACGAAACATCCACTGATATCCAAGTTGATCACCTTCAACAAATTGTACTGGAATTGTTCAATACACACGTGCCGCTCAGAACTAAAATTACTAAGTATCCCCATAAGTCATGGATTACACCAGAAATTATTGCCCTAAAAAACAATCGTGATACAGCCTATAAGAAGTGGAAAAGATTTAAGCTCCAAGAATTTTATAACAGCTTTCGTCAACTAAGGAATTTGGTCAATTCCAAGATTAAATAAGCCAAAAGAGTGTTTTACGCTAGACAATTTGACCATGAGTTACCTTCAAAAACTCTCTCCCAAATTTTACGCGAGCTTGGTGTTGGGCGGAAAAAGGATGCTGAAGTGAATGAAATCGATCCCAACCAGCTCAATAGAGAATTCACGAAAGTGCAAATGACATCCAGCACAAGTGCTGATCCACTGGATGTAACGCTCAGTGGCTTTGAATTCACTCGTATTGAACGGGATGATGTTGTCAATGCTATCCTTAAAATTAATTAAACCTTGAATGAGGGCTGTACACCAACCTTCATAAATAAAATTAGAAGGTAGGTATTAGATATAACCTTATGCGACGTTAGGTCTATACACCTGGTGTCGAACTGGAGGATCAGTAATGAGATCTCCTTTTCGGACCACAGGTGGTTGAGTTTTGATATTGGAATTGATTACAAATCCAAAATAATGATTAGGAATCCTAAGAAAACTGACTGGTCCATCTTTGTAAGTAATCTTCAGGGAAAGCTGACACCAACTCAGGATAACAGCTACACTGAGATTAACCAATTAAACAATGAAGTCCTCAAAGTACAGAAGTGTATTATAGAATCTTTTGAGGCCGCCTGTCCTCTAAAACCGGTACCTAGAAGTGCAAAGCAAAAATGGTGGAACGGAGACCTCCATGAAATAAGGAAGGTTGCTAGACAGAGCCTAAATAAAGCTTTAAGAACCAACGAAGAAGCAGACTGGGAATCCTATAAAGAAAGTAAAAGAGGCTTCAAGAAGCTCACCAGGGCTGCTAAAAGGGAATCATGGAAAACTTTCTGCACCAACATATGCGATAATAATGGAGCAGCGCGATTAAAGAAGATCCTGTCCAAGGAACCACCAAGTTATCAACTTCTACAGGCGGGCAATAACTTGGCAACCGCAGCTGATACCTTGGAGACGCTGATGTGTGTACACTTCCCAAACTGTTTCAACGAGGCAGCTACACGCTCCAAGCGTGTGGTCACTCGAACTGATACAAAATGGGAAGACACTGAGAACCTAGTTGATGCAGATAAAGTGACCTGGGCTATTAACTCATTTGCGCCATACAAATCACCGGGCTTGGACGGAATACTTCCCATCTTCTTGCAAAAAGGGATAAAATTAGACACCCTAAAGAAAACGCTGGTCAATATCTTCAGGGGATGTCTATATCATGGATACACACCAACACAATGGCAAGTGGTGAGGGTGGTGTTCCTACCGAAACCCGGGAAAGATTTGTCGACAGCAAAGGGCTATAGACCTATTAGCCTAACGTCCTTCTTACTAAAATCAATGGAGAGAATCTGTGATAACTACATCAGAACACAGATTACAATTCCGCGGCTGTGTCCTAATCAACACGCATATCTCAAAGGAAAATCAATTGAGACGGCACTACACCAGGTTGTATCGACAATAGAAGATGCTTTTGAAACCAAGGAATCAGTCGCAGGCGTTTTTCTAGATATCGAAGGGGCATTTAAAAATGTGAAAACTCAAAAAAAAACTCTCGATATACTGTAATAACCAAATAATAAACAATTGGCTAGAACACATGCTTACAAACCGCATTATCACAGCTTCACTGGGAGACGACACAAGAAGGGGAACAGTCCGTACGGCAACACCACAGGGGGGGATAATATCTCCTTTTCTGTGGGTGCTCACAATGGACAACCTTTTAAAAGCACTGGATGAAACCTGTGCGAAATGTGTAGCGTACGCAGATGACCTAGCCGTTCTGATAAGAGGTAAGCACCTGAACATCATAGGAGAGCTTATGCAAAACACCCTTCGAATCATAAAAGAATGGGCGAAGGAGAGTGGATTAGAAATAAATCCAAATAAAACGGGAATGGTTCTCTTTACAAAGAAAACCAAAACTAGTGACTTTCACATTCCACAACTCGGAGGAGTATCACTACAACTCCGCGACAGCGTCAAGTATCTGGGCATTATATTGGACAGGAAACTGACATGGAGAAAGAACCTGGAAGAAAGAGTCACCAAAGCCAAGAGAGCATATTGGATATGCAGGAGGGCCATCGGGAAGTCATAGGGCTTGAAACCGAAACAGGTCCACTGGATATACGAATGCGTAATAAAACCCATCATCTTCTACGGTGTAGTTGTATGGTGACCAGTGATGAGCAAAAAGTATGCAGGAGACTTGCTAACTAAGGTGCAACGTATGGTCTGCCTAGGTATTACAGGAGCACAATCCTCAACACCAACCACGCCCATGGAAGCGATACTTAACATTCTACCAGTGCACCTCGAAGCGAAGAAGATTGCCGGGATTTCAGCCTCACGGCTTAGAACAAATACGGGACATCGAAAAATGTGATGTTGTTGGGAAATCGTACACATTCTCCAACAACTTCGAAACAATTTTTCCCGCAAGAGAATATTGGACGTATGAAAGAACGACAAGAACTCCAATGGGATATCGGTTTATACAGATGGCTCTAACATATCAGGGGAATCAGGGGCTGGCATCTTCAGTGCTAACCCACCGATTGAATTTGCTATTCACCTAGAACCATTTGTATCGGTGTTCCAAGCAGAAGTCTATGCAATTATGAAGGCAACCGAAATACTCGCAGAAGACACCAGCGAAGAAAGGCAAATTGACATCTGCTCGGACAGCAAAGCAGCAATTAGCGCTATCACAAACCCCATGTCGAAATCACGACTAGTAAGGGAGTGCAAGACTAAATTGAACTTACTTGCCAGACGCAATAGACTCTGTCTCACATGCGGGCACGAAGGTGAACCGGGTAACGAAAAGGCAGACGATCTAGCGAGGAAAGGAGCAGGCAATACAGAACTGAACCCGGATAATACAATAGGGGTCCCTCTGACAACTATTAAAACAATAATCAATGAAAAGATACGACAGGAGTTCAATAACTACTGGACGAATCTAGACACGTGCAAAGTGGCTAGATCTGTAATAACAAAACCGAGTAACAACACAGCAAAAAGAGCTCTTAACTCTAGCAGAACACAATTGAGATTGATGGTGGTAAAAGTCCCACCATCAAACAGGGCACATCAATCTCAGCAAACATTCGTTCAGACTCGGGATAGCTGATACAGCAATCTGTGCCAACTGTGAAGAGGAGGAGGAAGATATAGAACACTTTCTCTGTCACTGCCCCGCTACAGCGAGGCTAAGGCTGAAAATTCTGGGATCTCCAAGGATTCCGGATATTCCACACCTCAATAAGAAAGGAATCAGGGATATACTGGAGTTCGCCAGCCGAACAATACGATTCCCCGATCACTATACGATATAGTTTCCCGTTGATACTACCCATGATCACTAGACCTAAATCCTCTCAATACATAATTCCCAAAACACATCACTATTCCTTACAGTTACGCAGATGAGGGGAACACAACGGGCCCAATGGAGGCCTAAGTGAAGAGCATAAGCTCACCGTCTCAAACCAACCAACCATCCTTAAAATTAAGTCCAAAGCTGTTGGTATCGACGGAATTCATCTGATTTTTATTAAAATCATACTACCTTACATTCTTCCAGCCATAACCCATATTTTTAACAATATAATGACTACATCTACTTTTCCGACTGAGTGTAACACTGCCAGCTGGGTATAGGCCCATTGTCATCCTTCCATTCTTGTCCAAGGTCATGGAAAAGATAATGCACAAGCAAATGTCTGTCTTTATCCAGCGCAATAAACTACTTTGCGCAAATCAATCTGGCTTCAGGCCATATCATGGCTGTACCTCTGCTCTACTTAAAGTAACTGATGATATCCGAGTGGCGTTGGATAAAGATCTAATAACTTTTGTGACTCTGTTGGACTTTACTAAGGCCTTTGACACAATAGATCATATGCAACTTAAGAGATTGTTTGGCTTTTCATCATCTGCTATCAAGCTCATCAAAACATATCTTGTTGGAAGAAAACAATCCGTTGCTGTTAATACTGTGATGTCTGATTTGATTGCAACCTCAGCGGGTGTACCTCAAGGGTCCATATTGGGACCCTTGTTATTCACAATATTTATCAATGATCTCTGGACCATAATCAAAAATTCATTCCTACACATGTACGCAGATGATGTACAGCTCTACATAAGTTGCAAACTAGACCTTATTAAAGATGCAGCTTGTAAACTTAATGAGGATCTACGAAAAGTTCTAGATTTGTCTGGAGATAATTCGTTGAAGCTTAACCCAGCCAAATCTAAATGTCTCCTTATTAGCAGAAATGGCGTGAATGGCTGTGATCTTCCTAATATATTCCTCCGAAATGAACCAATTGAGTTCGTTGACAAAGCTAAAAATCTTGGGGTATGGTTTAATAAAATGTTAAGTTGGGATGATCATATCTCCACTATTATAGGGAAAATCTATGGTTCTCTTAGGAATCTATCTATGTTGCAGTGTTTCACTGCTGTACAAACAAGGTTAATGCTAGTAAGGGCTTTGCTAATTCCAATATTTACATACGGATGTGAAATTTTTTGTTGCAGCAGTGCTCTCATTCGATGTAAGCTCAACGTTGCGTTTAACACAAATAGAAATAATATACTAGTAGATTTGGATTATAGGGTAATACACGGTTTTAGCGGTGATAATTTCAATGATTTAAAAAATGCGAATTTTAGTTGCTTGTGTCTCAATATAAGATCAATGCGCAAGCACTGGAATACTTTTTGCGTAAACATAAGCAACCTTCTGAAGTATTTAAAAATAATTGTTCTAGTAGAAATTAATATTCAAAAAGAGGAAAATGATAAATATTTCTTAAACGGATTTAATGCGGAATTTCTTAACAGGAACGAGCGAAGAGGTGGTGGCATTGTCATGTTCATTAAAAATGATTTAAAATATGAACGCATGAGTGTTGAGAGTACGTTTTACGAATGTCTTCGAATAAAAATTCTGGAAGGGGAAAAAAGCTAAATATGTGGATGGATTATATAGGCCGCCTAAACTAAATACAAAATGATTTATTAGAGAAATGGGACTTATACTTGAACAACTCTAGATAAGAAAAGGGATATCGTGATATTAGGAGATATGAATATTGACATTCGAAGATCTGATCAAAATTATGTAAAGGACTACCTAGAGATGTAAGCTGCACACGGCTTGATGAATGTGATCCAGGATAGCACGAGAGTAGATCTAAAAAGAGGAACATCAACCTTGATACAGCACATTGTGGTTAGCATGATAGATAGACCAATCTTATCCTTCGTAATTGAAAATGAGATCTCCGATCACTATACTGTTTTGTATGGAACCATTACTCAGAGTTTATCTAGCATTCAAGAGAGACCAAAGTCATATATTCGAAATAGGATGGTGGACGAACGAATACATTCAACTGACTGGCAAGTGCTTTTAAAAGAAAATGATATTGACGATATGTATGGACAATTTTTAACAACAATGCAAGACATCTATGCGAACTCAACGGTGTCTACTATATCGCACAAGAAATGCAGACACAATCCTCGGATTACCAATGATATTCGGGAAAAATGCAAGCTGAGGGATCAACTGTATCGAAGATGACTTATGAAGCCGAGTATAAGCAATTTCGGAATAAAGTGAACAGGGATATCTTTATACAGAAGTCTAACTACTATAGAGATAAATTTAACAACCTTAGGTCGGATCCTCGGAAAACATGGAACCTGGTCAATGAAATAATGGGACGGAAGAAGCAAAATATCGACGAAGTTATCAGCAAAAACTTTCCTCTAGAGAAGTGCCTGACAACCTTATCAAAGAAATGCGCTGAAAACTTTTCGGATCAAGTCCTGCAGATAGTTCACAGCTACAATACAAATATATCCCACCATATCAACTCCGTATTACCCAATACAATATTCATCTTAGAAACAAACACTGAAGAAGTTCATGATGTATTAAAACAAATGGATGAAAATAAATCAGCGGGTATCGATGGTATCAGAGTGCGTGGTATCAAAAACAATGCTGTTATTTTTGCTCCGATAATCTCAAGGTTTATAAACTTTAGCTTGAATCAATCTAAAATTCCTCGAATACTGAAGACTGCAATTGTGCGCCCTATCTATAAAGGAGGAACTAAAAATTTGTTAGCCAATTACAGACCAATATAAATCTTGCCGGCAATTGAGAAGTGTATGGAAGAAGTTATAACAAGACGGCTCCAAAACTTTGTAGAAAATCATTCCCTTATCCACGAAAAACAAAAGTACGGGAAAACTCATGGGTGAATTTGCGGATATTATCAATGGGAGCTTGAGTAAAAACCACCATGTTCTTGTTTTATGCATGGACTCTGAACCATAAAAAGTTAATAACGGCGTTAAAAAGATTAGGGATTCGAGGCACACTGGCTGACTAGTTGCAAGACTATCTAAGTGAAAGATCTTTTCGAGTGAAGGTGGGAGGCAGTTTCAGCAATCATACACTGGTTCTTTTCGGAGTTCCACAGGGATCGAAACTGGGACCATTATTGTTCATCCTTTTTACAAACGAGCTGCTTCGCGTTTTCAAAAACAGTACGCCTTTTGAATTCGCAGATGACACGGCGCTAATCGTCCAACATAAATGTCTTGATACGGCTACGAGAATAATGCAAGATTTTTTTTTTTTTTTTTTTTTTTTTTTCCGAGGGTAGGTAAAAAATCTTCATGAAGACACTATGAGGATCGGTAGCGCGTGCTCATAGTAGTGTGAGATTTTTACTCACTAAAAAAACGTCCCTTCGTGATAAATTTCTTTGATTACATACTACAACTAAGTTTTGACTTATCCAGCAGTTTTTCTTTCACGTATAGAGATCGTTTGGCAGGTCCCTTTCCATTGAAAGTTCCTGCTTGTTCCGCAAATTAGACGCGGTTTCTTGCTATCGCGTTAAGTCGAAAGGTTTAGTCCTTTTTAGACGACGCAGTAGATTCCTCTCATCTAGAATTGGGAGGACTTCATTGTTAACGTGTCCTTGTAATCTGTCTTTATGCTTACCCGCGAAGTTTTTGATTTCATGTTCGACTTTTGCAATTCCTAAATCTCTATGGATATCGCTATTTCTAATAAACCACGGTGCATTAACTATTGATCTTAGCACTTTATTTCAAAAAGTTTGTATTGTAAAATATTGACATTACTTATTTTGGTACAACCCCAGAGTTATATTCCATATGCCCATACTGGCTCTAGCACTTGCTTGTAGAAAAACAGTTTGTTCTCTATATTAAGCTGGGAATGTTTTCCAAGTAACCAGTACATTTCTCTGTATTTGGTTTCGAGTTCTTTACGTTTTTTCTTCACGTGCGATTTCCACTTTAGCTTAGCATCAAGTGTCATTCCAAGATACTTAGCCTCGTTTGCAAACAGAATTTGAACCGAGTTTGAAAAAGAAATTGACATGAACAGATTTGTTTTCGTTTAAAGCTAGTAGCCAAATCTTTGTCCATTCATTTACTTTATTCAATGCTTCTTGCAATTTTTCAGTCGTTTCTTCGATCGTTTTACCCGTTGCCGGGATGGCAGTGTCGTCGGCAAATGTAGCTAAGACGGTGCCTTCTTCTTGCGGTATATCGCGAGTATATAATAGGTACAAAAGCGGTCCAAGGACACTTCCCTGCGGTACCCCAGCCCTTATTTCTTTAAATTCCGAATATTCGTTTCCGTGTTTGACTCGGAAAAGTCGATTCGTCAAGTATTTTTCTAGAATATTATATAAGTGTTCCGGCAGAACTTGTCGTAATTTATATTTCAAGCCTTCATGCCAGACCTTGTCAAAAGCTTGAGAAACATCAAGGAATATGCTCGAGCAAATCTTTTTTTCTTCGTAAGCTTTTTCAATTAAATCAGTTATTCTATGCACTTGGTCTATTGTTGAGTGCTTGGTTCTAAACCCAAACTGGTGATTGGGAATAAGAGATCCTTCTTCTATAACCGGCTGTAATCGCTTAAGTACTATTCTTTCGAAAACTTTAGACATAATCGGCAGCAGCGAAATAGGTCTATACGATTTTTTATCATTCGGTGGTTTTCCTGGCTTCAGAATCATTATTACTTCCGCGACTTTCCATTGACTCGGAACATATTCTAATCTTATCGCTGCGTTTATAATGTAAAGAAACTTAACTAACGCTTTTCTAGGTAACGATTTAAGAAGCTCTCCTGTGATTAGGTCGTATCCAGGAGCTTTATTCGGTTTCAGTTTCTTTATTTCTTGTTGAAGTTCGGTCAGCCTTGCATTTCTTACTGTGTAATTGTGAAATGCTATATCCGACGCATTATCATTTTCAGCAAGCGCTTGCCCATCAAATGGTTTAAATGTTTCTTCTAAATGGGCGGCAAAGACTTCTGCTTTGTCTTTATCATTCTTGGCCCATTCGTTGTCATTTTTCTTGATTGGGGCCGCTTGTATTTTCGGTTTTTTAATGCCTTTTATAGCTTTCCAGAGCGAGTAATTGGAATCTTTTTCCGCTGTTAAACTTTCAATGCTGGTTTGTATTGTCCGGTTTTTAAAATCAATAATGGCCTTTTTGAGCAAGTTACACAAGCGATTCAAATGCGATTTATGTTGCGGAGCACGAGTTTGTTGCCATTTTTTACGCGCTTTTCTCTTCTCCCTTACCATTTCTTTTATTTCCGGTGGATATTTTTGGGCATGATTGATTGGCGTTTTCCTTTGATAGGGAGTATTTTTCCACGCGGCGCGCTGCAGAACTTCAACAAAACGATCAACTTCGATTTCGAGTTCAGAAGACGTCCTAAGTGATACTTTCAGTTCGATATGTTCTTCAACGTCTTTTTTAAAGAATTATCAATCAGTTTTTCTGCTAGTTAATCTAGCAGGTACATCTTTTTTAATTAGGCGTTCACTCATCGTTAGAATGATAGGGGAATGATCGGAAGAGAGATCAAAACTTTCATCAATTTTAATAGATTTGTCTGGTATTCCTTTTACAACAAAGAAATCGATCAGATCGGGTATTTTGTTGTTATCAGTCGGCCAATATGTTGGTTTACCAGTCGAGTGAAAGTCGCATCTGTGTTGCATGCAGGCGTTGTAAAGCGCTCTGCCTTTTTGTGAGACACATCTTGAACCCCAGAAGGTGTGTTTTGCATTAAAATCACCGCCAATAATAAAATTCGGTCCAAGAGAGTTGAAAATATTTGTAAAATCATTTTGTTCAAGCCTGCAACGCAGTGGACAATAAATAGACGAGACATTGAAAGAGTAATGTCCATTTTTCACGCGTACAGTGCTCACTTGCATTGTTTCAAGCTCTATCATAATCTCTTCAGAGTGTTCGATGCAATCTTTTATGATTAAAGACGATCCGCCTCTGGCTCTTTCCGACGGGTGATAAGCGTGATAGGTACTGTATCCAGTAATGTTTACACGCGATAGTTTCGTCAGGTGAGTTTCACAGATCAAACATATGTCAATGTCATTTTCCCGTAGAAATATTTCTAGCTCTTCTAGTCTTTGTATGAGACCGTTGGCGTTCCATGCAACAATTTTAAGAAGTTTCGTCATGTTCGTTTTGAAATGCTCCTATTGTTAAGCTTATATTCAAGCTTCTCCAACCTTTCGACAATTAGCTTGCTTGTTTTTGTTTGCTCCTCAAGCCTCGCAAGGATAATAGAAAAGACGTGAGATACGGGGTTTTCCGCAAGATGAGTTTGATAAAGCTGTAGAATGGTGTCACGATAACGGACTAATATTGAACCCATCGAAAACCAAGATGATGCATATTCGGAGACCACATCATAGATTAACTCAACAGAGCATTAGCTTTCGAAGTATAATCTGTCAAATTGTATTGCCAAATCAGAACATCGAAGTTGTCGAAAGTTATAAATACCTAGGAGTTACCATCGATAGCCATTTCATTTGGGACAAACACATCGATAAACTTCGCTTAGGTCTTAAAAAGGCGCTGTTTGCTCTATACCATCTGGGAAATTACTCGACACTTCAAGGCAAGAAGCAAGTCTACTATGCACTAGTCGAATCAAAACTGAAGTACGGGATACTTGCTTGGGGAAACGCATCTAATATACACATTAATAAATTACAAAAGCTTCAAAACACCATTATTAAGAAGATCAACAGGAGACATCTAACAAACACATATGGAGAGAACTCTTTGAAGGTACTGACCATTAAGCAAATTTTCAAGTTGACGGTATGCCTAGAATATTATTATGACATCCGACTTAAACGACCTGTTGACCATTAATACAACACGAGAAGACGAGTTCGAGGTATGCTTCAAACACCATTATGCAGCAACAACTATGGCAAAAGACAAACAAACTATAGTGTTCCAACAGTGTTTAATGAGCTTCCCTCAAATTTTAAAAATATTACAAATTTCAAAACCCGCAAAAAGCGTTCAAAAGATTTTTTTCTTGCTGAAATATAACTTTTTTTGTTTCCTATAATTAGCTATCTATTTAAATTTGAACTTTTAATTTTTGATTTTTGTGTTTTGTTCTTCATTAAATATGTAAAAATAATTTAAAGCTCACTTAAGAAACATTTATTAAAAAGTGATATGCAATCTTCTGCAGATAAGCCCCTCAGGCTTCGCAGATAAATGGACACTAAATTTGATAAACAAAATGAATTTGAATTGAAAAAAAAAAAAAAAAAAAAAAAAACAATATAACTCGCTATGTTTATGAATTGAGACATTTTGACCATATTTCACAATATGCTAAGAACATATTAGGATGCACTCTTGATAAATATCTCGAGTACTGCACAATCAAGTACCTATAAAAAATTATTACCAGCACGGTCGAGCCGGTCTTTATTCATCTTTGGAATGCACTTCCTCTCAGCGTTATGAGACTTTATGATGCGAATGGTTTTGGGGAAACTCTCTATCGGCACTTGGCAGGGTAAAACAAGCACATTTCAGTTTATTTACATTTTCACAATTACTTTAACGGCTCCAGGAAATAACCCCCCAAGAAATAAGCCCCCAAAATTGGGGACTTATTTCACTGCGGAATTAGCCCCGAAATGGAGAATGAAATAAGTCCCTAAAAAGGCATGAAATAAGACACCAAACAGGAATGAAAAAAACAATTTTTTTGAGTTTTTTTATATCCCCCGAGCGGAGCAACGAAGTTGCGTGAGCGGGACCTGCCGCATGCGAAAAGAGAGTATAAATCCCTTAATCCCGCGAAGCGGGCCACCCGGGTACTGTTAATTAAGACCCGAGGGATTTAAACACTCTTTCGCATGCGGCAAGTCTCGCTCACGCAACTTCGTTGCTCCGCTCGGGGTAGGTGCTTTTCGTCAGGCAGGCGCCTATGTGAACAGTTTTCTTAATTAACAGTTCCCGGGGATTTATTTCATCATGAAATAACTCCCCAATTTGAAGTATGAAATAAATCCCCAAAAACCCATGAAATAAAGCCCCAATGTTGGGGGTTTATTTCATATGAAAAAAATCCCAACCTCCATACAAATTTTAGGGGGTTATTTCATATTCATTTTTGGGGGCTTATTTCTTGGGGGTTATTTCCTGGAGCCACTTTATACATTTGTCATGAATTTAGCACTGAATTGTATGAATGTTTGAATATTAGTATTATATACATATCTCATTTATAGCTTAAAGATGATGTAACGTCTATTATAAATGATGTTACTTAATTAATAATAAATACTAAATACTAAAAGGAACTGAGAAGTGTTAAAAATGTTTCGTATGTGCGCCCTCTAGTGTCTTCTAGCCGGTATTAAATTTAATTTGTATTTATAGTCACATTTCCCGATTTCAAGCTGATAATAAAAATGATCCATCAGGATCTCTCATTCCGTCTTTCTGTTCGTCTGTATTCACGCTATTATACCAGTAGGTATAGAGCAGTGGTTCTCAAATTCGTGACTCAAAAGGTGAATGCCCATTATCTTGGCGCCCCAACCCGGTCAGATGCAAGAAGGCGCACTCTTTCGGCTTAAAAATTGCTCTCGCAGTTGCTCACGTGTATAAAAAAAAAAAGAAAACACAAAAAACTTCGTAAATAATGCAACGTTGTTGCAAAAGTGCACTGATTCTGCGATAGGTATGTCGTCCAAGTACATGGTTATTCCATTGTTTTTCTTAAGAACTTTTAGCAAAGTGCAAAGGAATTCTAGCAAAAAGGTGAATTATCTCTGCTATGGTCAAATGATAACCAACTTACCGAATCTTAATGGGTTGTTTAAATTTTTTTTTTCCGAGGGTAGGTAAAAAATCTTCATGAAGACACTATGAGGATCGATAGCGCGTGCTCATAGTAGTGTGAGATTTTTACTCACTAAAAAAACCTCCCTTCTTGATAAATTTCTTTGATTACTACAACTAAGTTTTGACTTGTCCAGCAGTTTTTCTTTCACGTATTGGGATCGTTGGCAGGTCCCTTTCCATTGAAAGTTCCTGCTTGTTCCGCAAATTAGACTCGGTTTCTTGCTATCGCGTTAAGTCGAAAGGTTTAGTCCTTTGTAGACGACGCAGTAGATTCCTCTCATCTAGAATTCGAAGGACTTCATTGTTAACGTGTCCTTGTAATCTGTCTTTATGCCTTTTTTTTATATAATTTGCACATGTTAAAGGGGATATAAATACCCTTATACTAATTTTTAGAACACGTGCGTTTTGTGGAAAGGGGAAGAGACAGAGTGAAAGACAGAGACAGAGTGGTGTAGTTTGAAACTCAGGTGGTATTAAGTTTCTGTAAACTCCAAGGGTGGCTGTCCAGATAACTGGGGAGCTTGTTTGTTTTACTTTTGTCATTGCTCATGATTCACAGTATTTTTTTTTCGGTCCTCCTGATGTCATCATCACGATCAACTTACATTTTAGCCATATGACCACCCTACTGCCTTCACAGTAGAGTTGACTTAGCCTTCGCAAGTGATCGACTTTTTTATTTATTTCATGCGAAATAAATAGATGATTCTTGACATCAGGATTCGAACCGTGAATCAGCAGCGTGACAAGCGATGATGTTACCACTACACCACGGCCACCCTCGCTGCTTACGCGCGAAGTTTTTGATTTCATGTTCGACTGTTGCAATTCCTAAATCTCTATGGATATCGCTATTTCTAATAAACCACGGTGTATTAACTATTGATCTTAGCACTTTATTTTAAAAAGTTTGTATTGTAAAATATTGACATTACTTATTTTGGTACAACCCCAGAGTTGTATTCCATATGTCCATACCGGCTCTAGCACTTGCTTGTAGAAAAGCAGTTTGTTCTCTATATTAAGCTGGGAATGTTTTCCAAGTAACCAGTACATTTCTCTGTATTTGGTTTCGAGTTCTTTACGTTTTTTCTTCACGTGCGATTTCCACTTTAGCTTAGCATCAAGTGTCATTCCAAGATACTTAGCCTCGTTCGCAAACGGAATTTGATTCGAATTTGAAAAGATGGGCAAATTATTTATTTTCTTATAAGTAAAACAGACATGAACAGATTTGTTTTCGTTTAAAGCTAATCGCCAAATCTTTGTCCATTCATTTACTTTGTTCAATGCGTCTTGCAATTTTTCAGTCGTTTCTTCGATCGTTTTACCCGTTGCCAGGTTGGCAGTGTCGTCGGCAAATGTAGCTAATACGATGCCTTCTTCTTGCGGTATGTCGCGAGTATATAATAGGTACAAAAGCGGTCCAAGGACACTTCCTTGCGGTACCCCAGCCCTTATTTCTTTAAATTCTGAATATTCATTTCCGCGTTTGACTCGGAAAAGTCGATTCGTCAAGTATTTTTCCAAAATATTATATAAGTGTTCCGGCAGAACTTGTCGTAATTTATATTTCAATCCTTCATGCCAGACCTTGTCAAAAGCTTGAGAAACATCAAGGAATACGCTCGAGCAAATCTTTTTTTCATGAATTTTGTAAATAGCTACTACAGTTGGTAGGTAGTCTTTGGTAGAAATTGTTTTGTAATCATTTCTGGAAGATCAAGCGACCGATCAATTCCAGCTTCTGATTAGATAGTAGGCAGTGTCCCGAAATTATTAATCAAAGCGTTCCTCCTGGAACCAAAACTCGAAAAATATGAAAAACCTGAATTTTTCAGTTTTAACTCTTTCCGGCTCCCTGGTTCAAAATTTAAACCACATATTTCTAGCCGTTGCGGCTAAGTGGGACAAATTTTAAACCAAGTAGAAAATATTTTCTACAACTGGCTCAGAGGTTTAAAATTCGTACCCCTTATGTAGAATAGAAACATTGTGGGAATTGCAAGGAAGAATGGGGAATTTTTGTTTCAACTTGTTTCATACGGTAAAGTGAGTAACGGTGCTTTTTGTGAAGTTGACACTAGAATTTAATTTTTTAAGCTTAGTGCTGCTATAAATTCGTGTTTTTGCAAAATTATCAGGAACGTTTTTAATTTGTGAAGTGTTCAGTGTATACGTTTTTTGGTACGTTTTTTGACCCACTGCGACGGAAGCTTTTTATCTTTAATCCTCCGAAAGTGACTTGTGACTGGACTCAAGTCGTTCAGAATGCTCAGGATTTTGGGGCTGCTGATTTCGTCAAAGGTATGGAAAATCCAACACCCATAGATCTTTTCGAATTATTGTTTGACGACCAACTTTTTGAGCATTTGATTTTCCAAACAAATTTATACGCGGAGCAAAAGCACATCAAAACAGCAACGAAATGAAAACTTTCATTGGTTTGAACTTGCTTATGAATCAAGAAGCTTCCTAGCTATACAAATTATTGGTCAACCTCACCAGATTTGCACGATTCCTATGTCAGTTCCTGTATGAAGCAAGCACGGTTTATTTGGTTGTTGGGGAATTTACATGTTAATGATGGATGTCATGAGCCAAAACGAGGTGCTCACAATTACAATAGGCTTTATAAAATTAAACCTATGCTTCAAATACTCTTAACAAATTTAAAAAAATTTGCAAATCCTACTCGTGAATTAGCCATAGACGAGTCTATGATAAAATTCATGGGTCGGAGCTGTATGAAACAGTATATGCCAAAGAAACCGACAAAAAGGGAGTACGAGGTTTGGATGTTTGCAGATAAAATGGGGTACTGTCACGAGTTTGGTATTAACACTGGCAAGTCAGAATTTGGAACTGCAGAAACCAATCTTGGAGCTAGAATTGTAAGGAACTTGATGTCAGATTTCAAGCACAAATATCATGTGGTGTATTTTGACAACTATTTCACTCGTGTTGAGCTAATGGAAGACTTGTAGAATGATGGGATACATGCCTGTGGAACGGTAAATGCCACGCGAAAATATCTACCACGGTTCCCATCAGATGAAACGGGGAGACTCTGAGTTTTCTTACAGTGACACAAACTTGACCGCTATAAAATGGAAAGATAAGCGGTCGGTACTGTATTCTCTCCAACTTTCACCCCCACGAAAAATCCAGTGAGGTTTCACATAAAAACAAGGATGAAACTATTTCAAAAGTATCGTGTCCAACTGCAGTTGTTGACTACAATAAACATATGAACCAGAATTTGTCAGTTCATAAATTAGACAGAAAAAGCATGAAATGGTGGCACCGGATATTTTTCTTTTTTCTAGATACAGTTCCTTTTGCTTGTACAAAATGCTCAACGTCCCGCAATTCTATGCATCGCGCTCCCACAATAAAAAATAATAAAGCTGTTGATGCGATTGGTAATAGAGTGTCCTCACCAAAGTTTACAGCATTAACTAATGCTCGCAATTCTAGCTTTATTAAAGAGAGTGAGAAAATTGCTAATACAAAGTGCGTTGATAATGTTCGCACCGATGTCGATGCTACTGCTGCTGCTGCTGTTCTTACGGGCTCTCTCTCTACATCTGTTGGTTCAGATAATAATGTTCAGAGTCAAATCATTATTTCCTCTGATACCACTGCTCATGTTGACGCTGCTCTTGCTGTTATACCTGATATAAATGTTCCTGTAATAAATGCTGTGCAATTGAATGCTGCTGCTGTTAATGAAACGGCCGTTGCTGTGGACCCTACGGGAACTGGATCTATTATGAATTTCAATTGTGTTACCTTTGATGAAGCAGGTGTGAGTGGCAATACTCATATACATCCTGTAAACAACGAAGAAGGAGGTGAATGGCTTCTTCCTAACAGACGCTTCTTCCTAATGCCTCTCGTTTCTCCTGCTTCAAACTGGTTAAATCTGTTAATGGTGAGCATGACTTAAAGTATGTTAACTACAAAATTGTGGTCCCTGCTGAGTATGCTTATATAATCTACAATGCCAATTGGAGTAAAAATTCGTAACTTTGTCTACGTTCCAAAAAACTTGCAAATGACTATGCTAATGCTTGTATGCTGTCTGACAATGCTGTCCGAAATAGAACTGCGAATACAGATGTTTCCCTTAAAGTCTACTATCATAATGCTAGTGGCATGAGGACTAAGGTAGCTTGAAATTGAGTTTTATCATTATTTAAAAGTTGAGCATAGTTCGGAAAAGTCCTACAATTTCTCAAAAGCCAATTTTCTTGCCATAAATAACTACCTGGATCATTTTGATTGGATAAATGAATTTCATAACCTAAGTCTTAAGGACATGTATAGTTGTTTTGTCCAAACCCCGCAATGCGGATTTTCTATGTTTGTTCCTTGTAGGTCGATAAAGAATTTGTCTAAACCACCATAGTATAATAAGCAATTAATGCATTTAAAAAACCTTAAAAAATAAAGCATACAAAAGATTTAGAAGCTCTGGAAATTTAATGGATCACACAAATTTCATTAAGCTGCGAAAAGAATTCGTAGTTCTAAGTAAATTTTTGCACAGGAATTATGTAATGAACATTGAGATAAAACTAAAAACTGATTCTAAGGGTTTTTGGTCTTTTGTGAACTACAAGAAGAACTCTAATGATATGCCAAAAACAATGGTTTTGAATAACGTTGAATCTAATGATATTCAAACAAGACTAGAACTATTTGCGAAATATTTTGAAACAGTGTATTCTAACTTCTAGTTCTAACGGTCACTTTATTTCTAACCTTATACCTAAGATCGATATTGGCTCAATTGAACTTGAACTGCAGGAAGTTTTTACCGCGCTCAGCATGCTTAAGCCCAATTCAAATGCTGGCGCAGATGGTATTCCAGCAATTATTTTGAAAAAATGCTGCCATTCGATCTACCTTCCTTTGCTCCTGATTTTCAATTTGTCATTGTCCTCTGGTGTTTTTCTTGAAGAACGACAAATTATTACTCGATCGAAGCAAAAATTAAAGTTCAATGATCCTGCACACTCATCAACGTCTAAGAACAGAACTAACGTTTCTTCCCCTTCCACAGGAAGAACAAGTGTAAAAAAAATCACGACTGAAAATCAGGTTGCGCTTGCTGCCGCTGCTGATGATATTGCTCCTGATACCCATAATGATGTTGTTGCTGCATCTACTGCACATGATAACAGTTCACTTCATTCGGACACTGATCATGGAGGTGTGTCTATTATGTCTGCTAGTGCTGATCGTTCTACTGAAGAATCTGTTTGCCTGATTGCCGCTGAGGTTGATGTTGTTGCTTCTACGATTTTGGAGGAGAGTGAAGGCGTTAGATCACCTTTGCCGATGTTGTTGCTAATGCTAATGCAAATAATAATGCTGTTGTTGTTACTAACATTACTGTTAATGCAGTTTCTTCTGGTACTTCTGCTGATGTCGAAGCTGATGCTGATGTGGCTAATTTTCATGTTTCTGCTGTTTCTACTGGTAATTTTGGTGACGCTGCAAAAGCAAATCCTCGCTGGAATCGGACCAACGTGCCAAAAGCTATCATTGGAACTAATCGTGATAATACTTTAGTTTAGTTTAGTTTACTTTATTCCATCTACCGAGCTTAACTCTTAACAGATATCAGATAAATTAATAAATAAATTCAAGTAGAAGCAAATATATGCAATAATAGTAATTTAAAATTGAACCTATCATAACATAAATCAATTTCGGTACACACTGAGTTAAATAATTTTATACATTTCGTTATTGGCTCATTGAGACCATAGTTATAAACATGCCTAGGATTTAATAAAAAATTTCTGGTACGAAGTATTCTTTCCGGTGCATAGAATTCAAAGTATCTAAGTATATCAGGACATATTACACGGTAAGAAAAGACATCATGAATAAACAATATACAATGAACATTTCGCCTTTTTTCCAAGGTATCCAAACCGATCAAAGCACATCTAGTAGAGTACGAGGGCATATCATCAAGATTCCATTTCAACTGTTTTACAACAAATCTTGTAAAAGACTTTCCAATCGCATTATAGAATTACAGTAATTAGGACACCATACTATAGAGCAATATTCAAGGAAAGGACGTACTAAAGACATATAAACAGACTTAAGAGCATACGGGTTAGAAAATTCAGCACAAGAACGTTTAAGAAAGCCAAGCATAGAGTTTGCTTTAGCAACTACATAATCGACGTGAAACGAGAATGTAAACTTTGTGTCAAAGAGCACACCAAGATCTTTAACGTCAGTTTTACGAATCAGGGCGGTCCCAGAAATTGTGTAGTCGTAAATTATTGGTATCAATGTACGTTGAACAGAAAAAGAATGACATTTATTTATATTTAATGAAAGAAAGTTTATTCGACACCAATCGACTATTACATTTAATTCATTTTGAAGACTTAGGCAATCATAAATGTTATTGACACGTAGAAATATCTTAAGGTCATCGGCATACAACAGACAGTTAGCACAATGAAACAACAATGGGATATCATTGATGAACATGTTAAATAGTAAAGGTCCCAAGTGGCTACCTTGTGGAACGTCAGATAAGACCTTAATAACTCTAGATTGAGAAGAACCAATCTTGACAACCTGTTTTCTATTCAATAAATAACTAGAGATCCATTTAAGCAAACTGGAATGAATCCCAAAAGACTTAATTTTGTTAATAAGAATGATATGGCATACTGAGTGAAATGCCTTCACAAAATCAGTAAAAATAACATCAACTTGGTAACCTGATTCCACAGAATCAAATAGATATTTAGTGAATAGAGTCAAGTTTGTTAAAGTGGATCTACCAGATATAAATCCATGTTGTTTCAGAGATATCTGTTCTTTTACACTGAAATAAATTTTTTTAGTAACTATTGACTCAAAAAGTTTAGGAATAGCTGAAAGTTTAGTTATTCTTCTGTAATTTTCAATTTTTTGCTTGGGCCCAGCTTTGTAAACGTGAGTTATAAATGACAATTTCCATTCATCTAAGAATGTGCCTGAAGATAATGACAAATTGAATACAATATTCAATGGCAAAGACAGAGATGAACTGCATTTTTTTAGCACATCAAAAGGAATACGATCAGGGCCAACACTTTGACAGGAGTTCATAGATTGTATGCCCTGGAAAACATCATCCATCGAAAGATGTAAGGATCCTATGGAGGTGTTGGAACTAGTAACATTATCCTCGAGGGATATATTAAGATTAGAGTAGTCGCAAATAACTCGCATGATGAATTAGTGCTACTAGAAAGAACACCTTCGTATTCCATATTTTGATGAATACCATGTACCTTCCTTTTACCATTCAAAAAAATCCAAAACCCCTTTGGATTCCTCGAAATCTGCGATTCAGTGTTCATTACATATTGTTTATAGAGAAACCTATTGAGAAAATCATACTCGCGACGCAATTGGCAAAACCGACTTCTATACAATTCAGACTTATATTTTTTGAACAATTTAAAAGATTTATTTTTAGCATTCTTTAAATTTATTAGTCTTTCATTTTGCCATGGTAGTTTCAAAGAACGCCTTTTTTTTTTAATACGAGGAACGAATTGGGCAATTCCGTGATTTAATATTCTTAAAAATTCAATGTATGTATCCTTAAGCGGTGAACCAGAAAGAATAATCAACCAATCAACAGAATTTAAATAATCATTTAGTGCATTTTAGTTTGCTTTAGTTTGTTTCGTAACCACTTACACTTGATTCAAATTTAGAAAAAGTAGTACATTTTAAATCTATACATAGAGCAATATGATGAATAGAATTTTTCATTAAAGGACATACAATTTCTCGAACAATACAATTTAGATTATTATTTGCAAACACAAGATCTAGTATTCTGTTTAACGAATTATGACAATTATTTTTTCGAATTAAATTGAATGAAAACATTGAATCAATGAACGTAAACTCACAATCAGTTTTCATATTAAAGGGAAATAAACATTTGTCATCATGAGAATATTCCCAATTTACGTCACCTATGTTAAAATCTCCCAAGACCATCAGGTGCTGGTATTCATACAGCTGATCAGCAATAAACTCAACGTTGGCTATGTGACCTTCGTAAACACATAGCGGACTTTTTGGAGGTATGTAGCTTGCAACAAAAAAGACTTCATTATGTCTAGCTGTCCCACCGCTAAGATCAACAGAGACACACAGTTGTTCGCTGACATCATCATATATTACAAGCAAAATACCATGAAGATTCTACAGATAAATCTTAATCACTGTAGAATAGCACAGGACATCCTAGCACAAACGGCCAAGGACGAAAGCGCTGACGTTATTATGATCAGTGAACCATATAAATGTCCCGAAGAGAACAACAATTGGATCTGCGATAAGGCAAAACAGGCGGCGATATGGATGTGTGGACGCTATGCCTTTCAAGAAACAAACGACCAAACAGTCGGTTTCGTGCGGGCGAAAATAAATGGAATCCATTTTTATAGCTGCTATGCCCGACCCAGTTTGACGGCCAGCGAGTACCAACTAATGCTGGATAATCTAACCACGGATGCGCTCCAGAGAGCCCCAGTGGTTATAGGAGGAGACTTCAACGCGTGGGCAACAGAATGGGGCAGCAGGCTCACCAACACCAGAGGACAGGTCTTATTGGAGACATTCGCTCCCCTAGCGATAGGCATTGCTAATAAGGGCCAGACAAATACTTACCGGAAGGCTGGAGTAGGGTCCATTATTGACATCACCTTTGCGAGCAACTCCATCCTGAAAACCATAAAGTGGAGGGTCAGTGAGGAATATTCACACAGCGACCATCAGGTGATAATACTGGAAATAAAAGGGAAAAAAACAGTCCAGCTCCCAAAACTTACTGGCCCAAAATGGAATGACAGATCTTTCGATAAGGATGCATTCGAAGAGATGTTGAACGGTGATCAAGCTCCAAGCGGAACAGCGGAGACCCTCGCTCACCACCTCACAGGCACCATCACCACAGCGTGCGACGCATCAATGCCTAGGAGAGCAAACACCAGGAACACATCACCGTGTTACTGGTGGAACGAGGAAATATTCGAACTCCGGGCAAAATGTCTGCAAGCCCGGCGTAAAGTCCAACGATCAAGAAGGAGGGCGGATTTCCAACAATGCCTGGACACCCTTAGACTGGCGAGACGTAGCTTAAATAGAGCCATTAAGGAAAGCAAAACTGCATGGTTTAAACGTCTCTGTCAAGAAGCCGACATCAACCCATGGGGCTCAGCATACAGAATGGTGATGACAAAATTAAAGGGCTATAGGACTCCTCAAATAACATGTCCGATAATGCTGAGATCCATAGTAGAGTACCTCTTCCCTCAAAGGCCTGCTGCTATGTGCAATATTATACGAGAAGTCAATCCAGAAGATATTCCTTTAATTACTCACGAGGAACTGCTAAGGGCATGCAGCAAGATAGGTGACAACAAGGCTCCCGGACCCGACGGCATCCCGAACAAGGCAGTAAAGGCAGCTGTAACAAAAAGACCAGACCTCTTCATAACAACAATGAAGCAGTGCCTTGAAGAAGGAACCTTTCCCGAAAAATGGAAAACGCAGCATTTGGTCCTACTGCCAAAAGGAAAGAAGCCCCCAGGAGAACCATCATCCTATCGCCCAATATGCCTATTAGACACCATGGGAAAGATCCTCGAGAAGATAATCTATAATAGATTACTCGCAGTAGTAGAAGAGAAAGGAGCCCTCTCAGATCACCAATTTGGCTTCAGAAGAGCACGATCTATCACGATATCGCCAAAGGTGCCATCGAAGGAGAAAGATGGCTCTACGGGACAAAGGAGTATTGTGCAGTAGTAACGCTGGACATTAAAAACGCATTTAACTCTGCTCTGTTTATTAGAAGGTCACTTGCCAGGATGGATACGCCATATTACCTGCTACGGATAGTGACGAACTACTTCAACAACAGGAAGCTGAGGTACAATACCGATGAAGGGGTAAAATACTACAACGTAACTGCGGGAGTTCCACAGGGATCGGTTTTAGGGCCACTATTGTGGAACATCATGTACGACGGAGTACTACGATTAGCGTTACCTGGGAGAGTAACGATAATTGGATTCGCCGATGACATTGCAGTCGTGACAGTAGCTAAACAGATCCGTGCAGTAGAATCAGCTACAAATGAAGCAATTGCCCGGATAAAAGATTGGCTAGTATCCGCCGGACTAGAACTAGCTGACCATAAAACAGAAGCTGTTCTTATAACCAGCCGGAAAACTGTCGAATTTGCCAACTTTCAGGTTGGTAACCAAACCATCAGGTCGAAAGAGGCAGTTAAATACCTTGGAGTAATGCTGGACAACAGGCTACGGTTTAAAACGCATGTTGATTTTGTTACCAAAAAAGCATCGCAAATATCGCAAATGCAGGGAGCTCTCTCGCGTATCATGCCTAACATCGGTGGACCTGGATACGCTAGAAGGATTCTACTCTCTAGAGTTATCACCTCAGTTCTGTTATATGCCGCCCCAGTCTGGGCGGAGGCACTGAGGACGAAGGAGACCAAAAGGAAACTATCGTCATCATACAGACTCTGTGCGCTACGGACAATCAGCGGCTTTCGAACCATCTCTGACGAAGCTGCATTTGTCATAGCTGGAATGGTCCCCATCGATATTCTCGCAGATGAAATGCTGATGATATATAACAGAAGAGCATTGAGTCATCACGACACCACTGGTATCAAGGTGATAAAAATTGAAGAAAGGGCAGCGTCAGCAGCTATGTGGCAAGCTCGTTGGGCTAATACAACAAAAGGCAGATGGACATACAAACTTATACCGACAATCCAATATTGGATAAGTCGAAAGCATGGAGACTGCAACTACCATCTAACGCAGTTCCTGTCTGGCCACGGTGGCTACCGCAAATATCTACACCGATTCGGACACGACAACTCACCATCCTGCCCGGAATGCCCAGGTGAAGATGAGGATACGGAGCACGCAGTGTTTTACTGCACACGTTTCACGGCATGGATAATTACTCTGCCAAGTCCGTCATTACTCCTCGACCATATGTTACGGTTGGAAGAAAATTGGATGGCAATATGTTCTTTCGTAACAACTCTACAAAAAGAGTTGCGGAGAATAGAAAAGCTAAGAAGAGCAGCAGAAGCAACAAAAGCATCAGAAGCAGCAATACAAGAAGCATAGCATGAATTGCTAACCAGCCCCGCGAAGTAATACCTAACGGCAGTCCCGCGGGGAGAGTGGTTGAAGTGTGTAGGGTGTGTGTTTAGTACGTAGGCGTATTCCTGGCATCGAGTACTCAGGTTTGCGAATCGTGCATGCTAGTAGCACTCGGGCTACTAGTATCTATGAAGATTACACATCCCTGGCGCAATCCAAAAAAAAAAAAAAAAAATCATCATTATTATGAAGAGTAACGGGATAAGTTGTAAGAGAGGAACGTACGGCGATGAATACTCCCCCGCCGCGCAAATGACCACTCCTCGGTGATCGATCCAAACGATAAACAGTGTAGTAATCATCAAAGATAGTAGTAACATTGGTGTTATACATAAACTCAAATGGTTTCACCTGTGGAGTTTTCGCCCATCTACCACCACGGATGCTATTTCTAGTTACGTAGCCCATCAATGCTTTCGTGCTATAAGCTCACCAAACATGATTGTGAAGAGTCAAATCTAAGATTCGTCAACTTTAAGATTGGTGTTCCAGTCGCACTTAAAGATGACATGTATGAGCCAAATATCTGGCCTGTTGGAGTGAATTTGCGTCCATTTCAATCATATCAAAAAAACGAAGGAGGTCTGGCGGTGTCCAACATAAATTGAGTAATACCTACACACCGTCAGCTACGATTAATAACCTGATGTCGAATAAGCCATCATCTCTTAGACTTTTTTACCACAACGCCAGTGGAATGAGGTCTAAGGTTTATGATATCTTCGTTGCTTCTTCCCTGCTTATGTATGATATTATCGTCATAACCGAGACCTGGCTTTATGGGGGTATACTCTCGTCGGAAATATTTGACAGCAGATTTTACACCGTGTTCCGTTTGGATAGATGTCAAACCGCCAAGGACCGTGGAGGAGGAATTGTAATTGCTATCCGTTCATCTCTACCTTGTAAGCAAATACCATTACCAGTCACTGATGTTGAGCAATTAATGTAAGCTCACATTCTCAACTTATTTTAATGGCTAGTTATGTTCCGTCGAATAGTGTTGCAAATACTTATTTTAAACATATTTATAAGGCAACTCAGTACCTAATAAATGGTCTTGGTCTGAAGAAGATAAAATGTTTATTCCTTCGAATTTTTGATTCAGATTATGAACATGCTTTTATTGATTTTGTATATTCTTTAAACCTTTCACAAGTCAATACAATGTATAATTCATTAAACAGATTATTAGATCTTGTTTTCGTTTGTGTAAAAGAACTTAAAGTAAATTCATCGTATGCTTCTTATGAACTGCTTAATAATTCGTTCCATCACAAGCAAACTGAGCTTGAATTTGAATTTTACAATATTTTAAAGCCAGTTGATTGTATGATATTAGGACTTTCAATTTCGTTAAAGCAAATTTTCTGGGTTTAAATAGTTGGATCAATTCATTTGATTGGAGTAATGAATTTCTTTGCCTAAATCTAAGTGAAATGTATGCTCGTTTCAAAACTATCATTGATGCAGGGTTTGAAATGTATGTATTGAGGGTGGCCGTGGTGTAGTGGTAACATTATCGCTTGTCACACTGTTGATTCACGGTTCGAATCGTGATGTCAAGAATCATCTATTTATTTCGCATGAAATAAATAAAAAAGTCGATCACTTGCTAAAGCTAAGTCAACTCTACTGTGAAGGCATAACACTGGCAGTAGGGTGGTCATATGGCTAAAATGCAACTTGATCGTGATGATGACATCAGGAGGACGGAAAAAAATACTGTGAATCATAAGCAACGACAACAATAGCGAAAAAACAAACAAAATACTCCCCAGTTATCTGGACAGCCACCCTTGGAGTTTACAGAAACTTAATAACACATGAGTTTCAAACTACACCACTCTGTCTTTCTCTCTGTCTCTCCCCTTTTCCGCAAAACGCACGTGTCCTAAAAATTAGTATAAGGGTATTCATATCCCCTTTAACACGTGCAAATTATAGAAAAAAAAAAAAAAAAATGTGCCGATAACACGCAAAAAGAAACTCTCAAAGCCCCCTTGGTATAACCGACGGTTAATGCATTTGAAAAACTTGAAGAATAAGGCTCTTAAACGGTATAAGAACTCGCTAACCTTGATTGATTATGTTACTTTTTGTACCTTTCTCAGTAGGTAGGCTCAGTAGGTTTCTTCATAAAAATTATATCATGGATATCGAGAGTAAGCTAGTAACAGATAGTAAAAGTTTTTGGAATTTCATTAAACAAAAACGTAACACGTATGGTATTCCGGAAGTAATGAAATACGGAATCGAACAATGTTGGATCTTCCTGCGAATTGTTTGCTCAATTTTTCAAATCTGTTTATGTGAAAAGTGCCCATGTCCAGTTCACACCAATAACCAATATCGATCCTAAAGTGGATATTGGACGCATTAATTTGGACCTGTGGGACATCACTCTGGCTCTTGGCAGTCTAAAACCATCAACTAATGCAGGTGTGGATGGAATTCCTGCACTTGTCTTAAGAAGGATAGCATTTGTTACCCACTGCTGCAAATTTTCAACACCTCGCTCAAGCATGGCATTTTTTTAGATGAATGGAAGTTATCGTTTTTAGTTCCAATTTTTAAAGCTGGCTCTAAAAATGATGTTAAGAACTATAGGGGAATCTGTAAATTGTCAAAAGCAAACTGGAATTTTTCGTCAAAGAGCATATTTCAGTATCTTAGCATGGATTTGTTTCAGGGAGATCTACTGCTTCCAATCTCGTATATTTTACATCGTCTGTACTAAATTCGTTCGAAAGGGGTTGTCAAGTGGACACGGTCTATACTGATTTTAGTAAGGCATTCGATTCTGTGAGTCACAATGTCTTAATACATAAGTTGAAGTGCTTTGGTTTCCATTCATCCATACTGAGATGGATTTCTTCGTTTTTAATGAATAGAGTGCAGTTTGTTAAGCTCGATTCGGTTCATTCAAACCCGTTTCACTGTTGGGTCAAGCGTACCTCAAGGCAGTCACCTCGGGCCTTTACTTTTCATCATATTTATCAATGATATAACATCTGTTCTTAGCTACTGCCAAAACCTTTTGTATGCAGACGATTTAAAATTGTTCTTAAGTATATCAAGCATAAACGATTGCATAAAGCTTCAATCTGATATTGATGCGCTTTCAGATTGGTGTAAAGTTAATTGCCTCCATCTTAACATAGCGAAATGTAATGTAACAACATTCAGTAGATCCTTCAACCCAATTATTCACCGATACTCAATCGATTCTAAAGATCTCACTCGGGTAAATAAGATTAAAGATCTTGGTGTTGTTTTTGATCAGGCATTGACTTTTTGTGATCACGTAGATTACATAACAACTAAAGCGAATTCCATGGTCGGCTTCATCAAAAGAAATTCTCTAATCCCCACTCCCTAATAACTCTATTCACTGCTCTTGCTCGATCCCTTTTGGAATACTGCGACATCGTGTGGTGTCCTTTTTATCAGGTGCATATTGATAGGGTGGAACGAGTTCAGAGAAGATTTTCTAAATTTCTTTTCTTCAAAATGCGCTGGAATTTTTCGCACAGAATATATAACTAGATGCCAACTACTTGGTTTAGCTAAGCTTACGACTAGGAGGAAGATCCATGATGTAATGTTTGTGAGAGACATCCTCTGTTATCATTTGGGTTTAATTCCAATATATGCACCCGAGAGACCTATACGGCAAAGAGAGTTTCTTTTTCGTACTTTGCATAGAACTAATTATGGGTTGAACGAGCCTATGTCTCGCGCTATTTCAAACTTCAACTTAGTTTGGTCTGTAGTAGACTTAAGTTTATCTAGATCTATTTTTAAAAGTGCATTATTTAATTTTTATTGTTTAATTGAGTAAATTCTTGTAAATATTTCATTTTATTCTGCAATAGGTATAAGCTACTTGAAAGCATAGTGAAAAATAAATTAGAATTTTTTATAAAAGAAAATATTTCTGAATTTCAACATGGATTTGTCTCCGGTCGGTCCACTACATCTAACTTGGCATATTTTTCGTCATACGTTATCAACGCTGTTGAAAAAGGTTTCCAAGTCGATGCTATTTATACTGACTTTAAGTAAGGCTTTCGACTGTGTTAATCATAAAATCTTGCTAAAAAAAATTATGGGATTTTGGATGTTTAATTGGATTTCATCTCTTTTAACTGATAGGGTTCAAAAAGTAATGATTGGGAATCACTGTTCAAGAATGATAAGTTGTTCTTCGGGTGTTCCACAGGGAAGTCACCTAGGTCCCTTATTATTCATAATTTTCATTGATGATATTGCCCTCAATATAATGAACAGTAAGTGCTTAATATCCGCTGATGACTTAAAGATATTTCGTAAGATAAAAACTATTGATGATTGTGCGAACTGTCTATCGAATTGGTGTACCGTTAACTGTTTAAAATTAAATATAAAGAAATGCAATGCTATGTTTTTTTTTTACAGGTTCTTCTCATATCTTATATAATTACAATCTTAGGAATTGTATATTAAATAGAATTGACACAATTAAAGACCTTAGTGTCAATTTTGATACTAAGTTAACCTTTAATTCTCATGTTGATTTTGTAGTCTCTAAAGCCAATTCAATTGTTGGATTCATAAAGAGAAACGGCAAAGAGTTTACGGATCCCCATACGCTTATGTCACTTTTTATTTCGTTGGTAAGGTCTGTCCTTGAGTATGCTGATGTAATTTGGAAGTTCACTCCGATCGTCTTGAAAGTGTCCAGAAGCGCTTTACCAAATACATTTTTAGAAAAATGCGCTGGGATTTTATTATACAAAATAAATAGACATGACAACATTTATACGCTCAGTTATAAATGGTTTATTGGCGACAAATCTAGTTGAAAAGAAACGCCCGGCGGAAAGATCATCGCCCGTTATTGCTAAAAAGCATGTAAGCCTTTCGTTCCCTTGGAAATACGTACAACATCGGCCGTTCATCTGCCGGAACGCAGTACCCGTCGAAGATGTCCCACCTGCAGCACGATTAAGAATGAAGTAAGGACAAATTGGATTTGTTCCATTTGCAAAGTTCCGCTGTGTTTAGGGAAAAATAAATCATGTTTCCAAGACTACCATAAAAAATAAGCTGACCCTTGCTGGTTCAAAATTTAACCCACCAGTTTTAAGAAAATAGATGTACAAAAACATGGAAGTACATTTTTTTTTTTAGTTTTTTACGAGTACTTTTTTTTTAAAAATCTAAATTTATATTTTTTTGGTGACGCATGGGTCGATTTTTTTAGCAAATTTTCGCGCCAGAAAGGGTTAAACGCCAATTTTACAAAATCCCTTTGAGAACAAACATGTGTAACTTTTACGTTTTTTACTTAAATTTTGACCTTAAATAGCTAAATTTGTCCCCTAAGTTGAATTCCCACATCCCGAAGAAAAATAATCGATTATCCGAGTTTGAGAAGCTGTGACATTAAACGACGGTGCACCAACCGACGGCACAAAAGAAAAAAAAAAAAGGAAAACGAAAACGAAAGAGTACTGAGAATTTTCGCAAAGAAGCAAACGCACACAGCCAAACGACGAAGAAAAACAACCAAAGAAAAATAAATCCACTTTAATGGAGGGGAAAAGATAACCGATTCGCGAAGAAGTAACCACGCCTAAGTACCTCATACAACTACAGCAACACCGAAGGGGAACAACCACACTGCGAAACGGTTCAGTCTTCAATACTACCTCGATTCTCACACAGAGTGGAAAACTCCGCCCCGATGCAGCACGAAAGAATTCCAAGTAAAGGAAACCACGAAAAGAAATGAACAATTCCTCCATTCATTGTGTTCACTCGTTGCATTGGCATGGGGTACTTGTACTTGCCTACTACCCCTTCTGTTTCATGTTTTATGTTGTATGGATGAAAAAAAAGTCAAAAAAAAAAAAAAAAAAAAACCAAATCCAATTGATTGTTCGTTTCTTCTTCGCGGTACCATTCTTATTAGAGCGGCGGGGTTGTTCATCGTTTTGTCTCACATGGCATTTGATCGTGTTTGGGCAGCAGAATGTTTTATGTGTGTGCTTCTCCCTTGTGCAGTGGAAATTAACAATAAATGTAATGGCAGCAATAGTTGTAATTAATAATAACAGTTGCTTCGGTGTCGTTTCTCCCACTCCCTCTCACTCTCCGTTCATCAATAAATGTGACTGAGGTGTTACTTGTTACGGATAAGTTTACATTTACTGCTAATGCCAGGGGGTTAATCAAATTTGCTGTATATGAAGCAGGAAAACAATTAACTTTAAAGAAATTTGCTTTTGTGCAAAATTTATAGGCCAGCTGCATACTCGTATTTGTGTGCAAAATGAATTTAGTTTGATAAACATCGAAAGGGTCCTTTCGAAAGTTGGTGTGGAAATTAGTTTGGGATTAAAATGCAAAGGAAATACTGGGCACTCATTCCGTAAGACGATTATCGTCGGACGATATCGTTTTGACGATTCAACTTTAGCTTAACGTAACCACAAACACTGTCGTCAAGACGACATCGTTTGCACGATAGCTAAAGAGGTATCGTCTTGCATTTGTTTGTATATTTTGCAAACAAATTAAGCTTTCTTTTGAAATTTTAAAGTGAATAGTTTCAGAGTCAGTTCTTTTCGTAAAATGTTTCGACGTCGAATGTGACAAAGACGGAGACAACACATCCCTTGCACATTAAACACATCCCTTGCACATTACATATTAGGTGCGCAACTAAGTTCTCAATACAGTTCTGTCAATAGATGGCTCCAGCAGTAAGTGCTGGTCGATTTTGACATATCCAAAACGTTATGAACCGAGCTTAGACATATGGTAAACAAACTGTTTTGACAGATTAGTGATTTTGTTTTGGCGTCATATACTTTTGGTTGTATGAAAATGTCTGATTTTGTGCCAAATAATCGTCAATTGCGGGAAGTGTTGATTTGCTTCTTTAATTCGAAGAAAACGGCGGCTGATCCACGAATCGATCACATCGAACAGTCAACATAATATCCAGCTACCAGAATATAATGCAGAAACGTAGAAAAATACAGTGGAGAAGCTGCTAGATACTATCGAAGAATCAACCCACCATTCCAGTGAAAGCGCAACAGAGTGAATCCAGAACCTTGTATTGACTACAACAGCCTGGATACTATTTCAATGGTTTTCAAAGCCAGAAGTAAACTCCTGCATCTAAACTATAGACCGCATAGGGCCGAGGAAATTGCAGATTGTACTTTACGTAATATGCAGCTGACGGAAGACGTGCGGCACTTTGTTGAAATCTGTTCAATTTTGAAAAGGATTAAATGTGCGCATTGGGGAAAGGACACACTTTTAGAAAGCGAAATCACCATCAGCTTAAATGGTCCAGATTGGAATGTTTTGTATACGAGTAGTTATCTCAAATCTGCTTGGAAATACCGATAAGAAATAATAAATGAAGCATTTTAAAATTTATTTAAGTTTAATATGCTAAATTATGGAAATGTTTGCGTTTGTTTTGTACATTACGAGTATATAGGTAATGTTCTCTCTTATCTGGCTGACGGCAAATGCCGTGAATTCTTCTAAAATAAAGTGACAAAACGATAAAAAAAAATTAGAAAGGATATCATTGACGTAAATCAGAAAAAGCCACAGAGAGGGTACTGAGCCCTATGTAATATCGACATTAGTCGTGAGTGGTGAAGAAGGTATTATAAATTATAATTTAAAACAATATTACCGCGCATTCACAGTGTAACGTACAAAGTAAGAAATTATAAACTCCTATCATTGTACAACGATTTTTCTACACATCAAAAAGTGTACACATTATTTAGCGTAAAGCCTGAAACATTGAACTTCGGGCAATGATTTACAAACAATTCGGACTTTGTAATCGTCGAACAACCCAAATAATTGCTGGATGTGTCAGAAATCTCCAATGTTTCAGCTGCAGTTCCAACTAGTTCTAGCGATAGATAGGATAGGACTTATTGCTAAAACTAGCAGCATATACTTATGGAACATTGGAGTTTTACAAAATTTGTTGGTATGTTCGATTAGGGTATTTTTTAGAAGCTCTAACGTTTCATAAATATTTCCTTCAAATTGGTTCTATAGAAAAAAAACGACGCAATTTTCGAAGCTAAAGTTGGGAGAGCAAAATAAATTCCCCTTGTATTGGAAGTTGAACCAGAGAGAAATATTCAGCAAGAAATGCAAACCACAAATCAGCAAATTATAATTTTTTTTTCCAAATGACAATGAAATACATATGTTTGTTTACCAGATAAGAACGATATGAAAATAAATTTAAATAAAGCAACAACAATACGAGATATCAAATTAATTCTAGCTTCATTTTGAAGCTACATTCATGCCATTATGTTTGAAATACGAGTAGCATATCATTTAAATGGTCGCCTCGGCTTTGCTTGCAGTGCTTCAAGCGGCCAGTCCAATTTTTGATGACTCGGTCCAATATGTGCAGCGTTATTCCGGCAATAGCGTCTCGAATGTTGGCCTCAAGCTCGTCCAAAGTGGTTGTCTTGTTAGCGTAGACTAAGAACTTGACGTAGCCCCAGAGAAAATAGTCGAGGGATGTCAAGTCGCATTATCGCGGCAGCCAATTGATGAACTAGATTACTAAATTTCTCCTACACCACTTCGAACGTTGCGTCGCTTGTATGGCATGTAGCGCCGTCTTGTTGGAACCACAGAAAGTCGGTTAACATCGCTCTATACCGAGGACCATTGACGGGGTAATGGTGTCTCCTTCTTCATTTCCAAAGAAATAAAGTCCGATGATACCGCCGTGCAATAAACCGCACCAAACAGTCAATCTTTGTGGATGCATTAATGCTTGGTCGAACACTTGTGGATTGTGGTCACTCCAATAACTGCAACTTCGCTTGTTGACACAAATGGGCCGCTGAGCCACAAATGGTCCTCGCCCGAGAAGATGATTTTTTTTTGCCAAAATCCGGATCTCCGGCCATCATTTCCAGCACCCAATTAGCGAACTCACGGCGTTGTCTATGGTCTTCCGGCTTCAATTCTTGCGTCAGCATATCCGTCGATGTAGTTTGGATCTTACCTCCAAAGGTACATAGTTCTGTAATGTACGGCTTGCTAAAACAACATAGTCGATGGTTTCCATTACGAAAGAATGCCAAATGCGTTTTCTATAAATTGAAGTGCACCTGAAAGCTTTCTATTAAAATATTTCCGGTCTGCATTTAAATCTTGCCCTGAAAACGATTTAATCATATCTTTCCGCAGCTGAAACTCTTTGTCGCATTTAAGACAAAATCTTCATACAAATCTGTATACTCTATTACACCTCCACCAGACACACAAAATCCTTTTTGGACATTTACAATAGCCAATAGGACAATGCTGTAGTATCCTTTATTATTGTAAAAAATAGGATCCACTATTTACAGGATGCACTATTGAAATATGTTTGCCGTCCACAACCCCCAAACAATTAGGGAAATCCCATTTGTAATAGAAATGCCGGACGATTTCTTCCCATTCTTCTCCAGATCTTGCTGCTTTTTTTTTTTTTAATTTTATTTTATAAATATACTTTTAACTCACCTTTAAGTAATCGTCTTTTAAAGCATTATATATTGAACAACAGGACCGTGGAATTATATAAGACAAACTTAAGGTCTTTAACACTCCTGAAAAAACGTAGAGTAGATGACAATTGCCCAGATAGTTTCATACACTCCACCATCACAGTATTTTTTTTTAAATCAGGGGTGCAATCAGAACCATCAATTCAACGAATACATTTTCATCCATTCTAAGAAAACTTCTGTAGTCTTTATCAAAATTAAACAATTCTCTTAACAGCGAACAATCCCCTTGAAATTTCGTTTTCAGTAACCACTTCTTTTTTATACACACTTTAAATTTATTTTCATTTAATATAAAATAATTAAAGAATTACCTTAAAGCGGTAATCAAACTTTTGTATACTCGTATTATAAACACTGCTCCTAGACTGAAAAAAAAATCTACCGATTAATATCCAAAGTCTTCGAAAAGATACTGCTCAGCCTGTTGCAGCCAATTATAGATGAAAAACATCTTATTCCAGATCATCAGTTCGGATTTATTGAAAAAACTTTTGAAGAAAACAAGATTTGCTCAAGAGTATTTCCAGATGTTTCTCAAGACTTTGATAACACGAAGGTATGAAGTTCAAATTGCAACAAGTTTTGCCAAGCCATATGATATTTTGTAGTCATATCTGGCGAATAGACTCTTCAGTGTCAATCCATTTTGTTGATTTATTAATTTAAAGAAATAGCGGCTGGGGTACTGCAAGGAAGTGTTCTAAGTCCGCTCTTGTATTTGTTGTAAACTCGTGATATACTGCAACAAAAAGGCACCACATCATTGCAATTATTAATTAAAGGTTAAATAATAATTAAAAGTTAACTAATAATTAAACTTTAATTAAAAATTAAAAGTTAATTATTAAATAAAAGTTAGTTAATAATCAAAAAATTAATTAAACAATTAATGAATTCTTTAAGTATGTAAATTCCAACGATATATTTACATTACTTGAAACACACATACAGTAGTGTGCAAAACATTTGCAAGTTTTTTTCAAATACAATAATTCCCTTTAATAATTGCTCTAAATGAAGAATTCGAATGAAACCTTTAGTCAAAAGTGTTACTTACAGTTTAATATTTAAAAGGAAGGAAAGAAATCCCCAAAATGTACCCAAAAACCATTATTTCTAATAACTTTGGCACACCTTTTAGGCATGGAAGCAATAAGAGAGTTTGTTAACTCACAGGGAATTTTTTCCCACTCATCCCACTCATGAAGAGCCTTTTGCGAAGTAAACCGTTGCCCCTTTATCCTCTGTTTTAGAATTCCCCATAAGTTTTCTATAGGATTTAAGTCGGGGGACTGTGGAGGCCAATCTAAAACTTTGAGGTGTGCTTCGGATCGTTGTCTTGTTGAAATCTCCACAACAACGGCATCTCTTCCTCAGCATAGGGAAGCATGACTGTGTCTAAGATGTCCTTATACACAAAGCGATCCATTATTCCCGTTATTTGGTGTAAAGGACCACATGCTTGAGCTGAAAAGCATCCCCAAACCATAACGGAACCGCCCCCATGCTTCAAAGTAGCTCGGATGTTTCCCCGATTTAACCGTGTCCCTGGCTCTCGACGAACGTAAGCAATAGATAAGATATTAAATTTGCTCTCATCGGAAAACAAAACGGTTCTCCATTGTGTCAGGGACCAAGTTGAATATTTATGAGCAAATTGCAGTATAAATAATATTAAATTAGAAGCAGTTTTTTTTATCAAACAAAGCGCCTACCTTTTTGACGGTGTTTCAAGGTTAATAGAGGCTTCTTAACAGCTCGGTATGTCCTCAAATTGCTTTCTTTTGCACGTCTACGCACTGTGCTTGCATCAATTGACAAGTTGAGGTCCTTCACAATTGCAGCTGAGGGCCGGAAAGGGTCTCGCCGGATAATATTTATAATTTTGTTTATCAGTTTGCTTGTCTGTTTTTCGGGGACAACCACCAGAATGAAGCGTTGCAATTGATAAATTTTGTCGGAACTTTGTAATTATCCGGGAAACAGTTGATTCGTGAACTTTGAAACGTTCAGCTATCTCTCTTTGCTTCGATCCGTTTTTAAAAGCCTCGATTACCAGCTCCTTTGTTCGGGAATCATACTTATTGCCAGCCATTTTTTACACGCAAATATAGTGAAAACTGAATAAAAAAACTGCCTATGAACATCATTTTATTGACAAAGAACACTATTTTACTAACCTGATCTGAATATCCCGAAAGTTAAAATAGAAATGAGGGCAAAATAAAAAACTTGCATATGTTTTGCGCAGCTGCATAGTTGGCAAGCTAACATTTTCTCCGGTAATAACAAACCTAACTGTACTTTTTTCCGTTTTTAGTGCTAAGACCTAAGAATGTACTGTCAGTAACAGATTTATCTTAAAATTTTTAAAATATTATCCTTCTTTGTACAGTTAGTCAAACAAAACTTTAAGAGAAAAAAAACTTGCAAATGTTTTGCACACTACTGTATGTGAAGACAAAATCGATCAATTTACGAAGTATTTTCAAGGCTTTAATACACTCTGTAAACCAGGAATAAAAATTAGTAACTATGGAAGGGCAATAGGTGGATGTATGTATAGAGTAAAAAATAATCTAAATGAGTCAGGAATACAGCATAATTTTGAAAACACGGAGGGGACGGACACGATTAAAATACAGGCGGATTACGAGACACTAACAATTATACCATTGTACATTAGAGGTACTAACTGAGAGAGAGAGTTCAATGTAAGATTGTCGTTGGCCTTTGAAACTAAGCATGGGTCACGAAAAAAAACTTAATCTACTTCCAAAACTCAAGTGGAAAGAATCCAACAAAGAGTTATATAGCCAAAACTTATTCTACAATATAAGGGAATTTAAACAAAATAAAGACATACTCGTTGAACTGAAGGAGTTCTAGTCTTAGCTAGTGCGTTGCGTGAACCGCGCAGTTTCACTTATTCCCAAAAAAAAAAACAAGTTGTTCGATACAAAGTGTGTTCTAGCGAGAAGAAAATTATTTAACGCTCTAAAGATACTTAAGAAAACCGCAAGTACAAATGACAGATTTAAATATATAGAGGCAAATAGAAATTATAGCAGGATCTGTGAAGAGGCTAGGGTTAAGTACTACACATATCTTGAAGAAAAAACAATTCTGGTCAAAGATAGCAAGGAATGGTGGAAGATCGCCAAGGAGATTAGAAAACAAACAGCACAAAATTGTCCAGAGATACCGGTAACAGAGTTTAGAAACTAATTTGAGTAACTTTTAAACCCACTACAGACATCGAAAGACATTCACTACGCAGTACTGCTTCGGGAGGATGCGGACCTGGATGCAGAAATTAGAATTAATAATTAAAATTTAATTAACAATTAAGAGTTAATTAATAATTAAAGTTAATTAATAATTAAAGTTAATTCATAATTAAATAATTAATTAACCCTTAAATGCCCAGTGCATCTTTAAGGATACAACCATGAAATGATTTCTTCGTTAGTTTTGACTTTATTTACTTATGGCTTACTATTTTTGCTTTATTGACTCAAAATGTATCCACTGTAAAAAAAATAGACCCATAGTTTTTAAATTAAATTACTTATGACGAAATATTTGAAATTTTTAATTTTAAACGAATTTAAAAAAAAAAAAAAAATTTTTTTTTCAGAAAAAATATATCCTGGTGAACGTATATATTATGAACTAAAATACAGTTATTTCAACCAAATACGATATACCCCGCTCATATAACATAGCGGTAAATGGTTGTATCTTTAAAGATACACTGCGCATTGCGGCCTATATCATGTTTTCGGTTGAATTTTGCTTATTTCTTCATTTGTTTTGTATTCAGAGTAGTTGTGTATCGTTACAAAGTGCAAGTTAGTTGTTTGTGTTCGTTAATTTTGTGATTTAGTTGCTTTAGTTGTGTATCAGTGCAGTTAAACTAGTTTGAAGGTTTACATAACAGTACACTGTAATTTTGATATATAAATTACAATTATTGTATTAAAAATTCGGATTCGCTTATAAGTTTGAAATTTATAGCGGATCCTCTGAAGGACCTTCTCAAGGCGAACCAGATCTGTAACTATCGGCAAATATTGTTATAAGATTGCTCCGGGAAGTGCCACGGTATAAAAATTATATTATATACTGTGACAACTACTAACCTTGCCTTTGGTGACATATCTTTGAACTCAAGGAATACTTACAGTTGGTACTATACGTCGTAACAGAATAAAAAACTGTAAGCTACCGGAAGAAAGACGATGATGAAGTGCAATCGTTAAACAAGCCAGGAATTTGTTCCTTCTATTCTCGGCATGGATGTTACGTCCATATCTTGGAAGGACAACCGGGTTGTGAATCTCGTGTCAACATATGTCAGAATAAAATCTCCTTCTTCTTCTAATTCAGATAGTCAAACGTGTCTAAATGTAAGGAGGTTCGATAGCAAAGAGAAGTCTGTCAAAATGATATCATGTCCACAAATTATTAAAGACTATAATCATCACATGGGAGGAGTGGATCTGATGGACAGTTTCATGGGACGCCATAAAATAGGCATGAAAAGCCGAAAATGGACAAACCGGTTATTTTTCCATATGCTAGATATGACTGCCGTAAATGCATGGATATTGCATAAAAGGATCAACAAAGGCCGCCCTGAATACAAACCAATGAAGCTTATCGATTTTAAGTTGGAAGTTACAGATGTTATGTTTAGTTACGGCTCTGTGGAACCTAACAAACGTGGGCGGCCGACATCTTTGGAATCACTCATTCAAACCAAACGTTCCAAGCTAAATTCATCCAATGCTCCTCCTAGAGACATACGGCTAAATAAGGCAGACCACTGGACAATTATCGACAAAAAGGGACAGTGCAAGTTACCTAATTGTTCAGGACAAACAAAAATGTACTGTTCTAAATGTAAGATAAATTTATGTTTAACGGCAGAAAAAAATTGTTTTTATAATTATCAAAACTCATAAATTATCCTATAGCTAACTTGTTTGGTTTTTGTGTTTAACATAGATCGTATTGCTCGCTTTCGTAGTTTTTCCCATTCATATCATTTTTAATTTTTTAATTTACTAATTTATACTTTTTACTAATATTTTTTTTAATCACAGATATATCTAAATTTAGAAAATGATCGTATTTACTGAAGATCTTCTTGGTTGCTTGTGTTTCTGTATTTAATAATTTGTTTACTAAATAATAACCTAAACATTCTTTTAATATTAGTTTCTGTATATATACCAATATTTGAATTAACAAAAACGGTGCAATACTATCTTATTATGTACAATTACCAGTTTATCTAATAAACAAAAAAAAAATTTATATGCATTCGTTATAATTTTCTTTTCGAATAGCTGTGGGGGGTTAATGCCCAGTGTATCTTTAAAGATACAACCACTTTTTTGTTAATAACTTCGTCAAAAAAAAGAAAAATAATTTTTTTTAACAGCGGATTTGTTGTTTTCGTTTCCGTTTACATACAATATATTTTTTTCATTAAAATCGGTTTCCTTGGGCATTTAAGGGTTAATTAAATAATTAAATAATTAAGTTATTGATAATTGAAAATTGGTTAATAATTAAAAGTTACTTAATAACTTAAACTTAATTAATAACTAAAAGTTAATTAATAGTTAATAGTTAATTAATAGTTAAAAATTAATAGTAAAAATTAAAAGGTAATTGATAATCAAAAATTAATTAATAATGATTGTAATCAAATTTATAACTGAATGTTAATTAACTATTAATTATTAAATATTAATTATTATTTCTATCAAACTTACTTCTTGTGTGAATTTTGGGACACCAATTACCATATTTTTTCTTACTTCCGAAGCCACATGGCAGATACGCCACTAGGTTATTACTCAAATTCAAATTCATTTTATTGCTATTATTAAACTGACAGGTAATTTAAATTAAGTGCATATACATATGTAAACTTGCATATAATTCACTTTTAATAATTATTTTTCTTTATATAAAAAAGGTTAGAAACATTTAAAATTTCAAATGGGACAGCTGTTAATGACAATTAAATAAAAATTAAGTTATTTCTTTCAATAAACATTCCTTTAGTCTCTTCCTCCTTAAATTAATATTATTTAAATTTTGCAAATTATTTGGCAGATTATGTAGGATGTTTAATATGGTGTGCATCAGGTAACGTTTGCTGTATACGTTGTTGAAGGATGGAAGGTGGTAAAGCCCCTCTGTTCGTCTTCTCGTGTTGAAGTTTTGACTGATTAGAGTTCGGAACCGTTCATAGTTACTCAAACGATGTTGTCATATTAAATATCTGCTTCACTGTGAGAACTTTGACTCTATCATCTAAGCTGCTACTTCCCGACAGTAATTTTATCGCCTTATCTTGAATATTTTTAAGTTTCGCGATGTATGTATCTCCTGCACCTCCCCACCCTAGTAAGAGTATGCCGTGACTCAACAAGAGCGTGGTACACTTGATTTTGCACACAGCTTGAAGACTTATACTTCAGACAAGCTAGTGCAAACAGGGATCCTTACATCTTCTTTCGCAGATCGATTATGTGTGGTTCGCATAAAAGTCTGTCGATCATCACACCCAGATATTTGTTCGTATGCACGACATCTACATATAGGTTAGGTTAGGTTAGGTTGGGAGGGCTGTGCAGGGCTGGTTGGCAGGGCTGTGCCCGCATCTTACACGCGGGCCTATTGGTCCATTGTAATACCCCTTGGATTAAATTACTGCATCTAATACTGTTTCTAGTTTCCTTATTATGCTGGTAAGCATTTGGTTCTCCACTCCTTTAATTGCGGTCATAGGCTGCGGGATATAACACAATCACTTCTTGATAACCAAGCAACATTGGTTCATTCTCTGATCCTAAGATTTATTTTCTCCTTCATTACACCAATAGGGATGTCTATTTGTGTATGGATATGATGCTCTGTAACTAATGCTGATCCTTTTCTGGCTAGTTGATCTGCTATCTCATTCACTCCGTCAATAAACCCAGCAGAGATTGATGACATCAATAACCTGGCACTTGCTTGGATCGGCGCAGTTAAATGTTCTAATACTTTTTTGTGATTCTGGGTACTGTGGGCTACGAATAGTTTTGATTTTGCTGCATTTATTATGAGCTCATTATCGTGACACCATTTCCATGCTTCGTCGAACTCTGCCTGCATCAACCTGGTTAATTCTACGATTGATGTGTGGCAGAAAACAATCGCCGTGTCATCTGCATATGCGAAGGGAAAGCTCCTCTTGTAGGATTTTAGTAGTTCGTTGGTGTATAATATGAACAGTAGGGGACCAAGGTTAGAGTATAAAGGGCTCCATACTGCACTGTGTTGGCTTTGCTGCAGTAGCCTTTGAGTCTGATGCGAAATGTCCTCGTTTTTAGGTAGTCCCTCAACCAGTTTTCCTCTAATTAATATTATTTGCATTGCATCGATGAGTTTGTTGTAGTCGAGGGTTAATCAAGTTTGCGAAATCGCCTAGAAGTTGGTTGGTGCTTTTTCCCTTATGGAGCCCATATAGATTCTTGTTCGTTAGCTTATTCTTATCGGTAAATTTCCACATTCGATCTGCGATGTTTTGTTCCAAGATCTTTTCTATCGCTGAGATATATTTAATACCTCCGTTTCACTATTCTTCACATTTTACTTGCTCGAACTTCATTTTGTAGTATTGTTCTCCGCTTCTACATATTTTTTATATTTTTTTGCTGACTTGGTTGCGCAATCTTTTGTATTCGGTTTCATATGTTATATTGTTTCGATTATTCTTCCACCTGCGATACAATCGATCCCTGCCCTTGCAGGTCTCTACGATATCCATTGTAATCCACTTGGAACTTTTTCTTCGAGTTTTCTCCTCACAGATGACTGTCGAGTTTTTGTATATAAAAAGAGTTCCGGTGCCCGTTTCTGCTAAAATAAGGGTCCAGTCGGTAGCTCTAATCATTCACTTTTCTAGTTATAATATGCGATCGTCATGGCTGGGCATTTTCTACGTTATAATGATCTGATATATTTCTCTGGACTATCGCCGAAAATATTCTAAATATATTTATGAGATGTAATAGATTAACCAATATATGGTCGATCAATGTGCAGCTCAATTTTTCGTTGCATCTTCAATGACATTACGTAGCCCATTCGAATCCAGCATTTCCCAACTGCACTGTTGCAATAGTAAAGATTCCAGGCTACACAACGGTACTCAAGAATAGAGCGAATTAAGTAAATATATAATGACTTCAGAGTATATGGATCTTGAAAATCCTTAGTGTTATGAGACACAAAGCCCATCATAGAATTAGCTCTAGAAATAATGTAGTCAATGTGAGTAGAGAAATTGATCAAAAATGACTCCTAAATCCTTTCGACTAGTACCCATTTTCAGATTACAGCTCAAAATCTTATAATCATATATCATAGCAGACTTGATTTTAGAATAAGTTACGATTGTACACTTATCAATATTCAACTTCAGATATCATTCCATTACATTATTAATGTCGTTTTGCAGTTCAAGTGCATCAGACATTGATTTTACCGACTTGTAAATTTTCAAATCGTCTGCGTATAAAAGAAAGTTTGAGTCTGATATGTTTATATTGATAAAAAAGAGAACAAGTAACGCACCCAGATGGCTACCCTGGGGTACTCCAGAAAAATTCAAAATTTAATTTGAAAATAGAATTTTTTTTTTTTTTTTTTTTTCCGAGGGTAGGTAGAAAATCTTCATGAAGACACTATGAGGATCGATAGCGCGTGCTCATAGTAGTGTGAGATTTTTACTCACTAAAAAAACGTCCCTTCGTGATAAATTTCTTTGATTATATACTACAACTAAGTTTTGACTTATCCAGCAGTTTTTCTTTCACGTATAGAGATCGTTTGGCAGGTCCCTTTCCATTGAAAGTTCCTGCTTGTTCCGCAAATTAGACGCGGTTTCTTGCTATCGCGTTAAGTCGAAAGGTTTAGTCCTTTTTAGACGACGCAGTAGATTCCTCTCATCTAGAATTGGGAGGACTTCATTGTTAACGTGTCCTTGTAATCTGTCTTTATGCTTACGCGCGAAGTTTTTGATTTCATGTTCGACTTTTGCAATTCCTAAATCTCTATGGATATCGCTATTTCTAATAAACCACGGTGCATTAACTATTGATCTTAGCACTTTATTTCAAAAAGTTTGTATTGTAAAATATTGACATTACTTATTTTGGTACAACCCCAGAGTTATATTCCATATGCCCTTACCGGCTCTAGCACTTGCTTGTAGAAAAACAGTTTGTTCTCTATATTAAGCTGGGAAGTTTTCCAAGTAACCAGTACATTTCTCTGTATTTGGTTTCGAGTTCTTTACGTTTTTTCTTCACGTGCGATTTCCACTTTAGCTTAGCATCAAGTGTCATTCCAAGATACTTAGCCTCGTTTGCAAACAGAATTTGAACCGAGTTTGAAAAAGAAATTGACATGAACAGATTTGTTTTCGTTTAAAGCTAGTAGCCAAATCTTTGTCCATTCATTTACTTTATTCAATGCTTCTTGCAATTTTTCAGTCGATTCTTCGATCGTTTTACCCGTTGCCAGGATGGCAGTGTCGTCGGCAAATGTAGCTAATACGGTGCCTTCTTCTTGCGGTATATCGCGAGTATATAATAGGTACAAAAGCGGTCCAAGGACACTTCCCTGCGGCACCCCAGCCCCTATTTCTTTAAATTCCGAATATTCGTTTCCGTGTTTGACTCGGAAAAGTCGATTCGTCAAGTATTTTTCTAGAATATTATATAAGTGTTCCGGCAGAACTTGTCGTAATTTATATTTCAAGCCTTCATGCCAGACCTTGTCAAAAGCTTGAGAAACATCAAGGAATATGCTCGAGCAAATCTTTTTTTCTTCGTAAGCTTTTTCAATTAAATCAGTTATTCTATGCACTTGGTCTATTGTTGAGTGCTTGGTTCTAAACCCAAACTGGTGATTGGGAATAAGAGATCCTTCTTCTATAACCGGCTGTAATCGCTTAAGTACTATTCTTTCGAAAACTTTAGACATAATCGGCAGCAGCGAAATAGGTCTATACGATTTTTTATCATTCGGTGGTTTTCCTGGCTTCAGAATTATTATTACTTCCGCGACTTCCATTGACTCGGAACATATCCTAGTCTTATCGCTGCCTTTATAATGTAGAGGAACTTAACTAACGCTTTTCTAGGTAACGATTTAAGAAGCTCTCCTGTGATTAGGTCGTATCCAGGAGCTATATTTGGTTTCAGTTTCCTTATTTCTTGTTGAAGTTCGGTCAGCCTTGCATTTCTTACTATGTAATTGTGAAGTGCTATATCCGACGCATTATCATTTTCAACAAGCGCTTGTCTATCAAATGGTTTAAATGTTTCTTTTAAATGGGCGGCAGAGACTTCTGCTTTGTCTTTATCATTCATGGCCCATTCGTTGTCATTTTTCTTGATTGGGGCCGCTTGTATTTTCGGTTTTTTAATGCCTTTTATAGCTTTCCAGAGCGAATAATTGGAATCTTTGTCCGCTGTTAAGCTTTCAATGCTGGTTTGTATTGTCCGGTTTTTAAAATCAATAATGGCCTTTTTTAGCAAGTTACACAAGCGATTCAAATGCGATTTATGTTGCGGAGCACGAGTTTGTTGCCATTTTTTACGCGCTTTTCTCTTCTCCCTTACCATTTCTTTTATTTCCGGTGGATATTTTTGGGCATGATTGATCGGCGTTTTCCTTTGGTAGGGAGTATTTTTCCATGCTGCGCGCTGCAGAACTTCAACAAAAGGATCAACTTCGATTTCGAGTTCAGAAGACGTCCTAAGTGATACTTTCAGTTCGATATGTTCTTCAACGTCTTTTTTAAAGAATTCCCAATCAGTTTTTCTGCTAGTTAGTCTAGCAGGTACATCTTTTTTAATTAGGCGTTCGCTCATCGTTAGAATGATAGGGGAATGATCGGAAGAGAGATCAAAATTTCATCAATTTTAATACAGTTGTCTGGTATTCCTTTTACAACAAAGAAATCGAACAGATCGGGTATTTTGTTGCTATTAGTCGGCCAATATGTTGGTTTACCAGATTATATGACAGACTGTTTCCGGTTAATTAAGTAGCTACTGATCGAGCTTAAAATTTTAGAATGAAAACCAGTCATCTCCAACTTCGTCACAAGGACATTGTGTTGAATACGATCGAAAGCTTTATCAAATCAAATCAAATCAAATCATTTATTCTTTATAGTCTCACACAGTAAGATAGAAATCTTTTAAAATAGTGCAAGCTTCACTACTTATTACAATACTATGATATATTTCTCGTATAATATATTAATGTTACATTACTAAGTGACAAAAAAAAAAAGATAAAAAGATAGTGTAGCGTTTATAAACTAAAAATAAAAAAAAATTTAATTAAAATAAATATATAAACAATAATAATAATAAAAAATTAATTAAATAATTAGCAAATAAAAGAAGTTTATTTATTATAGTGTATATACTCGTAAGAAAAAAAAAAATGAAGTAAAACCAATCATCATCATCACAGCGCCTCCAAGTATTGCTTAAGTCTCACCTTAAACCGGGCTCTACAACTTATCATTCTAACAGTTCAGGGAAGGGAGTTGATATTGAGAGAAATCGCTTGAAGCAGGGCAGGACAATCAATGTTACCAGATAACAACTGATGGATGAAAAGTATGTCGGCGACATCCCGACGTTTTTCCAATGATGGAAGATTAATCAATCTAAGACGATCGGCATAGGGTGGAAGGTTAACGTTAACAGTCCAACCAAGACCGCGTAAGGCGAAGCGCATGAACCTGCGCTGCACTGCCTCAATTCTCATGATATGGACAGCATAATGGGGTGACCATACTTGGCTGGCATACTCGAGGAGGGGTCTGACGAAGGTAATTTAGAGGGATTTAGTTACAAAGCCAAGCGCTGAGTTAGCTCTATTAATGATACTGTCGATGTGTGAAAGAAAGTTGAGTTCACTATCACAGATGACACCTAAGTCGCGTGCTGATGTGACTAAGGGTACAGGCTCGCCGCGAATAAAGCAGACCCTATTAGGTGGTGGCAGACGTTTGCGGGAGTAGGTAATGGAATGACATTTATCTACATTAAGCTCTAGGAAATTTTTATTACATCCTGTAAAAGGCGAGAATCAGCGGGAGATGAAATACATCTAAAGATTTTCATATCATCAGCGTAGACCAGAAGGTTGGAGTTCTGAATGATATGTTCGGCATCGTTTATCTTAAGGATAAAGATCAGAGGTCCAAGATGGCTACCTTGAGGAACTCCCGAAGTTGCTATAATAGGGTACGATATTGACGATCTAAAACGGACTTTGTATTGGCAATCCACCAGGTATGATTTGATCCATGATATGAACCGCGGTAATAATATGAACCGCTAAGAATGAATAGCGTATTGGAATAAGGTCACAAGTTCTGTTAGAACACGGAAAACCTATCTTGTTATAAAGATAAGGCGGTTGACGTGTTTGCATAACATTGTGAAACATCGTTATCGTTCTAAATATAAAAAGGTTCTCCAGAGTGAGATCATATATCAATTTAGAGAAGGAGGAAATGTGATCAAACCTCCGCCGTCCATAAATATACCGTGCGATACTAATGTAGGCTACATTAAGTCTCCGTCTGGGTTCGTAGTCGCAGTTGTAGAAAATTTCGCATCCGTACAACAAAATGGGAATAAGTAGAGTTTTAGCAAGCATCATTCTTGTTCTAGCAGGTGTTATTCTTTGAGTGGCCCATAGCATACGAAGACCTCCATTAACTTTGCCTACAGTCAATCTGATGTGGTCATTACAGGTAAGTGTTTTATTGAATATTATACCAAGATTCCTCCCAGAGTCAACGAACTTGATGGTTGTATTATTGAGGCGTATTTGTGGAAAATACGACGTATCAATAAGATTTCTGGAGATTACCAGATATTTTGATTTGGTAGGATTTAGGCTGAGACCATTTGCACGTGACCAGTTTAGAATTATATTTAGATCTTCATTTACTTCGCATGCTCCATTTTCAACAAGACCCAATGGACAACTGTTAACCATCTGAACATCATCAGCATAAATATGAATGGAAGAGCTTAATAAAAGTGATGGGAGCTCATTTATGTACAATGAAAAAAGAAGCGGGCATAATATAGACCCCTGAGGAGCACCTCTACTTAAAGGTACAAAAGTGGATACCGTATTGTTAGCAGCTACTGCTTGAGATCTCTTCCATTTAAATATGAGAAAACTAGATTTGAAGATGGTAACGAAAATCTAAATTGGGTTCTAAGTTTATTGCATAGAATATTGTGGTCGACCATGTCAAAAGCTTTGGAAAAATCTTAATTTTGGCTTAGCATATTATTACTGGTGAGAAATTTGCGCATTTGAGAATTCATAATCCTTTCTAGCTTTTTAGAGAAAAAAGGCAAAATAGCTATTGGTCTATACTCATTACGATTTTTGGGAACGGGTACAATTTTAACATATTTCCAAGCAGTAGGAAAAACTGCTGTCATGAGTACTCGTATTGTATTAAAAGGATGTGTTATATACTTTAATGTGAAAGGAAGAGTTGCCTTTACAAATACTGGATGAATTTCATCAAATCCAACAGAGTTTGACTTAATTGATATGCGACTCTCTAAAACATCAGCTTCATCAACGGCAGTAAAACTAAACCGAGTTCCAAAATGCGCGCTAGAGATATCCTGAATGTTTGCAGGAGACATACGAGTACTATTATAATTATTAAGATCTATAGAAGATAAAGTTCTAGTTCAACTCATCGCAATCAACATTAATGAGATTTCTATTAATCTGTTTACCTACATCTATTTCTCTTAGATTTTTCCAAAGCTTATGTCCAGGTAGAGCAGAATCCAATAGCGAGGTGTAGAAATGTCTCTTTGATTTTCGTATTTCAGAAGCAAATCGTGTCTGAATCGCTTCCAAGTTTTGTAAGCTAGACTTCGCTTTCGGGTCAAATCTTTAATATTTTCTGTAAACCAGGGTTGCTCTTTTGTTCGCACTGATGAGGTTTTCAGGGGGATACTCGTATGAACATTAAAGAGATGGCTAATATTTCCTTGAATAAAAGTTACTTGATCATCTACAGAGGGCATTGTATATACTTGGAACGATTCGATTGACCTAAGGTCTTCTTCTAGTTGACGTGAATTAATGCTTCTGAAATCTCTGTAGCTATGAACAGTATTGAAGCAGGCTGGTTCACATTGGAATGTTAAGTGGATGAGATCGTGATGAGAAAAGCAAGAAGCAGAGAGTTGATCATAATGGAGAACTTTGTTCAGATGACTTACAAAAAATACATCAAGAAGTGTACTGGAGTCCTTGGTAAAGTGTGTAGGGGTTGATGTATTTACTGGTACTAGATTAAGTGTTCTCAAACTATCAACTAGCGACGAGTCAAGTAGGAGGTTGCTATTAAAATCCCCAGGAAGAACGACAAATGGAGATACAAATGAGGTCAGTATAAATCGAATCTACTTGAAAACGTATTTCCATATTACGAAGGCAATAATTAATAAAAATTATTGCGGTGAACCTTCCGCTCACAACAACTTCTTTTCACAACACCTTTGTATGTTTCAGGCATTAGTGGAATCTGGCTATAGATCTATAATTCTCAATAACTTTCTTTGACCCAGATTTATAAGTGGGTGTAATAAAGGAACTCCTCCAGTAGTCTAATAACTCACCACCGCTCAAGGACATGATACCAATATTGCGTAACGGCTTTGCTATATTATACTTGAGTCGAGAGATGGTGCCATCCTAGTCAGAATTTTAATGAAAGGACCCTTGCCATGATTTAGAAAAATTTAATTATTTAGGTACCTTGAGTCTGTTGGAAGTAGTACTATCGATTGATATGTGCTTCATTCAAATACCATTATACCAACCTGAGCAAAGCCTTCGTTCGTGCAAAACTTCCTGTCGTCTCCTGTCCAAGTGTCAAATCAAAGACTTCCCAGCACACATTCGAGTGTCCAAGCCACTTGCGAACACCACTCACAGGAGCACCGAGAAATAATTGCCAGTCTGCGCATATTACAGCTATCATTTCACATAAAGCCTGAACGTGCCTACCTACGAACATCACGATTTGAAGGCGATCTGCATTCTAGACCCGAACCCACAAACAAAGTATCTGCCTGTTTACCTTTTATTAAGATATTCAAATCGCTCAATAAACAACGAAGACCATCCCCCCGAATCGGCAATGCATCCGAACGCACCGCCATGCTAGCCGTTCAGTCGACCGACCATCCATTTGATATCCTAGCAGCCAATAAAAAATCCACGCAGAATAGCAGCAGCAGATAAGAGTGGGAAGGAGCCAAGATTACTGCAAAATAACGAGCATGTTGCAATTGCATGTTGTGTACACCATTTAGAGATTTTAAGAAGAGGTGTGATAAGTATTGAAACCCATGTTGAACCCTGGCCAGGAACAGATGCAATTCACTATGCAGGTGATTCCGGCCCCACAATCGCAGTTATCGCACAGTTCGCAGTTTACCTTACTTCGCGACCGCAACGTCCCTCGTCGCGGTCGCAATCGTCCTGCTGACACTCTCTAAGTCAGTTGCACACGCGAGCTGTGCACAGTGGTGCTCCCCCCACCTTGAAATTCATGTCCACGTCCCAATCTACCGGATCGCAGGTAGTAGGAGCAACCGGGCTCGTATTCACGGAACACGTAGACGGTGGTCATAAGTTTGTTCGATATCGTGTAACATGAGTTTCTACTTAACCATTTCTTCGTCAGCTTGAGGCTGCTGCGGCCAGTGTATTGCCCGTATCTGGTGTATCTGTAGCATGGCGATGCCAAGGGGGTATTTCCTCAGAATCCTGGTCGTTCGACTGCTGCAGTGCGTAATTTTCTCATCCATTTTCCAGGCCGATAATTTTTCACTTATGTAAATGATTAAATATCGTGTTCGGCGCGGATTGTCTTGTGTGTAGGTTAGGAGAGACAACGACAGCGTCGCTACAACAACGATGGCACAAGAGCTGAGCCAACAACTGCTACGGGGCATGACATTGTGTGCTCTTGGTTTTTTTTTTTTTTTTTCGTATGTTCGTGGTAGAACACAGTCAACACCTTCAGACCGGAAGCGTGCGACCATCATCAATTGTCACACCTTGCCACCCTCGAAAATTGCAAATGCGCTATGATTTATATCCGTTCGCACTTCGCACAATGCCCGGGTAATTTATCAATGCGGTCGACTACACGCATCCTAACACGGGAATCCGACGAATGGGGGTGAGGTGCCAAAGGGCGACATTAAGTTGGGACGGGGGAACAGAGGTAACGAAAGCAAAATTGATGAAAGTTGCTGTTGAAGCCCATGTAACAAGTTATTCAAGTGAATAGATCATTTATCCTTGCGCCTCCCAGAGGACATGAACGGAACGCATTATCACAGACACTATAACCAAAGAATGGAACTGTAAGACGCAGAATGCATTAGACGGATGCTCCTCTGGTGGCCACAAGACACTCGTCGGTGGTCAACCAAAAACAACCCTTAAACTCCTTCGGTCGGTTTGTGGCAATGGACCGGGATGTGAGAAAGCCCCAAAGTGAAAGTCCATTATTTCCCATTAACAGGCCACCGGTGCGGCTGACAGCATATGGACAAGATTTTTGACAAATGAGCAGTAGGCCGGTCAAGTATTTAGGCCGACATTATTTTAACCCCAGCACTCGTCGTCATCAAGCAGCGGAGATGAGGTTTTCTTGTTTGCTTTTGTGAGCTCTAGCTGGATATGAATTCCTCAAGAGGTTTCCAATCATTCCCGGTGAGTTATGGCCATATGCTGAATTCCTGGGGCGTTTTGTCCGAAGGACTGGGGCTCATTGATATAAATAACTTTGCTATGAAGTTAATCGGTGAGGTTGGATGAGGGGAGTTACGAGTATTCCATTATGATTTGTGGCCTATGCTAGGTGGTGGATGGGAGTAGTGATATAATTGCGGGAATTACATCGCCGATGACATGTGACCTTAATTGATGACTGCATTGTGTTAGCGTTTCACAAAGGAGTGTGTGGAGAGACTTGTTGATTGTATGCACGAGAAAGGACAATGTGTCTGACGGGTTGCTGAACTGGATTAACTTTTTGGTTGGGGTGATTCGGTTTGAATGAAGTTGTGAATGTACGAGTAATGTAGTCCCTCTGACAAAATTCTGAAAAGGTTAATTAGACTGAATTATTTTCTGAACGAAAGGCCGCCACAATGTGTAGCACAATCTCCACACAGAACCTTGTGCAAATATATCTGACTTTAATGGGGCTCTTATCGATAGTTGAAAAGGTACCAAAGAGGAGGCGAATGACATTCTGATTTGCTCCTATCTTCAGGAGCATAATAATATGGTGATAATGAACGCTTGGTTCAAATTGCCGAAGAGAGGATTAAAAACCGTATCAATTCTTGTCTGGACCACATATTTATAAGGCTTCACAGAAGCAGTAGCGTTGTATACAAAACAATGGCTCATGACCTTAAGATAACTGACCATAGTTTAACAGGCATTCAATTTCAAAATCGATTTTGCTGCTTTAAGAACACATTTGAATTTTGAGTTTTGGGGTGAAGTATATAGTGCACTTTGTCCATCTATTGCTTTTGATTTGTTTCTAACAAAAATACAATTTTATATATTGATCTGTTGTAAGAGGCAAAATAAGAAAAATAACAAATTAAAATGCTGAAACAGTGGATGTCTATCTCATTATTAAGGAAAATTAAAAAGAAAAAAACAACTCTGTTTATTAGTTAAGAGACATCCTAATAATGATAGGCTTAAGAAATACTATAATAGGATTTGTCGCGAGGTAAAAGCGGAAATACCTATTTGCAGAAATAGTTATTTTAGCAATAAATTGGCTGGAAGTATGGGGAACTCTAAAAAAGAGTAGCAGCTTGTTAATGAAATACTTAACAAAAACAATTCCAGGTTAGATATTGTTATAAACAATAACAATATTACTATTTCTGAGCCTTTACAAGTTGCCAATTTGTTCAACAGTTTCTTCTCTGAAATAGGTTCTTGTCATAGTATTTCATATGATGGCAATTCTACATTTCATTGCGACAATAGCATAATAGAATCGAGTTTTCAATCTGAAAGTTTTTTCTTTGAAGAGTTTACTTCACTCGAAATTCAAAAAATTATAGTTTCCCTTAAAACATCTAATTCCTCTTCTTTTGATAATATCTCAAGCATGCTATTGAAAAATGTATTTTATTTTTAATTCTTGTGTGGGTAAAGGTGTTTTTGCTGATTCTTTAAAAACAGCAGTTGTAATACCTCTTTACAAAAAAGGTGGTACTATGACATTAAATAACTACCGTCCCATTTCTCTTTTGTCAGTTTTTTCGAAAATTTTTGAAAAAGGCATAAAAACTAAGATGCTATCCTTTGAAGATAGGAATCACACCTCTCAAATCCCTTCTAGTCTATTTATTGATATAACTAAGGCTTTTGATATGCTGAATCATACCTTGTTATTAAATAAACTGTATAATGCTGGTTTCAGAGGATTTATTCATAACTGGTTTACTTCTTATTTAAAGAATCGTAAACAAGTGGTAAGAGTCAAAAATGTTTTCAGTTCTGAAAAGTATTTAAATATCGGAGTTCCTCAGGGCTCTGTCTTGGGGCCGACATTGTTTCTGATATATGTGAACTCGTTGTTTATTCAACCTTTTAAGGGCAAAATCACAGCTTTTGCTGACGATGCTGCTCTATCGTACTCTAGTAAAAGTTATCTAAGTCTTTTCTTGGATGTTAATAACGATTTGGATATATTACGAAGGTGGTTCAAACAGCACAAACTGATAATCAGTAATAAAACCAAGTTTATGCTGTTTAATATGAAGGGTATAATATGCGAAGACTTGCCTCTATATTACCACTCACCAAGTTGCTTACGATTCTGCTTAGTTGATCCATCTTCCTTTGGTGTTATGACTTTTAACGAAAATGTTAGTTGTACTGACGGTTGCTTTAAAATTGAACGCGTTGACAGTTTTAAATACCTAGGTATTATACTGGACCTTAAGCTCTCTTGGAACGATCACACATTATACCTAAAGCAATATCTAAACAGAAGTGTCAGGCAACTGTATCATCTCAGTCTCTACTGCAATCTACAAATTCTAAAATTGGTCTATAATGGTCTATTAAAATCCAAGTTGCAGTATGGTATTTCTTGCTGGGGCGGCACTTATTTCAATAAAATAGAACCCTTATTAACAAAACAAAAGCACGCAATTAGAATTATGGCTAAGGTTAATCGCAGAACCCCTAGTTTTGTGTTGTTCAAGGGTCTGGAAATTCTTCCTTTAAGATATTTGTACTGCTACAAAGTATTAAAAATATTCTTTGAAAATTTCGGTTATTATCATGTCAGATTACATGAAAATTATAATTTACGCGTCAACACTAGAAGCTTCGTTACTACTCCAATTATTTACAAAACACACTTTTCACGGTTTTATTTTGTTACCGCTCCTCGATTATTTAACTTATTACCTGAAGACCTTAGGGGTGAGAGAAAGAAAACGGTATTCTTAAGCAATGGGTTCTTCACTATTTCATGTTATTCCATTACTTACTTCCCCCCATCAATAGTTTATATGAATTTTCCCCTAAATTTTAACTGATAGGCACTTTCGCCTCTTACCATTTAATTGACAATAGATTGTACTAAGCTATTTCTTGCAAAAACAAAAACTGAAGGTCAATTAATTGTTTATATTTTTGAAATTTGTAAGAATTTTGTATCTTTGTTTTTGTTAAGAAATAAATAAATGGAAAAAAAAAACGTGGATATCACATTTGGACAGGAAAAACAGGGTGGTTAGAAATCATACACAGTAAAGAGTGTTAAAACTTATCCTGGATTGGAAAGATTAAAATATGTTTAAAAATATGGAGTTAGTATCAGAGGAGAGTCGAATCCAACTACAGTCCAACCTTAACGAAGAGTTGAAGAAATCTGATCATTCAATAAGTAGCGAGTCTGACATCAACTCAAAATGGACAGTTTGCAAGCAACCGCTTCGCGAAGCTTATAACGATCTAAAAAATGCTCATAAGCTAGAAAAGATTGGATGACAGAAGAAATTATGTGACTAATAGATACTTTTGCCGATCCTGTTTCTACGCAATGTCTAACTTTCTGCTAATTTTGTCTCAGCAAGTGGTACATCTACTTAGATACTGTTCTGCTGATTCCCTTTCTGTTCACGGCTTGTTTAATGGCTTCATGCAAAGTGTTTAGGAAGGCGCAGAGAACTATTTCTTTCATTTCAAGAGCTCTTTGTATGGTTTCCGTGAACTGAAATAGAGCCGTCTAAGTGGATCTACCCATTCTGTATGCGTGCTGACGGTAATGAAATGGGGATGTGCCACAGCTTTTTCCATTGTTTTGAAAAGGAACGATGTTAGGCTGATAACTCTGTATGACTTCGGCTATGTTAGGTCTTTGTCCCCCACATTTTGGTACTTTTGATATGAACACAACCTTCGCCCGTCTAAGCTGCTTTGGAATATACTTCACTGCGAGGCTACTTTTTATTATTCTAACTAGGTATGGTAGTAGTCTTTCTTGCTCCCTTTGTAGTAGGGCTGGTGTGATACCATCCACACCTGGTGACTTGGACGGATGAAAGGAGCTGATTGCCCATTTAATTCTCCATCTGCAGCAGATAGCAACAATTCTTTTCAAAGTCTTGATATATTGGCCATGCTCTCTTGACATGTATTCGACAAACTTCTGGGGAAGTGAGTTTCTCTGAGAGAAGTAGTACTTGTACTCTCTGTTCTTCATCCTTAGTGAACAATCTGCGTGTTCCGAATCTCAATTTTGTCAAATTGTTGCTCCACCATGGCACATCTTTCCTACAACTTGTTTCATACGCTTTTGTGATAGTGCTGCTGTAATGCCCTCTACCGCGTTTTCTTACTCTAAGTAAGATGCTTAAGCTCAGTTGATGCACTGAGCCACATCGAACTTAACAGCTGGTATTTTAATTCTACCAACATCCAGTTTTTTTTATAACAAATTAAGACTCCTTACCTTATTATTAATATTTATTGAGAGCCAGTACGGTGACCATATGCTGGGTACCAGGGCATATAGATATTCCAGGTAATGAAAGAGCAGACGAACTTGCAAGTAAAGGATCAGCGTTGTATATTTCTCATAGGTGCTGGGTCCACTTGGATACATCCGTGACTTATGGCCGGTCTATGAGAAGAAAAGATCGTTCTCTAATTAAGTCTGATTCGTCTCCGGCATCATTACAGGTCACTGTGCTATTGGTATTTACGCAGAGAGCGTCGTGGTTATACATAAGAATTACTGCAGAAGCTGCAGGGATGAAGAAGAAATTGACTCTGTTCATCACCTGCTATGTGAATATCCTGTCCTTGCCAACAGAAGAATGATGATTCTCGGCAGTCACTTTTTCATGGAATTGGAGGACTTGAACAAATCGAGCTGAAAAACCTCCTGGGACTCATATCCTTATCTAAAAAATAAATAAATAAATATTTGGTGCCAGGGCCTAACTTCTCGCAACCACTCGTGTTGTGTGCGTTAAATTTTTCACACGAATAGAAGGGACCTACAGTTTAGTGCCGTATCCGAACGGCAATTTGTTTTGAGAAGCTTTCTCGTGACAACAATACTCTCGGATGTTTGTCAGACGTTCGTGAGAGGTGGGATCGTGAAAAAACTTTTTGGTGTTTTCTGGGATTCGAACTTGGAACCTCTTGCGTAGTGATCCGACACACTAACCACTACGCCACGACGCCCACATATATCCTTATCTGGCGACTTTCTTTTCTTTTTTTTTAAAGTTTCCCAGGGTAAAAACAACTCATACGGGCACAATGGACCCGACTATTGGTCTAGGTTAGGTTAGGTTTGATGGGTTGACGTAGAATGTGAAACAAACTACGCCACACTTAGATCAGTATAGATCCATTGTAATGCCCAAAGAGTGAAGCTTCCCCACTCCTGAACTCTATGGGTTCTTAAACCAACCCGATACATTTATAAATTTGGTTATCTTATTTACCGATACATATGATAGTTCTTCTAAGTCTTGGGAGAAATATTTCCCTAGTATTTTGAATCTAACGTGGTAGAGTCTTGGACAATGGCTCAGGAAGTGAGGTGTATCTTCGTGTACGTCCTCATTGCCACAGCCTCTACATATATCTTTTTCGCTAATTCCCAATTTCTTTGTGTGATAACGTAACAAGTTATGTCCAGTTATCATCCCCACTAAATCAAATAAGATATACGAGTATCTGTTGAAGTGTATGATTTGCTCGGTACGATTTTTATCGTAGAGCGGCCAGAGTTTTCTTGTAATTATACAGGATTCTAGTGATCTCCATCTGCTATTTGCTATGGCAATCATTTTATTTCTAACTTCTTGGTTCACCACCCTGCAGGTGTCTTAATTGACGGGTCAGCTCGTTCAGGATTTAGAGTTGAACCCTCTCTTGCCAGCTCGTCAGCCTTCTCATTTTTTGAAACGCCATTATGTCCGGGTACCCAGCAGAGCTTTACATTGTATTGCGTACCAAGAACCTGTAGCTCTTCGCGACAGCAACGCACAAGCTTCGATTTTATTTGTGTGGTGGAAATCGCTCTTATCGCTGCCTGGCTGTCAATGAAATCATCTGGTGGTATAGCTTTCATTGCAGGGTCCCGGGCAGCTATTGCCACCGCCAAGACCTCCGCTTGAAAAACACTGCTATAGTCCGGAAGTCGAATTGACTTGTTCAAAAAATCCCTGCACCTACTCCCACGTCCATCTTGAATCCATCATTGTAGATGGAGATGGAGTTGTCGTTTAGCGGGATATTAGTTTCCCATACCTCCCGACTCGGAAATGAACTAGAAAACGGCTTAAGAAAGTCTAAATAGGACACTAGGTCTGTGCTAACATCTCCGCCCATGTATTTGCGTAAAATCTGCGCATGTCCCATCATGCTCAACCTACAACCTTCGGATTGGCTTAATCTTAGAGCACTTTCAGCTGCAGATTCCTGTGCAAATATATCTAATGGTAATAGATTGAGTATTGTCTCTAATCCTTCAGTTGGTGTGGTTCTTATAGCTCCTGTGACACGCCATTCTTTTATACTCTGGTTAGTATCTTGAGGTTTGTGCCCTTATTTGCGGCTGGCCACCATACTAGGCTGCCGTATGTCAATATTGGTCTCACAACTACTGTGTAGAGCCAGAAAATGACTTTTGGTTTGGGCCTCCAAGTTTTTTCAAATACTCATGTTCTACTACAGGTATAGAGAGCTATCATAGCTTTCCTTGCTCCAGTTTAGTTTCTGGTCTATTATTAACCCTACATATTTAGCTCTATCAGAAATTTTAAGAGGAGTGCCTTCAATTGATGGAATTTTGAATTCCGGTATTTTCCTCTTAGCAAATATTGTCAGCTCCGTTTTTAGTGGATTTATTGCGAGTCCACTTCTTTTAGTCCAGTTGCTGACTACCTTAAGGGCGCCTTCCATTTGGTCGCTTAGGGTTGAAAGGAATTTACCCGTGGCCAGTAAATCCACATCGTCTGCGTACGCTACGGTCTTAATCCCACTGAACCTAAGTTTTATTAGTACTTCATTTAGCACAATAACCCAGAGTAGAGGAGAGAGAACACCTCCTTGCGGAGTACCTCTACCAGCTGATACTCTTAGTCTCGCATTACCTAGTTCTGAGTTTATGTACCTATTTCTTAGCATGGAAACTATCCATCTGATCAGAGTGTCCTCAATATTCAGGCACCTTCGACTGAATCCGCTGTGACATTATTAAAGGCCCCTTCATTGTCTAAGAATGCAGCCAGGGTGTACTCTTTATCATTCAATCATTTTTCAATCGTACTGACATCGCTATGAAGTGAAGTTTCAACACTTTTACCTTTCGTATATACATGCTGTGCCGGAGATATGATACTGGGGTTCAGCCTGCTGCGAATGTGTATGTTAATAAGTCTTTCAAAGGTTTTCAGAATAAAGGATGTCAAGCTTATTGGTCTAAAGTCACCAGCGCAGGTATGACTAGCTTTACCTGCTTTGGTGATGAAAACAACCTTAACTTTCCGCCACTCCTTTGGTACATGACGCCATTCAATGCTGACCATTGGTCTAAGTGAGCAGTGACTAGCAAAACACAGGGCAACCATCTACCTAACCTATTCCAAGTACCGCTAAATCTTGACTGAAACCATGTACCTGCAGGAGTAGTCGCAGGCGAAATTCAAATTTCCGAAGTGGTCCAATCCAATTACATATTTTACACTTGCATAATCCATATTGAAGTCCTTTTCAATTTAACGGAGCCCTAAATACACACATCGCTCTAGAAAAACGGGGTGAATAACTTTGTATTCGTTTCAATTTATCTGGATGTTTACACTCGCACGTTCCGTCTTCTCCCACGTCCACCAATCCATGGTCAACGTTTATTAAGTTTCATATGTGTGCGGGTACAATTTAATAATCCTCAAGACAAAAATAAATCGTAAAACTTTGCCGGACTTAATCAAAGTAATAAAAATATGCCCACTTCATTTTCCCATCGTAAATTTTTCCAAACCTCTGCTCCATCCCTAGTGTTGGTCCGGTCGGCCGGCTTCGATTGACCACATACGCATTGTACACGATTCGAATACTAATGTCCCCGCTACTCTGCTTTCACTGGCAAGGATGCAAAGCCCACAGGCGAAGGGAGAAATGGAAAGTGAAAATGTGTGTATCCACAGAATTAATATTTTGTATCGAGTGTAAGAGCATAAAAAATTCATGTCAGCTATAACAATAACATTTGCCTCGACCACAGGCTTTGGGGGCGGCCCAGACCAACCGTATGAGTTCCCACTTGTGAAAATGAACTCGGACACCAGGAGTGAAAATAGAAAATATTTTCTAAATTATTACAGGATTCGAATTTGCCAGGAATATTAAGCCATGGCACGGGCAGTGTGATGTAGAGAATTACTGCACTAATAAGTAATCGTTGAACACGTGAACGGAATCGATGCTTCGTTCAGAGGAAGATAATTTAAATGCCAACAGCCCTGAACGGTGAGTAATGCAGGCGAATGCAACCAGCACAGCGCTGTAACCCAATCCTGCACGACGTTAATGGAGACATGGGTTTCAAGTGCTGCGAACATGGGTTGCATAATAAGCGGAGTACACAGCTATCTGCGACGAACATCACATTTTGCCATCATGTACCCGGTTACTCGCACACTGTGCTCATTGAACTGGGATTGGATTCGACTTGAAAACATCGTCCTCGCAGATGCAAATGTTTGACGCGCAATGGTGATGTAAAACCGTCGCTCTTTGTATCGGATTTCTTCTTTTAATTTGTTCCCCGTTTGTTGCTGTTTTGGTTTGCACCTCATGCGGTTGCTGGAAGTGTAAGCGCCGCCTAATGTGGCGTTGCATAAGCCCTACAATTAGGTGATTTTAGGTTCTTCAATTGGTGCATTGCTTGTGATATTGTTTAGCCAAAGCGGTTACTTTCTAATTAAGTTACGATCGCTACTACAGAATATATGTAGCTGACAATAATGCCAATATCGAGGAAGGATAGCTTGTCTCTTGCTGCCGTCGATACCTTAGCCACTGTCCACTATATCAGTAAGGCATCTTGTAACGATAAATAATTCGAAGGAGGGGTGGAGTGTATTTAGATGCATTTAAAAGATCGCATGTGATTAAACGCGATTTCCTTAAAAATGTCCGCAGATGAAAGGAATTCCATGTCGAACGAGAAATAAGTGATCATTAGGTGATCCGGGTAGCTCAGTGGCATCGCCTTTGGGTTGGTTGCGGTTGCATGCAGGTGCGCCGCCATTACCATGATCGCCGCAGCGACAGACATCTTCAAGATCAGGCGGTATCTTTAGGACGGGAATAACCATTTTATAATGTGAATATAAAACATGTATTTTTATGTCGATGGTCATCTGATGGAGGCTGGGATTGCCTTTCATTTTATGCCGATCGCGTTTCTGAGTCACATCATTAATGCTAAGCTAGATGCATATGTATGCTGAGGATAGGCACAACTACACGCGTGTCCGATTGTAACATTTAAAATGGAACATTAGTTCTTGATTATCCTGGCAGCGGTTATACGTTAATTTTTATGTCAATTCTGAAGGATCGTTTGCAATTAAATCGAGAGAAGCAAAAGCAATTCCTTTGAATTTTTATTACCAATTCGTGATGCGATATCTATGTCATTGGCTGTTGCTTATAGGCTTTTAGAATCAAGTAAAAATGGCTAATGGATGTATTACTTGCCATAAATAATGATTCCTTTTTTAATGAAGCTATGGATAGCTTGGCACAGAAACCCATGTATGAATATACGATAAATCAAACACAACACAAATCTTAAAACTGAAATTGTACGAGTAGGGTAGTAGCTAGAAAGGAAAAGAAAACTATGAGAAGGTTCTAGAACTACACTCCGTCTCACTTGATTACGAACAGGCAGTTTTTTGTTTTAATTTTACGATATTTTTCAAACCCTTCGCTAATCTGGGAAAAACCAATTGCACAAGGAATGAAGGATATATTATGTTTATATTGTAAAAAAAAAGGATTAAGTTGATAAATGCAACTTTTAAGACGCATTTTCCAAAAAGGTCATAAAATTTACATATTTTTTTGTCTCACTTGATTACGAACAGTAGCTAAATCTACCTGTTACCATAATTTAAATCAAGTAAAAGGATACTTAGAGTATTAGGGAGCTTAGTTCAAGAAATGACTTCATACAATCCACAACTATGGGTAAAGGAAAGACATTAACCAAGGAGGAAATGTGCCATATTCGAGCTGACCGGGAACAAGGAAAATCCATCCGTTTCATAGCCAGCAAGATTGGAAGAGGCGCCACTGTTGTACACAGCTTTATTAAGGACCCGGAGAAGTATGAAAAAACCGCAAAGAAAGAGTCAGCAAAGCAACAACATGTCATGGAAGGCGAGCGATACTGAGAGCTGTTTCAAATTCAAGGCTCTCCGTAAGTAAAATTAAGGCAGAAACTGGAGTTACACCTAGCAGATCGACTGTTCATCGCGTGATACAGAGGGCCAGCCATATTCGCCATGAAAAAATGAAGAGGAAACCACCATTGAATGTGGCACGTAAAATCCAGCGGCTTGATTTTGCGGAAGTCACATCAGGTGGAATCGAGAGTGGCATACCGTCGTCTTTTCTGATGAAAAATAAATTTAATTTGGACGGACCTGATGGATACAGATGTTATTTCCATGATTTGAGAAAAAAAGAAATACATCTTCAAAGGCGGCACAGTAAAGGAGATGGAGTAATGGTATGCGGAGCAATAAGCTATTACGGAACTCTGGAGCTGTATTTCGAATGCTCCAAAATGACGGCAATTACTTACAAATCGATACTGGAAAGAGCTTTTCCACAGTTTTCGGAGATATTTGGTGGACAGCGATGGACTTTCCAACAAGACAATACATACCACACGGATACATACCACACGGGCAACAAAAGCCTGGATTCAGAACCAAAATGTAAACCTACTGCATGGCCGCCATATTCACCCGACCTGAACATCATGGAAAACGTGTGGGGTTGGCTTTCAAGAAAAGTTTACGAAGGAGGAAGGCAATAGGATGAAACGGAAGAGATTACTGAAGCCATAAAACCAGCCTGGTCCGAAATCTATGCACTCACAGCAATCTATGAATCTCTACACAGCAGGCTACTTGAAGTGATTCAGCAATCAATAGGTAGTACCCATTACTAAAAACTATTGCTAAGCGTCATAAAAGTTGCATTTATCAACTTAATCCCATATTTTTTTACAATATAAACATAATATGTCCTTCATTCCTTGTACAATTGGTTTTTCCCAGATTAGCGAAGGGTTTGAAAAATATCGTAAAATTAAAACAAAAAACTGCCTGTTCATAATCAAGTGAGACGGAGTGTGCGTTTCCTCGTTCTACAGGGCCGGGTTTTTTTTTTATTTTTTATTTATTTATCTACAAGCGTCATTGCTTTACAGATTCGATAAACACTAGGTTTATAAATAAGTGTAAATATATATAAGAAACAAAAGAAAAACAAATTTAGACTAACTTTTTAAACATTTAATGAAAACAATTTATTTTTAAACTTGGTTCTAGATGAGCTTAAATCTATTTCAATCCAAACTGAGTTAAAATTAGAAATTGCCCGCGATACAGGTTCATCTAACACGTAGTTTGTTCTATGCCGCGTGCGAAAAAGAAGCTCTCTTTGCCTTAACGGCCTCTCGGGAGCATACAGAGGAATTAAAGCAAGTAAACTTGGACTTTTACATGATATGATATCATGAATTTTTCTTCTTTTAGATAGTTTTGATATACCAAGAAGTTGACACCTGGCATCATAAAAAGGTGAAAAATTGCAGTGCATTTTGAGAAAAATGAATTTTTCAGAATTTTCTCTGTACCCTTTCCACCCTATCAATATGAACTTGGAAGAATGGACACCAAATTATGTCACAGTATTCTAGTAGAGATCTAGCTAGGGACACAAATAAAGACATCAGAGAATGAGGAACAGTATTTTTTTTGATAAACCCAACCATAGCATTAGCTTTGGAAATTATGTAGTCCACGTGGTCCGAGAACGTCAATGCCTGATCGAATACAATCCCGAGATCTTTAACCGTATTTACCCGGGTAAGTTCAACAGAATCGATTGTATAACGTTGTATGATTAAGTTTGAACGCCTGCTAAAAGAGGAAACGTTACATTTTTTACATTTCTTGCACCACATAAATAGAGCATCGATATCAGACTGTAGTTTAGCACAATCAGTTAAGCTTATAATCCTTAAAAACAATTTCATGTCATCGGCATAAAGAAGCCACTGGGAGTACCTTATAACGGAAGTAATGTCATTGATGAAAAGAATAAAATGTAATGGTCCTAAATGGCTACCTTGAGGCACACCTGAACTACAGATAATTGGTTTTGAATAAGCAGAATCGAGCTTTAACAAAAAAAAGGAAATCCAGTTTAATAAAGATGAATGAAAGCCAAAACATTTTAGCTTGTGTATTAAGACAGTGGTTAACAGAATCGAATGCCTTGCTAAAGTCCGTATAAACTGTATCTACCTGATAGCCCCTTCCGAATGAATTTAATACACATGATGTGAAATAAGTTAGGTTTGTGGTTGTAGATCTCCCCGAAACGAATCCATGTTGAAATTCGGATGGTTGATAGTTTGCAGATCCTTCTGTACGTTGTTTTTGGAGCCAGCTTTAAAGATGGGAACCAGAAATGATATCTTCCATTTATCCAAAAAAATGCCATGTTTCAATGACATGTTGAAAATATGCAACAATGGGTGACAAATACTATCACTACAGTTCCTTAAAACAATTGCGGGAATACCATTAGCTCCAGCATTTGATAATGGTTTCAAGCCCCGAAGAGCTAAAGTGACACTTTCTAAATCCAAAGTTATAGAACCAATGTCAACTTTCAAGTCAAAGATGCAGGAAAGAGGGAGCACTGGATTACTATTGGAGTAAACGGATTTAAAAAATTTAGCAAACAGTTCACACGAAGATTGACTATCGTTTGACTCAGTCCCCTTGTATTCCATAATCTCCGGAATACCGTACGTTTTACGTTTCGATTTTATGAAAGTCCAAAAATATTTGCTATCAGTTACAAGCTTACTTTCAATATTCATGATATAATTCGCATGCAAAAACCTATTAAGTACGCTAAACTGTTTCCTTAAAGCACAAAAATACGCATAATTCATCGTGTCAAGTGATCTTTTATACCTTTTCAAAGCCTTGTTTTTTGTACCAAGGGGGCTTAGAGAGTTTCTTTTTTGAGGTTCTTGGAACAAACTTTACAAAACCTTCTTCAAAAATATTTGTGAAACGGACATACGCATTATCACGACATAAATAATTAAATTCATTAGTCCAATCAAAAGAATTTAACCAATGATTTAAACCAGTATAATTGGCTTTAGCAAAATTGTAACTTATATTACAATTACTAACAGGTCTTAAAATATTATAAAATCCAAATTCAAACTCAGTTTGTTTATGGTGGATTGAATTATTGAGTAAATTACAAGAAGCGATTGACGATTTTACTTTAATTCTATTTAATGAATTCTGAATAGTATTTACTTGAGAAAGACTTAAAGAATACAGATAGTCAACAAAGCTATGTTCGTAACCGGACCTAAAATTCGAAGGAATTAACATTTTATCCTCATCTGACCAAGACCAATTTGCATCTCCAATATTAAAATCTCCTAAAACACATACATATTGAGACTCCTTATTGTGAATTTTCTAAACATGATCAATAATATCAATATGTTTTAAATAAACACTTGCTACACTACCAGAAGGTACATAACTTACTATTAAGAGCAATTTGCAATTCCCTTCAAATCAAATTTTTAACATGTCGCTGTCCTCCGGTATTTTTCTTGATGAATGGAAGTCGTCTTTTCTAAAAATTACAGAGGAATTTGCAAGCTATCCGCTTTGCCAAAGCTTTTCGAAAGTATGGTTAAATCAAAAATGGAATTTTTTTGTGATACACAGCATGGCTTCGTCACTGGCAGGTCCACTACCACTAATTTAGCTTGCTTGTCTCATTATGCCATTAATGCGATCGAAGATGGTTATCAAGTCGACTGTGTTTACACTGACTTCAGTAAGGCATTTGACTCCGTCAATCATCTAATTTTGCTACAAAAACTTGAATGTTTTGGATTTCACTCAGCAATGCTTGATTGGTTAACATCTTATTTGATTGGCAGGACTCAAAGAGTCAAAATAGATAATTACTTTTCACGATCGTTTGGGTGCAGCTCTGGAATACCACAAGGTAGTCATTTGGGTCCGCTCCTCTTTATAATTTTTATCAACGACATATCGTGTGCATTAAAATATTGCCATTGCTTGATGTATGCAGATGACTTAAAGCTATTCCTTAGAATCAAATCTTCACTTGACTGCGAGTTTTTTTATAATACCACCTAAGAAACTTATCTGTTTGGTGCGTCAACAATTGTCTACACTTGAATATTAGAAAATGCTGTATAATATCCTTTTATAGAAGTTTTTCTCATTTTGAGTTTCAGTATGAAATCGCCAGTATTGGATTAAACAGAGTCTATGAAGTGAAAGATCTTGGCATTATAATTGATTCGAGGTTCACCTTTGCATCACGTTATCGCTAAAGCAAATAAGCTTTGTGGTTTTATAAAACGAAATAGCAAGGAATTTTCGGATCCTCATATCCTTATTTCGCTTTTTATTGCGTTGGTTAGATCTCTGCTTGAATATGCTGATGTTATATGGACCCCATTCTATAAAATTCACTCAGATCGCCTTGAAAGAATCCAGAGGCGTTTCACAAAATACATTTTTCGGAAAATGAGCTGGGAGTTTGAAATTTCTTACCGGACTCGATGTCAATTGCTAGGCATATCAACTTTATGTTCTAGAAGAAAAGCTCATGACATCATGCTGATAAGGGACTTGTTATGCTATCACATTAAATGTCCATCTCTTTTAGCCTTAGTACCAATCTATGCCCCAACTAGACCATTAAGGGAAAGAAACCTTCTTCTTCGACCTGTTCATAGAACTAATTACGGCCATAATGAGCCTATGTTCAGAGCTATTGTTTCATTCAACGATGTTTATATTTTTCTTGATCTACATTTTTCTCGCGATCTCTTCAAAAGTGTGATACTTAATTTGGCAGCATTATCTTAGTATTAAGTTCATTGTTTTTTTTTTTATATATAATTTTTATATTTATATTGTAATCTGTATAGTTTAGCCAGTAGATGAAATAAATAAATAAATAAATAAGATAAGTTTAGATTCTATGTTTATGCTTGAGCTAATCTGAATAGATAATTGTTCAACATCATTTATTGGCAATGGTATCAGCTTACATGATAAGAATGATCGAAGAGCAATAATAATTCCAACCCACGATCCTTGGCAGTACCATATCGGTCGACGCGGAATACGTTGTATATGCTGCTGTCAAATATTTCCGCCAGGTCTTAGTAATGACGACAATATCATACACATACTGGGAAGAAGCGACGAAAAGATCATATATTTTTGACCTCATTCCACTAGCATTATGATAGTAAAGATTAAGTGTTCGGTTAGTGACAGTAGCTGACGGTGAGCAGACATCATTTAAATTTAGTTGAGCACCGTCAGGCCTTACTCGTTTTTTTGAAGATTTTGAAATGGACGCAATCGTACACCGACCGGCCAGATATTTGCCTCGCACATCGCAACCTTATTGAAGTTAATCGATTTTAAATTTTGTACAACTGCACCTCGCTTAATGAGCTTGTAGCACGAAAAAATTGCAGGTTGATGCACCCTGCACAAGTATCCGAAATGCTACTACCACCTTATGTACACCTGTCAACCCATCAAAACTGTCAACCGATGTGTCAATATATTGTGGCGCTAAAATCAAGAATTTCCCGCGTTTTTTATTTTTTCCTTTTTTAACTGTATGAATGTAATTGGATTATAATTGAATATAATCTTGAAGTGTGAAGTTATAACAAGTGGCGACGAGGAAGTGGAAAGGCGAAAATGGACGAGGCGACACTCAATGAAATATTAAATCAGCAAAAAGAGTGGATACAAAGCATGATGCCATCCAATGCAGAAAGTCTGGAACGTGTACTAAAAGGCTGCACGGTTTCATCTACAATCCCACAATTTCGACCATTCGACGTTGAAAAGGAAACACGGGACACCTACCTGTTCCAATTGTAGTAACATTTTTCTGCTACTTCGTTGGAAAACGACAATCTACGTAAAGCGCACTTATCACACTTATCAATGTGTGGGAATCATATCAATGACCTGCTGAAGAAGCTGCTGGGGACAGAAGATGTAAGAACGCACACTTTTAAAGACCTTTCTGCAAAATTAATGAGACACTTTCAATCTAAACTCCATGTACTTGCATCGAGGTGCAAGTTTCTCAAGCAAAAAACGCTTCCAAGTCAAACGTACGCTGAGTGGATTGCAGACGTAAAGAGTCTTCCGAGGGATTGTTCTTTCGTTTCTTCAAAGGAGGGATGCGGAACATCATATACTGACACTATGATCAGAGATTTGAACGTTTCTTACATGCCTCACGACGCAGTCCGTATGGCCGCAACCCCACTCTAGATGAAATCGAGGAACTGGCGCTAGCATATGAGTCGACGCAACTGTCATCGGGCATTCCAAAAGGAAGCAGCACTTCCACCTCATCAAATTTCTCGGAAGTAAATCAGCTGAATCACAACAGTTACCAGAGATCTGCAAGTAAGTCCAACGAAAATTTTAGCATCAGAAAATCGTGTCCTGCTTGTTTCATACAATATAGTTGAAATAATTGTAAACATCTTGATCCAGTAGTAGTGTTTGTCTATCTGCCAAGCATTCCGATTGGTCATTCGCATCGCAATCACGCTCGCGATCAAAAAGCAAGAAAGGGGACGATCACGTAATAGCAAAACATGCCGTAAGCGTGATAGTCGGTTCAATTTTGGTTCCAAACATAGACAGACAGAGTCCGCTTATTCCATAAATCAGATTAGGGTGGCCATGGTGTAGTGGTAACATCATCGCTTGTCACGCTGTTAGTTTACGGTTCGAATCCTGATGTCAAGAATCATCTATTTATTTCCCATGAAATAAATAAAAAAGTCGATCAATTGCGAAAGCTAAGTCAACTCTACTGTGAAGGCATAACACTGGCAGTAGGGTGGTCATATGGCTAAAATGCAACTTGATCGTGATGATGACATCAGGAGGACGGAAAAAAATACTGTGAATCATAAACAACGACAATAATAGCGAAAACAAACAAAATACTCCCCAGTTATCTGGACAGCCGCCCTTGGAGTTCACTGAAACCTAACTACCACCTGAGTTACAAACCAACTACACCAATCTGTCTTTCTCTTACTCTCTGTCTCTTCCCCTTTCCACAAAAAACGCCCGTGTCCTAAAAATTAGTATAAGGGTATTCATATCCCCTTTAACACGTGCAAATTATAAAAAAAAAGATCACTGATCATGCGGACGTAAATATTCCTTCTCCACAGTGCGAGACCGAAGTAAATGAGAAGAAAATATTTGTGTTGCTCCACGTAAATCAGCGCCCTTTAGCAGGTGCCACATGCTCCTTAGTAGGTCATACCGAAGTCTTGGCAGGCCACTATGTGAATCAACAGAGCGCATGCTTAAAGGTTATGAAGATAGGCGCGTACCCATTAAAGGAACTATTAACGTTCGTGTCCAGTGGAAAGATCAAATTCGTACTCTACCACTCATTGTCTCCGACGTGGTTCAAGGGGCAAATATAATGGATTTGGATTGGTTTAGAGCATTCGGTTTTCATATACAATACGCAAAGGAAGAAACTGCATTGCAAATAACATCCGAATCCAGGGAGCAATTAGTCAACGGAGCACAGTCTTTATGTGAGAAGCATAACCTAGTTTTCAAACCGCAACTAGGCTGTAGTAAAGTGTATGTTGCACATCTTAGCCTGAAGCCAAGCAGTCAACCCAAATACTTTAAATATCGCCCTTTACCCTTCCCTCAGAAGAAAGAGGGTCGTCGTGAGGTTGAACGACTGCGAGAACTAGGCATCTTGCACCCCGTCGAAACCAGTTAATGGGCAGCACCCATTGTAGTCGTGAAGAAGGCGAATGGAAATCTGTGCATATGCGGTGATTTCAAGGTCACCATCAATTCACACTTACAAATAGACCGCCACCCAGTGCCTCGCATCCAGGAATTATTTCACAAGCTGAAGGGCTGTCGCTACTTCACCAAGATCGACCTATCGGATGCCTACCTCCAAATACCATTGGATGAGCCATCAAACAAATTATGTGTCGTCAACACCGAGTTCGGGCTGTTAGAATATCAGCGCTTGCCGTTTGGTACATCTACCGGTATCTTCCAAAGATATATGGAACAGCTCATATCCAATCTGGATGTCATTGTGTCCGGACGTTCCAACAATGAGCATCTGAGGAACCTCGAAATATTTCTCGAGTGGCTTGAACGTCATGGATTGCGATGTAGGCTAGAGAAATGTAAGTTTGCAAAAAGCGAAGTGAAATACTTAGGCCATATCATAGACGAAACGGGTATTCGCCCGTCGGAGTTCCGTGTCAAGGCCATACGTGACTTACCCAGGCCCAAAGATTTGAAAGACCTTGAGGCATTTATTGGAAAATAAATTATTACAATCAATTTATTGAAAGTTTTGCTCAGTGACAATCCAACGACTTTAGCGATGGGCCATTGCCCTAATGGGATATACGTGCGTAGTTCGTTACCGACCCACATTGCAGCATGGGAATGCGGATTGCCTTTCTCGCCTGCCGGTTGGTCCTGATATGGAGTTTGACAAGTCTGAAGAATCGTGCTATCAGGTCGACGATAATTTTCAATTAACAATGGAGGATTTCCCTATCAACCCTGAAGTCATTGCCAAATTTTCAAAGCAGGACCCGACTATCCAAAAGGTCATCGACTACGTTCAGAAGGGTTGACCCAATTATCTACCTCCGTCAGATAGCATTTTAATATTGTGCTAATATTCTTCCACAGCGAATTTACCAGAGTTCACGTTCCAATTCAACTACAGAAAAAAGTATTGGCGCTCCTACATCATGGCCATTGGGGATCTACCAGGATAAAGCTGATGTCGCGAAGATATTGCTGGTGGCCCAATATTGATTGATAACCTCATCACAAAAACAGTGGCGCAGTTCACTCCATGTCAGCTTAATGCCACCCGACCACCTAAAGAATATACTAGCTGGTCAGAAACCGAGCAAGTTTGGGAGCGCATTCACATAGATTTCGCTGGGCCATTTCAAAAGGCTATGTGGCTAATTGCAGTGGATACGAAATCTAAGTTCCCGTTTGTGATACGAATGTCGTCTATAACCCCCGGGCACTCAATGGCACTCAATTTACATCTTTAGAGTTCCAGGATTTCTACCGAAAATACTCAATTCGACTTATGATATCAGCACCATTCAATCCTAAGTCTAACGGAGTAGCTGAGAGGATGGTGCGAACATTTAAGAGCGCTTTTCTTAAGATCATTGAGGACAGTAAGCAAGGCGATGATGCATTGGCGATCTTCCTGTCTACATACCGCTCTACGTCGGATGAAAGGAGAACATCGCCAGCAGAAAAATTACGTGTAGGCAGCATCGAACCTCTCTGTCTGCAACTTTATCCGAATCTGGGACACCAAGTTCATCGTCGATCAACCTGTCTTTACGCGGCAATATCTGCGTGGAAAAAGGTGGATTGCTGGACGAATTTTGAAGACTTGGGAAGGCGGATGTATTTGGTGCAAACATGTATTGGCTCTTGGCGACGTCACTAAAACTAGATACGTCCCCGTACTGTGGCAAACGAAGGATGTGGGCTTCCTTTTTCTACAGAAGAAGCAGCTGACATACAACAGGCAAGTAGTAAATATCACCATTCTAATCCAGTTTTAATTTCCAGTGTTACCGTGATGAACACTCAGCAAGGTTCATTAGATGATTCTGACGTATACACATATCCTATGTCTAGTCCTCTGACTATACTCATCAGGAGAAATGCGTCCTGACGTTGAGATATTTCAACACTGCTCTCCACCACCTAAGTCGCAGGCGACGTCACAAGATTTTTCATCGCCCGCCAACTCACCAGTCTCCGCTGGAGGAATCGCAGTAGGAGATCTGAGCGGTTGCGAAATAAGCAAGTCAGTTTTGTTCCCAGCTAAGCGAAGGGGTAATGATGCACCCTGCACAGGTACCCGAAACCACCTTATGTACACCTGTCAATCCATCAAAACTGTCAACCGATGTGTCAATATATTGTGGCGCTAAAATCAAGAATTTCCAGCGCTTTTTCTTTTTTTTTCTTTTTTAACTCTGTGAATGTAACACTGTACTACGAGTATGACTGAACTGAATTTAACGCAGGAGATCTGCAGTTTGCACCAATTTGTGTTACTAGTAAATTGAATAGTCTTATGTTCTACGTGCAGTTTTCGGTTTTCTAATGCTTCAAGTTCAGCCATAGTACAGTGTTGGACCAAACCAAAGCGTTTGTGACTTTCAAAAATTTCTGGAAAAATCTAACCAGCTAAAATTAATTTGAAGAGATTTTGCGTAGATTTGTTCGGAGGTATTTTCTTTACCAAATACGTACCGACTTTCCCAGTTTCTACAATTTCAGTATCATTTTGAAAATTTGTACACATCTTGTCTTGTACCTGGGTGGCTTCAGGATCCCAAGAAAATTGATCCAGTTGTGTCGCATAACGCTGGAGGAAAAGTCTACTAAACAATTGCGAAACTTTTCCTTTAAATTATTTCAAACATTCACCAGAAGTAGATGCGAAGTCGTTGAATTTCTTCAATCTCTTGTTGGAGCAGATTTTCTTTTTGTCTGGTCAGGCTCTTCACTGGAGCACTCAAACGCAACTGGTCCATTGTACTACCAAGAAGCAAACCCTGTTTTATCCAATTTAATAGAATTTCCTCGTCTTCCGGAGAAAGTCGAGTAAATGGCATCAGCACTCACTACATCAGCGCCGAAAATCTGCTGATACGTACAAAAGCAGGACAATCACAGAGGAAGTGTTCCGCAGTAACGTCGGTCTCTCCACAGGCGTCGCAGACTGGTGTATCACTTAAGCCTGCCACACTGAGGTGTTTAGCTAAAGCAAAGTGCACCATAAGACTGCCGATAGGTTGTCTGCAGTCTGTTTTGCTGAGGGATAGCAAAAACGCCTCGGATTTCTTACAGACGTCCAGGAGCATTGCCACACACAATTTTGTTCAAAAGAAACCCAATCGTCAATGAAGGCCCTGACCGAGGACGTAGGAAGACCGAACACAGGTTCGGGGCCTGAGAAAATCTCCTCTGAGGCTTGCCTTGCAATTTCAGCGGAGATCTCATTCCCAATGATTCCAGCGCACATGAATTTCAACTATTAGGTGCGCAACTAAGTTCTCAGATGGCTCCAGCAGTAAGTGCTGGTCGATTTTGACATATCCAAAACGTCATGAACCGAGCTTAGACATATGGTAAACAAACTGTTTTGACACATTAGTGATTTTGTTTTGGCGTCATATACTTTTGGTTGTGTGAAAATGTCTGATTTTGTGCCAAATAATCGTCATTTGCGGGAAGTGTTGATTTTCTTCTTTCATTCGAAGAAAACGGCGGCTGAAGCGCATTGAAAGCTCCAAAAAGTTTACGGAGATGCTGCTCTAAGTGAAACAACGTGCCGCGATTGGTTCCGTCGCTTCAAAGACGGTGAAGGAAGGCCAAAATCCTTCGAAGACTCTGAATTAGAGGCATTGCTCGATGAGGATCCGTGCCAAACGCAAGAACAGCTTGCTTCAGCATTAGGAGTTACACGTCAAGCCATTTCCAAGCGATTGCATGCGTTTGGAATGATTCAAAAACAAGGAACTTGGGGTCCTTACGATTTGAAGCCACGGGACGTTGAGCATCGTTTTTTCGCCTGTGAACAACTGCTCCAGCGGCAAAAAAGGAAAGGTTTCTTCATCGCATCGTGACGGTTGATGAAAAATGGATTCATTACAGCAACCTAAAAAAAATAAAGTCATGTGGACTGCCCGGTCATGCTTCTACGTCGTCGGCTCGGCCGTATATACACGCTGCGAAGATTATGCTTTGTATTTGGTGGGACCAGGTCGGTGTCATTTATTATGAACTGTTGAAACCCAACGAAACCATCACTGGGGAACGGTATCGACTTCAATTGATGCAATTGAGCCGAGTACTGAGCGAAAAACGGCCACAATACGAGCAGAGGCACGAAAAAGTGATTCTACAGCGTGATAACGCTCGGTCTCACGTTGCCAAACTCGTTAAAACCTACCTGGAAACGCTCAAATGGGAAGTCTTACCCCACCCGCCATATTCCCCATATATTGCGCCATCCGCACATGGTCTGGCTGTTCAGCAGTTCCGCTCATATGAAGACATCAAAAAATTGCTTGATTGGTGGATAGCCTCAAAAGATGAACACTTTTACCGTAACGGTATTCGAGCTCTGCCAGAAAGATGGGAAAGAGTTGTAGCTTAGCTAGCGAGGGCAATATTTTGAATGATCATTTGTAACCATTTTTCAACAATAAAGTTGCATTTTCATCAAAAAAAACAGCGAGAACTTAGTTGCGCACCAAATATTAAAGTTTTCCAAGTCAGACTCAGAGGACTGAAGTTCTTGGCGAGTAGCCATCTTTAATCATTTCAATCACTGTAGGTGTAAGAATATATGCCAGTGCCAGTTTGCAGATGGTCTATACTCTGTTGCAGCATGACTGGATATATTCCATTGGTACCTGTCGACTTGAAGCCATCAAATGATGCCACTGCATACCTGATAGCCTCATCCGTTATCTGACTTAGATTCAGTTCAGCCCGGGTGAGCGGACTAGCACCAGGGAACTGGCGGTCTGCTTGGACTCTTTGTTACTGGGCACGTCATGGAGCAGATAATATGCAAGACAGGTGCCAAGATGGAGACCATCTTCTTCCACATGTCTATTTATCCGCTGAGCTGCGCCGCAGATGGAGACTTTTAAATCTATTGAAACATTTTAAGGTGTGCGAGCACAAACAGTTGTTTCGTTGTTTCTTTCTCCTTAATTGAAAGGACACTGAATTCTAATAATTTCGGGGACATCTAGTTGTTTATTTTTTAGGATTGTTGAGAAAAGAAAATATATTTTTTTTTTTTGTAAACAACTGATGGCAGGAGCTTTCAAATTTGCAGAGTTATTTAATTATTTAGCTTAATACAAGCAAAACCTAAAACTAATTTTATTTTCTTAAATATAACTTACAAACTACATAGAGAACTGGAGGTTAGGGATGATCGAAATGGAGAAGGGCTGTTGATATATTATTATGTCTAACTAAGACCACCTTACCACTGATGGGGGGTGGTTATAGTTTAGAATTAATACACCTTTCTGTTGGAGTTGTCGTATTCAAATCCGACGTAAAATTTTTTTTTCCCACATTTTTATAGTATAAATTATGCTGACACGCATACTAATATTACCTGATCTCTTATTACATAAAACTTAAAATACGTGGGAACTGCTGCTGACTCGACGGCGCTGAACAAAACTGATATCAATGATAAAGAGTTTCCCGCGGTGTCTGTTTCCCGTAAGGTGCATATGTACGCAATTGTAAAGGGTGGTTAAATTTTAAGGGCCGATGTTGAATGTGAACCACACCTAAACGTCAAGTTTTTTTCTGCATTTCATTTGACATTTCTCAATTTCAGACTAACTTAATTTGAACCATGGAAAGATACACAATCGAGCAACGCGTTAAAGTTATTCAGGCTTATTATGAAAATGGGCGCTCAAATCAAAATGTATATCGTGATTCTTTCGGTCAATTTAATCGTCCAAATGTACGTACAATCGGAAAAATCGTGCAAAAATTTGTGCAAACCGGGTCTGTAGGAGATGTGAAGACACCAGTGCATGCTCGTACAGCTCGTACTGCAGAAAATATTGCTGCTGTTCGCGATAGTGTGGCTGAAGAGCCGTCCACCTCAACTCGTCGTTGTGCCCAACAATTGCACCTCTCACGCTCGTCGTTGATGAACATTATGCATAAAGACTTGCATTTACGCGCTTACAAGGTGCAATTGACTCAAGAACTAAAGCCTATTGACCATTTCAAGTGTCGGCAATGGTCACAATGAGGCACATTTTCACCTCAGTGGATTCGTCAATAAGCAGAATTGCCGCATTTGGGCGAATGATAATCCAAGAGTGATTGTCGAAAAACCAATGCACCCACAAAGAGTGACTGTTTGGTGCGGTTTATGGGGTGGAGGCATCATCGGGCCGTATTTTTTCCAAAATGAGGCCGGTCAGGCAGTTACTGTGAATGGTGTTCGCTATCGTGAGATGATAACGAACTATTTATGGCCCGAATTGGAAGATATGGATGTAGACGATATGTGGTTTCAACAGGATGGTGCCACTTGCCACACAGCTAACGAAACAATGGCTCTTTTGCGCGACAAATTCAATGGTCGTGTTATCTCACGTGGTGGCGATGTCAATTGGCCGCCAAGATCATGTGATTTGACACCGTTGGACTTATTTCTTTGGGGTTATTTGAAAGAAAATGTGTACGTCGATAAGTCAGCAACAATTCAAGAGCTAAAGGATGAGATAATTCGGCACATTAACGGCATAGAACCTCAATTATGCCTCAGCGTCATCGAAAATTTGGACCATCGGATGGAGGTGTGCCGCCGAGGTCGCGGCGGCCATTTGGCCGATATTTTGTTCCATACATAATTGAACCATACCAATATTATCATAATAAAAAGAAATGACAGTAATTTCCTAAATAATTTGTGTTTTATTCAAAATCAACATCGGCCCTTAAAACTTAACCACCCTTTACATTCTGCCGGGCCGAACTGACTTATATGTTAAAGTCCGATGTTGTGAACCGCCTTGAAGCAGGTACTGGGGCCTGTGGTGCCAGTTTAGTTTTCCTTTTACGCTGCCACACTATATATGCCACGATGGTGGTGAATAATCCGCCAATCAGGCTGTAGGAAATGCTGTAGTGCACGTGGTGAGCCGTTGAACTGGTAGTTCCTCGCTGTTTTGGAGATCTGCTATCCGTTTGTTTAGTGTGTCGTACTCCTCATTGTTACTCTTGAGACTGGGATGTGAGATGACCAATGGTCTTGAAACATTTCTTGGGTCGTCTGATAATATTTCCGTGATATTTGTGGCCGGAATGAAAGCTGTATTAAGTTTGCTGGACATCCTTTCGTAAGCTGTTATGCTCATCGTGTCCTGTTTTAGAATACAGTTTGACTCTAATGTTAAAATGCCATCGTCTTGTAGTGAGATTTCTAGAATCCGTCTTCCGCAGATTATGTTAAAGGTGTACTTCCTGTCCAAAACGTATATCCAACTATTTCCGTTATTTAGCTGGATCCACACAGGAGATGGGCTTATGCTTCGTAGCTTGCAGAACGGTGATAAGTTCGTGGTGTGGGTGAGCAGGTCCATTTCACATCTGCTGACGTTGGATTGGCGATTAAACATGGGATGTTGTTGTTGGCATATGTATCTGTCGCTGATTTCATACATTTGTTGAGCTCCTCCCTTGCCATTCTGTTGTATGACTCTCTCAGTAAGTTGACTATTAAGTAGTCTAATGATGGTTCAATGAAGACAAACTCATTTTTGTGGAGTGTCGGTACTGGTATAACCTTGAACATTTCGTAGTATTCTGACTTGATTAGCGGAAGTCTTATGTCGAATATGATGGTTTGCTGGGTTATTCGGGCCCTTGCTGTTAGCAGCCTGTAAAGTGCTAGCAGATTCGAATCTGTTCGGTCTTCTGCGACGGACAGCTGTGGAAAGCTTTCTTATCAACTCTAGCTGTGCGCGAAGTTGGTCTGGCGTAATTATAAGCGGATTTACTTTAGCGTGATGAAGATCCGTTAGAACGTCCAATAACGAATTTTGAACCTGCTGATAATTTACCATTGGTAACGTGGTATAAGTTGATATGGCTAAGAACTTCTGTTCTGCCGCCGTCTGGTTGCTAGTTTGCGTTACATAGCTTTTCAAGTTTTCTAGGTTGTTGTGAAATACTTGGAGTTGTGCAGTCACGGCTTGTGTATTTTTCTGCAAGATGTTGCTGGTTGATTCTGCGATCGATGTTTGGTTCCTTATCAGCGTGAGTAGATGGTTCTCATTCAATCGTGTTTGCTGAATCTGCTGCTCGTAATGCTCCGCATACGACTCGTCTAAAATTCCAAAAAGCTTGTTCGCAACAGTTCCAACGAAGTCAAACGGTGATTGTTTCATTCTGGTAGCTGGCTCTTTTCCAGCTCCTTGTTTTAATAGGAGGTCGTTATTACCCCTTATAATGGCCAGTTGGTGGTTAAATTGTTGAATTATGTGGTGTGTCAGTGCATCAGCGGCTTTCATTTTGCAGAATTCGTTCATTTCGTTAATCAGTTTTTCGAATCCTGAAAGTTTCCGCCAGTAGTTGGTCAGATCATAATATGCGATTATCTTCCAGTCATTAACTATGAGGTTAATGTTTCCAATTTTTTCAAAGTAGATTCCCGGGCGATTTCTAAACGGTGTAACCTTGAAACCTTCAGGTTCTGTATCTAATGCCGTTGCACATCTTCTGCCTAATGCTATTATCACCAACAGTGTGTACAGAATTTGTAACCAGGGGCCGTCCTTCAACCTTTTCTTCCTTTCTGGATTGTTACTCTGAATTTCGTCTGGCAGTTTTATCGGTTGACTTTGGTTTACAGGTTCCGACCATGGACATGTTGACAAGCAGGTTGTTGTGGTAAGCTGATCAGTCCGCTTACTGTCATCTTGTTTTTCGCTTTGTTCTTCGTTATCGCTTATTGGGAGTAGACAGATCTTAGTGACTGGTCTTTTGTAGATCTTGTTCCTTGCTTTGATGGTTACTACACGCACCAGACCATCTTCTCCAGCATGTGTCTCTAGTATCCTTTCAAACATCCATCTTGTTGGAGGAAGTTGTTCGTCCTTCACCAAAACAATGTTGCCAGCCTTAAGATTCTCGTTCTTTGTTGTCCATTTCGGACGTTGTTGGATTAAAGTCAAGTGTGTGCATTAAAGTCAAAAATGTGTGTCGCATCATTTGATTTCCGTAGCATTCTTGACATTGGCTCGTAATACCCATAATTAGTTCGATGAGGAGGTATACGGAATAGGGTAACAGACTTAAGGTTGCGGGGATTGATATTGAGAGAGATCGCTTGAAGCAGGGCAGGACAATCAATGTTAGCAGATAACAACTGATGGATGAAAAGTATGTCGACGTTTTTCCAATGATTGGAGATTAATCAATCTAAGACGATCGGCATAGGGTGAAAGGTTAACGTTATCAGCCCAACCGAGACCGCGTAAGGCGAAGCACATGAACCTGCGCTGCACAGCCTCAATTCTCATGGTATGGGCAGCATAATGGGGCGACCATACTTGGCTGACATACTCTAGGAGGGGTCTGTCGAAGGTAATATAGAGGGATTGAGTTACAAAGCCAAGCGCTGAGTTGGATGTGTGAAAGAAAATTGAGTTCACTATCACAGATCACACCTAAATCGCGTTCTGATGTGAATATGGACACAGGCTCGTCACGAATAAACTAGACCCTAGGAGGTGGTGGCAGACGTTTGCGGGAGTAGGCAATGGAATGAAATTTATCAACATTAAGCTCTAAGAAATTTTTGTTACACCAGAAACTATTGAGGTCATCCTGTAGAAGGCGAGAATCAGCGGGAGATGAAATACGTCTAAAGATTTTCATATCATCAGCGTAGACCAGAAGGTTGAAGTTCTGAATGATATGTTCGGCATCGTTTACCGTAAGGATAAAGATCAGAGGTCCAAGATGGCTACCTTGAGGAACCCCCGAAGTTGCTATAATAGGATCCGATATTGACGATCTAAAACGGACTTTGTATTGGCGATCCACTAGATACGATTTGATCCATGATATGAACCGCGGTTGGAAACCAAGTATTTCTAGTATAAAGAGAATGATTTGGGGAGATAATTTGTCGAAGGCCCTACTAAAATCAGTGGATACAACATCAACTTCCAAAGAGTTCTGTATACCAGTCACGAATTCGGTTAAGTTGGTAGTTGTTGACCTACCTTAGGCCGATAATTAGAAATTGCACTTTTGCAACCTCTTTTGTGGGTATTAGCGTCCTTCCAGAATTGAGTTTTCCACGCCTTGGGAGATTGAGACTTGAAGAAGGGCAGTGAGGGGTTGTGTCAAAGGATTCACACATTCTTTTAATACTATGGCGGGGATACCATCAGGACCATTAGAGTAGTCGTCTTTAAGTTGATTAATCTTATTAACAACCATTGACGGTGTTATATCCACGGAGACGAGAGAGGTTTGAGCAGAGTTGTTCAAGAAGCGGAAATAATCAAGGTCTGGTTGGAGGATGTGGTCAGCGAATGACAGGCTGAAGAAATGAGCGAACAAGTTGGCAATTATTTTAGGGTCTGCCGTGAGCGTAACTCCTTGTTATACCAAGGTGGAGAAGACGTGCAATTTTTATTAGGAAGGTATGGTACCGATTGGACAAAACAGGCAAAGATGGGTAAGAGTGTAGAGACGGGACCTACATATGTTAAGGAGTAAGCTATTAAATTTGTGGAAATCTGCTTTACGGAAATTAAAGCAATAAGGGTTTGAGTTAACGTTGTAGGAAAAGGTTAGAAATAGGGGGGGATGAAAGCGGTCCAAAGTCGAAAGAAGATGATTGCTCTCAGAGGCTGCGGAATTATAGGCGTCGGAAGAGAAAAATGAGGTCAAGTTGCCTTTTCAAGTTATTTCGAAAAGTTCAGAGTCAGAGGGTTTTGGTGCGCAATCCTCTGATATTTTGATAGTAAAAGGACAGGTATTTAGGAGCTATTTTTTGGTAGTATGGGTGAGACAAGACTGAGTCGCAGCAGTGAATAGGGACGATAATATTTGTTTAAGTCGACAGGGCTTCTTTGAATGTCGGAAGTTCTTTTGGAGTTGATAAAGGCAGTAAATGAGACCAGGTCTTTAGAAATCCTTTGAGGAGAAATATGAAAAGCGTCTTGGTAGCAATTGAAAATTCACAGTAAAGTAGGTCGGTCAGTAGGAGGACCTTCTTGGTGAATGGCTACCATGACGTTAGTTTTAGGCTTACCATCGATGCAAACGGAGTCGGGTTTATTATGGAGGTAAGCAAAGAAAGAGTCGGACATTATTGTAGATTCTATGGTCCCTTAATCGAGATAAGGTGTAGCGACTATCGATTGAGTCAGCGGAATTCATGGTAAGTTTTACGACGGGAGGGTGGAGATGGTTGGAAAAGGAGGATTGGCCACAGGGTTGGGGTTGAAGGTATTATTAGCACGAAGAGAGGACACGTGGTTGATGTTAGACTTGTTTTCTGAGTGAGTGGCAGCAGATGTTTCGGGTAGAGGTGGGGCTGGAGGGTTAAGAACATGCGGTCGCGTGTAGTCGGGATATTTGGGAGGGCCATTAAGATAAGGAAGTAATCCCACTTTAAATTGCTAATTAGACAGCGGCCCGCGAGGATTATTGCCGGTGAAAAGAGACTGAGGCAGAGAGGATGGATTAGGCTTAGAACTAACGGAAGGTTTGTTAGAGCTAGGGTTTTTATTTGACTTAGAATTAGGTTTATAGTTACGAAAGCAAGGTTTAGAGTTAGGCTTAGAGTTAGGCTTAGGCTTATGGTTAGGATACTGTTTTTTTTTTACCCATCTTAATCCATTTGGCATGGTTATCTTGGCGTCAAGGGAGTTCCAGAACAACCAACTGTATTTCGATGGAATGTTGAGCTTGAAGCAACTAGACTTTCTTGAATTGGGTGGGGAAATATGCGACATTTACAGGAGGAGCATTGCCTTCCTGAAAAATTCTTGAGAGGGAACGAGCCACTCATACTCGGGGCCTATACCCTAGCTGTGGCGAAGGTAAGGGAAAACCACTGAAAAATAAAAATGTAATGTTAGGCGTTTCTTAAGTTGCAAAACTCGTGCCTAGAGAGGGAATAGTTAATGGCCCGCCTTCTTAAGCAATTAATGTTTTTGGTTTTCTTATTTTTCTCTATTTTGAGTATGTACTTGGCCTTCTACAAGGTGACGCAAAAGTAATGACCCAATTTGATTTGGCCATAATTTGATCTTGAATTTTGTTCCATTAAGTACTGAAGACGATATCGTTCCAGTGTTTATGCAAATTTGAGCCCTGTTTATGGCACTTCCCATCACTTTTCTCAATACTTACGCCGATATGTTCTCTATTTTTTGTCTAATGTTGTCGTTCAGGGCTTCAAGAGTTTTTGGCTTGTCTATATGGACTAGTGGCTTCAAATAACCCCAAAGAAAGAAGTCTGGAATGGTCAGATCGGATGATAACACGTCCTGGAAAAGTATCCTTCACTAAGTCCATTGTATCGCCCGCTATGTGTATAGTTGCACCGTCGGGTTGAAAACACATGTGCTCCAACCCCAATTCATCTAATTCGAGTACCAAAGTCACGTAACATGGTCCTGTAGCGTTTGCCAATGGCAGTTATCGTGTTGCCAGCAACAATTTCGTAAAAGTTTAGGTCAATCACACTCTCAGCACAGATCAGTTACCCGCAGTAACTTTCGATGGATGTAAAGGCTATTCTGGAATAATACGCGGGTTTTCAGTGCCATAAAAGCGAGTGTTCTACTTCTAACATGTCCGTGGAGATAAAAATGTGCTTCGTCACTCATGATTAATTTTTAAGGAAAATCGTCCTCTTCATGGTTGAGGCTTATGATACGCTGGCTGATTTCCAGACGGGCTCGGTGATTCTCGTCTATTCCTTGTATTGTAGTTTGGAACTTTTACTACCAACGAGTTCATTAGTAATATTAAAAACGATAGTGTTGTCGCACCTATTTGCTGCTTCTTCAGCATTGATGGGTAGCGCGTTGCTATAGTTCCGCTTGCACGCCTTTTCTCTTCATACGGAACTGGACTTCTAGTTTGGGGCGCTATACATCTGAGACCGCTGCAATCTGTACTTTCAGTTCAATACATTCATCGATCCGTCCCCATGTGTGTCCCGTGTCTGCTGTCAGCCATGTGCTTTAGCTTTTTCGCCTTCTACCTATAATGGTGTCTTTTTCATTTTTTACAGCGTTCCAGTGGTCGATGCTCTTAGGAGCTGCTGATTCTTTCTTCATTTGTGGCAAGGTGGTCTCTTATCTATTGGCGAACTTGGGGCCTGGGTATCCTTAATAGGTTGGATCGGTTGGTGTTGACAGATGCGATAAGAAGAATCAAGTTAAGATGAAAAAATTATGAAAAAGCCGGCTAAAGTTCATAGTGTAACATATTTGTTGCTCGAAATTCAATGCTCTCTACCATGTCTTGAAGTAGCCGCCCCATTGCAAGAAAAGTAATACAATTTCTTTTGTTTAGTGGATCTGATGTGGATGTGGGAGAATTTTAACACTCAAAATATGAGAGTAGGTACCCCAGAAGGATGCTTACTATGTCCAGAGTGCAGATGATCAGCAGCCTTGAAGAGGAAGAAGGCTTGGTATGTAGTGAATAATGACTGCAAACAAATAATTCACCGTCAATATTTTATATAATTAAAATCTTTATTTACATAACAACTAAGCCCACGATCGCAGTAAATTATATCACAAAATTCCTTCAGTGTACATGCGGTAAAAGTACTACAAGCGGTAATTATTCCAATTCCAGAGATAGCATCGATGCAGAAGATAAATTTAGATTAATCACTGCGTTGCAGCAATCTCGATCCGATATATAAATTAGAGCAACTGCGTCGACAATTTCACGACTTGACACGCGATTTCTACTTCCCCCATGAGATTACCTAAATTGCCGGATGATTAAATGGCGCGCGTCTGCGGCTCGTGCTGTGCGAGGTACATAATGTATACCTACTTATAAATCGAATGCATTCGAGGGCATGGTGAAAACCACTTAACGAATGTGACATTTGCCCAAAAACGAAGTAATTAATGTATCTTCGGGTCGACATTAATCAAAATCGGATGTCATCAGGTGAAGAGGAGGTTCCAAATTGTTTCTCAAGATGTCAACTTGATTGCTCGATGTGATGATTAATTTCGAATGATCCGTGAAATGTTTGGTCAGGTGGATGGCACATCTCAGCACTTCACAGTTGATATGCCAGGCATTCTGTCAGTGACTATGTGCAATGTTTATTGAGAGGAACAATGTTAGAAGCTCCTTGGCACAGTGCGCAAAGTGTTACAAAAATAGCCGATCAAATTTTGTACAGCTGCATTCCGAAAACTACAAAGCAGATCATTCCTTCTGGTACAAGTTTAGATATCGAGAAAAATTGCTTCCAATGGCTGCCAGTCACCTAAGCGAGTGACGTTAATCGGAAATCGCTAGTAGATATTTCGTTTAACACAAATAGCCAACGAGCTTACATCTCATTTACCAGTTCGAAGTACTCGTACATTGAAGGCGGCGCACGATGGGAACAGGATTTTATCGTTTTCTTTTTGTATGTTGTTTGGCGAATGCAAAAATTTAGATGCATTTGCACGTATAATGTCCGAGTTCGAATCAATCGCTCAATCGAATTGAATCAGTGTCAATCAGAGTCAATAAGCACACAAACATACAAATCGTGCTGTGTAGGTAGGAATTTTGTATCCGTTCGGTTAATTCACTAATTTCATTTGACAACGAATTCTCTGCTCACAGAACAAAGAGGTCGATGCATGTTGTTAACTTGGTCGAAATCACATTCCTTGGCTGTTAGTGCTGTTTTCAGATTGTACATGTGCTGTCACTGTTCATGAATAGAATACTTGACTCTAAAATTAAAAAAAAAAAATAGCAATGCAAGTGAATTAAGAAGAAATTTATTTGAGTGATGAATTTCGATATATTTTAGAGCACCCGCATACCACCTAGTCACTACATATGTACATACCTACTCCTACGGAAATGTTTAGAGTAAGGAGAGAAAACACTTTCGAGGAAAGTTATTGGGAACCGAACAATAATTTGTTTCGTGACCATGCATGTCCTTGAATGTTCTTCATTTTAAGGGTATTCATCAAAATAATTTTTTTCTTCCAAAACACAAAATCACTACCTCCCAATACCACTACTACCTCAAATCCCTAGTATGTCGATTCTTAGTGGCAGGTGACTTCAGCGTTAGGCACACAGACTGGGGCTCAAGACTAATAACTAAAAAAGGTAATAACCTACTGGACGCAATCAATGCAAACAACTGTAAGCACATTAGTACCGGGGAACCCACCTACTGGCCAGATAGGACCTCATTGACTTTGGCATCGTCGAAAATATCTACACAAACAGCATAAAAATTAAATCCTCCTTCGATCGTTCATCAAACCATTCTCCTATAATAATAGAATACTCTACTCACCTCGAGAGGATAACAGAATCTGCTAAACTGTACAATTCTAAAACTGACTCGGATACTTTTCGCCAATATATACACACTAACTCATCCACTAGCATCCCCCTTAAAACACAAAACGACATTGAAAGAGCCATAATATACTTTACTTACTTACTTACTTAGGTGGCGCTACAGTCAGAGGTGGACCTGGGCCTCAACCAACAAAACCCTCCAGCCAGCCCGGTTATGAGCCAGCTGCCTCCAGTTGCGCACGCCAAGTTGGATGAGGTCCCTCTCCACTTGTTTGCGCCAGCTTCCGCGAGGTCGCCCTCTACTGCGCCGTCCATCCGGGGTGGTTTCGAAGACTTTCCGGGCTGGTTCGTTGGGCTCCATCCACTCTACATGACTAAGCCATCTTAGTCGTTGTATATGAACTCTTCTGGCTAAGTCGATGTCATTATAAAGGCCGTATAATTCGACATTGTATCTTCTCATCCACTCGCCGTCTATGCAGACGGGACCAAAGATCACTCGAAGAACTTTTCTCTCGAAGTAAAAAAGGGCATCTTCATCCGATTTTGATAAAGCTAATGCCTCTGCACCATACAGAAGGACTGGGATGATTAGCGTCTTATAAAGAGTTACCTTGGTAGTTCGGGATAGGGCTTTGCTACTCAATTGCCTTCTTAGCCCATAGAAACAACGATTAGCAAGAGTAATTCTTCGTTTGATCTCCCCACTGGTGTCATTTGCGGAGTCCACCATAGAGCCTAGGTAAAAGACAAAGTCTTTTACTACCTCAAAATTATATCTGTCTATTGTGGCGTTCTGTCCAAAACGCCGATGTTGGGTGTCCTTTTTTGTAGACAGCATATATTTTGTTTTGCCTTCATTGATCGCTAAACCCATCTTTGCTGCCTCGGTCTCAATATTCGCAAACGCCCCCCTGACGGCCCGCTGAGTTCTTCTTCTTAGGCGAGTAGTTGTACAGACTTGTAAAAGATTGTACCTTCGGTGTTGATTTGTGAATTTCGTACAATTCTTTTAAGTACTATGTTAAAGAGATCGCATGATAGCGCGTCACCTTGTCTAAGACCTTTCCTGACATTGAACGGTTCGGTGGTGTTCTTTCCGACTTTGATGGAGCAACGAGAGTTCTCCATCGTCATCCTGCATAAACGGATAAGTTTGGCAGGGATGCCAACACTCAACATGGCTCTATATAACTCGTCTCTATACACGCTATCATAGGCAACTTTGAAATCGATGGAAAGGTGGTGCGTATCGATTTCATATGAATGGGTTTTTTCCAAGATCTGCCATAGTGTGAATATTTGGTCAATGGTGGATTTACCGGGCCTGAAACCGCACTGATAAGGACCTATCAGGTTGTTAACGATCGGTTTTAGGCGTTCACATAATACGGCAGATAAGATCTTATATGCGATGTTGAGAAGACTTATACCTCTGTAGTTGGCGCAATTCAGAGGGTCTCCTTTCTTCAGAATCGGGCAAACGTTGCTGAGGTTTCATTCGTCGGGCATGCAATCTTCCAACCAGATTTTAAAGATGAGCTGGTACATGCTCCTTACTAGCTCAACACCTCTTGCCAGCTTTGTTGGAATTAAGTTTAGATATCGCTATCCTCACTTTATTTGGATCGGGTTGAAGGGAATCTTGGCTATCATCGTCACTGTTGAATGGTTCATTCTGCCTGACAGCGGAATATTGGACATCATCGCCGTTTAGCAGTCTGCAGAAGTGTTCCTTCCATATCCTCAGCACCGACTGCGATTCTACTATTATGTTACCAATAATATTAATATACTTTAATGATACTATAAACGAGGGGGCATACAGAGCAACGTCATTCAAAACTAATACTTACCAAGAGGAAACTAAGGAAAAGGTGGCAGATGACTCGAACACCAAACGACAAGACCCAGTTAAACAAGATAACCAAAGAACCCAAACGAAAATTAAAAGAGATCCAGGAAACTAACCTGGCGAACTATTTAAAAAAATCTTACCCCAACATCTGAGACAAATTATTCACTATGGAAGGCTACAAGATACACAGCAAACAAGACAAAACATCTCCTACCACTCAAGAAACTGGACAACACGTGGACTAGAAATAATTTTGACAAAGCATCAATCCTCGCCAAGTACTTCGAGGCTACCTTCACCAACACGGATGGCGATAAAGACTCAGCAATACGGTGGGTCAATAAGTTTTGCTTCAAATCGACTTGGAATCGATCCAGCAGCTCTGCGTAATATGCGCCGGTGATCGCTTTACCCTTTTCAAGGTAATCGATGTGAATAACACCGCGCGCATCCCAAAAAACTGTCGCCGTGACCTTGTTTGCTGACAAACCCGCCTTGGCCTTCTTCGGCTTCGATTCACAAGGAGAAGTCCATTGTTTTGACCGTTCCTTGGTTTCTGGTGTATTGTGGTGAATCCAGGTTTCATCCACCGTTGCGAAACGGCGCAAAAACTCAGCCGAATTTTTCTGGAACATCGCCAAACACACCTTTGAAGTTGTCAAACGAATGCGTTTGTTGTCAATTGTGAGCAAACGCGGCACCCATCTTGCGGGTGCATGAGCCATGTGGTCCATGTGATAAGCCTGTGGCCTCTTTAAGCTCGAGCACTTTCACTCGCCGATCGTCCATTATCAAACCATGAATTTTGTCGACCATTTCTGGTGTGGTGTCCTCAATTGAGCGACCAGAACGTTCGGCGTCACTTATGCTTGAACGAACCGAAATTTAGTAAACCAGTGGTGAACGGTTCCAATCGATGGTGAAGAATCCCCATAATATTTGTCATGCTTTTGTTTGGTTTGCGTGATAGTTTTCTCTCGCAAAAAATAGTGTTTAAAAAAATGCTAGTAGGCGTCTATATAAAATGGCTGCCACAACAAAACTATTTGACAGATCTGTCTGAAAATTTGGGTGCGTTCTTTTGAAAGATGATTCTTGACAAAAAAAAAATAAATTTAAGGTGACGACACAATTTGTGTTAATTTTCAGGGACTTATTGACCCACCCTCGTACATCAACCCCATTCCAAACTGTAACCGAAAGTTCTCTATTAGAATTCCTAGCAGGGCGGAATGGGATGAGGGAAGAGTCTGTTTTGAGAACGAACTGGCCATCTTTACCGACGGATCCAAAATGACTGCCGGTACTGGTGCCTGCGTCTACTGTGAGCCTCGAAACACACATCGCTCGTTTAGACTTAAGGATGGCTGCAGTGTATTTCAAGCCGAAATTGCTGCAATAAAACAAGCTGTGGATATGATTATTGAGGAAGATATTTCAGGGCAAATAATCAGCATCTATGTTGATAGCCAAGCGGCCATTAAGGCGTTAGTCAACATCACTAAGATCCAAGCTCGTAAAAAATTGTAAAAAACGATTGGATGTTATCTCAGCGGCCAACACGGTGACCCTGTGCTGGGTACCGGGCCACATGGATATCTCCGGTAACAAAAAAGCGGACGAACTAGCCAGAGAGGGTTCGCTTATAAGCCCTTCGCGGGCCCTTTCCGAGGCTAGTGTACCGCTTAGCACCCTATACAGGGAGATATACATCGAGTCTAATGAGGAAGCTAATGAACGCTGGTGTCGATTAGATACATGCGCTACAGCCAAATCATTATGGCCAGTCTACGACAAAAAGAGATCTAACTAAGTCAGACAGGACACTGTGTGATAGGTAATCACGCAGCACGGCTAGGGTTACCTCATAACGACTACTATAGAAGCTGCAGGGACGTAGAGGAAATAGAATCCGATTAACATCTCCTCTGGCTATCAAAAGAAGTCGTGTTTTTTTTGCAGATACTTCTTTTCAAAGCTGGATGAGCTAGGCAGCATTGAGCTAAGAAAACTCCTGAGATTCATACATTTATCTGGGTGGTTTAGCCTAGCGGTCGAAGATTGAAATTTCTAGGTTCCTAGGGTTCTAAATATTGGAAACAAAGGACTCGTAGTGGACTAAGTGAGCTGGTGAAAACCCTGTCAACAAGGGCACCCAGTTACATAACCTAATCTATGTTGTGTTGTGCGTCAAAAACCCGTCGACAGCGACTTACAAATTTCAATTTTATTTCTATGACAGAAATTGCTTTTATTGCCGCTTAGCTTTCAATGAAAGGTAATATCAGAGTGTGATAGTGCCATGCCATGCAACCTATGGTCATTGCCAGGACCTCAGCTTGGAAAACGCTGCTGTAGTCAAGAAGTCTGATTGAACTGGATAGTCCGAGAACTTCGGAGTAGAATCCCTCCATCCGTGATTCGTTGATTCGTTGACTGGTAGTTGGTAGATTTTCGTGGCACTCTTCTCTACTGGAGAAAGAAGTTACGAATGGTCTTACAAAATGCAGTCGGTGAGTTGTGTAGCCTGTGTATATGTCATTGCCCGTAGACTGGGTTTCCAGCTACCAATTTGCGTTTAAAACTTGTTTGAAATTAAAAGACAGATAGTCGCATTACCTGAATACATAAACACATTCCTAATTAGATACAATACCATAAAATCTAGCTTACTCGTTCTATAAAAAAAAAAAACTATTTGAAAAAAGCCACCGACAAGAGTAATCCATTTCTTATTGTCTGCCGTACAAAGGTATACGTAAATACGAATTATGAAGCCCAGTCCACCACGGAGGAGGACCTCTGAGCAGTTAAATAAATGTCCAAAGTTATCCCTTGCTAGTTTTTTGTTTATCTTGTAGGACATCTCATAAATGAGTGTACAAAAGTTTATTTCACCCGAAATGTGTTCCTATTGTGTCGCAATTATGCATGCATAGGTACGAGTACCTGTGGGAAGGGTGCTGCTCTTTCCAAACTGAATCTTAATCGAAACGCCCTCGACATGGTGCTTGAAGTAGTTTGCAAAAGGATTACGCACACTGAAAGGTTAAGTAGTTTTCTCTTTTTCAGCCGCCTGAATTCGACTTTTACACAGAAACAAACGTAAAATGGTGGGGCTAAAATTCTTTGCCATTCACATTGTTGCACAGAAAACGTAAAAAATACATAAATACCGGATGTCGTCCAATTGTTCTCCTTCTGCATTAGAATTTCGTTATCCTCGAGCAAAGTTAGCAAAAACTTTGCATTGTTATCTGGCAGAAGTCAAGGCCTAACTTCACAGTGTTTTTTGTTTTATTATTTTCCACTCTGTGTGTGTCTCCTTGACGATAGGAAGGTGCGGGAGAGAAAACGAAGTGCAAAAGTTAAAATACTGCACAACAACCGAGGAACATATCGAACGAAGAAAAAATTTCAAAGTGAGATAATGGCCATATAATTCTCCAGCACCATTCCTCAGAGCCTTGGAACCGGTGTTCTGATTGTTTTTGCCCTGCTTATCGGTATCTGGAAACGCCACCAATTTATTCCGAAACATGCTACTTTGTGGGCATCGATTTGATCGCACGAAACAAACGACTACCTTCTATTGAATGTGTGTACGAGTATGTGAGCCCAACCCGGGGGAAGGTATTGCATGAGTTTAAAAGCAATGGCTACTCTCATCATTGGGTTCCAATATAGCTGCTCCTCGCGTAACCACCACCACTTTGAGGATTCCAGATCCAGATCCATCGTCTGCACATAATGAAGCATACATACGAGTATGTATACCGCAAACGAAGATTCTGGTTGGGCAATAACGAAACAATCGAAAGGACTACGGCTATGACGGTGGCGGCGGTGTTGAAGATGATGATTATGGTGAATCGGAAGGAGACCTGTCAACGAGTGTAAATATCAGAAGCAGCAGCGAGTGAGGAGTTGGCCATATTCTGTGCGGAGAAAATGTACAAGACCTAAGGCGCCAACGCCAGGACCCTTAATTTATCTTGCACGTCATGTTGCTACAATGGCTTCCCCGGATGCGATATTATACGCGAGTATTTCGCTATCGTAATCGCATTATTTTTGCTGTTTGTTAGTTTCTCATTGTCTTCACTGTCGAGATGGTCGGAATTGTTTCTCTTCCCTGAGTTTATTGTATTTTCCTTTTAATAAATAATTATCTTGCCCCTTTTGTACGAGTACATAGATGCAAGTAAAAAGATAATTTATTGACGTCAAAGAAAAGTAGCGGATCTGTGATTAATTATTGCAAATAAAAGGAACTGTCTCTATGTCTGTCTGTTTATACGAACGCACTAATGTTTTGACCTATGACACCTAATTTAGATGCTTAAAAGCAGATTAACAAAGGCTTTCCTTTGCGTGAGGTGTGTTATCAATGAGAACACGGTTAAGTTCGCTGCTAATAAATGCATTGCTGTCCGGGGAAGGAACTTACCCACTCTGCGATCGGATGCGATCAGCATTGTCGAGATTTGTCAAAGTAAGGAGTTAAAATAATTCTGTCTACCGTAAATATTCCGTACGAGTATTCCTGGTTACTTGAATGAATTGGTGGTGCTCAGACATGAAAGCGATACATTGCACTTTAATCTTAACGAAACGCAAATGTGGAATAAGTTCATTCTCTAGACATCGATGTCCAAAGTGCGCAGCTGATATTGACAGATGGAGTGTTACGTCGTGTCACCACTTTCAAAACAAGACATTGGATGTTAAATGATTGTCGGTCATTGTGTTGACGACATGTGTTGAGAGAGCAATGGAACTTTCAACTTTAAGAGTCCGGGTTTCAAACTCGACAAAATACCGCGTTTGCGGGTTCAATACAACGTTTCGATCGTTATTTTTAGCAAAAAGCATCGGCCAGATATCCTTTGTTTTTTTTTGTTACTCCTAAGGATGTGCAATCTTCTAAAGATACCAATAGCTTGGGCACGATTCGTAAAGCTGAATAATCGATGAAAGGAATACGCCTACGTACTAACCCTACTTACTTCGCGTGGCTGGTTAGCCATTTATGCTCTTCTTTCCCCGTTTGCGTTTGCCGTCTGGGCTTGGTTTTAACTGCTGCTCTTCCTGACTCTATCCAATCGCCGAAGTTCATACTGCAATCTCTTTCACCGCATCCCATATTGCGCTCGATGTTATCGTAAGGTTTACAATATTCTTGGGAGTTGGTGTCTCCAATTCTTTCCTCTAGTTCTCTGCGCTCTATATGGAAACGTGGGCACTGGAAAAAATACGTGCTCTCTGGCCTCTCCGCAATTTAAACAGATATGAGGTTCATCGAGCCTAAACCTGTTCAGATACGCTCGAAAGCAATCATGTCCGGTTAGGAGCTGGCTGAGGTAGAAATCTACTTCTCCGTGGTGCCAGTCCATCTTCCCTTCGATGACTGGTTCCATCTCTCTTGCTATGTTCTCATTCTTCGCTGTTTTTCTTTCAGCTTGATATCTTTAACTGAAGGTCGGGGTTCCTGACGTTTGGCATCGTAGGTCCTTTGAAATTCGCCAGCCAAGATATCTGCTGGTAGCATTCCCGCGATAACTCATATAACATCACCTGATATCATCAGTAGAACTTAATTAGGTTATATCTATCGACTCAAGGAAGACCGTGTGGAGCAAATTGGATGAATCTGCTGAACAGCATCAATTCGAAGGGAATGGGTATCGTGATTTGGTCCAACAAATGTAGAAAAGGCAGATTTCGTGACATAAGGGTTGGAGAATTCCTTAGATCAGCGTATAATGTAATGTTATCAATATGACAACGAAAATTTTGTTCTCTGTCACAGATTACACCTAAATCACGCAATAAAGAGGAAAGGACAGGCTCTTCACAGTTCAGATAGGATCTAGGGACTGACTGGTGGTAGACGCTTACGAGTAATGGCTTGGCATTTGCTGACATTGAGCTCAAGGACATTTTTTTGGTACCAGGCTGAATCGTTGTTCAAATCAGCTTGGAGTGGGCGAGAGTCAGCCTGGAGATTTTCATGTCATGTCTGCGTAGACAGATAAATAAAAGTTGTCGATGATACAGTGTCGATGATACGTACGTTGTTAATAGACTAAATGAAAATCAGAGGACCAAGATGGCTACCTTGAGGGACTCCGGATGTGGCTATAAAGGGGTCGGAGACAGATCATCTAAAGAGGACTTTGTATTGCCGTTGTTTAAGATAGCATTTGATCCACGCAATTAATCCGCGTTGAAAGCCAAGAGTTTTAAGTTTCGAAAGGATGATTCCGTGCGAAATCTTATTGAAGGCTTTACTAAAATCGGTGGCAATTACATCGACTTCTTTGCCATCCTCTAATGCCCTTGAGAAATCCATGTTGATTGGGAAAAAATTTCGTAAATTTCGTTCTTGTGACTTTTATTGTGAAAGACGATTATATATGAGCTCTTCCAAAGCATAGGAAAGACTACCTGCAGTATAGAGAGGGTAGGGAATCGGTACCGGGAGCCATGGATACATCAATTGTGGTTAATTAAGTTTGGGCACAGTTTCTCATGTAGGAGAAGTAATTACGATCAACTTCGAGCACGTGGTTGTTAAACGATTGGCGTTGAGAAGTGGAAAAATCCTTTGGCGTCGGAAATTAAGCTATGTTGCATGTGATCTAGATATTCAAGATAAAGAAGTTCGCAGGTTTCGGAAAAGTGGGTGTGTGGGCGTGGAGGTGGAACCGGTGAAAAAAAAATTAAAAGAATGACTTACAGAAAAGTGATACACTTTCCATATGTTCAACTCTGGTTAATAACTTGATCAACTCTGCGGACTGGGAAAACTTACTGAATGAAACAGATGTAGAAATATTGTACACAATGCAGCAAATATACCAGAAGGCAACTGTAATAAATAAAAATAAGAATCGAGCCCATAAGCTCCGGATAAACCTAAGGAAAAATGCAACCGAAGAGATAAGTTGTATCGTAGGTGGAAAAACAATCGCCTCAACCAGACCTAAGAAAAGCAATACAAACAATTTTGAAATCTTGTAAACTGTAACTAAAATAAATTTGCTTAATCGAAATCCGACCCCTGAAAGACGTGGAGACTTATAAATGAAATAATGGGAAGAAATAAACAATCTTTAGATGACACTTTGTTGAAAATACAGGGTCTTCCAATAGGGACTTTCGAAATTTGACAGTTGATAGCGGCCATATTGTGGAAGCTACATCTGTCAAAATGGCTGTCATTTATTCAGCCTGTTTTGTCAAATCACCATGGACGGACATAGCGTTCAATATCGCGTGTAAATAATAAAATTGTTTTATCAAAATGGGTGTTCTGTTCGAGCAACGTTCCGCACGCTTCGCCCATTTTACGGTTGCCATAATCGTCCTTTCGAGAGGACTATTCGCAGTGTGGTGAATAAATTTTAGTCCACTGGTTCAGTAAACGATCAATTAATACCCGTACGTCGACGAAACGCAAGATCTGCCGAAAACATAGCCGCTGTCCGTGAGAGTGTGCAGCAGAATCCGAGGCAGTCGATTTCGCGTCGCTCAGAAAAACTCGGCCTTTCGTAGACCACAACTTGGCGAATTTTGCGTCGTGACTTGGGCCTGCATCCGTACAAAATTCAACTGACCCAGGAGCTGAAGGTAAACGACCATAGACAACGACGTGTGTTCGTTGAATGAGCTCTGGAGCAGTTGGAAAATGACCCTAATTTTCATTGAAAAATCATCTTCAGCGATGAGGCCCACTTCTGGATGAATGGGTGCGTCAAGAAATGGAATTGACGAATTTGGTATGATACCAATCCACATGTGATCCTAAAGCGTTCAATGCATCCCGAAAAAGTCACTGTTTGGTGTGGATTTTGGGCTGGCAGCGTCATCGGTCAATATTTCTTTGAGAACGACGTTGGCCAGGCCATCACCGTCAACGGTGAGCGCTGTAGGTCGATGATTACCAACTTCTTTTGGCCTGAATTGGATTATATGGACACCAACGACATGTGGTTTCAACAGGATGGCGCTACGTGCCACACAGGTCACGCCACATTGGAAATTCTGCACTAGCGATTCCAGGGCTTGGTCATCTCACGTGGAGGTAATGTGAACTGGCCACTGAGATCGTGCGATTTGACCCCGTTAGTCTTTTTCTTGTGGTGTTTTCTGAAGTTGAAGGTCTATGCGAATAAGCCACAAACCACAGCCGCCCTCAAAGCCAACATAACCCATGCCATCGGTCAAATTCAGCCTGATTTATGCACCAGAGTCATGGAAAATTTGACATTTCGGATGCGCGCCACCCAGAGAGCCCGCGGCGGATATTTGAACGATGTTATATTCCGTACATAATGGCATCGGTAGGCCTTTCAAATGAATGAAAACTTTCGATGTCGTCTCACACACACTTTGTTTTATTTAAATTTAAAGATAGGAAGCGCTTAATGAAATACCCTTTACTTCGTCACATGGAGATAGGTTTACGCTTACAAATGAGTACGCGAAATATTTTGCAAAAGAAGGCTCAGATATAATTCACAAATCACTCACCGCACACTATCACAGCCAGACAATATTCGTCCACTCAAACTACAGACCTATCTCCATACTATCAGTCGTGGATAAATGTTTGGAACAAGTTGTGGTTAAAAGACTGTGGGACTTTTTGGAAAAAAAATAATACATCCAAACCAGTATGGATACCAAAAAAAATAAAAGTACAAATAAATTGCTTGGAGAATTTTCAAACATAATAAATCAAAGCTTAAACAGAAACCACCTCGTCCTCTTCCTTTTTTTAGATTTCAGTAAAGCGTTTGATACTCTCAACCACGAAAAACTAATAGCAGTCTTAAACAGAACTGGAATCAGAGGGGTTGCAGAACTATCTACGCAATACTCGTAGGAATTTCATACTTAAGATTAGATCTAAATGTAGTCAAGAAGAGATTGTTAAACATGGGGTACCACAAGGCTCAAAGCTGGGACCAATCCTCTTTATTCTTTATACAAAGAATTTTTGCGAGTACCAAAAAGAAGTAAGGCGTTCCAAGATGCAAAACTGGGAACTGATAAAAATATCAGATATGAAAACGAGAGTTGCACTAAAACGTTGGCGCAAGATATCGAGGTTGTTGAGGAATTCAAGTACCTAGGTGTAACTACTCGTATCGATAACAGCTTCAGATGGGATAATCAAAGTAAAAAAATAAGATCCGAAATAAAAACCGCAATTTTTGGAATGCTGTAGGTATTCTACGATGCAGGTTTACTATGCACTTTGTGTTTTGGTTTGGGGTAACGCAGCAACCGGATACATAGATGACTTACGAGTACAAAGACTCCAAAATGCTGACTCCAAAATGCTGACTCCTAAAAAAAAAACGACCTGGAGGCGAAGATTTTAAAGTGCTGAGTGTGGAAAAAGACGCGCTCAAAATCTTTTCCATATTCCTAGTTTCTACAATGGTAAAAGACAATTAGACAAAACGTAATACCTAAAATAATGAATAATATACCACTGAACCTAAAAAATGTTCCTACCATCAATTTGAGAAAAAAAATTTGGCTTATTACAAGCTACAACTAACTTTAGGCTAATACTTAAAACTAAAACTTAAAACTAAGACTTAAAGCTAAGGAGAATGGTGAAGGAGTTCGTCTTTGAGGCAGGGAGTGCTGAGGTTACTCGTAAAATCAAACTGGGTGAGGTTAGAGTTCACTTTTCGCAGCATATGGGAAATTGGTTCATTAGATCCATATAAAGTGCGGTGGGACGGTAGATAGAAAAGACGAGGGCATCGTAAATTTCGTGGATTGGTATTGAAGAAAATTGAATTACAAAGAGATGTGCAATCGACAGAGCATGGAAGAAGTCGATGAATGAAAAGAATGTCTGCAACATCTCTGCGTTTCCGTAGAGTAATCAGGTTGATGAGGTTGAGGCGGTCTTGGTAGGAAGGCAAGATAAATGGATGGTTCCAAGGAAGACCTCGAAGGGCAAATCGAAGAAATCGACGTTGAACATTCTCGATTCTGGTCACATCAACTTGCTGAAAGGGTGACCACGCTTGACTAGCGTATTTAAGTAGGGGGCGAACAAGGATTATGTAGATGGATCTGGTAACGTAAGGGTCGAAGAATTCTTTGAACCATCGTTTGACAAAGCCAAGTGATGAGTTAGCTTTACGAATTATCTCATCAATATGTGAACGGAAATTTAGTTCCCTCTCGTACAATATTCCAAGATCACGGAGACATTGAACGATGGATATAAGTTGACCATGGAGAAGGTAAAGGCGGGTGGAGAACACGTGGTGCTTATGCGATAAGGTAATGGATTGGCATTTGGCGATATTGAGCTCTAAGCGATTTTGTAGGCACCAGTTCGAAAAACTATCAAGGTCTTGTTGCAGGAGACAGTAGTCATGTGGTGAAGAGATGGCTTTGAAAAATTTGGTATCATCAGCGTACAGAGAGAGGGAAGAGTGTTTAATAACCCTCTCGACATCGTTTATGGTTAGAATGAAGAGAAGGGGACCTAGATGGCTGCCTTGCGGAACACCAGAGGTGGCCAAGAAAGGAGTCGATTAGACGGATCTGAAGCGAACTCTGTAAGAACGGTTTTCCAGGTAAGAAGATATTCATTTTAACAATATGGGTTCGAAACCGAGGGCAGACAATTTGAAGATTGTTAAGTTATGAGATATCTTATCAAAGACCTTACTAAAATCAGTTGCAATAGCTTTGCCATTCTCTAAGGCAGACAGGGCGAAAGATACGAATTCGACTATCTACCTTTCAGAAAGCCGTGTTGGGTGGGCGAGATAAGAGACTTGCACTTAAAGCTTAAGACTTCGTATAAGATACTTTCGAAAAGTTTAGGTAGATGAGAAAATTTAGCAATGGGGCGATAGTTTGTTACTTCGTTCTTTGATCCCTTTTTGTGTATAGGGGTTATGAAAGAGGTCTTCCAAATCTGAGGTAATTTTTCTAGTGATAGAGACAAACGGCAGAGATGAGAGAGGGTGAGGGAGAGAATGGAAGAGCATTTTTTTTTTAGAAAAATGGCAGGGAGACCAACTTGGACGGGTGAGAATTCATCATTAAGATTTTGTAGTAGATTTTGTGTAGATTTTTTAAGATGAGATGCGATGAAGATGAGAGAATTAAACATTTCTCTGTAAAAAATTGTGAGGGCTTCGTTTAAGGATAAGTTAGTAAACTTAAAGGAACATCTACTCAGATAGGCATTTATTTTGCGGAAATTAGCTTTATGAAAGTCGTAAGAAATGTGAAATGCAGGAGGTGTAGATTGAAGTGGAGAATTGAGGAAAAGTGAAAGAAGAAGGGGAGGATGAAAGTTATCAATAGTTGACAGAGTTAGGGGACAAAGCGAGACTGAGGAGTTAACGGGATCAGTTGTGAATATAAGGTCTAATTGCCTTCCCATGTAATTTAACACATTACTAACTTGACATAGACTTGAACCAGTTAGCCGATCTATGAAGAGACATTCCTTAGTGGAGTTGGCATTTGAAAAGGACTCCACTGCAGCAGAGGTAGATTATAGTCGCCAAAAATAAGGATGTCATCGAGGGATTAATTATTTGATCAATCGCGTCTATAGCATAGATTCGATAGATTGATTTGGTAGAATGTAACAACATACAACGTACAGAGATCGGTATGGAAAAGTTTTTTTTTATTGTAACAAAGTCGACCTTAGAAGAGGAAGAAATGGCAATGAGCTTCTCTCATTCATTATGGATGGCCAATAGCACGCCTCGAGAGGGGGAGTCAACCAAGGGTTGGGTAGGGTCGTCGTCTCGAAAAACATTAAAAGTAGGGGGGAATAATTCTTGGCTCTTTAGAGAGTATAGATATCGAAAGGGAGAGCATGGGATTGCGCAAAATTAAAAATCTCGTGGAACTTGATATAGATTTTCTTGAGAAACCATGACGCATGTTTTGGTTTTACCCTCATAGCAGACTGAGTCAGATTTGTCATGAAGATACACGAGAAAGAGACGTATATTCCCGTAAACCTTTTTTTCTCTTAGCCTGGAGAGTGCATAACGACATTCTGTGGTGTCAATGGTTTATTGTGTCAGTTTAACTAGAGGAGGTAAAAGCGGATCAAGACTGGGAGCGGTGGAGGAAGAGATTGAAGAGGAAGGTGTATTAGATGAGACATTAGATGTGGGGTTCAGAATATGAGAGCTAATAAAGTTAGGGTATTTGGCTCCAGTTGTGAGGTTGAAATTAGGGCAAGAATTGGTGGTGGGAGTAGGTGGCGCGGAGGGTTGTAGCGGTTGAGAGGAGCCAAGAAAGGAGTCGATAAGTTGGGTTTGTCAGATTCGGGTCGGGAGTTGGAAACAGGTTTTGGATGCTTATTACTAATCTTAGATTTATTTACAGTCTTATCATTAGTCATAGATTTAATGCAGAGTTTGTCGGTCAATTTGCTGATGCGCATCTTACCAAGCTTGATGTCAGTACCAGTAGAGCTTTGAAATATCCATTCGTATCGAAACGGTAAAATTGAATTTAAAATTTCGATTACTCTTGGATGGCAGGAGCATTAAGCATTGGTTGATGGTAATACCAAATCTCTGTTTGAAAAATTTTGTAATCCATGGGACATCAGCGTAGTGAGGGGCGCCTTTGATGAGGAAGGTGGTGAACATCTGGTTCTCCAACCTTAGCTTGTCCAATCTGCGCTGCCACTCATAAGGTGTCCATGTAGTGCCAAACTGTTTGATATGAGTGTTTAATATAGAAAGAAACAAGACAGTTTTCAGCATCTGATGAGTAGATCAGGTCGAGTTGTCTACCTTGGGTGGGCTGGGAAGGGCGAATGTAGCAGCAGAAGATATAGATGTTGCGCCCAGATATACTTATTTTGACATAAATGAACTCAAAATTAGCGATGTTAAACTTTAGTCGAGGCGATTGTGTATTGGCAAATGAACTCCGCAACCAGGGGAATCGTCGTCTTTCTCAATTCCATCGTCCGGGAAAAGAATAAAGACTGAGGTAAATAGTTCGTTGATATTGTAATCGCAAGACAGATAGTTTATTTATTTAGCTTAGCTTAATTAAAGCAGAACTTAAAAACTACACTAAAACTAGACTATTACTAAATACAACTTAAGACTAAGGCTAAGTACTTAAAAACTAAACTTAAAACTAAAACTAAAGTGATTAGGGCGGAGGAGTGGAACTGAAATTCTGGAGGGCGTTTCTGAGTGCAAATCTGTGCCAAACGTAGCATTCTAGACATTGGCTCGTTACAGCCATAATTGGTGCGATGAAAATGAAGACGAAAGATGGATAGATGTTAAGGAAGATCATTTGGAGCAGATTAGGGCAGTCGATGTTTCCTGCTAACAGCTGATGTACAAAGAGTATATCAGCAATTTCTTGACGTATTTCAAGTGGCTGTACGTTAATTAATTTCAAACGATTCTCATAGGGGGGTAGTTTATGCCTGTCAGACCAAGGAAGACCGCGAAGAGCAAAACGGATGAACCTGCGTTGAACAGCCTCTATATAGGGGGACCATACTTGGCTAGCATATTCGGGGATTGGCCGAACAAATGTGAAGTAGAGAGATTTCGTGACGTAGGGGTTCAAGAATTCTTTAGATCAGCGTTTTACGAAACCGAGCGCAGAGTTGGCTCTGCTAATAATGTTATCAATATGCCAGCGAAAATTTAGTTCTCTGTCGTAGAAAACACCCAAATCGCGTAATAAAGTTACAGAAGGGACAGGCTCGTCAGAGATGAAATAGGATCTAGGGGCTGGAAGACGCTTTCGGGAACATGTAATAGCTTGACTTTTGTTGACGTTGAGCTCAAGAAAAATTTTTTGACACCAGCTTGAAAAGTTGTTCAAGTCAGATTGAAGTGGGCAAGAGTCTGCGGGGTTTAATATGTTTCATGTCATCAGCGTAGATGGATAGATAAGAGTCTTTGATGATGAAGTCAACGTCGTTAATTGAGAAAATGAAAATCACGGGTCCAAGATGGCTACCTTGAGGGACCCCGGAAATGACTTTAATGGGATCGGATACAGCCGATCTAAATAGTATTTTGTATTGACGTTCCTGAAGGTAGGATTTAATCCACCCAATGAAACTCAGTCGGAAGCCAAGGGATTTGAGTTTAAAAATAATGATTCTGTGCGAGATTTTATCGAAGGCCTTACTAAAATCTGCGGCAATTACATCAACTTCTTTGCCATCCTCTAATGCACACAGAGTGCTAGATACGAATTCCGTTAAGTTGGTAGTTGTTGGACTTCCCTTAAGAAATCCGTGCTGGTTAGGAGAAAAGATAGACTTACAATGGAAGAACATTGTATCATAAACAATGCTTTCAAAGAGCTTAGGAACGCAGGAGAGTTTAGAAATGGGCCGGTAGTTGGAGATTTCATTCTTCGGACACTTTTTGTGAAAGGGAATTATGTAAGAGCTTTTCCAAAGTTTGGGGAAAACTCCTTGTGCAAAAGACATTTGGAAGAGAACCATGAGGGGTTGGGCCAGATGGTTCAAGCAATTTTTCACTACTATTGAAGGGATACCATCAGGACCAGGAGAGTATTCGTTCTTGAGTGTTTTTTTATCTTTTCTTTCATGTGTTCCACGGTTATGTCAATGGAGACTAACGAGGTTTGGGCACAGCTTTTCATGTAGGAGAAGTATTCAAGATCAACTTCAAGCCCATGGTTGCAAAATGATTGGCTGTAAAAGTGAGTGACTATCTTAGGATCACCGGAGGAATTGTTAGATAATTTTAAAGTAGATGGATAGTTGTCAGATTTTCTTTTTGTGTTGATGAAGTGGAAAAATCGTTTCGGATCGGAGATCAAGGTATTCTGGATTTGGTCTAAGTATTCGAGATATAGAGATTCACAGAGCTCGGAAAAGTGGGTATATGCGTGGAGGTAATTGGAAAAGTCAGAGTGTGAACGAGATTTAAGGTACGTGTGCCAATGTTTTCTGTGGTGAACCAGGGTGGGGACGACGAGGAGTTCTTCTGGAGCACCAATGGAACAGATTGTGTGAAACAGTTGAAGATTTCGGCGTAGAACAAAGCAAGAGTAATGCAAGGATTTTCAAAAATTACATTGAAATTTACGTTACTCAAAAGGTTATTCAGTTTTATGAAGTCAGCTTTACGAAAATTAAAACTGTATGAGTTTTCAGAGTGTACAGTTTTATTACCGTTGTTGTAAAAAAATGTGAGAAATAGAGGTGGGTGGTAGCGGTCTAATTTGGAGAGAAGGTGGTTGCTCGCTGATACGACGCAGTTGTCGGCATCTGATGAGAAAATAAGGTCAAGTTGTCTACCTAAGTAGTTAGTAACGCCGCTTAACTGGTAAAGTCCGGAATCAGAGATACAGTAGATGAATAGGATCTCCTTATCTGAGGATGGATTTGTAGCGGCAAAGTGAGTCTCATCGTCAGAAAGAACCCATCGAAGATCAGGGAAATTAAAATCCCCCAAAATTATGACGACGTCGCGGGGGTCTACAATGTTAAACAGGGAATCAATCACATCTATGGCAAGTTGGTAGCATTGGATTGGTTGAGATGAGCGAATGTAGCAGGAGAAGATGTAGATGTTGCTACCAGCGATAGTTATTTTGACGCAAATGAACTCGAAATTAGCGGTATGCGAGGTTTTAAAGAGTGTGGAGTCGAGGCGATTGTGTATTGCCAAGAGAACACCGCGACCAGAGGTATTATCTTCATTTCAAGACCATCGTCCCGAAAGACATTGAAGTCTGAAGTATATAATTCGTTGTTATTATAATCACTGGACAAATTGGTTTCGTTTAGAGCAAAAACGTCGTAGGGGAGGTTTTGAGAATTAAGAAACACAGAGGAGGTTTTAGTTCGAAGACCTCTTAGGTTCTGGTAGTATATGGATAAGCAATCAGGAGGGGTTAAAAATTTGTTTAGATGGTGAGACGGGAACTGTTCAGGGGAGAAAGTAACTATTGAAGTCCGCGCGAGTTCTTTGGAGGTGGGATCTGCGTTTAGAGGTCATGTAGGGCGCGTAGGAGGTGAGATCGCTTGTTACTTGGAGAGGTGGTATATTGAAGCTCTCATGAAACTGAACGAAAATTTTCATCAAAGCATGCTCATCAATTGGGAGACCTTCCTGGGAGATTGAGACTTTGACATTGGTGTTCGTTTTTCCATCGATACAGATGGAGTCAGCTTTATCATGCAGGTATGCAAGATAAAGACGGACGTTATCGTAAATTCTACGGTCTCTTAGACGTGACATTACGTAGCGGCCGTCATCTTCGGAAACTGCAAACTGTTTTGTAAATTTGACAGTGGGAGGTAGCAGCGGATCTAAAAACCCAAATGATGCGACGGTGGAGTTAGCAGCGCTAGTGTGTGAAGAGGTGGGTAAAGTAGCGGAATTGTTAGGGGTAGTCCTAGAAGGGGCAGACGATAATGAGGGTTTTTTTTTTGGATTGCGCCAGGGATGTATAATCTTCATAGATACTAGTAGCCTGAGTGCTACTAGCATGCACAATTCGCAAACCTGAGTACTCGATGCCAGGAATACGCCTACGTACTAAACACACACCCTACACACTTCAACCACTCTCCCCGCGGGACTGCTGTTAGGTATTACTTCGCGGGGCTGGTTAGCAATTCATGCTATGCTTCTTGTACTGCTGCTTCTGATGCTTCTGTTGCTTCTGCTGCTTTTCTTAGCTTTTCTATTCTCCGCAACTCTTTTTGTAGAGTTGTTACGAAAGAACATATTGCCATCCAATTTTCTTCCAACCGTAACATATGGTCGAGGAGTAATGACGGACTTGGCAGAGTAATTCTCCATGCCGTGCAACGTGTGCAGTAAAACACTGCGTGCTCCGTATTCTCATCTTCACCTGGGAATTCCGGGCAGGATGGTGAGTTGTCGTGTCCGAATCGGTGTAGATATTTGCGGTAGCCACTGCGGCCAGACAGGAACTGCGTTAGATGGTAGTTGCAGTCTCCATGCTTTCGACTTATCCAATCTTGGATTGTCGGTATAAGTTTGTATGTCCATCTGCCTTTTGTTGTATTAGGCCAACGAGCTTGCCACATAGCTGCTGACGCTGCCCTTTCTTCAATTTTTATCACCTTGATACCAGTGGCGTCGTGATGACTCAATGCTCTTCTGTTATATATCCTCAGCATTTCATCTGCGAGAATATCGATGGGGACCATTCCAGCTATGACAAATGCAGCTTCGTCAGAGATGGTTCGAAAGCCGCTGATTGTCCGTAGCGCACAGAGTCTGTATGATGACGATAGTTTCCTTTTGGTCTCCTTCGTCCTCAGTGCCTCCGCCCAGACTGGGGCGGCATATAACAGAACTGAGGTGATAACTCTAGAGAGTAGAATCCTTCTAGCGTATCCAGGTCCACCGATGTTAGGCATGATACGCGAGAGAGCTCCCTGCATTTGCGATATTTGCGATGCTTTTTTGGTAACAAAATCAACATGCGTTTTAAACCGTAGCCTGTTGTCCAGCATTACTCCAAGGTATTTAACTGCCTCTTTCGACCTGATGGTTTGGTTACCAACCTGAAAGTTGGCAAATTCGACAGTTTTCCGGCTGGTTATAAGAACAGCTTCTGTTTTATGGTCAGCTAGTTCTAGTCCGGCGGATACTAGCCAATCTTTTATCCGGGCAATTGCTTCATTTGTAGCTGATTCTACTGCACGGATCTGTTTAGCTACTGTCACGACTGGTAACGCTAATCGTAGTACATGATGTTCCACAATAGTGGCCCTAAAACCGATCCCTGTGGGACTCCCGCAGTTACCGTTGTAGTATTTTACGCCTTCATCGGTATTGTACCTCAGCTTCCTGTTGTTGAAGTAGTTCGTCACTATCCGTAGCAGGTAATATGGCGTATCGATCCTGGCAAGTGACCTTCTAATAAACCATTGGCCATTTTCTCCTTTCTGTATCCCTCGTAGCCACCTTGAGGTGGAAAGCACATATATGGAAGACGGTGCTTACTCGTCTTGTCGCAGAGAGTTCATAGGGGTTCCTTTAACCTTTTCAGATAATGAGGGTGAAGGGTTAAGAGTGTGAGAGTGAATGAAGTAAGAGTGGCTGATGGAGTGTGTGTCCTTGGCAGCTGGAGTTTTGCTAGAAGGGGCAGGCGATGATGGTAGTGAAGGGTTAAGAGTGTGAAAGTGAATGAAGTAAGAGTGGCTGATGGAGTGTGTGTCCTTGGCAGGTGGAGTTTTGCTAGAAGGGGCAGGTGATGATGGTAGTGAAGGGTTAAGAGTGCGAGAGTGAGTGAAGTTATTTTGGCTGACGGAGGGTGTGTCTTTGGCGGCTGGAGTTTTGCTAGATGAGGAAGAGGTGACGGGAGAGTACTTAAAATCTGGAAATATGCCCATTTTGAGGGACCAATTAGTATTTTGTATTTTTATTGGATGATAGATTTCATTTAGAGCAAAAATGTCGTAGGGGAGTTAAGAAACACGGAGGAGATGGACATCTTACGTTCTGGTAAATGAACACGCATTGGGGAGAAGTTACAATAGCCTATGATTTTCTGACCAATAGTAAAGTAGGCATAATACTACTTAAGACTCCCTTAAAATTCGTAAATCAAATCTTATGTAGCAGGACCCCCTCCGAACAAAAGTCGTGGCTACGTGCCTCTGTCTCTAGTTTCAAATAAATAAATTGATTAATTAAATTGCGAGCTTTTTATTGAAATAGTTTTAATGTAAAAGCCTACATACATTTTATATCGGTGCAACATTATTACAAATCACTGCATTGCTCTCGAATAAATTCATATTGAAACATTCTTTTTCCCGTTTACAGAAAACACAAATAAAGAAAAGTATTTCATTATCCATCTGCACATGGAAGTCCTCAATACAAAATATCTCTCCGATCTACACGTAATACAATGATAATTTTGCAATTTTATAGCCAAACAGCTTGTCCACAACAAGCACTGATATCTCGGGTGCTTTGCGGCTCGAAAATAGTTAAACCGCATTCCCCTAATGACAACTGCAATGGCAACAGCAGTCATTTCGTTAAGCTTCCTTCGTATCTGTCTGCCGGCCATACTAGTCGGTCGCCCGATAGCAATTACATCTATTTCCCATGTTATATGGCCGCCATGATGCTCAATGGTGTGGCAATGGCAATAATAGCTCATCATATTAGCTAGGTCTCCTATCCAGTTATCGCAGCTATTAGACTAGTGCATCAGGCAATCGTTCGCTTCACTTAAAGATGCTCCGACACTGCGGTAAACAAGTTTTAATTTATCTTTGCCCACATAACATCCAGCATTTGTTGGCAACAACAAAAAACCCGTATAAGGCAACGCAACGAACAAGCCCCAGAGTCATACAATCTCTGCCGCACTGTCCAATGCAACGGCTGCCCAAAAACAAATCAAATCGGTAGATAGAGAAACGTTTAGGGTCCGGACCGCTGTTGGCCTGTATCTTTATATGGGTTTTTATATTATATTATTAATTTAAAGCCATGTTATCGGCCGCTTGTTCGTCTTCTCCGGTGTGTGCGCGTCAGGTAGGATTCAGAGTCCAGGTTCAGCCGCGTGGCTAACTTGTTCTCGGATACACTGTAGATGTAGTTTTCTGTTTTCTGTTTTCTGTTTTTTTTTTTTTGGTTTATCGGAGCCGCCTGTCCGTGTATGTTTTATAGCTTTGCCATCATTTCTGGGCTTTACAAGATCGCTTTGATGCGATCTCTGATTGGTGACGCTTATCATCCCAGCCGCCGACATCCACCTCATGGAGTTAGGTTCTTGTGATGCCCCATCTCCCATCCGAGTGTTTTGCCGGATATTCCGATGACGATTATGGACTGGCTGACATTGCTGAGTAATCTGGTTGTAAATTTTATTGTTTGATTGTGGTGATCGAGAGCGCTCCTCTTGGCGATCTCTTGCATTCTTAATAGAGATTCTAATGTTGGAGCGCTCGTTTTTATTAAACCACAGAATGCCATTAGATGAGACGAGTACCAGTGCGACCTCAGTATGTGCTCCTCAATTACGATGCAATGCGCCAGGTGAATGCGAGGAATGGCATGCTACTCGTATGATTTAATCCGCTAATTGCTGAGCTCTGGACACAGGTGTGGACCACCAAAGCAAATACTTTGCCCCTACCGTGTACCACCGGGTGATGGAACACTTGGCCGATGGGCAACGACGACATTGTACGAGTATCTACTTAACATTTTAGTCATGTCAGCTGAAGCAATGCCTAACAATTATACGAATTTCGGATCATGAAGCCCCAGAAATGTCTGCGAAGAAAGTCTGACTCACATGTGTAGTTTAAGTGGCCTTTTCTGCATATAATTGCTGGTTATAATTTATTTCGCTCCGTGTTTTGAGATAAACGATACTTGTTAAGATTGAAATAGTGATAATGTTTGCTGTTCGTTTGGTTTTAATGGACTGTTATTGGTGTTATCGACCATATTTGGTCGGACTTTCACTTTTGTATTCTTTTGGCATAGCTAAAACAATTTGCATTAACAAAGTTATACCATTCCTTTGCTGTGAAGTTAACACAACAATACTCGTACAATTTGTCAGAAGGTTTGAGTATTCCGAATGAAAATTGTATATGCGGCTGATACTTCAGCATTTTGGCGCAGCAATGGGGGGTGTATTTATTTATTCATTTCGTGGCAGAAAGAATGGAATACCATAAAGATTATTCGGAATCAAGTGCACGCATAACTTTAAATTAAATGCATATATTTCTAATTATTTTCACCATTTATCTGTCTCCATAAGTATTAAAACGAGCAGTGGGCTAACATCAATTGCATCGGTACTCGTATACTGTTCTCCTAGCTATAGAATAAAGAAAAATGACTTTGAAAGATATTTTACAATAGACTAATCGCGGAGGGAGATTTTAATACCAAGAATAAATATTTGGAATCTAGATTAACGAATACTGGAAGAGCATTACGAGTATATGAAGCAATTAAAGAAAGGAAAACTTACCTACTGGCCAACAGATAGGAATAAGACCCCAGATCTTGTTGACTTCTTTATAACAAAAAACATCTCTTCAAATAAAATAAATGTAGAAGAAGGATGTTATGTATCTGAAATATTCTACTACATTTACTTCTTTATTATATCGAACTAGGATTAATCTATTACTTATATATAGGGTGACCAGATAAGAACGATAGGAAAAGAAATTCAAATAAAAAAACAACAGTGTGAGATATCAAATTGATTCTGGATTTATTTTAAAACGACATTCAACCGACATGCAAGTTGAATATCTGCAAAGCGTGATTACACAGTTGTTTGACTGCCATGTTCCTTTTAGAACTAAGCTTGCAAAATGCAACATCAATCCATGGTTTACCCCAGAGATTCTCAGACTAAAAAATTAACGAGATGCTGTATACATGAAGTGGAAATATTTTAGGCTCCCTGAATTTTTCTCGTCTTATAAAGCACTAAGAAATCTTGTATGTTCAAAAATAAGGCAAGCCAAGCGTATTTCTTACAGTGAGCATCTTAACTATAAACTTCCCAGCAAGATATTATGGAAGAACTTTCGTCAGCAAGGCATTTGTGGTAAAATTGATTCAGGAGTTGATAATGTTGATCCAAATAAGCTAAACCGTGATTTCATCAAAATTCAATCGACAAACACTGGAATATCTCCGGTAATCGCACCAAGCGGATCCTTTGAATTTTCCAGGGTTGAGCAAACGGATGTTGTTAGAGCTGTCCTCAAAATAAAGTCAAAAGCTATTGGTGTTGACGGGATCCACCCCTATTTTATAAAAATGATTCTACCGTACATCCTTCCAGCAATAACTCATCTTTTCAACACAATCATAACAACATCCAATTTCCCAAAGTCCTGGAAAGCTGCAAAGATTATCCCAATTATTAAAAAGAAAGCAACACAAAGAGCCCCAGCAGAATACCGACCTATCGCAATACTTCCATACTTATCCAAAGTCTTAGAAAAAACTGTCCACTATCAAATGTCTGCTTATCTTCGACAAAACAAACTTCTTTGTATGTACCAGTCTGGTTTTCGGCAGCATTGCTTAAAGTAACGGACGATATAAGGGCAGCAACTGATAAAAACTACGTTATTTTTCTAACTTTGCTAGACTTTTCAAAGGCTTTTGACACGGTTGATCATAGGCTTCTTGTCGCAAAACTTCAAAATTTGTTTGCTTTCTCCTCATCCGCTGGAAAATTAATTTTTTCCTACCTGACAGGTCGCGTACAAGCAGTTTTCGTAAACGGTGTCCAATCCGAATTCTTAACGAGTTTCACAGGTGTCCCCCAAGGATCCATATTGGGCCCACTGCTTTTCACCATCTTTATTAATGACCTCCCGAACGTTGTTCACAACTCCGCAGTGCATATGTATGCCGACGATGTGCAACTGTACATAAGTAGTGCACGCGGTCTTATCGATAATGCTGCTTATAAACACAATGAGGATCTGAAGAATATCCTTACTTGGTCCAAGGACAATTTTTTAAGTATAAATCCAGATAAATCCAAATGCCTTGTAATCAGCAGAAATGTTCATGATTCAAATATTTTACCCCCTATTTATCTTGGAAATGCTCAAATTGAATTTGTCGACAAAGCCAAAAATCTGGGGGTTTGGTTCAGTGAAACGCTGTGCTGGGATAACCATATCTTGACGTTAATTGGCAAAATCTATGGATGTCTCCGAAATCTATCTTTATCGCAAAACTTCACACCGACAAATACAAGACTAATTTTGTCACGAACTCTACTCGTGCCCCTAATTACATACAGCTGTCAAATTTTCTGTTGCAATAACGCTATTATAACACGCAAATTAAATGTTGCATTTAATAATATAACGCGTTATGTTTTTGGGTTAAGAAGATACGACCATGTTTCCGACTATGCTATGAAAATACTTGGTTGTACACTAGAAAAGTATCTTGAGTTTTGCACAATCAAGTACTTACATAAAGTCATAACCACCAAACACAGCCTCAATACTTATACGAAAAACTAAAATTCGCACAATCACAACGTTCTTTGACGTTGGTTCCACCTCGCGTTACTTATCAGGTCTCGGAACGCCAATTCTTTATTCATGCCATTCGCCTTTGGAACGCACTTCCTCTCAGCGTAAGAAGACTCCACGACGCGAATAATTTTTGTGATACTCTCTTTCGGCATATTACGTCTGCATAAATTGCAGATACAAATAATACTATCTAATATTAAAAATTTTTCTCATTTCTCTATTGAAATTATTTTAACCTCAGAATTTAACATGAAGTTCTAACTTTAATTTTCAATTCTAATTTTAAATAATGTAATGAAAATGTCAACATTTATGCCTTAAAGACTATTAAAGTCTATTGTAAGTGTTGTTGAAAAGTTGAATAAATGAAAAAATGAAATGAAATGACATTCATGCCATTATGTATGGATTTTTTTTTTTTTTTTCGAGAGGGTGAAAATCTTCTAAAGACACTATAAGGCCCGACCGCGCGTGCTTATGGTAGTGTGAGATTTTTACTCACTAAAAACACCACTCTTCAAGATTAATACTACAACTAAGTCGACGCTTATCCAGCAGCGTTTATTTTCGCTAACGAGACTCGTGATTTTTGGAAAAAGATGTTCCTATGTAATTTAAAAGGAATGTAGCGCTTTAGACAGGTTAAATTCCAATGAAAGTTCCTGCTGTTTTCACGACCGGCATATACTATGACGCGAGGTCAAAAGGTTTTGTCCTTTGCAGACGACGAATTGAATTGTTCGCCTCAAGTAGTTGGTGAACACGATCTTTGTGTTTACAAGCAAATTTTGTTATCTCTTCGACGACGCTAGGAATTCCCAGGTCTCGATGAATATCTTCGCTACGTACGTACCACGGTGCGCTAACGATCGTTCTAAGAACTTTATTTCCAAAAGTTTGTAGGATGTGTCTATTGCTTTTCCTGGTACAATCCCGTAGTTGTAGACCATACGCCCACACTGGCTTCAGCACTTTGTTATGTAGGCTCAACTTCGAATGTTTTCCGAGTAGCCAGTACATTTGTCTGTATTTGTTTTCGAGCGATTTCCATTTAAGCTTAACATCTAGAGTCATTCCTAGATATTTTGCTTCGTTCGCGTATGGTATTTGAGCCGAGTTTAAATATACGGGTAATCTCCACTTTTTTGTAGGTAAAGTTGACGTCAGTAGATTTGCCACAATACGCCAAGAATTCGTCCAAGCGTAGACTTTATTAATAGCATGTTGCAGCTTTTCAGTTGCTGCTTCAATTGTTTCGCTCGTTGTTAATATCGCCGTGTCGTCAGCAAACTTGGCGATGACGCAGTTTCTTTCCTGCGGGGTATCACGCGTATAGAGTACATATAGAAGCGGGCCAAGGGCACTTCCTTGTGGAACTCCGGCCGCAATCTCCTCGAACTCAGAGTAATCATTTCCGTGCTTAACACGAAAAAGTCTTTCGGTGAGGTACGATTGTAAAATTAGAAAGAGTTGCCATGGCAGTAGTCGTTGCAATTTATACTCCAAACCTTCGTGCCAAACCTTATCGAAAGCTTGTGAGACGTCAAGAAATACACCACAACAAATCTTTTTTTCTTCGAGAATTTTCTCAATCAAGTCAGTTATTTTGTGGACTTGGTCGATTGTTGAAAGTTTGACCCTAAATCCAAATTGATGGTCAGGAATGAGACGTCTTTCGTTGATTATGGGTTGTAGTCGTTTTGAAAGTAGTTTTTCGAATATTTTAGAGATAACCGGCAATAGGGAAATAGGTGATGATCCTTCTCCTTCACCACTTCGAGCGTTGCGTCGCTTGTATGGCATTTAGCGCCGTCTTGTTGAAACCACAGCTCAGATATATCGATGACGTCGAGCTCTGGCCACAGAAAGTCGGTTAACATCGCTCTATACCGAGGACCATTAACGGTAATGGTGTGTCCTTCCTCATTTCGAAAGAAATAAGGTCCGATGATGCCACCGTGCCGTAAACCGCACCAAACCGTAAATCTTTGTGGATGCATTGATGCTTGGTCAAACACTTGTGGATTGTGGTTGCTCCAATAACGGCAAATTTGCTTGATGACAAAGCTGCTGAGCCAAAAATGGGTCTATGGTCGTCCGGCTTCAATTCTTGCGTCAGGACAATCTTATATGGATGCAGTCCCAAATCCAATTCAGCTGATCGGCGCTGAGTCGACATTTCTGGGTCTTCTTCGATACTGACCGCTACGGCGGTATGTTTTCTTCACTTCACACCGATCTCTGTCTGATTGATGACTTAATATCCAAAAGAGTGTACCCACACTCAAACTTTTCCACGGTGCCACGAATTGCCTGCGCACTGAAGCCATGATAATGACCGACCTCACGACGAAATTCTCGTTGCGTATTTACAATTGAGTGAAGAGAATGGTTTTGAAGCAAAATAAAGCTATTTGCTCAATAAAGCGCCTTGCATGGAGGAAAAACTTAAAGATTTTAAGCTTAAAATTGGACGTTCCCAATGCTTATGTGTGCCCTTACGTTTGTTTTGCTGTTCAACCAATAAAATTATTTCACAAAATCCAACGCCATTATCGCCATGCTATAGTCGCCTAATAAAAATAAGTTTTTTAAAAGAAACTCTTGATATTACGCAAAGTGATCCTTGATATTCACATCCCAAAAACCCTGGAGAGTTCTCCACTGTCGAAATCCTTACCCTATCCCTACGCCTACCTCAAAGGACGATGTACAGAGATGGCTCTTTATGAGGTAGTGCGATCGGTAGCAAAAACTCTTCATTATAAAGAATATACTCTTGCTACCTTCCTAGACAGGAGGAGCTTTCAACAACATTCATACTAAAGCTACTCAAGAGTCTCTCATCGAGTTAGGTGTAGAGTCTTTCCTTAGACGCTGGATAATATCCATGCTTAATACTAGAATAATCAAAGCTACACTAGATTACAGCAGTACAACTAAGATCGTAAATAGAGGAACCCCACAAGGTGGTGTTGTCTCCCCAAGCTATACGGTTAACCACTCTCACTATGTTTCAGTGCAAAATACCTAGGCACGATTCTAGATCCGAAATTTAGTTGGAAACTTAACATAGAGCAGCGGGTTAAGAAAGCAAGTGTTTCTTTCTATGCCTGCAAACAATGGGGTCTCCAGCAAAAGAAGACCATGTGGATGTACACAGCCGCTGTGCGTTCAATTCTTACCTATGGCGCCATAGTATGGTGGTCCGCCTTACATAAAAAATATATTATCAACAGAATCAAAAAAGTACAAAGATCGTCGTGTGTAGGCATCACAGGAGCATTGAGATCTTGCCCAACAGATGCTCTAAGTGTGATCCTCCATGTGATCCCCCTTGAATTCCATATTAAATTTCCAGCTGAAACTGAATGCTGGACAGCAAAGCTATATGACCATTGTGAGGTCCTGGAGACGATACCAAGTGTACTGGTGACATCTTCCACCAATTACAGGACTCCAAAGCTCGACTTCAGCAAACCGATAGGAGTCGTTAAGGGCAATTTACATCTTCACTTCCTCCAGCTAGCCAATCTCGGGTGGAACAACCTTACCAGTTGTGCCATATCAAGAAAGACATGATCCAGTTTCAACAGACCTAAATCAAATGAGGTACTAGGCAAATCAAGGCCTGATATTGCCAGAATTGTAGCCATTATTACAGGCCACTGGCCTATAGGGGACCACGCGGCCAAGCTTGGCATTCCTCACAACACTTTCTGTCGCAGTTGCAAAGACAGCAACGAGAGGGAAACTCTTTTCCACTTTCTTTGCAGTTATCCTGCCCTAGCAAGGACCAGACAACGCACGTTAGGTAAACCCATCTTTGACGATTTCAGAGAGATTGTAGAACTAATACTGTTTCTGAACTCCACGGGCTGGGTTTAATTATATTCTTCTATCTCCAATAACACATCTAAAGAAACAAGGTACACGAGTTTTTGTGGTATCAAAACGGCGCACTTAGCGCTAATTGGGTTCTGTTCTGAACTACCACTTTACCTACTTTAATATTGGAAGTAACACAAAATCTACAATGAAATGTTATATTTGTGGAGCGATTTAAAAAGATTTTAATGATCTTTGAAGAAAAAAAATACGAGTAAGTTAATAAAGATGCGATGAAATTTGGCTTGTCAATTCTGCATGCCAGGATGTTTCATATTTTATATATTTCATATTTATTGAATATATCCAACAACACTTAAAATAGACTTTAGTTATCATTAAGCAATAAATGTTGGGGATCTGCATTGCGATTGATCGGGAAACTACTGACTGCTCAAAACTTGGCTTGGGCCAGTAGCGCAACAATCAAGTTCGTGATGAAGTGCTTGCTTTACGTTCTAGTGGTGGTCCCCGGGTAACTATACGTATAAACCCTTATGCGTGTAGGCTGCACTGCACTGCAAGTGCGGGTTGTCTAGGGCCTTGATTCTAGACTAGGTAACGTGGGCTAGCAACCTGCGTTACCGAACCCTAATTGCTACAAAAACCGACACTATGCCTCGGATTAGGGATGATCACATGTTGACGACTTTTGGCTATCGTACCCGGACAAAGATAGGTTTCTGGAATGTGAAGACGCTCTTTGACTCGGGAAGTGAAGGACCTCACAATGCCAGATTCCTTCAATTGGAAAAAGAATTCATGCGATATAGACTGGACATTTTGGGGGTAAGCGAAATCGGATGGTTAGAAGCGGGTGAGTACCAGTCCCCAACGCATAACACTGTTCTACTCTATTCCGGAAGACCATCTGGAAGTCCGCGGGAATATGGAGTCGGACTGCTGCTAACACCAACAGCACGCAAAGGCCTAATTCCCTGGCAACCTTATGGTGATAGGATTATGTCGGCCAGATTCCGGACTAGAGTACGACGAGTCACCATCATACAGTGTTATGCCCCAAAGGAAGGAGAAGGAGAGCTTCTACAATCTCTTAAGCGCCGTCTTCAATACAACACCAAATGGAGACATTGTCATAGTGATGGGGGATTTGAATGCCAAGGTAGGCAACGACAACGAAGGGCTCAAACATGTAATCGGGAAGAATGAACTAGGTAACCGCAATGGCAATGGCGAAAGGTTTATGGATTTCTGCAATGCCAATCGCCTTGCTATAGGTGGCACCATGTTTGAGCACAAGACCTGCCACAAAGTCAGCTGGGTTTCCAACGACAGGCAAGCAACTTCCAATCAAATTGACCATTTTGCTATCAGCCGCCGCTTTAGAAGTAGTCTCCTGGACGTCCGAAACAGGCGAGGAGCAGATGTGGGGATAGTACGAGATCACCATCTTATGATAGCTACTCTTCAACTACGCACTGCTGCCGTTCAAAGATCCCACGACAATACAAGAATGCCCAGGTTCAACATCGATAGACTTAGTGATCCCTCAGTGCGCCAACAATTAACGGAGTACATTTCGCAAGGTGTGGAAGCAATCAGCAGCTCACTGCCCACAACCATCCAAGACCATTGGTGTGCTGTGAAATATGTTTTTTATATCTGGTGCTGAAAGAATTGTCGGTCGATCACAGGAAAGGCATAGGGCGTGGCTTTCCGAGGATACCTGGAGACGGATTGACGAACGGAAACAGCTGAAAGCTCGCATTGCAGCCGCTCCAGCAGCAAGGAGTAATGAGCTAGAGTCCCTATATCGCATGAAGATGAGAGAAGTTCAGCGTAGCGTGCGACGTGACAGGCGCAACTACATCAACGCGCTGGCTACAGAAGCAGGAAATGCTGCACGAAGGTGCGATAGTAGGACCGTCTACAGAATCACTAAAGAGCTGACAGGTGGTCGCAGCTCCAGCCAACACCCAGTGAAAAGCCTAGACGGTTCCTTACTTATTTCGGATGAGGACCAGCTTAAGAGATGGAAGGAGCATTTTTCTACGGTTTTAAACCGTGTATTCGCTAGCAATATGTTCCCAAATCAGAATGAGGTGTCCGACGTAAGAAATACCCGAATACGCACCGCGCCTCCCAGTAAGGATGAGATCACTACCGCGATCAAAGCACTTAAAACCAACAAGGTGGTCGGACTTGACGGTATTCCCGCAGACCTCTTATGAGCAGCGCCAACAACATCGGCTGAGCTTCTGCTTCCACTTATAGAGAGAGCTTGGGAAGCCGAGAGCTTTCCTGACGAGTGGAAAAAGGGAATGATCGTCAAGCTTCCTAAGAAAGGTAGTTTAATGGAGTGCGGAAACTGGAGAGGTATCTGCGTGCTGCCTGCTGTAGCTAAGATAATAGCTAAAATCATCCTGGAGCGAATCAAACAACATCTCGAAGACACACTCTATGCCGAACAAGCAGGTTTCCGCTCTGGATCCTCCTGTGTCGACCACATCAACACCTTGCGGATTATCATCGAATAGTGCGTTGAATATCGATCGCCATTTCACCTGCTGTTCATCGATTTTGAGAAGGCGTTCGATAGTGTTAACAGGGAGTTTATTTGGCATGCCTTACGCAGGAGAGGTATACCTGATAAATTAAAAACATGCGAAGGGTCCAAATGTCACGTTCTGCATTTTTGAGATCCAAAGTGGGGTAAGACAAGGCTGCATTGTTTCACCAGTATTATTCCTATTGGTGATTAGCGATGTGCTTCGTGCAGCTTTGTCGACGGGAAACGGAGGAATTCGATGGACTCTTACATCCCAACTTAAACATCTTGACTACGCTGACGACGTATGCTTACTCTCTCATAGAATTATGGACCTTCACCAAATGACAGCAGATGTGGAGAGGGAGGCTGGCGTCGTCGGGCTGAAAATTAATACCGCAAAAACTAAAATTATCAGTCTTGGAACGAACTCATCGGCTCAAATATGCATTGCTGGACAACCGGTAGAGAGAGTAGAGTATTTCCAGTATCTTGGGAGTATTGTCTCGACCGATGGTGGAACCGAACTGGATATAGCCAACAAAATCGCCAAAGCAAAGTCCGCCTTCGGGATGTTGTCCAAAATATGGCGAAGCAATGCAATCAGTTTGAACACCAAGCTAAGACTGTTCCGCTCCAACGTTGAATCCGTGCTGTTATAAGGATGCAGCACGTGGAGAGTGACCACTGCTATCACCAGAAAGCCTGCGCAACATCTTAAGGATTTTCTGGCCCAATCGTATCTCTAACGAACATCTTTATGAGAGAACGGGTCAGGAACCAATAGGCACAACCATCCAACGACGGAAGTGGCAGTGGATTGGTCACACGCTCCGAAAGGGTGACAGCTCCATAGCGAACCATGCTATGCAATGGAACCCCTTAACTCAGGACGGCAGAAGACCTGGTGGTCCAAGGAGAACATGGCGCAGAGCAGTCGAGAAGGAAGCACGGCTGTTGGGGAAAAGCTGGGGAGAGCTGAGACCGTACACGATGGCGCGTAGGCGTAGTCGAGGCCCTAGGACCCTCAAGAGGATATAGGACATAGGTAAGTAAAAATAAATGTTTCAAATATTTAAATTTACTTAGAATTAAGGTTTTTGTTTAAAATTTAGTATGAGCTGGTGTTTTAACAAAGAAAATGTATGAAGAAAAAATAAAGTAAGAAGTAAAAAAGAAAATTTAAAATCAAAGCAAAATGATAATTAGTTAACCTAGAGGGTATTTTCTGTAACTATGTGCCTGCAAGGTGCCGAAAAAGAGTATCACCAAAATTGTTTGCGTTGTAGAGCCTTCTCACGCTGAGAGGGAGTGCATTCCAGAGGCGAATGGCATCAACATAGAATTGGTGTTCCGAGACCTGGTATGTAACACGCGGCGAAATCAGACTCAAGCAGCGGTTTGAATAAGGGGCTGTTTAGTTGTTATGATTTTATTTTTTTTATTTTGAATAGTCAAGATACTTGTCTAATGTACAACCAAGAATCTTATTAGAGTGAGTAGAAAATTGTTAATGCAACTTGTAGCTTCCGTTGTATGAGCGCGCTATTACAGCAAAAAATTTCACAGCTGTACGATATTAATGGTACAAGCAGCGATCTTGCTAACATTAGCTTAGTATTTGTTGGTGTGTAGCTCCGCGAGGGTGTAAGATTCCTGAGACAGCCATAAATTTTACCGATTGAGGTCCGAGTATGGTTATCCCAACACAATGTTGTGCTAAACCAGACACCTAGATTTTTAGCTTTGTGGACGAATTCAATTTCCGTATTCCCAAGATAGGCAGGAGGTATCAAGATCATTTCTACAATCGTAATGAATTCCCTTCAGACCAAGTAAGAATTTTAGTAAGATCTTCATTGTGTTTCTGTGCAGAATCTTCGACGAGACCGAGCTCGCTATTTATGTACAGTTGAACATCATCCGCACAGTGTTTGGAAGATCGTTGATAAATATTGTAAAAAGCAATGGGCCCAAAATGGAGCCTTGAGGGACACCAGCTGAAGTTGCGAGGAACTCGGATTGGATATCATTTACGAAAACTGCTTGTTTACGACCCGTGAGGTGGGACAGAATGAAATTTGCCGCGGATGAGGAGAAAGCAAACGACGTTCTCAGTTTTTTTTACAAGGAGCCCATGGTTAACAGTGTCGAATGCCTTGGAAAAGTCTAGTAATGTCAGAAAAGTGAAATAGTCTTTATCAATCGCTGTCCGTCCTCGTATGTCATCTGTTACCTTTAGCAATGCTGAAGTGCAACTATAATGCTGTCTAAAATCGGATTGATACGAACAGAGCAGTTTGTTTTGTCGAAGATAGGCAGACAGTTGAAAGTGAACAGACTTTTCCAAAACCTTAGACAAATATGGGAGAATTGCGATGGGTCGATATTCTGCAGGTGCACTGCTGGTTGCTTTCTTTTTTAGGATAGGAATGATCTTTGCAGCTTTCAAAGACTTCGGAAATGTGGATGTGGCTATGATAGTATTAAAGATGTGTGTTCGTTTCGTTTCGTTTTTAGTGCATTTTTATTTTCGGAATTTATGAACTCTTAACAGCTAGACACAAAAAACGCTTAAAACTAGCTTAACTAACTTAACTATGTTATATACTAACTTAATGGCCCTATGCGGGCGCTCTAAGCTAAACCTAATGCTTAAACTATGTCTTTCGACGTAACATAACTTAAAATATTTATTAAATCTATACTTACAAATATTGAGAAACTAAGAAAAAATTTTTCAGCAAAAACTTAGTATATGAATTGAATTTTTTATCTATATATAAAACTTATAAACTACCTAAAAACTACTTATTCTAAGGTACGTGATTAAACACGCAAATTTTTTTTTTCGATATACATATATATGTACATATACATAGATATATTGTATACCTTCCCATATACATATAGTATACATACATACATACACATGTATAAGGTTTTTTTTATTTTTTATTGTTTTTTTTTTTTTTTTTTTTTTTATCTTAAAGCTACTTAAACTGACCTTAAAAACTATGTAAGCCGGCCAGGCTATAAAAGCTATACCGACTTTGCCCCTTCGGAGACTAACCCGAATCAAAAGGAAACGACGAGGGAGTTCCCTCTCCGTCCCCGAGCCACCAGAATTTCTGGTGCTGTCTCACTACATCTGCCAAATCACGGCTTGATACCGCTCTACTAAACCGGAGACGCTCCGTGGTGCTGTGCGCGACGTGTCGGTCGTAGTTAAGTCGCCTGTCCGCAGCATTTCGGGCAACATGGTAGATTAGCGGCAACGCTACCCTATCCTGTATCAGACCTTCCCTATCTAAATATAGGAACGCCTCTGGGGGGATGAAGCCGTTAAGACGCACATTCTTGTGATACAAATCATTGGGGTAGTATGCCCCGGAGATCAGGTTATTCACCGAGGACATTGCACTTACAGTGTGCCTTCGAATCATATTAATCAGGAAATTATCCACTCTGTTTATGTTCGCCCTATTATACAGGACCTTATTAGAATAGAATTTTATGTACTGGGACTCTGGTGTTCTGTACAACTGAAGACAAGCCCTAAGGCAAGCCCTCTCAAACACCCGAATCCTTTCCATCCAGCTTGCTCCCACGTTGAACCACACGGGACATCCATATACGAGCATGGGCCGAATAAGGGCCATGTAGCAGATTACCTTCACCCTTGCGTCGAGTTGGCTGCTATAAAACAGTCTCTTTGTAAGGGCAAAAGCACCTCTGGCTCTGACCAGAGCAGCATCTATATTTTTGTTAAAATATAGATATTGATCTAGCCAAATCCCAAGGTATCTAACCACACTTCGACTCGTTAGTGGCTGCCCGTGCTGTCCCACGATTAAGAACTTTCGCCAATTCTTTCTGGTATCCCTGGAGGCCCCAGATAACGACGTTCTAAACAGAATAGTCTCTGTCTTCTGGAAGTTGATCTTCAGCTTCCAGTCGTCGCAGTATATCCTGATCTTATCGAAATCACGCTGCAAGAGTATTGCAATGACCTCGATCTTTGGCCCTGACCTATACGCGATCAAGTCGTCTGCATACGCAATAGCATGGGGAAGAGATCCTACGAGATCACTCGTGTAAATGTTATGCACCTTGTTGTAGACCGTTTTTGATTTCGAACGTCCCAGCAGAAGTCACATTGCCATTTTTCACAATGAACTGTCTACTGGTGAGCATATTACAGAGCATGTACAGCAGTGGTTTACTTATACCCAGCCTGTTCAACTTGTAGAAGAGTCCTTCTAGCCATACGGTATCGAACGGCTTCTCCAAGTCAACCAGGCAGGCACCCGTGCATTGTTTCTTACTTTTGTTCCATTGTATATCAGATACCAGTTTAGACGCGGCATGTACAGTCTCATGACCCGCCTTGAAACCGAATTGGTTATCCGGAACTATATGCATGTCCTCAACCCACTTAGTCAGGGCTCTATTGACCACTTTTTCGAATACCTTGCTGATGTTCGGAAGGAGACTTATCGACCGGAGATTCGCCGGATTGGATGTATCTTTACCTCTTTTGGGAATAGGCTGTACCACTGCTGTTTTCCAATGCGCTGGATAATGTGCACTATTCAGCGCATTGTTAAACAGAGTGGTGTAAATGTCCACCGCTTCTAGAGGGAGATGTCGAAGCACAATGTTCGACACTCCGTCAATTCCCACTGATTTCTTCTTTCTCAATGATGCGAAGATCGTTTGGAGTTCTACCTTCGATACGTACGGGGAGTGAACCATTTCATTGGCAACGACATTATTTGCCATGTTATCGTCATTGAACTCGGTAAAACCTATGTTCTCTGATCGCCAGTGCTCTATATCATTTCGAAGGTAGACGTTGTGCACAAGGACTCGACTTTCCAGGTCGTGGTTCGGGCAAATGCTATCATTCACCTTGTACACTTCCTGGAAAGTCGCTCCTATAGCCTCTACTTTCTCCTGGGGATCTTCGATCATGAAAAAATTGTCATCATCGACAGCGTTCCCGGGATCTATGCCTGCTGTTATTAGTATTTGTTCGTTGTTCGTCGTTCGAGGGATCTTAAGACACGGAAGGTCGTTTTGATTATTCCTCCGAAAAATTTTATTTATTTGCGGGAACATACTCGGGTTGTTGGATTTTACTGCCCGAATTTTGTTGTTCCAATGCAGATTTACAGAGAGTCTGTAATTTTCTCTAATTAACTGTTGGAGATTTTTAATCAACGACTTCAGTGTCCTAACCTCCGAGTTTTGTCTGTCCGTAAACTGTCTGTACAAGGTTTTGAGTCTTGACAGAAGTCTACTTTTTTGTTGGTGTAGTGCGTCGATTGTTGCATTGCGGAATATGTCTGCGTTGTCAGTGTGTTGATAACGAGGTATCGTACTGTCCATCGTTCGTTTGATTGTCTCGTCCATTTGTCTTAGGTACCTGTCGATCTTCTCGTTTGACAGGTTCCTATTGGACGGTGGGTGGAGCGAATTCAAGGAGAGTGTTCTTGTCATAGCTCTGGAGAAGCGTGTCCAACGCATCCTACTGTAATTGTAGGGGTACGTTTGAACAAACTCGCCCAATTCCGCAATTTCGTTGGGAATTGTAATTTCGGCACTGAGTCCGCAATGGCCACTGTCATACACAAAAGTGTGTAGGCAGTTTCTCGTTTGTCGGTTCGTGTTGGTCAGTTGTAACCGTACATCGAACAGCATAAGATCCAGATAGGAGCCGCTTCTAGGATACGACGGGCTATCTGTAGCTATCAAATCGAGTCTATACTCGACATTGTGTTGACCCCACCAATTGAATAGTAGGTTCCCCCTAGAATTTGGTATGTTATTTCCCCAATCGCTGTGTTTGGCGTTTAAATCTCCGGCAATGAGGAAATAATTCTCCTCCGACTCCAGCCTTAGACATCGAAAAAGTGTCTCGAGCTCTGTAATAAATGACGTAGTTTGAGTAGAACCAGATGCGTAGATCGCGACCATGTACATCCTCTTTCCACTACGGAGAGCAATGCACACGATACATGCTTCCAGCTCCTGGAATCTCCGCACTTCACCGCTGTACACGGCCTTATGTCGCAAGTCTTTGTGAATGAAGATCGCAACACCTCCTCCTTGAGTAGAGTCGGATCGGTCTCTTCTTATAATATTGTATTTATTATGGCTCAGTTTGTGTTTCTGGGATAGCTTAGTTTCGCTAACCAAAAGCACATCAGGGCTTTGATCTTCTAACAACTTAAAAAGTACGGTTCTTCGCTCGATCCTTATCAGTGAATTCACATTCACCGCAAGGATCTTTAAGGGTTTCTCCGCCATCGTATCCATTACGACTGGAGGTGCGCTAGGCCCGGCAGAAATGCGTAGATCTGGTCCACCCGTTTCGCCTGCTCTTGTAACTGCCGCTGAAGCTGGTTCATTTGCCCTTGAATAGAGAGCAAAATAGTCAGCAAATCATTCTGAGCCTCAGGTGCTTTAGGCACTGGGGCCTGTGCGGCAACCTTCGGTTGTTGTTGTACCGTGTTTCTCCGGCCTGACGCCATTTGGGCGTAGGTCCATTGGGGAGTAACGGCTGGTGTTTGACTAGAAACAGGTGGACGCTTGACTTCGACTTTCTGCTGACGAGCCAGGTTTACTTTTTTCATGTACTGGAACTTAGGACAACCCCGATAGTTTGCGGTGTGTCCCGAGTTCCCACATAGTGCACACGAGAGTTGGCCTTTATCTGCCGCCCCACCTTACCCAGGGAACATTCCTCTGCTTTGTGGTTCTTTCCACACTTTACGCATCGAGGCTGCATTTCGCAGTTCGACGCGGCGTGCCCGAACCTTTGGCACCAAACATAAAGATGTGTGTTATTGCAGGAAGGATGTACGGTAAAATTATTTTTATGAAATGAGGGTGGACAACAGCTTTCTACTTAATATTGAGGATAGCTCTAACAACATCGGTTTGCTCAACTCTGGTAAATTCAAAAGAGCCGCTAGATTCAATTAAAGGAGATGTGCTAGTATTTGATATCGATTGTATTTTAACAAAATCTTGATTCAGCTGGTTTGGATCGACGTTATCAAGCGTAGTATCCGTTTTACCACTTATACCTTGTTGACGAAGGTTCTTCTACAATGTTTTATTTGGAAGTTTATAATTAAGGTGCTCGCTAAAAAAAACTTCGCTTGATCTTCGTACACACAAGGTTTCTTAGAATTGTGAAAGATTCGAAAAGTTCTGGGAGCCGGACAAATTTCCATATCCGATATGCGCCGTCACGTTGGTTTTTGAGTCTAAAAATTTCAGATGTAAACCACGGATTGCTGTTGTATTTTGCAAGCTTGGTTCTTAGAGGAACATGAAAATCAAACAATTAGTTAACCACACTTGTGCGTCAGGAGATATTTCGGAGAAAATTGGCAGCCAGTTAACATACTACAGGTCTCGCTCCAGGATGTTCGGCTGTATACTTTTAAAGTCTCGACAGGAGTATTTTGATGGCTCTTTACAACATGCGAAGTCGAAAGAGGCAAATAGTAGATCATACTTGGAAAAGGCGGGAGCAGAAACTTGGCTGTAAAAGGCATCCTGAGCATCAATGGCAAAAAATAAGTCAAGGAGGGTGCTGCTTGCGCTAGTGAAATGTGTCGGAGTAGATGAATTTAAAAGATCGAGGTTTAGTGTTTTTAGCATCTCAGTTAGATAAAACGAGTTTGCGCTATCCAATATATTGCAATTAAAATCGCCACAGACAATGGTTTTTCAGAAAGAGGATGAATTGTTTACTAGGAAGGAATACAGCTGCGAAAAATCCATGTAACTGTAAGGTCGATATACGACACCAAGTAGGTATTTCCTACCCACACTCATAAGCTGTATGAAATAATACTCAATGGGGCTGCCAGGAGAAGAGGTTACAATTATCTTGACAGGCAATTCCATACGTACGTAGATGCATTCTTCATCTTGCTTACAAGATTCCGTTAAAGAAATGGCAGCTAAGAACGCTTTCAGAAAAAAATACTCTAAAAGAAATAAAAACTGAGCTCCAAGAAAAGTTTAAAACAAAACTAGGAGTCATTGTTGATGTACCCATACATGGTTTCGGGTAACAATCCAGAAGTAGTTGCTGAAATAACTGGTGTTGATGTGCAACTTATTTTTAGACTAAAAGTCATATTAGAAGTACTTTCTAGTGGATTGGAAATAGATCCCATAAAATTTGAAGCATTTGCATACGATACGGCTAAGTTGTATGTTGAGCTCTATCCGTGGCATCCCATGACTACAAGGATGCACAAAATTCATCAAAATTCATCATGGATCAGAAGTTATTCGAAATGCTCTCCTACCGATTGGGCAGCTATCCGAAGAAGCACCAGAAGCACGGAACAAGCATTTCAGGTTGTACCGGTTAAATTTTACGAGAAAGTTTTATAGGACGGAGTGCAACATGGATGTTCTTAACAGGTTTAAAAAACATTATTAGCAGTCAGAAATAATAAGTAATTCTGTTTTCCATACTATCTGTAAGTTACTTTTACGCTCGGATCATCTAATAACAAGTTAGTTTACAAAAGAAGCTTTAGAAATGTTGATTCCCGGAATTCCTGGGTCATTATCTTTACAAAATTTTGACGAGACTACAATATCCAATGAAAGTGAAGATGAAGAAACAGATGAGGAATGTATTGATTGTAAATAATGTAAAATTGCATATGTAAATCATGATTTAGCTCAAAATTTATAGCCCAAAAAGTAGTGACATATAATAAGACTGACGAGCAGACTGACAGACAGCCGCATCGACATGATACTTTTTTTTTTGGATTGCGCCAGGGATGTGTAATCTTCATAGATACTAATATCCTGAGTGCTACTAGCATGCACGATTCGCAAACCCGAGTAATCGATGCCAGGAATACGCCTACGTACTAAACACACACCCTACACACTTCAACCACTCTCACCGCGGGACTGTCGTTAGGTATTACTTCGCGGGGCTTGTTAGCAGTTTATGCTATGCTTCTTGTGTCAGCTTCTTCCGCTGATTCAGTTGCTCTTCTTAGCTTTTCTATTCTCCGCAGCACTTTTTGTAGAGTTGTTACGAAGGATAATATTGCCATCTAATTCTCTTCCGACCGTAACATATGGTCGAGGAGTAACGGACTTGGCAGAGAAATTCTCCATGCCGTGAAACGTGTGCAGTAAAACACTGCGTGCTCCGTATCTTCATCTTCACCTGGGCATTCCGGGCAGGATGGTGAGTTGTCGTGTCCGAATCAGTGTAGATATTTGCGGTACCCACCGTGGCCAGACAGGAACTGCGTTAGATGGTAGTTGCAGTCTCCATGCTTTCGACTTATCCAATCTTGGATTGTCGGTATAAGTTTGTATGTCCATCTGCCTTTTGTTGTATTAGGCCAACGAGCTTGCCACATAACTGCTGACGCTGCCCTTTCTTCAATTTTTATCACCTTGATACCAGTGGCGTCGTGATGACTCAATGTTCTTCTGTTATATATCCTCAGCATTTCATCTGCAAGAATATCGATGGGGACCTTTCCAGCTATGACAAATGCAGCTTCGTCAGAGATGGTTCGAAAGCCGCTGATTGTCCGTAGCGCACAGAGTCTGTATGATGACGATAGTCCCCTTTTGGTTTCCTTCGTCCTCAGTGCCTTCGCCCAGACTGGGGCGGCATATAACAGAATTGAGGTGATAACTTTAGAGAGTAGAATCCTTCTAGCGTACCCAGGTCCACCGATGTTAGGCATGATACGCGAGAGAGCTCCCTGCATTTGCGATGCTTTTTTGGTAACAAAGTCAACATGCGTTTTGAACTGTAGCCTGCTGTCCAGTATTACTACAAGGTATTTAATTGCCTCTTTCGACCTGATGGTTTGGTTACCAACCTGAAAGTTGTCAAATTCGACGGTTTTCCGGTTGGTTATAAGAACAGCTTCTGTTTTATGGTCAGCTAGTTCTAGTCCGGCGGATATTAGCCAATCTTTTATCCGGGCAATTGCTTCATTTGTAGCTGATTCTACTGCACGGATCTGTTTAGCTACTGTCACGACTGCAATGTCATCGGCGAATCCAATTATCGTTACTCCCCCAGGTAGTGCTCCGTCGTACATGATGTTCCACTCCCGCAGTTACGTTGTAGTATTTTACCCCTTCATCGGTATTGTACTTCAGCTTTCTGTTGTTGAAGTAGTTCGTCACTATCCGTAGCAGGTATAATGGCGTATCCATCCTGGCAGTGCGGCCAGTTCGCAGAGTTAAATGCGTTTTTAACGTCCAGCGTTACTACGGCACAATACTCCTTTGTGCCGTAGAGCCACCTATCTCCTTCGATGGCACCTTTGGCTGGATTTTTTGAGAGAATGCCCCAAGTGACAATGTAGAATGTATGTACCAACCTCCATTTCATACACCGTATCTATTCGACTTGGATAATTTTAAGGCAGAACTATTTACACGACCAACATAATTCGATTCACCTTTCGTTAGGTGGTTCTTAAGTTAGGCACATCTTATCCGCACTCCATTTGATATAGATCATTTTTAAGTGGGACTACTAACGTGTCAAGACAAACATCGTAACTTTTGTCATTTCCCAGGAGAGTCATTTAAAGTTTTACTCGAATCGTTTTAATCATACAGCATGATGTAAGGTATATGCGGGAATGTCAACGCAATAAGAATACCTCGCTAAACAAATAACAACCATTGAGCTAGACATGACTATCCATACCGCAAAAGGAACTACACCGGGAAATGACAAAATAACGTACAATATGGTATAACATTGCGATGAAAAATTAAAAACAAGAATATGTGCTCTATATAACAATATTATAAATACTGGTAACTTCCCACATGATTGGAAGAGACCGCAACTTAGGCCCATCCACAAACAAACGCGGATATGTCATCCATTCGAAGAATATCGGCCTATATCACTTCTCCCAGTTCTCTCCAAAATATTTGAGAAAATCATTGCGAGAAGTATCAGTTTGGAAATCGAGAAAAAAGATATATCCTGCACAACACGCTTTCAGGCCAAATAGAGGTGTCCAAAGCCTCTGACATCTTTTAGAGGTAAAACTAGCTGAAAACCTATCTATGCGGAAACTATGTTGTGTTATAATGTCGGCGGACCTTGAAAAGGCTTTTGACAGGGTGATATTTATCTCAGCTATCAGACAACTTCATTCATAGGGAGTCCCAAAATATATCTTAAAAATTATCATTTGATTTATGCCAGGAAGAACATTTCAGGTAAATGTCCACGGCTTTATGTCTTCCACAGTTCAACTGAAGAACGGCGTTCCACAAATTTCACCACTATCGGTAATTATATACAATGCCTATATCGATTCACTGATACGAGTACGTCAACTTGCTAGCCCCAGATATGACTTAGATTTTATCGGCGTCTATGCAGACAACATCCTTACACTAGCTTCTGGAGATCCAAACCATGTTAAACAACTGTTGGAAACAACTGACTCTGCAAATCCGTCAATGGGCGCAAGAAAGAGGTGCTTCTGTTCCACCAAATAAAATCAAACCCATCCACATTTGCAGAAAAAGAAAATGTATGTGATCTTCTCTGACCCTGCGTAATGTTACAATTTCACTCAAAAGAGAACTAAGGATACTTGGTATATATTTTTCTGGAAACATGAAATGGAATTCACAAATAAAAAAAGCAATTAATCAACTTAAATTACGCAACAATGCGCTTAAAATGGTTTGCTCCAAACGGAAAGGCCCCATATTGAAACGGCCATCCGATTAGCTAAAACTTTGGTAGAGGACTCTCTCCAACATGGCTTGACAACCTTTATGTGGACTACCAAAAAAAACATTGAAAATATCAACGCTGCAATCAACCAATGCTTTCGCACGGCAACAGGTGCCCTAAAAACATCGCCAATAATAGCACTTCGAAGAGAAGCTGGTTATTTATCCTTTGAACACCTTGGAAAGAAAAAATCAGTAGCACTTACATCCAAGGCTCTGGCAAATCGATTGCATCCACTTCATAAGGCAACTAAAGAATCACTTTGGATGCGAAAACTTCGGAAGGGCACTTCTTCTGCGATAAGGAACATGACGTCTTTACTATCAACCACTGGAGTATGTCTTCCAAGGTCATTTACAACCAATGACTCGTCAATATTTAATCCTCCACCACCCTGGAAAAGAAGTACTTCGTTAATCAATATCAGCTTGGCAAATCACAAGAAAAAAGATACATCGGATCGACAATTTAAAGCGCTTCACAATGAGATGCTATACTGATGGGTCGTTCAAAGATTCCAACTCGTCATACGCAATAGTTGAACTAATATGCAAGAAAGAAATAGAAACAATCCAAACTGCTACCCGAACTGACTGGAAGTTATATATCGGAACTAACAGCAATCCAGAAATGTCTATCTTTCACCAAAGAGTTACCTGGAAAGAAACTAATATTCACAAACAATCTCAGTATACTAAATGGCCTTAGAAGTGAGTTAAATAAATGTCCGTCCTTGGAAAACATTAGAAGTGTACTAAACATCTACAAAGATACCTTTTTGGCTTGGGTACATGGGCACGTACGCATCAAGGGCAATCAAGATGCTGACACCGCATCGAAAGAAACATTTACCTTTCCATTTACAGTAGAAATACCAAATTCTCTTTGGACAATTCAAAAAACTTTTACAGCACTGTTAGATAAAGAGATAGCTGCCTCGTGAGAAAATAGCCAAACATTTTTGAGTACATACCAGACCCCATACAATACAAATCTAACCAGGGAAAATTGCATTAAACTACCTCGCATGAGGCTAGGGAAAACGCTTTTCACAAGCAGGCACTACTACACCAAAGAGGCTCCAGAAAAATGTAACTTTTGTAATGTGGAATTATCAGTCCGGCATACTCTACTTACCTGTCCTGTACCGAAAATAATTAAAGACGACGGCGATGATCCAAACAATGAATAACAACTTGTTGAATTACTAAACCCAAACAACCCTGAGTCAATCCAGAACATAAAACAAGCCACAACACTCCACCATAAATTTAGTGATATTTAACAAATCTGTTAATTACAAAATATTGTAGATTTTTGAATATCTAATTTATTTCTTTTTCCATTATATCCTTAAGCTCTGTTTTTCCTTATTCTCCTTTGTACTATTTCTAACGATTGTTTTTTTTTTTTTTTTTTTTATTGTGTTTAACTCTGAAAACGACTTCAAATGGCCTTGTTGCCCTGAAGTCTTCAATGTAAATAGTTTATAAATTAATTTGTAAATTATTTAGATAAATAAATAAATAAATAAATATGCGGGAAAATGGCATTGCGCGGTAGTTACGTGAGATAGAGACTTAATTTGTATACCCAAGCACGGTAAATATAAAAGCCTTCGCTCTGACCAACATTTTAAGATTGTTCTGCATTGTAGTGACGATATGTACATACAAATCAAATTTTATCAAAATGTGTCTTGTAGTTCTAGAGAGAGCGGTATGAGAACCGACGTGAAACAAAAAAATGTTTGATTGGCCTTTCCCTTTCTAATGCGACCAAAGCTGGATTAACGAGAGAGCAAAATTAGGATACAATTCAAATAATGTAATGTCTCCTAAAGACACTAATAGCCCGGGCTACCAGCAAACCACCCCGCGGGACCGTCGTTAGGTATTACTTTGCGAGACTGGTTATTATCTGCGTTTGCCGTTTTGGCTCTTCTTATTCTTTCGACTCTTCTCAGCTCATTCTGTACGCCCATGAAGGAAAAGGTCTCCAGCCAATCGTCCCCTGATCTCGTCATAAGACTTATTAAAAGCTGTGGGCTTGGCAGGTTCATTCTTCCCTCTACAAAGTGCGTGCAATTGAACACAGAAACACAGCAGAGCCTGTATTCAGGCGAGAGCTTCCTTCTTGTTTACTTCATTGTGAGTGCCCTCGCCCAAATCGGGGCAGCATATAGAAGGATTGGGTTTACCACTCTTCATAGCAGGCTCCTCCTCTCGCCCACCGATGTTCGGTAGCATACGAGGCAGTGCTGACTGCATCTGTGACGCCTTTTTACTTGAATACTCGACATGCATTACTCCTAAGTATTTTATTGCCTCTTTAAACCTGATTGTCTGGCTCCCATCCCGGAAATTTACACAGTCTTTTGATTGGTTGTTAGGACAGCCTCAGTCTTGTAGCCAGCTAGCTCTAGCCCGGTAGACTCAAGCCAATTTTTGAGCTTGGAGAGTGCTTCACCCGTGATAGACTCTATGTCGTGGATATGTTTGGCCACAGTAACCACGGCGTAACCACCTTAACTCCTTGTGGCAGCGTTAGTCGCAGGACTGTGTCATAAGAATGCAAGGTGAAAAGTTATCGGCCTGACGCAGAGATTGCCTTCCAATCAGCAAAAATTTATGTTTCCTGCCTGGGTGCACTTCTCATTAGTTCGTATGACAAGTTTCAACTTGTTCTCTCAAGTAGTTTCTTTACATGAATTTTTGCAGTAGACGTCTTGCGTGTTTTTCGTTAAAATGGATAAACTTGAATATCGTGTGATGATAAAATTGTTCGCTTTGGATGTGTTAACCCCTAAGAAAATTCATCCAAAATTGACAAAAGTTTTCGGAGACTCTACTCCTTTCATGTCAACCGTTAAAAAATGGGCAGCTGAATTTAAACGTGGTCGCACGTCCCTCGAAGATGACCCCAACCACACCCGAAATCATCGAAAAAGTGCGAGTGAAGGTGAGTGAGATAGCTGAGGCTGTGTGTATATCGGAAGAGAGGGTGCGAAACATCTTGCACAAAAACTTAAGGATGCGAAAGCTCTGCGCAAGATGGGTGCCGCATTTGCTGAATGCCGATCAAAAGCAAATGCGCAAACGATTTTCGCGGCAATCTTTGGACCGATTCAATAGGGATCCGACCGATTTTGTGCGGCGATTTGTCACCATGGATGAGACATGGCTCCACCACAATACGCCAGAAATGAAACAGCAGTCGAAGCAGTGGGTGGAAGCCGGTGGTTCAGCGCCAAAGAAAGCGAAGTCGATCGCATCTGCCGGAAAGGTCATGGCCAGTGTGTTTTGGCATGCGAAAGGGATCCTGTTAATTGATTATCTTGAGAAAGGCAGAACAATTACAGGCGAATATTACTCCAACCGTCTTGACCAGCTGGATGCCAAAATTCGCGAGAAGAGGCCTGGCTTGAAGAGTAAAAAATCATCTTTCACCATGACAATGCACCTGTACACAAGTGTGCGTTGGCGATGGGAAAACTGCGGGATTTGGGGTGCGATTTGTTCGGACTTCCCCCATATTCACCTGATTTGGCACCCTCAGACATCCATCTGTTCCCAAACTTGAAGAAATTTGGACCAAGTGTGTTGAAGTCAAGGGAGATTATGTAGAAAAATAAAATCATTTTTTAACTGAAAATCGTAGTCTTTCATTGTCAGGCCGAGAACTTTTCACGTTGCCATCGTACATTATGTTCCACATGAGATGTTCTAGGACTGGTCCCTGTGGAACTCCCGCGGATACTTTGTAGTACTTAGCGCCATCGTCGGTCTGATACCTCAACTTCTATCTATGGTACGTCTATCTCTCAGGATAACGCTGTGACATCGATCAAGATGCCTATAATACCTGCTTATCTCCTGAGCTACTTCACGGGGGTATCTCATCGGTTCATCCCTGACCTGTGTGCCGTACATTGTGTGACAGATGTACCTTCAGATTCGCCTTTCAACTTTGACCTTACTGCCGAAGGAGGACCTACCATTATGCTCAATGCATAATGAAGGTTACTTTCTCTGAATGGATCTTTGGAGATTGCGTACCCCACGCACTTGTATATCTTACTTCAGGCCTAATCGTGACCCTGATCTTGCGGAGCTGAAAATTGTGTGTGTCTTGTATTTGTGTCGATATACGCATAGCTTCGGAGTATATATAATTCTATTAAGTTCACATGGGTCTTTTAATTTTGTTTGCAAATAAATTCAGTCAGCTATTTACAATCTAAATACAATTTACTGAATAAAATACTGCACTCGAACGAAAGGTAAGTAGAGCGCTGTCCTTGAGCTTATCATGCAAATTTAAAATGTATCTCTAAAAGTATTTGTCTAAAGTGCAGTGTGTTTAATTCTACGCACAAAACAAGCTCCGATGATTGGTGTTCTTGCTCTTCTTCAAACCATTTCTCCACTATATACGTACTCGTATAGAAGTACCTCCAAAATTCGATTGCTGCCCAAACAATGGACGATCAAACCGTACAAACTACATATACTCGTATGTGTACTGTCGGTCAAAATAAACATTTTAACATTTGTGATAATGAAAACATTTCTTCACGCAGAAGTGGGCAATGAAATATTAATTTATTTATGTTCTTGCGCTCTCGGCTTAAGTGCTTCTCGGTCAATAGGTTTCTCTATCTTAAGCCCAGTGTACACATTGAATTGATTTGTAGTAGTTAAGCACACGCAGTCGACAGATACATTTCACCAGATACACTTACTCTTAAGTGTGTTTACTCACTCGCGTCCGAAACCACTGAAATCCTCCAAACCGAAATCTAAGCAAAACAAGCCCCGAAAAAAAGGGGTTTCATGATTCATTAGTTCGGTGTGGCCAAATATTTAATCCATCAGTGTTGCTTTGACCACAAAAACACATTAAACAGATGCTGAGAGCGCGCTCAGATCAATGGTACTGACATGGAAAAATCAGTTTGGTCACACATCACAATTTAATAGTCGTGGTTTGGTTCGTCCTCCCGCCGCTCTTTCTCTTTCGTTTCACACACTTAATGGGTTAAACAACATTTGGTCAATATTTGCGAATCGACATCTTAGTGATGGACTGTCTTGATTAGTTCACCTCAGGAATCTATTTTCGGAAGAAGTTGACCAAAAAATGAGAAAATATTCAGAAAAACACTATGACACGACCAAATCTGGAACATTCTCTCAGCCCTCTTTTGATTTCAAGTGCACGTCATGTCCCGGCATCCGATTTACGAGTATTGACGACATCTCGGGTCGTTGGGGCGCTATTTATTTGCGGGATTGGAAACAGATTTTTATCTGTCGTGATGTTCGCCTGGCGAATATCGAATTCCCCACTTAATCAGAGGTTCGGTGACATAGACAACTGCAGCTGCGATGGGAATGTTTCCTCCTCGCCAAGAAGCCCATCCAAAGGCATCGCACAGAAGATGGTGAACTTGTGCACAAAAACCGCCGCAGATAAACGCAGTGGTACGAGTACATGTAGCGCCTGTTGGCCTATTTGCATTCAGTGTGGCGGCATCTCATCAAGTCTCGATAAATTGGAGAGCATTCTATCGTGTTTCAGATTCCTGCAGCAGTTCCTTGGAACTGGTTCGCTTGTTTTGCTCTTTACGGACAGCAAGCGCGTTCCGAAGATTTCACAAGTTGACTCTGTGTGCTGTGTGGACACCGTGGCGGCAACAGCAGTTAGATCCGGGGAATTTGAATACCGTAAAGCCTAACATGTGTTCCTGTTCGATATTTTGTTGCACTCTTAATGCCACGTTGTGTTTATCAGCATCGTTTCGAGCATCGGATAGCATGAATGTACTGTCGCACTGTCGCAGTGTCGACTTAATTAAAATTTATTTTGGAATTTCGATCGATGTGCAATTAATTCCCGATTACAGTCACCACTTGTCTAATTAAAAATAAAACTATTACCCAACTGTCATGCGTTGGCACTCGCTCCTTGCGGTGTTGTTTGGTGCATTTGCTTACGAGTATTGCATTAAGTGAACATTTTAGGCGCGCGTTTTGTAATGCATTTGCATGGCGGCCTTATATGTTCAAACTATTTCAAAACACCACAGTTTGAACATGAGTCTGGAATAATTTCCTGCAACTGTTTTTGGTATGACGACAAAACATACCGGGCTTTTTGCACGTAAGGAGCCCTAAGTATACGAGTACACCTGAATTTATTAGCATTTTGCAAGAGTGGTCGGCAACAGACGGATGTGACCTCTCTAATGAATTTTAGATTTATTATACCTACATGCCTACAATACATATTAAACCGGTATATAAAAGTTGCGACTATAATATTGTAATTTGAGATCCTCCGTTATGTATCCAAGGATGAAAACAAAATGAGCGTGAGCCAGTCCTTTTTTTTTGGATTGCTCCAGGGATGTATCTATGATGCATCATAGATACTAATAGCCCGAGTGCTACTGCGGTTAGGTATTACTTCGTGGGGCTGGTTAGCAGTTTATGCTATGCTTCTTGTGTCAGCTTCTTCCGCTGCTTCAGTTGCTCTTCTTAGCTTTTCTATCCTGCGATAACGTAGGCTGCGTGGTCCAAGGTTGTGCGAAAAGCGCTACTCACTCTTAGTGCACATAGTCGGTTTACTGCTATGATTCTTCTTTTGTATGAAGTCACTTTCATAGCTCCGGCCCAAACTGGTGATCCGTATAGGACTACGGATGTAACTACTTTAGCTGAGAGTAGCCTTCGGCTGTATCTTGGCCCTCCTATATTCGGCATAATCCGCGCACTGGGGGAACCCACACGCGAGGATTTGTTGCTTACGTACTTCAGATGGTTTTTAAAAGTAAGTCTTGAGTCAATCATAACGCCAAGATACTTGATAGCTGGTTTCGAAACTATTTCATACCCACCTACTGTGAGCTTGATAGTTTCCAGTTGCTTTCTACTGGTAATAAGTACCGACTCTGTTTTGTGTTCTGCTAGCATGAGGCCGACTGATGTTAACCACCGTCGGACAACTTATATGGTTTCGTTGCTAATTTGAACAACTTCTTCCAGTTGTTTTGCAGTTAAAACTATAGCGATGTCGTTCGCAAATCCCACGATTTTTGCTTGGGCTGGTATTTCAAGACAAAGGACTCCATCGTACATGAGGTTCCATAATGTTGGCCCCAGGACCGAGCCCTGAGGGACTCCTCCAGTGACTGCGTATTCTTTCACACCATCCTCTGTTTCATAGAGCAGTACTCTTTGCTGGAAATAGTTTTTTTAATATATTGGTATGCGAATACTTCGAAGTGCTTGAAAGATTTGTTTCCAGCTCGCTGTGTTGAACGCGTTCTTAACGTCCAGTGTTATGACGCAACAGTACTGGTTTGCGCCTCTTCTCCATCGTCTTCCTTCTATGGCCCTTTTCGCTGTGTCAACCACTACCTTAATAGCATCAGCAGTCGAGCGTGCCTTTCGAAATCCGTACTGATGTGCTGATAGTCCACCTCCTTCTTCAATCGCAGTTTCCAACCTCTTACCGATGATTCGCTCCAACACTTTCCCTGCCGTGTCCAACATACAGAGCGGGCGGTAGGTTGATGGATCTCCTGCGGGTTTACCTCCCTTGGGCAGTAGCACGAGCCTCTGTTTCTTCCATTGATCAGGAAAGACTCCCTCACTCAGACATTCTTGTTTTAATCGCCGCTTTCAAGGCTACATTTGGGATCCCATCCGGTCCAGGGGATTTTTTATTCCCAAACCTGTTGCAAGCCACTAGAATTTCTTCGGTAGTTATCCTAGGAATTTGTCGAGCTGGTGTAGGCTACTCGTCCTCCAGTGGAATCTCCGGTTGTCTTGGAAACAGACCTTCGACTATATGCTCCAATACATCTGGACATGTGGAGGATGGGGCTCGAAAAACTTTCAACTTTTCATCACCACTTGGTATACTCTCCCCCAGAGGTCTTCATTTGCTCCATTGCATAACTCGGCGAAGCTCTGACGTTTGCTGGTATTTATTGCCGTTTTCAGCTTCTTTCGCGCTACCTTATACCGGTGGTGGAGTTCGATGAAATCGTCTCTTCCTCTGCTGCGCTGGCACTGTCTTCTTGCGCGGTGACATTTAGCGCGTAGTAGTGCGATATCTTCATTCCACCAATAAACTGGTGAGTAGCGTGTATTCGTTCTTCTTCTTACCATAGATGCATCGCACGCCGATGTAAGCCAGTCGTGGATTGATATAAAGGGGTCCGACGGATAACTTCATTTTAAAATTTCCAAAGGAGATGGTACAACAATTGGTTAAATGGGGGTCGGGCCTCGATTAGTGTTTCATACAGTGTTTCATAATTTAGCCTCCACTTTAATCCGATCGTATTTCTAAGGGTCATGACAAATCAAACACTTTTTGTTCCATGTTCACCTGTCTATCTGGTCTTACACTGTTCGCTCGAGAGCCAATTATGAAATTTTGATGAAATTTTATTTGTATGTACGTAGGTATTTAATTTTGTTTGAATGATGTAAAGAAATGTTTGTTGAAGAATTGCACAAAGAAGAAAACATAGGTACACAGCCAGGGACTGAACCAGCTCAGACATTATTTTAACCATCAATTCTCTACCAACTAGTAGAGTTCACTGAAACTTAATACCAGCAGAGTTTCAAACCAACTACACCAATCTGTCTTTCTCTTTCTCTCTGTCTCTTCCCCTTTCCTCAAAACGCCCGTGTCCTAAAATAAGTATAAGGGTATTCCTTACCCCTTTCACACGTGCACATTATAAAAAAAACAAAAAAAAAGAAGAATGGAGCCCCTAGATGGAGCAGTTCTTTTAAGCGAGCTCGTCAGCCTTGCAGTTACCCGATATGTCTCTGTAGCCCAGCACCTAACATAGGTGAATATTAAATTGCTCCGTCATTTCCGTGAGAGGCGAGCGGCGATCTTGAGCAGTCTTTGAAATTAATGAGCATTATACCAGAGACTTTATTCCCGCTTGGCTACCATACCATAGCTTTGAAGAGGTGTACCCCATAGCTTTGAAGAGGTGTTCTTCTACGCTGGCAAAACCTCTGCGTAAGCTTTTCTGTCTATTCTACTCTTCAGGGCTCTTTCCGAGTAGATGGAAAACAGCATTTGTCCAGCCCGTCCCTAAAAAAGACGAATCTTCCTCCCTGTCTAGTTTCCGACTCATTGCATTTACGTCCATTCTTTCCAAGGTCATTGAAACGCTGCTAAATCGTCAGCTTATCTCGATTCACGAAAACTCCTTAATGACCGGCGTATGGTTTTCGTAGCAACAGGTCCACTGTGGTGATTTGATGGCATATCTTACCGAGAAGTGGAACCAATCTCTTCTTCACTTCGGCGAAACTAAGATGGTTGCGCTCGATGTTTCAAAGTCATTTGACAGAGTTTGGAATCAGGCTCTTTTGTCGAAAATGCGTTCATATGGCGTGCATGAGTCTCTTTTTCAATGAATTAGAAATTACTTTTCGGGGCGTTCAGTACAAGTTGTCTTGGACGGCTTCAAATCTGCAATTATATGTTATAAATGCTAGTGTTTCCCAAGGCTCTGTTTTGTCTCCGACTCTGTTTCTTATTTTTTTAAACGATCTCTTGTCTGCGAGTTTTAATCCAAATCTACCCTCAGTTTTTCATATTCGTTCCCTAATTCACGTTCTTATTCTTCGGCTGTAGAAGACGAACGACAACGTTAGTTAAACACATTAAATTCCGACCTGGGCAGTATAATCAAATGGGGCTCAACCAACAGAGTGCAATTTAATGCTTCGAAAGTACAACGCTGTCTTCTGTCTCTCAAGCGAAACCAAAGCCCTCAACCATTATCCATGGATGGTACTTGCATCATTGAAACCGAAAGATCACATATTCGAGGTCGCTGGAAAATGTCTAGGATTCCTTAAACGGTGCAAGAAATATTTTACCCCGTCTGATCTGGCACTCAAAGCTGGAATATAATGGTCTGGTGCACCTAAGATCGTTCTGTACATTCTAGACAGGGTACAGAATCGCGCGTTAAAACTTATAGGCGATAGAGACATTGTCAACTTCACATATTCACCCGCACATAGTAGAAATGTCTCGTGTCTTACCCCGTTTTATAGCTTTTTTTTATATAAAAAATGCTCCAGCAAAATAGCCAGTGCATGCATTCAAAATTTCACCCGCAATACGCGTCATGCTTCGCATGCACATCAGTTCAATCGTACTGTAAAATATAGGGATTCGTTTATAAGCCGAATGACAGGAATGTGGAATGATCTATGTAATCGTACCAGGCTCTGTATTTCCCCTTCAAACATTTAAAGCCAAGGCCGACCTCAATCGGGCGACCAGAACGTTCGGCGTCACTTGTGCTTTAACGACCGCACCGAAATTGACTAAACCAGTGGTGAATGGTTCCAATCGATGGCGAAGAGTCCCCATACTATTTGTCAAGCTTTTGTCTGGCTTGCGCAATAGTTTTTTCTCGCAAAAAATAGTGTTTAATGAGCACTCGAAAATCACTTTTTTCCATTTTAACGAAAATGCTAGTAGGCGTCTGATATAAAATGGCTGCCACAACAAAACTATTTGACAGATCTGTCTGAATATTTGGGTGCGTTCTTTTGAAAGATGATTCTTGGCAAAAAATACTTATTTTTATACTAATTTTTAGGACACGGGCGTTTTTTGAGGAAAGGGAAAGAGACAGAGAGAAAGACAGATTGGTGTAGTTGGTTTGCAACTCAGCTGGTATTAAGTTTCAGTGAACTCCAGCGGTGGCTGTCCAGATAACTGGGGAGCTTGTTTGTTTTTGCTTTTGTCGTTGCTCATGATTCACAGTATTTTTTTCTGTCCTCCTGTTGTCATTATCACGATCAAGTTGCATTTTAGCCGTATGTCCGCCTTACTGCCAGTGTTATGCCTTCGCCGTAGAGTTGACATAAGCTTTCGCAATTGATCGACTTTTTATTTATTTCATGCGAAATAAATAGATGATTATTGACATCAGGATTCGAACCGTGAACCTGTAGCGTGACAAGCGATGATGTTACCACGGCACTGGACGACACAATTTGTGTTAATTTTCAGGGACCTATTGACCCACCCTCGTACCAGGCTCTGTATTTCGCCTTCAAACATTTAAAGCCAAGATGCACAACCTTCCCCTCTGTTCCTCTTCTCCCCTTTCCCAAACTCCCGTGACTGTACTTCGGGGATAGTTGGTGACCCCACTTTTGCAGGATCTAGAGTCGAATTGCATAAATAAATGTTTACAAAGATATCGGCTCCTTCTTTGGGTGTTGTGGCTAGTGATTTGTCCTCTTTCCCTAGAATCGGGAATGAAGAGCGACTAAAGTTATTGCCATTGACCAGGAAGGCCACGACCTTGTTAGTGCCTCTCTCATTGTAGTTCTTCTTTGTGTAATCGATCTTTCAATAACGTATTTTTCTGACGCTGATCACCTAACTTTTGAAATTGCTTTTCGTATTACTTTTACTAATTTTTAAAACTTCTAAAAGTAATATAATATCCACCTACCTGAAGCAATTCACAGCATTTTTGATTAAACAAAAAATAAATATCTATAACCCGGAGTGGAAAACCTCCAATTCTAGTAAAATTTTTTTCTTGTCTACCCTCAATCTTCGAGCCCTTAAATTTATGAACTGTACTCGTAAACTTGGCATGTCTTTATGCATCATTTTTGCAATTTATTTTGTATCTATTGTACATCAACATTAGCAAGCATCTCTTAATTCTTCAGTTAACTGAGCAACCAACATTTTTTTTTCTTGTTCTGTTTACGAGTATGTTGTTCAAAATACAATTTTGTCGTTTTCTGCTCACTATAAGTACGAGTAGGTAGTATGTATGACACATAATATAATATGTAGGTTCAGTAAAATGCATCAACACGCAAATTTAAATCTGTCGATAAGTCCGACATATGATTTCATATTCTTAATCTGCATTTTTACCTCTGATTCAATGGAGAATGTTTTACATGTGACACGAAAAAAGAAAGAAGAACGAGGAGCACAATTTGCCACTGCATCTTAAGTGCGTCCATACCCCGTCTTCTCGAGCGCACATCTCTTTGACCATATCAAGCCGCCCCACGTCGACATTTCATGTCGGTCGATTAATTAACAGAAACCCATGAAAGAACTAAAAACAACGACCGTCCCCGGCTCCTACTCTTCGAACCAGTTCCCGGCGGCCAGCAGCGCGGAGGTAACGCCGTCGAGTCTCGTGAAGTTTGTAGCGGCCATGATGTCGTTGCGGCATCCTTGCCGCTTATAAATATTCAATTTTAATGGAACTCCTCGAATAAATTCGAGGTAAATTAATGATTTTCCAAAAGGGACACATGTTCCCGGACATTCCCGGTCGCGCGTTCTGCTTTGATCTGCGGATCGAAGGAAGCCGCTTCGCCCGATAATCGAATAACACTAATTTCGTGTTGGATATTCTTCGCTTGTTCTCTTATCGCGCCTGACGCTAGGCGTATAAATCAATCACTTCCACGGCTGCAGTTGTATGCGTTTTTGGGACCGCTAACATGCTGGTGAACAACGAACGTTAACAGCGTTCTGCTCTCCTTCATACTCCTACATGCTGACAAAATGGCCGATATTTTTCGTATGTATCTTGACATGAGGCAAAGCCATTTGGATGCTTGTGGATAGTGGGCGACAGGGGCGATATTTAGCCTCTTGAATTGCAAAAAAAGTTAATAAAGTTAAGTCTTCCGTTAAATAACACAATCATCATTCGGAAAAATAATGAGTTCACGAGCGACCTCTCCCGTACGCGAAGAGTCCAAAGGACAACAAAGGATCAACGAAAATACGAGTGCGCTGATTTTTTATTCATGCCATCGTTAAACTAATACAACGTCGTCAGCAGCAGGACAATTGGAACGACGAACGGCACACGGCGCGCGGCTGTGGGAGAGAGTGTCGCAGAGAGAAAAAAAAAAAAAATATAATTCATCACGGGCTTAATGTAAATTTGTGACGATACAAAAAAATAACTGGATTTTTAACACCATCCACTGTCGTCGAAACGGGGGAGGATTGGATAGATGGAAGAAAGGACGAATAACAGGATGGATGGACGGATGAATGGTAGCCTCAGTGGACCACTGCTGGGGAGTGTAAGTAAGCGTGTAAGTGCAGTCTGGAAAAAATTTACATACAAATTGTATTCTGCGGTGGATTATGTTTTGATATGAACTGGACATAACAAAATTAATTCGAAAAAAAAGGAGGACTACATCAATCCAGCAGGATTTGCCTCAATTTTTCGTTGGCAATTGTTGTTTTCGCCTGAGAGGAGCGGAAGTATAGCGATGGAGCTCAAAAATGCACACTCGCTTGGCTGAGTGCCGATGGAAAAGGTTTCACAATAAAAAATTTCGGATTAAGTGTCATTTTAAACATACATATACGAGTATTTGTATATATAAAGCATAGATCAACATATTGTATACTATATCTATGTATACAGCGTACAGGACAAACGCAATTAGGCATTTATATTTTATGTAGATTTAAGCATCTGCCATTTATTTTAAAATTAATTTTTTACTTCAAATTCCGTTTATCCAATCCGTATGTCTAAAGGTTTTCTCAGTCAACTCAAGAGCTCACAAGTTAAAACTTATAGCTACAGGTTAACCTCCTGAGACCCCCGCCCCGGTATCACCAGTGATACGTTTAGTTTAGAATTTCTTCCACGCCATCTTTTGGAATTCGGTAGAACCTTTTGGGGAGACAGTTTGGAGAGCCATTATCTTGTTTTTGAGCCACGCGGCATTTCTCTAGTTGTCAAATTACGTCAATTGCAATCAGTTGAAGTTTGATTTTTTTTTTGACAGCTAAAGATATAGAGGACTTGATCAATTTTGATTTGTTAGACTTTGAAGATGAAGGTAGCGATGATGAAGCTGATCTTCAAGCAAGCCAACAGGAAGCGGTGCCGCCCATAGAAGAAGAGGAATGGAACGAATCTGACGATGAGCCTCTGTCGTCTTTACGCGTCGAGCCCCAATTTTCTCGCAGCGATCGTATACGATGGAAACATACTTTGATTTTACTTCTGACGATGATCAGTTGAATGTTTCATTTAACCCTAGCTCATGTGTCAATAGCCCACTTGAATACTTTTCTCAATACAGTACGATAGTAGTTTGTTTGAAATTACATATGCCTGAGTGTATAAATCTTTGTAGCGTATTGAGGACTGGCAAATCTTTGAACACGACACCTAATGAACTATGGCAGTTCTTCGGATACTCTATGGCTATGACCGTACTTGGGCTGCCAGGATTGAGGATGTATTGGGCATTGGAAACAAAAGTGACTTACATAGCAAAGACAGATAAATGCAAGCAGAAACAAGTAGTAAAAGGGAAGCCGAACCCAGAAGGCATAAAAGTTTTCATAATGGCTAATCCTACAGGCCTTCCATTAGATTTGTACCTGTATCAGGGAAAGGTACTACGGTTGACTCTGCTTTATATCCTACACCTGAAAAATTGGATCTTGGTGTACGATTTGTGTTGAAACTCGTGGACACACTGCCCATGGGTTCATGCATTTTCATAGACAGGTATTTCACGTCAATTCTACTTCTTGATGTCTTGCTAAAAAGAGGAATCAAGGCAACTGGAACTCTGAAAAAAAATCGTGTACCTGAATACCAAAGACCAAACAAACAGCAATCTAACAAGACAGATGGCATGTTACAAAAGGCAGGTAGAGGCAGTCACGATTGCATTGTAGGAAGTGATGGTAATATATCTATTGTCAAGTGGTTGGATAGTAAACCGATTCATGTTGCTTCATCAGAAGCTACTGTTCAACCACTGGGAGTGTAAAATGTTAAATTTGTAAAATGTTCGGAATGTAACATATTCCTTTGTTTCAATGTAAACCGAAACTGCTTTTTTAATTACCACACTTATATATTGTAATATGCTGGCTATGGCTCGAGTAGATAAAACAATATTCTGTGAAATTTATTTCTTTATTTTCTACTCTATAGAACAATTCAAGTTCACACTATACTTCTCTCTCTCTTCGTCTCTTTCCTCTCAAATCACTTTATCTCCTTTCAATTACTTAATTCACAAATCCAAACTAATTACTTTTTCTTGATAACTCTCAACTTCCATTTTATCACAAAATTACAACTTCGCCCATTATCACTTTTCCAATCTCTTCGCCACGGTTCTAAACCAAATGCTCCCTTTCGGTCGCCATCTGTCCTTATATAGCAGAAGTTTCTGATAGCCAGAAACTTCTAGCAAATTCTTCGACCACTGGAACAAGAAAAATTCTGATGTAATAATTCCAAGATGACAATCATTTCTTGCAGTTATAATTCTTTCTTATACGTGATATTATCCGTCTCTTTCGTAGATATGAACTGTGGAGACTAACCGCAGACACGAACCTCGAATGAAAGGACACTTCGGACCAAAATTCTGCCAGAATGAAAAGACACTTCGGAATTTGTTGCATTATACTTTTAGGGAGCGTAGTTATTATTATGTTACACTGCCCTCCTCTTATACGTGTTCGTCCCGAACAAGTGTATCCTCATTTCGGCCATTGTATCGACTCAGTCGGTCCACATGAACCACTTTCATTTTGGCCCTTGGTCCTCGCTGGATGCGGTAGACAACATCGTTGATGCGGGTTATTATTCTGTAGGGACCCTCCCAGTTCTGCTGCAATTTAGGTGATTTCCTCTTTTGGCGATGGGGATTATACAGCCACACTAGATCTCCCTCCTGGAATCCTGACGTTGTTGCCTTGACATCATACCTGGTCTTCATGCGGTCGCTCGTTATCTTAATCTGGCTTCTGGTCCTTTGGTGTATGTCCCTAAGCCTTTCCCTAAGGTCCGCCACGTACTCTCTTCATTTCTGGGCTCATTGGTAGGAGATCCAAATTTCACCTCACTGTGTAAACGAGCTATTCCACCAAATAAGATTTCGAACGGCGTATGTCGAGTAGTGCTATGCACGGCACTTCTATAGGCCATCAAAAACAAGGGAATCTGTCGGTCCCAATCCCGTTGGTAGTCACCTACGACCTTCGAGAGATGTTGGTCCAAAGTCCTATTGAAACGCTCCAACATACCGTCCGACTGTGGATGAAGCGGGGTTGTCCTTGTCTTTTTGATTCCGAGTAGTTGACACATCTCTTGGAAGATTCTTGACTCGAAGTTCCGCCCTTGGTCAGAATGCAATTCCAAGGGCACACCGAATCTGCTAACCCAATTGTAGACGATCTGCTCCGCCACGGTTCTGGCTTCCTGGTTAGGGATCGGAAACGCTAACGGCCACTTACTGAAGTAGTCCATCACTACGAGTATATACCGATTACCATTGTCGGTTTCCGGAAAGGGCCCTGCGATGTCAATGGCGATTCGTTCGAAAGGTGCTCCCACGTTGTATTGGTGCATCTTACCTCGAGTTTTGATTCTCGGACCCTTGCTAGCTGCACACACGTCGCATTTTCTGCACCAGTCTTCGATATCTTCCTTCGCTTTTAACCAATAAAAACGTTCTCGTACCTTTTCTAGCGTCTTATTCACTCCCAAGTGGCCTCCGAACGCCCCGCCATGCATTTCCTGTAACATCTCCTTGACCCTCGTCCGTGACACGACAAGCTGCATTACAATATAATAAAAGTGAAACGTTTTGTCGAAATTTCTTATTTAAATAAAAAACATTTTCCTATATTAAAATCATATCTTTTAATACTATTTAAAACCCAAAGTATCACTGATGATACCACCCCCTATTCCCAACGGGGTGGTGGTAATTTTTTTTTGAGTGAAATTTATGTAATTATAGGTGGTACTAAGTTATAAAAAAAAGGTCTTGTTAATGAAAAATACATAACTTGGTCTTGGGTCTCAGGAGGTTAAATACCATATTAGGCAGACAATTTTAAATAATGACGTCCTTTGGCTAGTTGCCTTTTGTTTTTGTAATTCCTTGACTAAGTATCTAATCGGAATATCACTATCAACGAAACCACGCATACATACCCAGATACATATTCTTATTAGATTATTTCTTTACCTCTACCACTGTTGCCAGATGACTGGACTAAAATGTACTTACCTACCCAATTGAATTACTTAGTAAAGAAGTTTCCGCGGGGAAAAAACCAATGAACAATGATTAAACCCCTAAAAGTTGCAACCTGGAATGTAAATGGTGTTCTCCAACACTTATCTGAATTACATATGTTTTTATGTCATGAAAATATTGATTTTTGCCGGATTTCTGAGACACACTTCAAAAAGAGAACATAAATTAAAATTCCTGACTACCTTTGCCACCACTTTCACCATCCAGCTGACAGTGCGAGGGGAGGTAATGCCGTTATTATAAAGATTATATTGAAACCTTATGAATTGCCTAAAATAGCAAAGCAATCCATGCAAGTAGCGACGATAAACATAGAGACCAAAGGAAAAGATTTTAAAATAGTGGCGATATACTGTCCACCCATGTATTCGTCTTCAGATGAAGATCTCAATGACCTGTTTAAAAAATCATCATTGTATTTGGTTATGTATAACGTAAAACACACATTCTGGAGGAGAAGATTAATAACGTAAAAAGGCATGAAGCTCCACAAAGTAGGAAGAAATTTTAATTTATTTCAGCTGTATCTCCAACTTATTGGCCATCTGACCTAAACAAAACGCCTGATGTGATCAACTTCTTCATAACGAAATTAATTAATACTCGTATGAAAGAATTCGAAGTTAAAAGCAGTGAAGACCTGTCCTCGGATCATACTCCTGAGATCCTAACAGTCAACGGCAAACCAGTAGAACAGACAAATAATGCAATACTTAGATAATTAATGTGGTATGGTAGTAACCTCACCGCTTGATGTCAAGAATCATCTATTTATTTCCCATAAAATAACTAAAAAAGTCGATCAATTGCGAAAGCTAAGTCAACTCTACTGCGAAGGCATAACACTGACAATAGAGTGGCTGAAAATGTAACACCAGGAGGACGGAAAAAAATACTGTGAATCATGTGCAACGACAATAAAAGCAAAACAAAAATGCTCTCCAGTTATCTGAACGCTACCCCTGGAGTTTACTGAATCTTAATACCACTACACCAAATCTTTCTTTCTCTCTCAATCTCTCTCTGTCTATCTACACAACGCCCGTGCCCTGTAATAGTATAAGGGTATTCATATCCCCTTTGGAGAGCGCAAATTATAAAAAAAATCAAAGGATTTATTGACCTTAGATACGCATTGACCTCAACAAAACATATTGATATTGAGGTAGAGAAATTCATTGCTGACATACAACAGGCCACGGAAATTAAAGAATTAATCTTAGAAAAGAGAAGAGCTCATAGAAAATGGCAAATGACTAGATATACCTGTGATAAAACTATTTTTAATAGGCTAAATAATAGGCTCAAAAAAGCATTAGTGAATTCAAAAATGATTCTCCAATACATTCTCCTGGACAGCCTACACAGAGCTCATTTAAACATGGGCCTCTGCAATTGGATTGCACAGATGCTTCAATCGAGGGTTATATTTCCAATGCTAGGAGATGTAACCATCCGGAGAAGCGTCTGCAGAGGAACCCCCCAAGGCGGAGTTCTATCTCCTTTATTGTGGCTCCTCGTAGTGGATGAGATCTTGGTGATACTGAAGGAAAACGGCTTCAACACGACGGCCTATGCCGACGATGTGGTCACCCTTTATTTCGGGAAAATTCCCTCCAGTCCTAAACTAAGGACTAAATCTTGCACTACAACTACTAAATAATTGGGTCACCAGCAATGGGCTGGAAGTGAACCCATCAAAGACGGAGGTAGTTCTTTTCACTAAGAAGAGATCAATTCCTTCATTCAGACCCCCAAACATTGGTGGTATTGAACTAAGTATTTCAAGTTCAGCTCGATACCTGGGCGTAATTTTAGATACCAAACTGAACTGGAAGGATAACACTGCCGAACGCATCAAAAAAGCTAGAGTAGCTTTCTATTCTTGCAAAAAGGCATTCAGCAACACGTGGGGCTTCAAACCAGATGTGGTGGACTGGATATACACAGCGTCGTAAGACCCATTCTCACATATGCTTTACTAGTATAGTGGATGGTTCTTGAGAAGCAATATTAGCTTCCAAACCTCATCAAAATCCAGAGGGCAGCGTGTATCGGAGTCATGGGATCAATAAGAATAACACCAACAGAGGCAATGGAAACCATGCTCAGTTTCATTCCGCTTGATATATACTGTAGCAATCTGGCGGCTAACACCGCTGTAAGACTGAGAGAAGGCCGATTGTGCTCATCGAACCTTTACGGCCATGCCTCCATTTTATCCCGATGGGGGACTAGCAGTAGATTGACGGAAACTGATTACATTACCCCTACGCTAGCATTTGAAAGGAGATTCAACATAAGAATTCCTGACAGAACGCTCTGGAGGAACCTGAGAACCATGAAGAAAAAGTAACTGGCGCTCTATACGGAAGCTGGAGTTTATTGTGAGGCCCTGGGAATAAACAACTCCTTTAGAATAAGCGACGACTACAGCGTCTTTCAGGCCGAAATCACAGCCATCATACAGGTTGCGGAAATTATACGCGAGGACTTAAATGGAATATCCAGAGCCAATGCGGTGACCCTCTGCTGGGTTCCAGGGCATATGAATATCGAAAGAAATGAAAGGGCTGATGAGCTTGCTAGGAAAAGGTCGGCGCTGCACTTATCGCGGGCCGTCCCACCGGTCCAGCGAACAGACGGTGCGTTCATCTGGAGACATGCGCAACGGCGATATGGCCGGCCTTCTTCAAGAAGAGATCAAGTCGTTATAACGCATGAGTCGTTTCTGGAATAATTACTGGTCATTGTGCCATTGGAGTTCACTATTCTAGAAGTTGACGAAGAAGAAATAGAATTAGTTCGTCAATTGCTGTGTGATTGTCCTGCCCTATCCGTTACAAGAATGAGGACCTTCAGAAGTTACTTTTTCTCGGAATTGGAGTACTTAGGTAATATAGTGCTTACGGACCTCCTGAGATTTATATCACTATCTGGGTGGTTCTAACAGCGGACTTTACAGCGTTTCCAAGGTTAAATGAATGGGCACAATGGACCCGCATTGCCCTGGTAAAATTTAAATATAGACTGAGATATGTTCCACATTACTGGTAGATAGCAGAGATAATTGTTATACCTAAACCAGGCAAACCACTATCAGAAGTGACTTCATATCGGCCAATCTCACTTTTGCCTATATTATCAAAAACTTTAGAGATTTCGTTATTTTTAGACGTTGCGTAGGCCTTTGATAGAGTCTGCCATAAGGGTTTAGAGTATAAACTATATAGGGAACTACCTAGACAATATTTTGAGATTCTTAAATCTTTTGCAGCAAAGAGATTCTTTAGAGTACGTTATGGAAAAGCGTACTCTGAACTTAGAGAAATACAAGATGGTGTTCCGCAGGGGAGTGTTCGAGGACCAACACTGTATTTAATATATACAACGTTAGCTACGTTCGCAGACGACACTGCAATCTTAGCAGTAGATGGGTGTGTGGTTAAAGCACCCGAAAAGTTACAAAATACAGCTAACAAGATAGGAGTTTAGACGCAAGTATAAAGTATAGCGAATCAAACTGAATGAGGCGAAATCAACTCATATAAATTTAACAAACAAAAGAATAACGAAATTCTCTATCGTTATTAATAATTAAATTATACCTTATTCTAACTCAGCTACTCGTAATTACCTGGGCAGCTAAAAATTCCAAGTTTTTACAAAAAGTTACCACTCTAGACTAACACAGGGTTATGCATTTTATGCTTTAGGACTTTAGTTCTAAGTAATTATGATACCGAGGCCAGGTAAACCACCTACTGAAGTCACATCGTATCGACGATGATTTCTCTAACTTTTTGAAAAACTCCAGCTTAAAAGGCTGTAATAGAGGCCTTATGGTTGGTTGGTTTGAGAGGGTGAGCGTATGCTCTTCACTTAGGCCTCCATTGGGCCCGTTGTGTTCCCCTCATCTGCGTAACTGTAAGGAATAGTGATGTGTTTTGGGAATTATGTATTGAGAGGATTTAGGTCTAGGGATCATGGGTAGTATCAACTATATCGTATAGTGATCGGGGAATCGTATTGTTCGTCTGGCGAACTCCAGTATATCCCTGATTCCTTTCTTATTGAGGTGTGTAATATCCGGAATCCTTGGAGATCTCAGAATTTTCAGCCTTAGCCTCGCTGTAGCGGGGCAGTGACAGAGGAAGTGTTCTATATCTTCCTCCTCCTCTTCACAGTTGGCACAGATTGCTGTATCAGCTATCCCGAGTCTGAACGAATGTTTGTTGAGATTGATGTGCCCTGTTAAAAGTCCCACCATCAATCTCAATTGTGTTCTGCTTGAGTTAAGAGCTCTTTTTGCTGTGTTGTTACTCGGTTTGGTTATTACAGATCTAGCCACTTTGCACGTGCCTAGATTCGTCCAGTAGTTATTGAACTCATGTCGTATCTTTTCATTGATTATTGTTTTAATAGTTGTCAGAGGGACCCCTATTGTATTATCCGGATTCAGTTCTGTATTGCCTGCTCCTTTCCTTGCTAGTTCGTCTGCCTTTTCGTTACCCGGTACACCCTCGTGCCCCGGTGCCCATGTTCTACGAGTATTTCGGTTGCCTTCATAATTGCATAGACTTCTGCTTGGAACACCGATACAAATGGTTCTAGGTGAATAGCAAGTTCAATCGGTGGGTTAGCACTGAAGATGCCAGCCCCTGATTCCCTTGATATGTTAGAGCCATCTGTATAAACCGATATCCCATTGGAGTTTCTTGTAGTTCTTTCATACGTCCAATATTCTCTTGCGGGAAAAATTGTTTCGAAGTTGTTGGAGAACGTGTACGATTTCCCAACAACATCACTGGGGCAATCGATGAGTGGTGTCATTACTCTTATCATTTCTGTGATTTTTCGATGTCCCGTATTTGGACCACCGGTGAAATGGCCGATAGTTCTAAGCCGTGAGGCTGAAATGCCGGCAATCTTCTTCGCTTCGAGGTGCACTGGTAGAATGTTAAGTATCGCTTCCATGGCCGCGGTTGGTGTTGAGGATTGTGCTCCTGTAATACCCAGGCAGACCATACGCTGCACCTTAGTTAGCAAGTCTCTTGCATACTTTTTGCTCATCACTGGCCACCATACAACTACTCCGTAGAAGATGATGGGTTTTATTACGCATTCGTATATCCAGTGGACCTGTTTCGGTTTCAAGCCCTATGACTTCCCGATGGCCCTCCTGCATATCCAATATGCTTTCTTTGCTTTGGTGACTCTTTCTTCCAGGTTCTTTCTCCAGGTCAGTTTCCTGTCCAATATAATGCCCAGATACTTGACGCTGTCACGGAGTTGTAGTGATACTCCTCCGAGTTGTGGAATGTGAAAGTCACTAGTTTTGGTTTTCTTTGTAAATAGAACCATTTCCGTTTTATTTGGATTTATTTCTAATCCACTCTCTTCCGCCCATTCTTTTATGATTCGAAGGGTGTTTTGCATAAGCTCTCCTATGATGTTCAGGTGCTTACCTCTTATCAGAACGGCTAGGTCATCTGCGTACGCTACACATTTCGCACAGGTTCCATCCAGTGCTTTTAAAAGGTTGTCCATTGTGAGCACCCACAGAAAAGGAGATATTATCCCCCCCTGTGGTGTTCCCGTACGGACTGTTCCCCTTCTTGTGTCGTCTCCCAGTGAAGCTGTGATAATGCGGTTTGTAAGCATGTGTTCTAGCCAATTGTTTATTATTTGGTTATAGAGGCCTGATACTAACACATCAGTTCAAATTCCGAAATAGGCATGCAACAGTGGATTAAATTCACTGACTAAAAGACAAAATAAAAAAAGCTTTTGAGAAGAAAAAGGTCTGATAGCACAGGACAATGTCTGCCTTCTGCACCATTCTAGAATCCTACATAACTAACCGGTTTTTAGGATTGAGTAAGAGAATGAGTTTCTGGAAGTAAAAGAAAACAAAGCTGGTGTGCCACAGGGTAGTGTGCTAGGACCTACACTTTATTTGGTATTCACAAATAACAAACTGCTGAACTAAAACACAACCAAGCTAACATTTGCAAATGATACTGCTATATTGATAGTGGGAAACACAATTCAAGAATCGACAGAAAACAATATAAACACCTGGATGGGAAAATGGCAAAAAATGACAGAATGAACTTCAGTACACAAAAATTTCACAAATAAAAATCGGACTAATGTCTCAGTATTTATAAATAACAGCAATACACCATGTTCTAAAACGGCTAAGTACTTGGATATGACACTGGATGCTAAACTTCTACGGAAGGTACATGTCAAAAAGAAACGTGTAGAACTGGACATTAAGTATCTTAAGACTTATTGGGATTTTCTTGTCTATCTATTCCCAAAAAAATGCTTCTGTATAAGCAAATCCCAAAGCCGTATGGGATACACAGATGTACAAGAAAGTCAAACATAAAATGCATCCAAAGATTTCAGAATGAAATACTTAGGAATATTCTTAGTGCTCCTTGGTACATTCGAAACACAGACCTACACAGAGAGCAAAATTAGGCTTCAAAACCAAGACAACGATGAAGTGGTGGTACATCTTCTAAGTACCAGTAATTTAGAAAGAGGACTAAAAAGAGTTAAACCTTTCGAGTTAGCCACTTAGAAAATAAAGCGCATAAAAGCAATAGGAAACTTTTAAACTTTGCCTCTAATTTAACAAAATTACGAGTAAATTGCTGATTAGTCTGACAGCTAGGCGCAATATTAGAAGTTGGTAGGTATACCCGACTTCTAACGGAGGTATTTTTAGTTGCGTTCGAGTAACACGCTACTGTGCGACACAAGTCTCTTAGTGTCTTTCGAAAAAAAGGCAACTTTCTATCAGACTAATTCGCCACTTGTTTTTTTTTTAAATAAATTTTGATGAGCTATTTTACAGGTCTTTAACATTGCTAGCTCCGAATATTATTATTATCCGATATTATTTGTTGTACAAAAGTCATTATAAAACAAGCAGTACTTGTATTTCTTTCTAGTTTAGCTCTTTAATACAATTTCTTAACTTTCTGAAAGCCCGACAATTTAATAGATCTAAAAGGGTTTTTTTTTAGTTTAACGCTAGTAGCTACACATAAGACTACTTTACAACCATTAAAGAGCAAATTTGTCACTAGTAGCTTCAACGATACAACTTGGGTGCATACTCGTATTATCGGCTAAATTTCAGAAGAGGGGAAGAAAAATCTCCAACATTCAGGATTCACTGTTATGTCTTGAAGAAGCCGCGACTAAGGTTGAAAGGGATAATATTAATAACGCCCCTTATGGTTTTACACCCAACGCAGCCAGTAGCTGTGTTTTATTATCACACATGATCCATATACAGTGGTGTGCAATATAATAGCAGTGCCTTACACATACAGCAGTGTCCGCTTATAACGAACTCGAAAGGACCAACCAAATTGGCTAAAAAAAATCATCAACTTTTGTTTCGAAAATCAAAAAAAGAAAAGAAAAAATGTTCAAAACAATTTTTGAACACATAAAAATAAGTATTTCAGTATAGAGCATTATATTTTTATTAATTTTTTATTTGATAAAGTCAAGAATTTTAGTTTGTTTTATTTGAGAAGATTTCAATTGGTTTAAAAACAATTCGACGTCTGCAAATGTATTGAAAATTCTTTGGGGAGTATTTTGTGATTGAAGAAAAGCACGAAGGTCCTCAGCAAAGCGTAACGCGTCAGATATAGGTGCTGGAGCTGCTACAAATTCATCATTCTCACTTGCTTCGACGTCTTCATTCTCGTCAACATCTGCACTACCGCTTACAGAATCCACAATTGCATCATCATCCAGAAGTTCTACACTTATAATGTTGTCATCAAAGTGCACATATTCTTCAAAAGCATCGCTTTCGATAACTGTTATTAATGCGTTTTGAGAACCTATGTCTTCATCGTGGTTAAGTCTCAGCCAGTCAACTAAGGAAAATGTCGTCCTGTAAATCGAAATTGTCCTCACTTCTGATGAATCTGCCATGTCGAAAACTATTAAAAATGGTTTTTTGTGTAACTTTTTGCCATGCCATATGAATTAAATTTATTGCATCTAGTAGGTTTGGTGTAAAGTTTTCTTCTTTTTTTCAATTGAATTTACCATTTTCATGAGAAGCAAATGCCGATAATTGCTCTTTAAACTGTGAATGACGCCTTGGTCCATAGGTTGCAGCCTCGAGCTTGTATTAGGAGGCATGAAAACTAACTTAATTGACGTCAAATCCTTTACGTCAGGATGTGCCGGGCAGTTATCCACTAGTAATAGAATTTTCTTTTCTTTACGACGTAATTCATTGTCCCACTGCCTTAACTCATTTAAAAAAATTTCGGAAGTCATCCAAGCCCTCTGATTATTTTTGTAGTTCACCGGCAATTGTTTGATGTTCTTAAAGCACCTGGGATTTTTTGGTTTTCCTATGACCAGCAGTCTTCTTTCTTCTGTACCCAACAAATTTGCCATCACCAATACGGTTATACGTTCTTTTGATAGTTTTACACCAACGCATGTCTCTCCTTTAAAATGCAATGTTCTATTAGGGGTCAGTTTATAGAATAAGCCAGTCTCGTTGCCGTTGAAAATGTCTTCATCCTTAGAGTTTTCCTTAATACTTGGCCATTTGTTTTGCAACCAATCATCGACAATACCCATGTCAACTGCTGCCGCTTCCCCAACTATTTTTCCGGTGCTAATATCATGCCGTTTTTTAAATCTATTTAACCAACTCTTGCTAAGACTGCATTCCTGATTCGTAAATTTCCGACCAAACTCTTCGGCTTTTTTTTTGTTGAATCGCACTACTTACGGTCACATTGTTAGCCCTTTGTTGGCTAAACCACTTCAACAATCCACTATCCACCTTCTCGTTTGTAGGTTTTCTTACTTTTTTCACCTTTGAATTTGTTTGATTGAAGTGGTCCAGGATCTCCTCCATTTTCTTCCAAATTGTGCCAACAGTCGATTTACTCATACTCATTTCCTTGCATATATCGCTTTGCTTTACACCTTGTTGTAAACGCTTTATTAAATCGTATTTGTCTTTTAATGTGAAACATTTTCTTTTTTTATTTGATAGTAGATCTCCCATTTTTAGGCGGGTTATTATTATTCTTATGGAACATTGATTGGGACTTCATGAAATGGTTCGTTATAACCGAAAATTCGCTTTAACCGGGTTCGCTATAAACGATTACTACTGTATTTATGAATTACTTAAAATTCATTTATTTTTCTCAATCCGATGGGTATTTCTTCTTTCATTTTACACAAAAATACGTGATCTTTTTTTTAGTAAATAGGATACAGTTAAGCGTTATGCGTTAAAGGTTAAATTTTTGGGTGTGCAAAATAATAGCAGTGTACTCAATAAAATCGAATAAAACTCAAATTTCAAGAACTTATTCAAGAGTTTATTAATAAAAACAATGTAATTGGTTAGTACTTGGTTGAGTAACCCTTATTTTTTAAAACAGCATTGCCTCGTCTTGGTATTGAGTTGACTACATTTTGACAACGCTCTATCGGAATCGATTGCCAAGTTGAATTTACCATTTGCTTGTGAAACAGCTAATTTTATATCCGTCCATAAGTTTTCAATCGGGTTGAGGTTAGGGGACTGTGCTGGCCACTCCATGACCTCAACCCTCTTCGAACTAAATCACTCTTTCACGCATTTACTAGTATGCTTTGGGTCATTATCTTGCATAAAGACCCATTTAAGCGGCATACTCTCTTCTGCATAAGGTAACATAACCTTCTCGAGTATTTTTACATAAACATGGATATCCATGATGCCATTAATCCTATGTATAGGACCGACACCGTAATAAGAGAAAGATCCCCATACCATGATTTTGGCTCCTCCATGTTTAACTGTTTTCACAGTAAATTTTGGGTTCAATTCGGATGATGGAGGTCTTCGAACATACTGACGACGTCCACTAGAACCGAATAAAACGATTTGAGTTTCGTAGCTCCACAATATATTCCGCCATTTAGAAGATGGCCAATCAGCGTGCTCTGATGCAAATTTTATTCACTTTGCAACATTATTTTTGCTGAGGTATGGCATTTTTCGAGGTATTTTTCCGTGCAAATTCGCTTCCATTAAGCGTCTTCTAATGGTTGATGTACTAATTTCCAGCTGTAGGTCATCTTTGACAGCTTTAGATGTAACGAATGCGTTTTTCTTTGCCTCTCTTGCAATACGTTGATCATCTCTTGGGGTTGTCTTACGCTTTTTACCCCGTGTTTCAGCCTTTTCTACGTATTTTATTGCATTTGATTTCATCTTAGCTGAACATTGGAAAAGATCTTGCACGAATTTGTACGGTTTCCCTTCTCCAATCAGTCTTTTAATAAGGTCTCGCTTCTCCTTTGTGCAATGCGCTGCTCTGCCCATTATCTGAGCGGAAATTATAATAAAATATGGAAATATTTTATCTAGAATATGAGGAATAAGTCCCAAATTAACAATTACCTTTGCTTTTACTAAAGTGAATATGAATTTATGGTTAGGAAAACGATGAATCAACAGCACTGCTATTATTTTGCACACACACAAAAATCACGTTTCTGACACATAACGTTTAACTGTATCAAATTTGCTGATCAAAAGATCGTTCATTCAGCGCCAAATTAGAGTAGAAATAGCAATTTCTCCTGGCATGTAGATGACGCTCATTGGAATTAAAAAAAAATGCATATTTTTTGAGTGGTCTATAAATTTGTTTAAAGCACTGCTATTATATTGCACACTACTGTAGATCATTGGTTTGTATGCATTACAACAACAACACAAGGTGTTCCTTTTTATCTAGATCCATTTTCGTCATCCAAAAATTAAAGGAAACAACAGCTTTTCTGGATGCATACAGCAAAAGGCGTTCTGAATTTCAAAATGCAAGGAAAAAAAAAAAAATAAAAAATTTGCGATAGCCAATGTACTTCTCGCACAGGGAGTTATGGTATTTAGACTACAATTTCATTCTACTAATTTACTTGAGTTTATGTTTTTATAGATCAGCCGATGATAGTTAAAATACTGCAAATAATGCTGAAGAACCTTCTAAGGGTATTTAAGGCGACGTCGGACAATAACAAAAGAACGGGAGAGTCGGCCAGCAAAGCTCCCTTTGAGGAGCAAATGGAAGAGATATTTGACACACGACCTGAGATAAGAAACAGTCATACTGTTAATTTGTCGGGAAAGGTCGTAGATGCGTTGCCAATGACAGTGACAGAGAATCAGTTACATTCATCCTATTTTGCAGCTCTATTAAAATCGGAAAACCTGTCTCCCTCAACATCTCAAGCTGCAAGAGAAGTTTTTGAAGCATCATCTTCATCAGCCAAGAGAAAGATGACCTATAGGGAAAAGCGTTTCAAGGAAGAGATGGACCTGAGGCGAAAAACAACAGCAGAAAGGGGCAGTATTTTGGCTGAATGCGCTGCACAAAAAATTAAAAAATGGATGAGGAAGAAAAGAGGAGGGAAGACCGTTATTTAAAAAAGGAAGCACTGCTTAGGGAGTTATTCAAAAAATGATGAACTGTTTATAATCACCCCCATTCTCGTTGACGTTTTACGCTTTTCGACGATCGTCGTTTTATTCCTCAGGCATACTATGAATCGCGTTTGAAAGTGGGCAGGTCGACACTGAATAAAACGACAATCTTCCACAAGCGAAAAACGCCAACTTTCTTCAAGTTTCTGTTTATGGATTACATGTATAAATTACAATATGAATAACAATATTTTTAGTTTTAGATAATAATAAAAATATGAATTTGATTTTATACATTTATTATGTTTTTATTTATTAAATAGTCTAATAAACGCTGCCGTCTGGTGCTACTCGCTGTTCCCTGGTTAGCTTCGACGACTGGAAAAGTTCAGGAGCTACTTCAAATAGCTTTTAAACCCATCCAACACTGTTGTAGACATAATGTACGCTACAAAACTGAATATAGATGAAGATCGACCAATAAAAGCAGCAGAAATTAAGTGCTTGCTATCTAAGGTGAAACTGAACAATGCAACGGGTGTTGATAGAATACCTTATGAATTTGTTATCAACGCCTCGGATGAGTTCATAACAAAGTTAGCCTCAGCGTATGACCGGGCCCTAATTAGAAGTAGTGCAGATGAGACCTTTGGCGTAAGCATTGTGTTTCCTATATTTAAAAAGGGAGATGCTAATCAACCTTGTAACTACAGAGGCATATCCTTTATGAAATGCATAACCAAAATCAGGATGGGTATTATAAACGAGCGGTTGTCAGTATGGGTTGAAAAACATAGGAAACTTAACGAATACCAAGCTGGATTTCGCAAACAGTACTCGACAACAGATAACATCTAAAGGGTCTTTCATTAAGGGCATCCTATCTTTAAATTTAAATAAAACAAAGTGTGTGTGAGATATCATCGAAATTTTTTATTTATTTGAAATGACTATCGATGACATTATAAATGGAATATAACATCGTTCAAATGTCCGCCGCGGCTTCTCTGGGTGGCGCGCATCCAAAATGTTCAATTTTCCATGATTCTGGCGCACATATTCGCACGACTTCAGAAAACCCCACAAGAAAAAGTCTAACGGGGTCAAATCGCACGATCTCGATGGCCAGTTCACATCACCTCCGCGTGAGATGACCATGCCCTCGAATCGCTCGTGCAGAATTTCCAATGTGGCGGGAGCTGTGTGGCATGTAGCGCCGTCCTGTTGAAACCACATGTCATTGGTGTCCATATGATCCAATTCCGGCCAAAAGAAGTTGGTAATCATCGACCTATAGCGCTCTCGTTGACGGTGTTGGTCTGGCCAACGTCGTTCTCAAAGAAATATGGACCGATGACGCCGCCAGCCCAAAATCCACACCAAACAATGACTTTTTCGGGATGCATTGGACGCTTTTGGATCTCATGTGGATTGACAATTTTGTTTGTTGACGTACCCATTCATTCAGAAATGGGCCTCATTGTTGAAGCTGATTTTACGATGTAAATTAGGATCAGTTTCCAACTGCTCCAGAACCCATTCAGCGAACACACGTCGTTGTCTATTGTCGTTTACCTTTAGCTCCTGGGTCAGTTGAATTTTGAACGTGCGCCGGCCCAAGTCACGATGCAAAATTCGCAAAATTCAAGTTGTGGTCTGCGAAAGGCCGAGTTCTTGTGAGCGTCGCGAAATCGACTGCCTCGGATTCTCCTGCACACTCTCACGGACAGCCGCTATGTATTCGGCAGGTCTTGCGTTTCGTCGACATACACAAACTCAGATTCTTTTGAAACACATACCGGCGTGAAACAAGGATGCCTCCCATCACCATTACTTTTTGCGATGTATCTAAATGATTTGCATGAACACCTGGGGGGAGGACTGTATTTAGGTTCTCTAAACATAGGTTCTCTAAACATAGTTCTGTATGTCGATGATATTGTGATTTTAGCCGATGATATCAAAACTTTGCCAAAGGATGATAAATAAATTAGATACATATTGCGATACCTGGGGTATGGAAGTTAATATGAACAAGTGCGAAATAATTGTTTTCAGAAGGAGCGGGAGACTAGAAAGGCAAGAGTATAAGTCCTTAGGAGTAATACGAACACCAGGAATGTCTTTCTCAAAGCATGTTAATAGCAGAAACTCTGCAGCTAAAGCTAGCATAAATGCTACATGGAAAGAAAGAGGTCACGCTTAGATCGAAATGGAAACTGTTTCTAGCTGCCTGCAGAGCAGTATAAACATATGCAGCACAAGTATGGGGGTATTCTTGGTTCGAGGAGGTAGATAAACTGCAAAAATATTTTATAAAACACATAAAAAAAAAAAAATAAAATTAAAACTGTCTGAGTTTACTTCAAACTACGTGATAGCGATAGAAACTGGAGCGGAAGAAGGCCACATTTACACCTTGAATCTACATATGCGTTATATTGCGGAGACGCTTTTCGAATACGAGTATGATGTAGAAAGGCCTTCCACATAAACTATCAAAGATGATAAAGACTAAAAAGCTATTTTGGTTCCAAGAGCTTCAAAGGCTAGGGTCAAACTTTGGCCTAAACTGGGATCATGAATATCTTACCCAAAACGAGTGGCACACTAAGTGAAAATCTGAAGCAGCACTCGTATGTATATACCACTAGCATGTATCAAAAGCCAAAGATAGCCAAACACGAATCTACAAAAACCTCGATTTTAGTAAAGGTTAAAATTGGAGGTATGTACAAGATTGTCCACGCTCTGCAATTTAAGGGAAGAGGAAACAATCCAGCATTTTAAGAGCAGATGCCCTGTGCTTAGGGAGTTTAGATGCAAATACTTAACTAATAATACGCTAATACATCGAGGCTTAGATGAAAATTAGAAAAATGTTGTTTATTATATAACTTCTGCTTTAGTATTATAGAAAGCTAATAACAGATGACTTTGATTAAATTACACAAGAATGAATTAAAAGTAAACAGGCTTCTCTACTTACGACAGACGGTTCAATCCATGTCGTATGTTCTTTAATGCTACTCGTATGCAATCGCGTGTTTACCTAAGTAACTCAATATACTAGGGCAAGGTGAAAAGATCTCTGCCTGACAATGAAAGACTGCGATTTTCAGTTAAGAAATGATTTTATTTTTCTACATAATATCCCTTGAGGTCCAGCGTTTCTCCAACATTAGTATTCCTTCTCGGAAGTGAGAGTCTGAAAGGATGTGAAAATATTCATTTGCGCCCTCTCAACTTCTGCATTGGATGCGAAGCGTTTCCCAGAAACAAATTTCTTCAAGTTTGGGAACAGATGGATGTCTGAGGGTGATAAATCAGATGAATAATAATGAATAATAAAATCGTACCCCAAATTCCGCAGTTTTCCCATCGCCAACGCACACTTGTGTACAGGTGCATTATCCTGGTGAAAGATGATTTTTTATTCTTCAAGCCAGGCCTCTTCTCGCGAATTTTGGCATCCAGCTGGTCAAGAAGGTTGGAGTAATATTCGCCTGTAATTGTTATGTCTTTCTCAAGATAATCAATGAACAGGATCTCTTTCGCATCCCAAAACACACTGGCCATGACCTTTCCGGCAGATGCGATCGACTTCGCTTTCTTTGGCGCTGAACCACAGGCTTCCACCCACTGCTTCGACTGCTGTTTCGTTTCTGGCGCATAGTGGTGGACCCATTTCTCATCCATGGTAACAAATCGCCGCACAAAATCGGTCGGATCCCTATTGAATCGGTCCAAAGATTGCCGCGAAAATCGTTTGCGCATTTGCTTTTGATCGGCATTCAGCAAATGCGGCACCCATCTTGTGCAGAGCTTTCGCATCCCTAAGTTTTTGTGCAAAATGTTTCGCACCCTCTCTTCCGATATACACACAGCCTCAGCTATCTCAGTCATCTTCACTCGCCTATCGTCCAACACGATATCATGCACTTTTTCGATGGTTTCGGGTGTGGTTGTGGTTTTTGGCCGTCCTTCACGTGGGTCATCTTAGAGGGACGTGCGACCACGTTTAAATTCAGCTGCCTTTTGTCAACTTTGGATGAATCTCCTTAGGGGTTAACTCATCCAAAACGAAGAATTTTATCACCGCACGATACTCGTATTCAAGTTTATCCATTTTAACGAAAAACACGCAAGACGTCTACTGCGAAAATTCGTGTAAAGAAACTACTTGAGAGAACAACTTGAAACTTGTCATATGAACTAATGAGAAGTGTACCCAGGCAGGAAACATAAATTTTTGCTGATTGGAAAGGCATCTCTGCGTCAGGCCGAGAACTTTTCACCTTGCCCTCGTATCTTGATCTGAATTTTAACCTTCAATATTCAAGGATATTCTTAGTACGAGTATATATGAAATATGTATAAATTCAGTCTTGATTGAGCTCATCGTAATCTAAACCTGACACACATGATTTTGATTCTACGTACTGGTATGTATTGTTGAGTTCCCAGTCCTGATAGTTTTCCAGTTTATTGATAAATTGGTGGCTAAATGGATTCTCTACTCGCACCACACAATGTTCACAATTGGCTGGACCATGTTAAGTCGGCCATTTACAGCAGTACATATGCATACACCGGCATGTATAATACATACGTAAAAACGTTAAACGCTTAGGTAAGTCGGCTTCCTTCTCCAATCCGACAAATAACTCTTCATCTCCATTTACTCCTGTTTGCGTGCTTAGGTATTTGTTGAAGCCAACATTTTCAGCAGGCGAAGATACCTCCTTTCTTGAGGATCATTAAAAATGGGTAAAAGGGCGATGCCGGAATACGACCAGCATCTCTTGCGCTTGCCACTTAAATGTTTCGTGCACCGATCGATCGATGGCTGTTGCAGATTGTGGCCTCACAATGGACCATTGTACCCGTAGCGCCATGTTTGAGTTTTAATCGAACCACAGACCAACGATGGGACAGTTTAATTCTTTTTTTTTTTTTTTTTTTTGTTTCCTTAGGTGACGTTCCATTTATCCACTTATCCGATGGCAATCGAAGAGACTACCAGCAAACTGCACCATTACGGTGAGTCCCACAACCGCAGAAACAAAAGCCAAGCAAGAAGAACAACATCGCATTAAATTGCTCTGAGGGCGCCACTACTTGTCAATCAATTTAGCCATTGTTCCCTGACATCCAACGACGACGACAGAGGCGGCCATTATTAATTTTTGCCTCCCTTCATACCTTTCTGTTGCTTGTTTTTATGTATCTCTGCTGTTTGTGGTTGTGTTCGGGGGCCTTACACCATACAGTGCCACAATGGGGCTCATTGCAAGTACTGGCATAAATAACGACGCGGAATGCGGCTCCTCAATGGTGCGGTGGAACACGTCCAATAACTGGACTGATGGCTGAATGGATGGTTTCTGCCGGTGACTGCTACCTCATAGGTAGATTTTTGCCTTCGACATGGTTTACAGTGTGTACCGCATTTGCAACCCCCTCGCATTCGTGCACAGGCACAACCCTCGGTTATCAATGTCAACCGTGCGCGCCCGTCCATCCAGAGGGTGCTTTTCTTCTCCGACTGATGTGGTAAACTATCCTAATCAACGTGTAAAAGTCTGCGACGGCTTACACCGTCTTCGGAAATAATACTCATAAATTATGTAAAATGAATGGCCGACGTACCTAATCATATTAATTGCCGGGCGAACTGGTGGCCTACCCATGCCAATAAGCGGCATGGTGTTTTGCCACGCCTTCGTTTTACGGTCGGCTTAACTAGGCTTCATTAAATCGATCCATATTTGATGTGTTCCAAAGCATTATGGAATCTGTGGCAATTCGATAGTGGTACAGCATAGTCTTGAGCACACCTTTTGCCTTGCACCTTCAGAAGCTGACACCTATGTATGTGCATGTTCGGGTATCTCGCATGATGTTATCTGACGTTAATTATACTCCACTGGACAGTGTGCAGAACTCGTGTAGGCACTGCTGCTGTCTTTACGATTCGATGCAGTTCTTGTGCAAGCGAGGTGCGTAAAGCGCTTTCACATGGATACGTGTTGCAGGGGTTGTGTGTAAAATTGGTGACGTAGCGTGAAACTGATTATGTTCGCGTATGAGGCGTGAACGTGCATGTGACAATATTGGCTGCACATTCAAGACAAAAGCCGAGCAAATTATTTTGTGAATTAGGAATGAATATCATTGTTTGTGTGTTACAATATTTACGTAATGGATACGTGCGTGTAATTGGATTCATATAAAGGTACGTATGAACCCACACATGAAGAACCTCCACTAGCTAGTTGCTGAAAATGAAAATCCATAATAAAAAATTATTGTCCAGACACATGACAAAATGGTTGTTAGTTGAAGGTCGTGTGGGTGGGGTGTATATTCGCTTTGTGATGTAAAAGAGTTTTTACAAACCTATCTACTGCCGAAGCTTAGCTTATTAGCTGAGTACGACTGAAACAGCCACGGTTGTCAGTTCGCATAGGCCTACGAGTGCACTTAACTTAAAGCCGCACCGCAGGTAGGTGTGCATAGCTTGCAGCTAGACTCGCCACTCATCCTAATTTCGAAGGGAAATGCCTCTTTCCTCCACAAAGCGTGCTCTTATTCAATAGGCCAGGTAGGAACCTTTTAGGGCCTCTAAAATCGAAGAAAATGATAAGACATGGCTTCCAAAAAATGATTGGGGCAATGGTATTACAGTGTAATAGATGGTGTATCCGTAAAAACCTGAAGGATACTTTCCGTGAACATAGAATCTTAAAAATTGGCACAGAGATAGTACTTGTGACTGAAGCAAAATATCTGGGTCATATTTTGAATAGGAAACTAAGCTGGAAACCTAATATACAGGAAAGAGTTAAGAAAGCCACTGTCGCATTCTTCTCTTGCAAAAAAAGCCATTGGGAACAGAGCTTACAACCCAGATTAACTTACTGGCTCTATATCTCGGTCATTAGACCGATCCTTATGTATGGGGTAGTTGTCTGGTGGATTGCCTTGGACAAGGCAATAAGCCAGAAGTTATTAAGCAAAGTCCAACGTTCAGCTTGTTTGTGCATTGGCGGAGCACTGCGGACGACACCTTCCGCAGCTATGGACATTCCCCACACCCACATCGACGGGGTGGGTGGTGGTATTTTCTCTTATAGGCTTAATTTAAACCTCTCTTTTCGTCTCAAAACCATTGTAGCGTGTTCCAGGCGGAGATAATGGCAATAAGGGAAGTCTTGTCTTGGCTAAAGAAAAGCGTGGCATCGTCCTTAGATATCCGCATCTTTTCAGACAGCCAAGCAGCAATCAAATCTCTGGAATCTTCCTCAACAAATTCTTTAACAGCTCTAGACTGCCAATCGTCTCTTATAGAGATGGCGGAGCAGTTTAACATTCACCTAATTTGGGTGCCGGGGTATAGGGATATCCCAGGGAATTGTAAGGCTGACGAACTTGCCAGACATGGAACAACTATACCCATCCTTTCAGGCAAAAGTTCACTGGGTATGCCTATCGCTACATGCAAACTTAAATTAAAGCTGGATGCTATCGTAAAGACAAATTCTTGGTGGACAAGTGGTACAACTTGTCCAGCGACAAAACAGATTTGCATCAGCTCATAATTACGTATACGAACTGAACAAACCTTATTAAAGAGACAATATAAATGGAATGGGATGATTGGTTCGGTTCCCATACGATTTGAAGATAAATATGATTTTTATTGCTCCGCGCCAGAACGGTATGAAACGGAACACTAATGGATTGAACACGGTACCTGTCTGTCAGTCTGCCCATTTATCTGTCACTTGCTTGTAATTTTTGAACCATTTACACAAGAGAACTGAAATTTTGCACAAAAATATATGGTGGACCAAACACAAGTAAAAATTGGAAAATATTTTTATGTGGGGGGTTTTGGGAGTAAAATGTACCGGAAGGAGCAAAATATTTGTAGACCCCAACATGCGAAGTAAAATATTAAAGCTGATACTTCAGACAGTTCAAATATAAAGGGTGTCCCAAAATTCACGCAAGATTTTAATTTTGAGCCATTTGTGCGGTAAAGTGTTGCCAACAAAAAAAAAAAGACAACTTGACAGCTTGACAGCTGACAATTCAGGTTTATTAAAAATGGAGAAAGAACAACGCGTTTTCATTGTTGATTTTTAATTAAAAATCTGTGTTTTCTATCAAAACTACTTCTTGCGTGAATTTTTTGACACACTCATTCTCATACATGAAATTCATGAATCGATTGGTAGAAAGCATCGAAAGCCGGAGTATAAGACTTTAACACTAACTTAGACCACCTCTGCTTCAAACACCATTTCTCGAGGATACTACCAATGGCATATCGTCTCCCGCTAGGTTTTTCAGCCGTAGATTGCCTAGTGTCAGACCTCATCCCAATAAAAAAAAAAACACCTCCTATTATTACAACTGAGAGGAAGTCTCATATATACGTAGTAACCTAACTGTATATTTTATAACTATTTCACTGACATACTTACTTTTACTTTTACTTTACTTTTAAGCCTCTGCGTAGGTTGTCATTTCTAATATACTCGTACATTAACGATGCCTCTTATCCTCACCCCAATAAATATTGTTTTAGAAGGTTTGTATCATTCGTTTTTTTGTCTTCTTGGTACAACCCCAAAGCTGTATCCCATACGTCCATGCAGGTCTCAGAACTTATTTGTAAAAAGCAGTTTGTTGTCAATTGATAGGTGGAAACTCCTTCCATTAACCAATGCATTTGTCTGAGTTTAGTATTCAGCTCTTCTTGTTTTCTTTTTCTTAGATGCTTCCTTCATCTGAGCTTAGCGTCAAGTGTTATACCCAAATATTTGGCAGTATTTGCATAAGGCACTTTTTTTCTATCGATATTAACGCTTTTAGTATTTATTCTTCTAAAAGGACATGCCAGGGTTTCAAAGCCCGAACAGAAGCCTGCAGGGACGAAAATGGTAACATAGTAGTAGAATCGCAGTCGGTGCTGAGGATATGGAAGGAACATTTCTGCAGACTGTTAAACGGCGGCGATGACCAACATACCGCTGTCAGGCAGAACGATCCATTTAATAGTGACGATGATAGTCAAGATTCCCGTCAACATGATCAGAATGAAGTGAGGATAGCGATATTTAAACTTAAATCCAACAAAGCTACTGGAGCCGACGGCCTTGCCGCCGAACTTTTCAAGGCAGGAGGAGATGAGTTGGTAAGGAGCATGCACCAGCTCATATGTAAAATCTGGTCAGAAGAAAGTATGCCCGATGAATGGAACCTCAGCATTGTTTCCCGATTCTGAAGAAAGGAGACCCTCTGAACTGCGCCAACTACAAAGGTATAAGTCTTCTCAACATCGCATATAAGATCCTGTCTGCCGTATTATATGAACGCCTAAAACCAATCGTCAGCAATTTGATAGGTCCTTATCAGTGCGGTTTCAGGCCCGGTAAGTCCACCATTGACCAAATATTTACACTACGGCAGATCTTGGAAAAACCCCTTGAATATGAAATCGATACGCACCACCTTTTCATCGATTTTAAAGTTGCCTATGATAGCGTGTATGGAGACGAGTTATATAGAGCCATGTCGAGTCTTCTCATCCCTGCCAAACTTGTCCGTTTATGCAGGATGGCGATGGAGAACTCTCGCTGCTCCATCAAAGTCGGAAACAACACCACCGATCCGTTCGATGTCAGGAAAGCTCTTAGACAAGGTGACGTGCTATCATGCGATCTCTTTAACATAGTACTTGAAAGAATTGTACGAAATTCACAAATCAACACCGAAGGTACAATCTTTTGCAAGTCTGTACAACTATTCGCCTACGCCGATAACATTGACATAGTTGGAAGAACTCAGCTGGCCGTCAGTGGGGCGATTGCGAGTATTGAGACCGAGGCAGCAAAGATGGGATTAGCGGTCAATGAAGGCAAAACAAAATATATGCTGTCTACAAAAAAGGACACCCAACATCGGCGTCTTGGACAGAACGCCACAATAGACAGATATAATTTTGAGGTAGTAAAAGACTTTGTCTACCTAGGCTCTATGATGGACTCCGCAAATGACACCAGTGGGGAAATCAAACGAAGAATTACTCTTGCGAATCTGTGTTTCTACGGGCTATGAAGGCAATTGAGTAGCAAAGTCCTATCCCGAACTACCAAGGTAACTCTTTATAAGACGCTAATCATCCCAGTCCTGCTGTATGGCGCAGAGGCATGGGCTTTATCAAAATAGGATGAAGATGCCCTTGGTTACTTCGAGAGAAAAGTTCTTCGAGTGATCTTTGGCCCCGTCTGCATAGGCGGCGAGTGGAGGAGAAGATATAACGCCGAGCTAACGCCGGCTTTTACAATGACATCGACTTAGCCAGAAGAGTTCATATACAGCGACTAAGATGGCTGGGTCATGTAAAGCGGATGGAGTCCAACGTTCCAGCCAAGAAAGTCTTCGAATTCACCCCGGACGGACGGCGCAGTAGAGGACGACCTCGTGTTGGGTGGCGCAAACAAGTGGAGGGGGACCTCAACCAACTTGGCGTGCACAACTGGAGGCAGCTGGCTCATAACCGGGCTGGCTGGAGGGGTTTGTTGGTTGAGGTCCAGGTTCACCCCGGACTGTAGCGCCACCTAAGTAAGTACTAAGTATTTATTCTTCTTTTAGTAAAGTTTATATGGAAAGATCTAGTTTCATGAAAATTTATTCTCCATTTGTTTATCCAATCACTTACAGATTTAATTTGTAATTTATTCGTTGCTGCATCAGCATTGTTGCCAATAGTCATGAGTCGTCAGAGAAAGTCGCCAAGCTAGCTTCTTCCTGTTCAGGTAGGTCCCTTGTAATATAGTAGTTAAAGGATTGGTCCCAAGACACATCCTTGTGGAACTCCTACAGATATTTTCTTTGAATCAGAGAATCCATCTTCTTATCTGTCTCGAAAGCATCGACCTGCGATATAGGATTTGAAGAATTGGTTTCGGTAACAAAAATTTGAAAATGGAGTCCCCAGAGTATAGGAAAAGAACAACAATTATACCTATAATAACGAAACGCTTTTTATAGGATGAATTAGATTTGACTCAAAAGTGAAGTGAATAAAGTGCGACCATACCAACCCACCTTCCTGCACGACCGAGCTCATATACCAAAAACGCCAGTGTACGTTGGATATTTGTGAATCTATTACTCTGACTTCGAATCTATTACACTACAGCCATCCTATCTATTGCAGTAGAAATAACATGACTGGAACGAGTAGTATTTGGAGTCATTAGTACTCGTAGGCACTGAGCCATTGGTATACGTTTGGCAGTCACTTCTTGGATGACCTGGAAGGCTTACGTAACGTTGACCAGCCGGTCCTCTCCGTAAGCTGTCTTGTCGTGGCAGGTCGGCTTAAGAGTCAAACATCCTAAGGCTCTTCAAGGATCCCAGGTGGGGCATCAAACTAAGGGCTGATGGCGTCCTGATTGTGGCGAAAAACATGTCAAACTACAGCATGGCTGAAGAAACAAATTGATACAACTACTGCAGCTGGGGCACGGATACTGGAGGCCCCACCCAACATGCTTCCACCCCTCGCCTCTTCAAGCGATGATACAGAATCTGCAGCGATGCTTGCTTCAAAAAGATTCTTGCGGCTCTATCTGCGATACGCTCTCCAGATTGGGCTCGAGTGTTGGAAAAAATGACGGAAAGGTTTTAATCGGCACGTCTAATCCTCATGGAGGAGATTTTCTCAGGACCCGAACCTGCCTGCGTTCTCGGTCAGAGATTCCATTGATGATTGGGTTTCTTATGAACATAATTGTGTGTGGATCAACTTATCGGCGTTCGCGCGGGGCATTTGCTCTTGCTAAACACCTCAGTGTGGTAGGCTTAAGTGATATAATAGTTTGCAGTGCCTGTAGAGAGAGCCCCGACACTGCGGAACACTTCCTCTGTGATTGTCCTTCTGTTGCTAGTATTAGGTGGCAGATTTTCGGCGCTGATGTGGTGAGTGCTGATACCATAAGATTCTCATCGTCGAAGCATCTACTCTGCAACCTACAACGCCTACGCGCCATCGTGTGCGATTTCTGGAAATGTGCCTCAGCTCTCCCCAACTCTTTCCCAGTTGTCGTGCTTCCTTCTCAACTGTTCTGCGCCACGTACTCCTAGGACCGCCGCGTATCCTGCCATCTTGCTTAAGCGGGTTCCATTGCATCGAGCTATGGACCTGTCACCCTTTCGGAGAGTCTGACCGATCCACTGCCACTTTCGTCGTCGTATGGTTGTGCCTATAGGTTCATTGCCTGTTCTCTGATAAAGCTATTCGTTAGAGATACGGTTTGGCCAGAATATCCTTGAGATGTAGCGTAGGCACCTATTAACAAACGTTTGCAGCTTCCTCGTGATAGTGACGGTCACTCTCCAGGTACCACATGCATATAGCAGCACTATGGATAGCATCCCAAACGCAGATTTTGCTTTACCTATTCGGCTGGCTATATTCAGCTCCCAAGGTTTTGGAAACTCTCTACTCTCTCAACCGTTTGTCCAGCAATGCATATATGAGTTGATTGGTCCTAGGCTGATCATTTTTGTTTTTGCCGAGTTAATTTTCAGCCCAACGACGTCTGCTTCCCCCTCTACATTTGCTGTCATTTGGTGAAGGTCCATTATTCTTTGAGACAGTAGGCATACATCGTCGGCGTAGTCGAGGTGTTTGAGTTCAGATGTGAGAGTCCATCGAATTCCTTCATTTCCTGTTGATAAGGCCGCATTCAGCACATCGCTAATCACCAATAAAAACAGTATTGGTGAAAGTATGCAGCCTTGCCGAACCCCACTTTGGACTTTAAATTCCTCAGACAGCCTTCCTCTATGCAAAACGTGACATGTGGACTCATCATATGAAGCATTTACTCGACTTTCTCCGTAAAACGAGGAAATTCCGTTAAAATGGTTAAAGCAGGGTTTGCTTGTTGGTAGTACAATGGATCAGTTGCGTCTGACTGCTCTAGTGCAGCGTTTCCTGACTTCGCAAAAAAAACCTTGACCCGCGAAACCTGGGCTTCATCTCTATCTGGTTGTTTCAGATTCAGCGGCTTCTTTTCAGGTTCCCAGGGTACCTGAGCCGATTGAGTGTCAATACTAATATGAACACGAAACCAAAGCTTTAAGATAAAACAGATACAGATTACAAATTTCAAGTGGCGGCAGGATTATAGAAGATTTGACATCACTAAGTTGAATGCCAAAGGAATAAATCAATCTACACCATCGTGTACCGAAACCTTCAAGTTAAAAGAGTGTAATAAAGCCTAAAACGTAAGAAAAAAAAAACCCAACAGAAATATGTACACACATACTCGTATGCACATCTACTCAATGCCACTTAAAATTACCGCACTTAAAATGCAGCTACTAATAAAGATTTTTGTGTTCCTTGTGAGTGCCATTTGCACGATCGCATATAAAATAAATTCTCGAAATCCAAAATGGAGACATTAAGCCAACTGACCATGTTTTTAATTTCCCAAATGTCCAATAAATTAAAACCATACCTTTCCATTAATTATTTACTTGTCGCCCCACGAACGCCAAACACAGAAAAGAATATCCTTTCCAAGGAAACGGAATTTCGTACAACGACCAACGACTTTTCAATTTGCGGCCTTAAGCTGGGGTTGCATCAGTAATGCGTAAGTAGGTATACGACTGGCGACCACAGTGGGAGTATCTCCAACACTACGCTACCATACCGGAAATAGCCAAACCGCCAAAATACAACCCATTAAGGGTTAAGAAGGCAAAAGCAGAAGAAAATAAAAATTTATTGTCAAATTAAGGACAAAAGAGGAGGAGAAAAAAATGCGTTCCCAGTAAAAAGCGTTTGCTTATAATGGCCATTTTAATTTAAGGGCGGTTTCGTTGGTCTCCGGAGTGGGTAAGTACAAGAATGCTGCTAAAAGTACAAGATTTAGTGCCATTCCGGAGTGAGTGAGGGGGGTCGGTGTCGGTGTAGTACACGAACTTGAGTTAACAATGCAATGAAATAACAATTTCCAACCCTTTCCGGAGTATTTTTCTTTTCGAGTGAATTTAATCGGGCGGTCAGAGGAGGGTGGCTCCCAGCATTTGCTGTTAACGTTGTAAATTTCGCTGATTTGATTTTATTTCACACACAGTAAAAACGGCATGAAATTAGAGTAACATTAGAAATAATTTTATTATGCCTGAATAGAAAAAGACCTGCCAAGACGTTCGTTTAGAGAGCAAAGTGTCGGATTCGTTTCTTTATTCTTCATGCAACACGCAGGGTCTAAGAAAAACACGCTTAAGAAAAAGAAAAAAAAATTGGGTTCCATAAAACAGCATTTTTTAATTACAGTGGTAATGGAAGTAAAGTGGACTAGAAAGTTCACACAGATATGATTTTTAATACGAAAAAGTGGACCTAGCTTCATTTGAAAGATACTCGTATCTTTACTTAATTTTTGAAAAATCGATCTCACTTGATCAGTACTCGAGGAATAGTAGGAAGCTACATATTCAGTCTTTGATCGGTCCCTTTCAAATTTTTACACTAGTAATTCGTGAAACCCCAAACCGATTTCAATGAAATTTTGTGTCTAAATGTAGACGGTTCCACCATAAAATCAGTGAGACTGGTTGTAAGATCTTCTTCTTTTCCTTACTGCGAAGTTATGATCCGGAGTAGAAGGATCACAACCCTCCCACTTTACTGTATCCCTAGGGAAGTACCGGCAGACTTCCCGGTTTCCCGTCCCGTCACTGAGGCCAATTGAATGCTGGTGTTTTCGCATTTGTGTGATCCAGTTGTTCTTTGGTCTGCCTTTTTTGCGCGATTGTGTAGGAACGTTGATTAATATTGCCTTTTTGACGGGGTTCAAAGGACCTCTCCTTTGAACATGACAATGCCAACTGAGCCGGTCGTGCCGATCTGCCCGTCCTCGGATCACAGCCATGCGTAGCATTGGTAGTGCCTGGCGGGGTAGTGCTTTTCTTTTTAGCGTACTTCTCCATAATGCTGGGGTTCAAGCTTTTTTTTGATTTTGACACTTGCATACTCCTGATTTTGGATTTATGTTTGATCTTACTTTTTACAACACCGGTGATCTCCAGTCGAGTCAACCCTCGGATTCGCATGCACACTTACGGGACAGTTTTAAGATGGTATATGTGTCGCTAGGCTCACCTGGATATTTTAAAAATTGCCTAGATGTGATTTTCCCCTTAGTCGCCTTCTACGAGAAGCACTATGTATTTGTGGGGGGCGCTGCAGTGATATTCTTAACCCGTCCCTGCACGGGAAGGAGACTGGTTGTAAGATATTGCGGGTTAAGTCTGATCGCCGAAAACCCTCAAAAATAATGATTGTCAACACAGTCGTTATCGCACCCCTCCATGAATTTTGACGAAAAGTGATGTTTTAGTTTGAACTTATGCTATAGCTTTGTTTGAAAGTCATTGATATTTAGTGAAGTGCTAAAGGACATCGATAAATGCGGCACTAGTTGATAGAGCAGAATAATCAACTCCGAATTAGGCGAGAGCATCGTAAGGTAAACAATTATAAAAGAAACCCCTTTGCCCTGGCTCCTTTTGTTAACAAAATTCTGAAGATCTTCAAAACCAAAGGAGTAAAAATAGTTGCATACGCGGACGACATAGTAATCATGATCAGTGGGAAATACTTACCTACAATCAGTAACCTCATGGAATCTGCACTAAAAGAATTGTCCTCCTGGGTAGAACAAAACGGTCTAAGTATAAATCCGGCTAAAACCGAACTGGTTCTGTTTACTAATAGAAGGAAAATAGATGAATTTGATCCCCCTAAACTGAATGGAATTCCTCTGAATCTCTCCACAACAGCTAAATATCTCGGAACCATCCTTGATTCGAAGCTCACCTGGAAAAAGAACACGGGCGAAAGACTGAAGAAAGCACTTTACGCATTTTACGTGTGCAAGAAAACCTTGGGTAAACAATGGGGTTTGGGTCCGTCCATGATTAACTGGATGTACACGGCCCCAACCTTACCTACGGAATTATTGTATGGTGGAATGCAAAAACACAAAACCAGCTACCTTAAAATAGTCATAAAGATACAAGGATTAGCATGCATAAACATAACAGGAGAACAGAGATCAACACAACAAGTGGGTTTAGAGATGATGCTAAATATCCCTCCCCTAGATGAGTACATACGATGCACAGCTGCCAAAAGTCCGATTCGTCTCAAACAATCGGACGAATGGAAGCAAAGATGCTATGGACACGGCTCTATACTCAACAGGTATAATATAACCGATCTCGAGAGAACAACAGATTATATCACACCCTACATAGAATTCGACAAGAACTACCCCACTTTTATTCCCGAAAGACCAGAGTGGGACTCCAACACATTAGTTAATGTACAGGACATTCAGCCAAAACTTGCAAAAGCTCAAGTGATTGGTCCAAACATTGCCTACGGTGTGGTAAAAGTGGTCACATAGCGAAGCTATGCAACGAGGAGCCAAAATGCCTACTCTGCCAAGGCAAGGAGGGTATCGATAACAACCACCTTACGGGAAGTCGTAGATGTCCATCGTACCAACGTGCATGGAGAGAGCTGCTGCTGAAGCAATGAAATTATTAGGCGGCTCAAGCCCTCTTAACACAATCAATTCGTGAACTAGGTGTAGACGTCGCAATCCTAAGCGAACCGTATCGGAATTATGATAACAGGACAGCGGACGCAACAGGCACAGCCGGAATATGGACTTGCGGCAAAAGGCCCTTCCAAGAAACAGAGGTGAACCCTCGATGTCTATGGCTGTCATATATTCAGCTGTTATGCTCCACCGAGTCTTATAATCGAGGAATATGATAGCTTCCTAGACAGGTTGACAATGGATGCTTTAACGCATGGGCCACAACATGGGGCTGCCGAAGGACAAACAGGAGGGGAATCAAACTTCTGGAGCCCTTAATTATCTTTGACGTAGTTCTCTTAAACATCGGTAATGAACACACTTTTAACAGAAATGGGACGGGCTCGATAATCGATCTTACTTTTGTGAGCAACTGCCTTGCTCAGAAAACAACGTGGAAGGTTAGCCCCCACTATACTCACACCGACCACCAAGCTATACTGTATGAAACGACGAAAGAGGAAAGGCGGCGCCAAATTACTTCAAGGAGAATAGTCAATAGATTAGGGTGGAAAACAAACACATTCGACGAAGAGGCTTTGGCCCTTATGATCGCAGATGCTACGTTGACTGGTTCGGCCAACGAGAAGTGTGTGCATCTCATTACCCACATTACATCGGCGTGCGATGCATCTATGGTAAGAAGGACGAATACACGCTACTCACCAGTTTATTGGTGGAATGAAGTTATCGCACCGCTACGCGCTAAATGTCACCGCGCCAGAACACAGTGCCAGCGCAGCAGAGGAAGAGACGATTTCACCGAACTCCACCACCGGTATAAGGTAACGCGAAAGGAGCTGAAAACGGCAATAAATACCAACAAACGTCAGAGCTTCTCCAAGTTATGCAATGGAGGAAATGAAGACCTCTGGGGGAGATCATACCAAGTGGTGATGAAAAAGTTGAAAGTTTTTCGAGCCCCATCCTCCACATGTCCAGATGGAGCATATAGTCGAAGGTCTGTTTCCAAGACAACCGGAGATTCCACTGGAGGACGAGTCTCCTATACCAGCTCGACAAATTCCTAGGATAACTACAGAAGAAATTCTAGAGGCTTGCAACCGGTTTGGGATTTGGATCCCTGGACCGGATGGGATCCTAAATGTTCTTCAAAACCGCCGCCTCCATCATATGTGAAACAGGCTTTTTAACGAACTGGGGGATCTCGTACAAGTTCCACTTAGGAACATGATAGGCTTAATAAAGTACGCAGGCTGGTTTGCTACAGAACCCACCGCAAGGCAAAGGTTTTAATCATAAGTTCCACACAACAAAAAGGGAAACACAATCGATCGTATGGCCCCCGTGATAAGCACTTAAGTGCACTTCCCTCCTAACCTAGTGAAGTGCTGTATAGACATAGAGAATAGAGTGGGCGCAGTGGCTCAGTGGTTAAACGCTCAGACCACTGAGGGCAAGACTCATGTTCGACTCACAAAAATACTTAACAGTTTACATTGCCCAACCTCTCGTGAACCAACAGCTAGAGATTAACACTGTTACGAACAAATTTCTCAATTATGTGGTTCGGAAAAGGCAAACTATAGGTCCATTCCATTCGTGTGGGAAAATATAACACGCACAGCACGAGTGGCTGCGAGAAGTTAAGCCGGGTTCCCTTAATTCACCGGATTGCGGACGTTCTAACCGAAGCAATGATTAAGGCACTATGCTAATCCTGCCCAGTCAGACATAATAACGAGGTTAAGCCACCATGGTATAATACTACATTGGGCGAACTCAGGCGTAATTGCAGGAAGTTCTTTTAACAAAGCAAAATGTTCAAGGGCCCCAGAAGACTGAGTTCTATACAAAAACAATCTGAATAAGAGATGGAGAAAACTCAGATAAATACGTGGCATGTTTTCTGAGAAAATATAGAAAAAATGAGTGACTCTTCTCGGATAAGGAAAATCTTGTGCAAATCTCCATCTGTACCTAGCTTCATTAAAAAAAACAGACAGTAACTGGACCTGAACTTTGGAACTACTCATGGATATCCACTCTCCTGACAATAAAACAAAGATAGGCCACTCTGTAGAAAACCATAGTAGAATCAAATTATCGGTGCCTAATGATATTGTCACTCTTCGAAAACAACATTAGACATGACACAGTTTTGTTTTTTTCCCTGTAGAGCTGCAGGAGGGCTTAGTCACACTGAGCCCCTGACTCCACTCAGTCTTTAGGAGTTGTCCAATCCTTGACTACACCCGAAAGCCGGTAAGACCTCCCACCCATCTAAGGAATTCCGCCCAATCAACTTATCCTCATTTCTCTTCTAAGTCGCTGGAAAGACTCTTTGACGTTTATGTACGAAATAATTTCGACAGCAATCACATATCGAATTCCCAACATGAGTATTACAAGGGAAAATCAGTGGAAACTGCCCTACACTCGCTGGTTGGTGGAACCACTGGGATATCTTTTTGAAAACGAAGATTCCACGATGGTATCTTTCCTTAACATTGACGGAGCTTTCAACAATGTTAAAACAGAGGGCTGCTATTGCATCCGTGCTGAGCTAGGGTGCTGTCTAACAAGGAGGTATGTAGGTTTACAGAAGTACTTCTCAGGGCGGAGTATTATTACCAATACTATGGCATATAGTAGTGAATGAATTACTTACAATTTTAGAGAAGGTGGGGTACAGTGTTACATTGCGATAGCCATATCGGGAAAGATTCCTATTACAATAAGAGATGTGATGCAATCAAGTCTTGATAAACTCGATGGCCTTGTTCTTTCAGTTAACGTCGAAAAGACCGAAATGCTTTTGTTCAAGGTGTCGCACCCTGTCATATGCCATCCGTTTTGACGTCCACGTATTTAACATATTAAATCGTTCTAAAACAATTTCTATATTTTTATATCTTATATTTAAACTTAATGCAAAATAAAGTAATGAACAGTAATCTAGAAGTGGGAAAAAGTATCTATTATTTTAATTAACAATACCACAAAGATATCATATATCATCGGTCTAAATGCCACGGAACTTCAATTCGTAGACCATGCCAGATACCTGGGGTTTATTCTTGATAGGAAACTCAGTTGGAAACTGAATATGCATTACTGTGTCATTAGAGCCTTCGTTGCTATTTACTCATATCGAGGGACTTTGGGTCCGAAATGGGGCATTCAGCCTCAAATAGTCCACTGGATCTATATGGCAATTGTGAGGCCCATCCTAATCTACGGAGCACTTGTCTGGTTGACAGCACTATACAATAAAAATAACACTGACCTTTAGGGGAAAATTCAGAGGTTATCTTGCGTCGTAGCATTGGAAACAATGCTCCATGTTGGAATCTACGGGAGACAAATGGTAGATAAAGCAGTATTGAGGCTTTGGAAATCCACAGTGGGGCTATCGATAATTCGGGTCACTCCAGGAATTTGGACGGCAAAAAAGGTACTCCCAGCAAGACAGAGGATAATGTCCCTCACATCGACTTCAGTGTCATGTTCAAGACCATTTGAGATTTTATATGTTGTTATGTTGGCTTTAAGGGCCGCTGTGGTTTGTGGCTTATTCGCATAGACCTGTGACTTCAGAAAACGGGGTCAAATCGCACGATCTCGGTGGCCAGTTCACATCACCTCCACGTGAGATGACCATGCCCTCGAATCGCTTGTGCAGAATTTCGAACGTGGCGTGAGCTGTGTGGCACGTATCACCGTCCTGTTAAAACCATATGTCGGTGGTGTCCATATGACCCAATTCAGACCAAAAGAAGTTGGCAATCATCGACCTATAGCGCTCGCCGTTGACGGTGATGTCCTGGCCAACGTCGTTCTCAAAGGAATATGGACCGATGACGCCGCCAGCCCAAAATCCACACCAAACAGAGACTTTTTCGGCATGCATTGGACACTCTTGGATCTCATGTAGATTGGTATCGTCCCAAATTCGACTATTTTGTTTGTTGACGTACCCTTTCATCCAGAAATGGGCCTCATCGCTGAAGATGATTTTTCGATGAAAATTAGGGTGAGATTCCAACTGCTCCAGAGCCCATTCAGCGAACACACATCGTTGTCTATGGTCGTTTACCTTCAGCTTCTGGGTCAGTTGAATTTTGTACGGGTGCAGGCCCAAGTCACGACGCAAAATTAGCCAAGGTGTGGTCTGCAAAAGGCCGAGTTCTTGTGAGCGACGCGAAATCGACTGCCTCGGATTCTGCTGCACACTCTCACGGACAGTGGCGATGTTTTCGACAGATCTTGCGTTTCGTCAGTGTACGGGTATTGGTTGATCATTTACTGAACCAGTGGACTCAAGTTTATTCACCACACTGCGAATAGTCCTCTTGGAAGAACGATTATGGCGACCGTAAAATGGGCGAAGCGCGCGGAACGTTGCTCGAACACACATCCATTTTGATAAAACAATTTTATTATTTGCACGTGTTGTTGAACGCCTTATCCGTCCATGGTGATTTGGCAAAACAGACTGAATAAATGACAGCCATTTTGACATATGTAGCTTCCGCAATATGGCCGCTGTCAATTGTCAAAGTTCGGAAGTCCCTATTGGAAGACCCTGTAAATCTAAAACACCGTATGGTACGAGTTTTCTCCAGTGCACCTGATGTAAACATCACCAGACAACTTTCGTATCACGGTAGTGTATTTCAGGCGAAAATTACGGTAGTCCGAGAAATTTTCAATTAACGCCATTATACTATACATATAGGCAGGCAGCTACAAAAGCATTGGAATTACCGACAGTACGGTCCAAGTTGGTAAAGCAATGCCACAGGTCTCTGAAAAGATCGCTGGCAGATGCTCTGTTCTGGATTCCAGGACACAGAGACGTTCCGGGGAACTGCAGAGTGGACGAGCTGGCAAAGGAAGGTGTGGGTCGGAACTTCTCTGAAAATAGGGAGGAACCGCCTCCTCTTATATAATCGATAAAGTTTCGCCTTGACACTAAAGCGAGAAAAATGGTAACAGCAGGTGGAATAATATCAGCAATTGTCGAAGAAAAGATAGTAACTCACCTTCTGTGCATATGTCCTGAGCTATCATGTTGAGGAAGAAATCTTTCGAGGAGTACTTCTGTGAAGATCTTGGTGACTTAGCCACTCTCGATATGTATAAAGTAAAGGAGTTTTTCTCCTGATCTAAGTGGTTCTGCACATACGAGTAAATACGGGACAGGAAGGGCTAACAATGCTTCGGTTACTTAAGTTAATTTCCTTAGGGGAAAACATATCATGTAAGGTTCCTGATGCTGATAATCAGGTATTTTTTGTGGTATCATAAAGGGCTAATCTTATGGTCTTAATGTGTTTGTGCTTAGCGGGACAGCCACTTAACCTAATCTAGCCTAACATAGTCTGGTGAAGTTTCCCGGTAATGCGTTTAAATATCATCAAAATCGGTTGGAGTGGAGGTAAGATATGCGGAATGGTATGATATTTCAAAAATCTGTGTGTCGGATAACAATTTTGATAAAATTTGACTCGTTATTGTACAGTCGGCCATACATACATATGTACATAAGAACAGACAGATCGATAATCATACTGAATTGAAGAACCCACTTTTTTTAGATTCTCTATTATAGTAATGTAAAAATTCATCAAAATCTTGAGATCGGAAAGTAAAATATGCTAAATTGGCAGTATGGCAAGAAATTGGTTTAGAGAACCCAGCCTTCAAAGTAGGACGATAGTACTTAGAATTTAATGAAAATTGTCTAACTTCTATGTTGTGATGTGCATTTGCATCTCATCCAATAATAAGACCAGTTTTTGGCTCGAAGAATAAGAGCAGCAGAACCCGCTTTGGAGTTGTGTAGGTTAATCTGTATTAATCACAGAGGTGCTACAATCGAGAGCAGGCAGAAGGTCGCTTTCGTGCAGAGAAAGGTTTCGGAGATCACTATCCAACTTCCTCTCCGTCAACAAAAAAAGTTGATCCCCAAAGTGAGATGGAGACATAGGTTAAGGTCATGATTTGTAGAATCTTTGCACATCTCCATGTCCATCAACTTGAGGTTGAACCCCGTAAGAGATGGCACAGAGTCTTTGGGACTAGGAATAGAACCTAGCTTAGATTCTTCCGTAACCGATACAGTATTAGTTACGGCTGGCTTCGGAATGTCTTTCTATGGTTCATCGCACTTGTAGACTTTTAGGGTATTAGAGAAAAACCCATAGCTAATTACCCCTTTGGAAGTGGCAAGAGGGGCCAGATTCTTCGTTAATAACTATAACGACCGATCTGAAATCTCCTATCGGCTGCCCCACCTTGCCAATCTTCCAGTTATGAGTTGGAAGAGTTTGATTGCTGATTCTGATTATGTCCAGGATCACTTTATAATCAGACGGTTCAACAGGGATCCATGCGCGTGTTCTCAGCGATCACGAAAAGCGCACCTGGACAAGCTACTCCCAATCCAGAGACAGCAATTATATAAAGCTCTTTCGATCTTTGATCCGAGCAAGCAATGATTTTAACATGCCCTTGATGCCAGCCACTGTCTCGACAGGAGGGTTCTTAATACCTGGAGGAAGTTGGTCGTGAGCTTCACTTCTACCTTCCTCCATTTTTCGATAATGATGTTGACTCTGTGGTTAGGTTAGGTTAAGTAACTGGGTGCCCTTGTTGACAGGGTTGTCAACAGCTCAACAGCTTAGATCACTAAGAGTCTATTACGCCCAATATTTAGAACCCTGGGAACCTATAAAATTTCAATCTTCGAAAGCTAGGCTGAACCACCCACATAAATGTATGAATCTCAGGAGTTTTCTTAGCTCAATGCTACCTAGCTCATCCAGCTCTGAAAAGAAGTATCTGCCAAAAGCACGACTTCTTTTGATGGCCAAAGCTGGATAATCACATAGGAGATGATGAACGGATTCTATTTCCTCTATTTCCCTGCAGCTTCTACAGTAGTCGTTATGAGGTAATCCTAACCATGCTGCGTGATTACGTGTTACACAGTGCCCTGTCACGACGCCAACGAATGATTTGGCTGTAGCGCATGTATCTAATTGACACCACCGTTCATTTGTTGACTCTAACTCCTTAATGGCCGCTTGGCTATCAAATTTAGTTATTGATTATTTGCCCTGAAATATCTTCCTCAATATTCATATCCACTGCTTGTTTTATTGCAGCAATTTCGGCTTGGAAAACACTGCAACTATGCTTAAGTCTAAACGAGCGACGAGCGTTTTCCACCAGACAATCGAACCAAAGGTCTTACTACCGCAATGTATAGCTAGTGTACGACATTAGGCTTAAAACCCCCAGATTTCCCGAAGGCTCACCTGCATGCATATAGTGCAATATATGCCTTCTTGATTCGATCGTCAATGTTTGCTTTCCAGTTTAATTTGGAATCTAGTATTACGGCGAGATATTTTGCAGTTACTTGAGGTATCAGCTTGACACCATTCATACGAGGGTGGTTGTATTCTGGTATCGATCTTCTCCTCGTGAATAGCACTAACTCGGTTTTCTCCGAATTCATTTCCAGACCCCTGCCTTTGACCCAGTTATTCACTAGTTTTGACCTAGTTATTCACTAGTTTTATAATTGAGTCGCTCCCTGAGTACTGGAAAGAACTTTGCGAATACTAAGATGCAACCGTCATCGGCATAGGCCGCTACGTTGAAACCATTCCTTTCAAGTATATCTAACATCTCGTCCGCTACTAGAAGTCATAAGAGTGGTGAACGGACTCCGCCTTGTGGGGTGCCCCGCTTGACTCGCTTTCTTCCCCTTATGCCCCCTAATGTGGAGTTGATTAGGTGGGTACTAAGCATTAGTTCAATCCACCCGCATATACCCGAGTGTATTTGAGCCCCGCGCAAACTGTCTGCTATAGCTTCGGTAGTTGCATTATTAAAAGCCCCTTCACGCTGTGGTTAATGATCACGATCTCCAAGTGCTCCTTTAAGCACTTGCTTAAAGAGGTAAAGATCACTACCTTCCTTTGCCACTGTAGGAGACTCGTCTTGTGATCTTTGGCGTTTGGACGTTGAGTCCTGAAGGAGCTGTGCGCGCTTACTAGTTATTTGTTTTTCCGTTCTCTCTTTTTCTGCGATTTGTTGAATGGTTTTCCTTTCATATGTTATGTACCGCTTTCAGACTTGTTAAAAAAAAAATATGAATAATAAAATAATATAAATATTAGAGTAAGTTCGGGTAATGTGGAGTACCCTTATTGTTTCAAGCAATATTTTAAAAATTAAAGTTTATTTTGAAAATTTAAAAAGGTTTAATCGTTCTTTGAAACGTTGGAAACACCATTTTGTACTTAATTTTCCTCAAATGAATTAAATATTTTCAAAAATTTCAGAATAGTGCAAAACTGACCTTTTACAAAAGTGGCGGGTAATGTGGGCCTATAGAGCGGCTAATGTGGAGTAGTGCTCCACTTTTGGGATGAATTTTTCGTGACCCCAAACAATATCGCATTGGAGACACTGAACCCATTTGTCCCCAGTCAAGTGGATCACCCCAAGACAAATCGCAGAAGTTTCATTTAGTATCTCGTGAAGGCGGAAATTCACCAATATCATCTTCAGAAATTTCATAACGAGCAAGGCTCAACTGATGATGAAGACTGACGGCCGGCGTCTAGAAGTAGATGATTTATTTAGGAGGGTCTTAGTTTTGACTGACACTTGCTCTTTAATCTTTACATAATCTTTACAGGTTTTTCATTTTATGCTGACTCTTTAATTATTGTTGGGTTCTTACTAGTTTTAACCTTACCAGGTTTTCGAGTTTTATTCATGCTTTCTTGTAACTGATTCTTATAAGGTGATACAGTCAAAATTGCGGCTCCAGCTTTTCTTCCCCTGTTTGTTGTGGCTACTCTTTTCAATTTCGGAGGAGTAGAAATTTCCCAAGGAGTAAAATGGGCTTCAGTTTGGCTCAAAATTGGAGTGGATGTTCTTTGACTATGTACTTCTGCTACAATATTCCGCATTTCACTAACATTTGATTTACTATCCAATTTAATTTTCAAGCTCGGAGGCTGCATCAAATTGTGATTCATGTTTCGATTTTCAACTTCAACTTCTGATAATGGCTGAGGCTCAGTCTCACACGCTATAAAATCAGCCTCGGGAAAAATATACCTATTGAAAGAGAAAATTCCGCTGCATTTGAACCCGCTTACTGCAATCTGTTCAGTTTGTATTTTAAGATAAGCTTTTTTAAATAACTGAGCTATGTCACCCAAGGCCACTTTTGACCCAGCCTCTCTCATGAATCGTCTGATTTCTTCATTATAATACTTTTTAAGAGGGCCCATGAATGTCCTATCCAAAGGTTGCATCTTATGGGTGCAATGAGGGGGTAGCGAAACAATTACAACAAAATTTTGACGCGCCAGGTCGATAACTTCCAGGTTTCTAGTATGGCTATAGTGACCATCTAAAATTAAAAGGACTGGCTGTTCTTTTGAAGGCTTGGAGAACTCCAGGAAATGACGGAACCACTCCGTAAAAATAGGCAGCTGAATCCATCCAGAAATATGGAAAGTGGCCGCGGAGTCAGCGGGAGCGTTGTTCATATAGAGTGGGTTTTGTCTTTTTCTTGGAAATACAAAATATGGTGGAATGAAATTTCCACCTGCACTCATGCAATTCACCACAGTTACCAGAGAACCACGTTTCGCCGATGTCAAAGCTCCTATTTACCGTTTTGCTTTCTTCGTTAAAACTTTGTACTATGGTGAGACCAGTTTCATCCACATTCCATATACTGGATGCTGGGAAGTTATATTTTTCATACACCCCTTCTAAAATATCGAAAAATTTGCTTACGCTTTCTTGATTAAAGCCCTTAGCTCTATCGATTGAAGTACCCGTTGGAAGCCGAAAGCTTAGATCATTTTTGTGTCTTTTCAAAAAGCCATAAAGCCAATCTTTTCCCACAGTTTTATGCAATAATGAAAATTTGTTGGGAATGTTATTTTTTTGAGCCACCTGAAAAGCCAGACCTCGAATATCGCTTCTTGTTAAGTCCCAGAAATGGTTTTCCATTTCATGTAAATATTTTGCAAGCTCGTCTTCCATTGCAGTACTAAAAATTGGTTTTCGACCCAAGGGGATGGACAAAATTTCGCTAATAGGCTTAACCAGATCGTGCCATACGTTGCAATGTTGTTTTTGGTACGTTATATGTTTTGGCAGCCAGCTTCACACCCATTTCGTTATTCTTAATTGCAACAAGTGCCTTTTTCATTGCAGCGGGGTCCCATTTTCTCACTTGTATTGCTTTCTTTGGCATTTTTAGATGAATCTATAAATGTATGCATAATATAAGACTTCAACAAAAACAGACGGCAAATGTGGAGTACTACTCCACTATACCCGCTTGTGAGTACTCCACATTAGCCGACAGCTACATATACGTCATAAAAAATTAACATAACCTCACAATTTTGTTTGTGACCTCACACCAAAAGAAGAATCATCAAACTGCGCAATATCTGTAGCTCGCGAATACGTGGCAATGAAAGATTTGGCTCTCTGATTACGGAAACTAAAACATGGTTGGTTGGTTGGTTGGTTTAAGAGGGTGAGCTTATGCTCTTCACTTAGGCCTCCATTGGGCCCGTTGTGTTCCCCTCATCTGTGTAACTGTAAGGAATAGTGATGTGTTTTGGGAATTATGTATTGAGAGGATTTAGGTCTAGGGATCATGGGTACTATCAACTATATCGTATAGTGATCGGGGAATCGTATTGTTCGTCCGGCGAACTCCAGTATATCCCTGATTCCTTTCTTATTGAGGTGTGTAATATCCGGAATCCTTGGAGATGACAGAGGAAGTGTTCTATATCTTCCTCCTCCTCTTCACAGTTGGCACAGATTGCTGTATCAGCTATCCCGAGTCTGAACGAATGTTTGTTGAAATTGATGTGCCCTGTTAAAAGTCCCACCATCAATCTCAATTGTGTTCTGCTAGAGTTAAGAACTCTTTTTGCTGTGTTGTTACTCGGTTTGGTTATTACAGATCTAGCCACTTTGCACGTGTCTAGATTCGTTCAGTAGTTATTGAACTCCTGTCGTATCTTTTCATTGATTATTGTTTTAATAGTTGTCAGAGGGACCCCTATTGTATTATCCGGATTCAGTTCTGTATTGCCTGCTCCTTTCCTTGCTAGTTCGTCTGCCTTTTCGTTACCCGGTACACCCTCGTGCCCCGGTACCCATGTTCTGCGAGTATTTCGGTTGCCTTCATAATTGCATAGACTTCTGCTTGGAACACCGATACAAATGGTTCTAGGTGAATAGCAAGTTCAATCGGTGGGTTAGCACTGAAGATGCCAGCCCCTGATTCCCCTGATATGTTAGAGCCTCAATTGTATAAACCGATATCCCATTGGAGTTTCTTGTCGTTCTTTCATACTTCCAATATTCTCTTGCGGGAAAAATTGTTTCGAAGTTGTTTGGAGAACGTGTACGATTTCCCAACAACATCACTGGGGCAATCGATGACTGGTGTCATTACTCTTATCATTTCGGTGATTTTTCGATGTCCTGTATTTGGACCACCGGTGAAATGGCCGATAGTTCTAAGCCGTGAGGCTGAAATGCCGGCAATCCTCTTCGCTTCGAGGTGCACTGGTAGAATGTTAAGTATCGCTTCCATGGCCGTGGTTGGTGTTGAGGATTGTGCTCCTGTAATACCCAGGCAGACCATACGCTGCACCTTAGTTAGCAAGTCTCTTGCATACTTTTTGCTCATCACTGGCCACCATACATCTACACCGTAGAAGACGATGGGTTTTATTCCGCATTCGTATATCCAGTGGACCTGTTTCGGTTTCAAGCCCCATGACTTCCCGATGGCCCTCCTGCATATCCAATATGCTCTCTTGGCTTTTTATGACTCTTTCTTCCAGGTTCTTTCTCCAGGTCAGTTTCCTGTCCAGTATAATGCCCATATACTTGACGTTGTCGCGGAGTTGTAATGATACTCCTCCGAGTTGTGAAATGTGAAAGTCACTAGTTTTGGTTTTCTTTGTAAAGAGAACCATTTCCGTTTTATTTGGATTTATTTCTAATCCACTCTCCTCCGCCCATTCTTTTATGATTCGAAGGGTGTTTTGCATAAGCTCTCCTATGATGATCAGGTGCTTACCTCTTATCAGAACGGCTAGGTCATCTGCGCACGCTACACATTTCGCACAGGTTACATCCAGTGCTTTTAAAAGGTTGTCCACAGAAAAGGAGATATTATCCCCCCCTGTGGTGTTCCCGTACGGACTGTTCCCCTTCTTGTGTCGTCTCCCAGTGAAGCTGTGATAATGCGGTTTGTAAGCATGTGTTCTAGCCAATTGTTTATTATTTGGTTATTACAGTATATCGAGAGTGCCTCCACACTTTTTTGAGTTTTCACATTGTTAAATGCCCCTTCGATATCTAGAAAAACGCCTGCGACTGATTCCTTGGTTTCAAAAGCAACTTCTATTGTGGATACAACCTGGTGTAGTGCCGACTCAATTGATTTTCTTTTGAGGTATGCGTGTTGATTAGGACACAGCCGCGGATTTGTAATCTGTGTTCTGATGTAGTTATCACAGATTCTCTCCATTGATTTTAGTAAGAAGGACGTTAGGCAAATAGGTCTATAGCCCTTTCCTGTCGACAAATCTTTCTCGGGTTTCGGTATGAACACCACCCTCACCTCTTGCCATTGTGTTGGTGTGCATCCATGATATAGACATCCCGTGAAGATATTGACCAGGGTTTTCTTTAGGGTGTCTAATTCTATCCCTTTTTGCAAGAAGATGGGAAGTATTCCGTCCAAGCCCGGTGATTTGTATGGCGCAAATGAGTTAATAGCCCAGGTCACTTTATCTGCATCAACTAGGTTCTCAGTGTCTTCCCATTTTGCATCAGTTCGAGTGACCCCACGCTTCGAAGGTGTAGCTGCCTCGCTGAAACAGTTTGGGAAGTGTACACACATCAGCGTCTCCAAGGTATCAGCTGCGGTTGCCAAGTTATTGCCCGCCTGTAGAAGTTGATAACTTGGTGGTTCCTTGGACAGGATCTTCTTTAATCGCGCTGCTCCATTATTATCGCATATGTTGGTGCAGAAAGTTTTCCATGATTCCCTTTTAGCAGCCCTGGTGAGCTTCTTGAAGCCTCCTTTACTTTCTTTATATGATTCCCAGTCTGCTTCTTCGTTGGTTCTTAAAGCTTTATTTGGGTGTTGTCTAGCAACCTTCCTTATTTCATGGAGGTCGCCTAAAACATAGTTATAACAACAAAACTCTTATTCTCTCAGAAAAATGAGAAATGCAGGTGTCCACATTACCCGCCTACTCCACATTACCCGAACTTACTCTATACATATCGTAAGATTTGATTAATGTATCTACATACATTATTATTACGAGTATGCTTGTTAGTGATCGATGTACTTCCATCGTTTACCTCTAGATAAACGTGTCAATAAATTTCAATTCATTAGGGCTACAATTGTCCATTGCGGATAACGTTTCGTAATAGAGCATTCGAATAATGTAAAGCAATATATCTCATTCGCGGTGCATGCTACATCCGAAGGATATTAAAAACACTCGAGGCACCCGCTGCCCAGATGAAAATTAGCATAATTATCACATTACCACCAGAAATCTAAATCCGACAGAAGGAATAATTTTTAACAAGTCTACCGCCACTTAAGCCAGGGCAAATCGAGAAAAATTAATGTTGACTAGTGATGCGCGTACAAGTCGTTTGCACGTAGCCCATTAAACTCATAAGGAATCATAAGGAATTTTTCCATTAAAATTCTGCCATTTAAAAAAAAAAACAAAATGTCATAGGTCCCAGCTTGTGTTAAAGCAAAATTTAATGCAAGGAAAAGCGAAGAGCAAACATTTTAAAATACTCTTCCAATATACGAGTACTTATACTTTGGCCATGTTGTGAATAAGTGGTGCTTCTGCATTAACTATGGATTTTTAATTAATAAGTAATTCAAGCATCTAAGGCTTAGATTCCAAGCTATTTATGTAATTGTAATATGAATTTAATGAAATGGGAAACGAGATAACGATCTAGGTACGAGTATGTTCTTCGTCTTCAGGGACATTTGGATAGAATACTCGTACAATTTACAAAAGATAACAAAGTCTTCCGATCGATATTAGTTCGAATCACAGCCGATACACAATATACCTACTCGTACAGTGGTGGCCATATAATTAACGACAGTGAAGTTTCCACAAAACTGTTTACTGCAGATATATGTAATTAAGGACACTTAAGCTTCTTCAATTTTTAGATAAAAATTCCATCAATAATAAACAAATTAAGGTCACGTTTCATCCTATGCTTGTATGATAGATTTTGAAATTGATTCGAAAACGCTCCAAGAAAATATAAATTATAAAATAGAAAAAATCTTAGTGTCTTTATTTTTGTTTTAAATAAAACTCTTACAAGCTACATACGCTACTTAACCTACCTAAGCTACTTAACCTACAATAACTATAATCACGGTGGTGAGCACTCATTGCCTCACGCACCGGGTGGTCACACATCCCAATTGCCAGGTGCACATGCGCCGCCAGGAGCTGACCGTGAGCCCTGCCTCTCCCAGAAACCGCCTAACTAACTTAGCTAGCTTAAACTAACTTAAAACTAAGAGGATGTTACCGGAAGTAACGCACCATCCTCGGAAGACGTGTTGACCCCTTCCCCTTCGAACAGCCACCAGAACGTGGCTATTGTATTGTTTTGCAGTATCCGTTTTGTCCCTCTCCGCAATTGCGGAACTAAAACGGAGGAGTTTAGGAGCATCGGCGACGTTCCCGCCGTGGTTAAGCCGTTTATCTCTCGCGCTGCGGTGGCGGTGGTTCAATACCGGGACACCATCCTTCGTCTGTACCAGCCTTTTGCATCGATATGGATAAAAGCCTCCGGCGGTATGAAGTCAGATCGGAGCGTACTCTCGAGGTACATTTCATTGGGGTAATAAGCCCCAAAAATCAGGCTATTGTCGCTGGCCATCGCCCTTGCAACGTGCCTTCTAATCACTTTAATAAGGAAATTGTCAATCCTGTTCAATTGAGCCCCTCGTATAGGGCCTTGTTGGAATAGTATTTTATATATGTTGGATTCAGGTATTCGGAACAACCGGAGACAAGTCCTAAGACATTGTATCTCCAAAACCTGAATCTTTTCCATATAACTGGGTGCTATATTGAACCACAATGGACAACCATAAGCGATAATTGGCCTAATCAGGGCCACATAGCATATGATCTTCACCCTGGATGCAAGTTGACCGTTGTGAAACAGTCTCCTTGTCAGAGCAAAAGCCCTCTTGGCCCCGGCAAGACAAGCATCCACATGTTTATCAAAATATAGATACTGGTCGAGTCAGATACCGAGGTATCTAACTACGCTTCTCATCGCCAATGGCTGTCCGTTTAAAAAGCTATCAAAAAAAATAAAAATAATTTCGCAGGGCTTCCCTTCTCTTTTTGTACAGGGTGGCGCACGAATCGTGCTACAAAAAAAAAGTAATAACTTTTTTTCTGTGTGAGTATTCGACTTTTTTTTTATTTTGCTTGGGATACCGAAAAGAGGATTTGGATAGTGCAGCGGTACCATGCTTTGTGGTCCTTCATTTCCGTCCAAAGGGAATTTAGGCGGGAGTTTGGCGGCACTCCCCCGAGTATATGGAGCATTATGGGGCTGGTAAACATGTTTGCCAAATCTGGAAGCCCCGCACGAAGACCGTACCATCGAGATCCCTATGTTCGGGTTCAAGACACAATCGCGGCTGTAGTATCGTCAATTCAGGCAAATCTAAGCGTTTCGACTCGAAACTTATCGGCGCAAATTGGTGTTGGCAGACGGCCATTACAACGGATAATTTATGATGACTTAAACTTGTTTCCGTACAAAGTCCAAATTACAAGCAAGTCCCTTTGGATTTGCCTATTCGCCTGGAATTTTGCCAAAAAATGAAAACGGTGTCGTCTACTGGCCAGCGCATACCTGACTTGAGCTGCTTCGACATATTCGGATCACAGGTCGGTAAGGAATTTCCAAGGCTAGTCAGGACCTTGGAATAGAGATGGTGGCGGAGGAGCCCTCAATGGGCCAACGGCAGCGCTCATACTCCCGTAGCGGACTACTGGCACCGGTGTATCCGGCCCCTCGTCCTAGGGGTATAACAAAAGGAACTGGCCCTCCAGGTTGGGGGTTGTGCCGTCGGGCCAACTTCCCTACCACGTAAAAAAACCTTCGGTTACGAAACAACCAATACGGATGATTTTACTGTTGACGACCAAAGCAAACGTAAAAAGGACATTGACGTTCGTGTCTGCACGTTGAATGTTAGGTTCCTCTACAGACCACGGGCAGCCGAACAACTTGCGGAGGCCCTAGGCTGCTGTAAAGCAGACATTACCGCCATCCAAGAAGTGCGATGGGATGGGTCGGGCAAAAGAAGGATGAAAAACTGTGATATCTCCTACGGCGATTGTTACAGACAACAAGGACAGCGTCTATATGGATGCGGATTTGTTATTAGAGGTAGACTTAGGCAAGAAGTCTTGAGTTTTCGGCATGTGAACGAGCGCCTCATGACCATAAGCATCAAGGTTAAATTCGCCAACATTAGCCTAATAAGCGCTCACGCCCCTCACGAGAAGATGGACGACGCGACGAAGGATGACTTCTACCAGCTCTTGGACAACACGTATGAGCAATACCCTAGCCACGACGTTAAAACTTTTCTGGTGAGAGGACGTCTTTAGTAGCGTGGTCGGAAAGCACAGCCTGCATGACACCACATCCGACAACGGATTCAGGCGAGTCGACTTTGCGGCGGGGCGAAACGTTGTCATAGCTAGTACGCGGTGCTGAGGATATGGAAGGAACACTTCTGCAGACTGCTAAACGGCGATGATGTCCAATATTCCGCTGTCAGGCAGAATGAACCATTCAACAGCGACGATGATAGTCAAGATTACCGTCAACCCGATCAGAATGAAGTGAGGATAGCGATATCTAAACTTAAATCCAACAAAGCTGCTGGAGCCGACGGCCTTGCCGCCTAACTTTTTAAGGCAGAAGGTGATGAGCTAGTAAGGACCATGCACCATCTCATCTGTAAAATCTGGTCGGAAGAATGCATGCCCGACGAATGGAACCTCAACATCGTTTACCCGATCCTGAAGAAAGGAGACCCTCTGAACTGCGCCAACTACAGAGGTATAAGTCTTCTCAACATCGCATATAAGATCCTGTCTGTCGTATTATGGGAACGCCTCAAACCAATCGTCAGCAACCTGATAGGTCCTTATCAGTGCGGTTTCAGGCCCGGTAGGTCCACCATTGATCAAATATTCATACTACGGCAGATCTTGGAAAAAAACCCATGAATATGAAATCGATACGCACCACCTTTTTATCGATTTTAAAGTTGCCTATGATAGCGTGTATAGAGACGAGTTATGTCTAGTCTTGGCATCCCTGCCAAAGTTCGTCCGTTTGTGCAGAATGACAATGGAGAACTCTCGCAGTTCCATCAAAGATGGAAAGAACACCACCGATCTGTTCGATGTCAGGAAAGGTCTTAGACAAGGTGACGCGCTTGAAAGAATTGTACGAAATTCACAAATCAACACCGAAGGTACAATCTTTTACAAGTCTGTACAACTATTCGCCTACGCCGATGACATTGACATAGTTGGAAGAACTCAGCTGGCCGTCAGTGGGGCATTTTCGAGTATTGAGACCGAGGCAGCAAAGATGGGTTTAGCGGTCAATGAAGGCAAAACAAAATATATGCTGTCTACAAAAAAGGACACCCGACATCGGCGTCTTGGACAGAACGCCACAATAGACAGATATGATTTTGAGGTAGTAAAGGAATTTGTCTACCTAGGCTCTATGGTGAGCTCCGCAAATGACACCAGTGGGGAGATCAAACGCAGAATTACTCTTGCCAATCGTTGTTTCTATGGGCTAAGAAGGCAACTGAGTAGCAAAGTCCTACCCCGAACTACCAAGTTAACTCTTTATAAGACACTAATCATCCCAGTCCTGCTGTATGGCGCAGAGGTATGGACTTTGTCAAAATCGGATGAGGATGCCCTTGGTTACTTCGAGAGAAAAGTTCTTCGAGTGATCTTTGGTCCCGGCCTTTACAATGACATCGACTTAGCCAGAAGAGTTCATATACAACGACTAAGATGGCTGGGTCATGTGGAGCGGATGGAGTCCAACGTTCCAGCCATGAAAGTCTTCGAATCCACCCCGGACGGCCGGCGCAGTAGAGGACGACCTCGTGGTAGGTGGCGCAAACAGGTGGAGGGGGACCTCATCCAACTTGGCGTGCGCAACTGGTGGAAGCTGGCTCATAACCGGGCTGGCTGGAGAGGTTTGTTGGTTGAGGCCCAGGTCCACCCCAGACTGTAGCGCCACCTAAGTAAAATAAAAAAAAATGAAATACATTGTTTGAAAAAAACTTAGTTGAATTTCTTATTGTCGCACAATTGGTGCGCCACCCTGTACTTTACATATAGCAAAAAAAAGCCTGATTTGTTGAAGTTGAAGTCTGGAACTTCTTGATTCATTTCCCTACAGTTTTTGTGAGACTCACTACAAGACTCTGAGTCCCCAACTGGTGGTTGAAGTCTGCCAACCACAAATGTGCCCATTTAATTTGTAGTAAACAAATTATCCTGGACACGAAACTTGTAAAGATATTTGAATGGTATTTAACGACAGTTATATGATACTACATTAACAAGGCTTTCGAATGATACTCGTATCATAAAAGTTAAATTATGCCCCACGCATAAATTTATACTTTCATTTGAACAGAAATCGGTTCCACTTTCAGCCATTACGAGTACCTACGGGATTTGTTTAGTACTCCTTAACTAAAACTAGTTTGGATTAGTTAGATCGTTTTTGCTGTATGACACTTACATGAGTATGTATGAGCATGCATATCTACGAGTATATGTATCCTTTCTTCTCTGTTACTAATATTGCATCGACCAACTGAATTGATCGTTAAACTTCTCATATGTGGGTTAAAAATAAAACCAACAAACTTGATGTTCTGCAATTAATCTTCATTTTGTACGAATCTGCACTCCTCATGCGCTTTGTTTGTCCTCTGCGGTCCACCATTTGCATTGGTTGACTATTCATCTGAACAATCATCCTGTTTGTACTTAATTCTAGATAGTTCACGATATACGAACATTTATTATCCATCTCTCAGATACAGTATCGCTCTTTGATTATCGAATCGACAGTGATGTGATTGTGGATGCCACACAAAGCGATTACCTCAGCTTTGCGCGTCACTGGCGACGAAGCTCACACACTCGTCCGAAGAAAAACTGCCATAAACATTTTATTATTCCGGGTATTTATGAGATTCTCAGTCTCAGCCCTTGTGACGCGCTCTTTGTTCCGCTGTTGCGAGTGTTGAAACTCGTAAAAACGATAAATTGTCGTATGAGCACATGATACTGTCACAACTACAAAAAGACAACCGAATCGTACAAGCCTGGCGCACCTATGTTAACCTAATTAATTGGCCATCTGCCTGCGAGGACTCTGGATACCACAATCAATTAACGCCCTTCCTCTACTCAACATATTCCGCTCTTCATCGCATGTGCTATACTCGTACTATGAGGTGCAACATTAGGTACCAATTTTTATCTAACACCACATTCGATGACAGACATATGAGAGATAGGGATACCGTACCCGGATAACAGCTCTCCGCCAGTCGCTTAAGTGGCGTAATAAGTGTGCATTATTCCTAACTATTATATGTCTCGATGTAGGTGCTGATCGAAGTGATTGCCGCCGTCGGCATTAGGTGTAGGAGAAGATGATCCTTATCGGATTTCCCTCATGAGAGGGAGGCCAACATCCATCCGTTTCTTAATGACACGAGACTGTATAGGACATACGGCTTTGCCTAGTATGTTGACACATTGATGCTCTCCTTCTTCTTCTTTTGATTTTCTTTGGCCTGTTTCGTTGTTTTAGTTACTTTCGTTTATTTTTGACTCCTTCGCCTGCAGATAATCATTAAGGGAATGACATCGCATCGGCGTGAGCACAAAACCGGAACAGCAGAGACAACTTTAGAGAATGGCGCAAGCTCTTAAGTTTTTACCCTTTGGCTATGATTTCGGCAAGTATACCTACAAATACGAACGGTGATTTCCAACGATTTCGGTAGAAAATTAAACAAAAAAGAGGTTTTTCCAAATATTCCTCCACGAAAAATGAAGTCGATTCTGAAAAACGTCATTCGAACAGGTTTCCGCACAATTTGGGTGCACAAAATTTAACGAGATTTTTCGAAGTGAAGACGCATGGGATTTAAATGAAGTGAACACCTTAGGGTATACTCGTACAATAAAACAATGTCACATATGTATATGAGTGGGTTTGGGAAAATCATAATTCTTGTAGAAGATATTTGACATCGGAAGGTGTGCTGTACACTTGATTACTATGAGAAATCATTGACTTTTCTATGTAACACAAGCTTCTAGGAATTGATAATCTACGAGTATGCTGAGGTAAATGACTTGCATACCTTTGCTTCCGTAGGTCATTTATTTTGAATGTTAAATATGTATGTAACAGTGGCGTGGGGTGAAATTTCAAGAGAGGGAAGCCGAAAAAATGTTAAGTAAAATGTTTTATTCAAGACTTACCATTTTGATGCTTATTCGAAACACAGACTTAAGATATGCAATCTAAGCCGCCTTTGTTATACTTTAAGTCATTGGAATTTACATAGACAATGAGCTCATCTTCGAAAGAAGACGTTCTGGGCAGAATAATCTATATAAGTTACTATAATAACTCGGAGCGTTGATAAATATAAAAAATTTAGCAATTACAATTATGTACTACCTATTTGCACTCTAAAGCTATCCTACAATTTTTTTTTTACGAATTCTGCTAAAACTTTTTCATAAAAATTTAAGTTATTTTTAATCTTTAAAAGAAGGTGCTTTTCGATAGATAAAAGTGCCAGGTCTGAGAGTCTTTCTTCTTTTTGGGAATTTCTTAAGTAAATGTGGACTCTTTTTAAAGTCGAAAAAGATCTTTCGACAGAGGTCACAGTCAAAGACAGTGTTAAAAAGATTTCACACTATGTTAGAGCTTGAGAAAAAGTATCTCTAAGCATTTCCGTATTAAAATACTTATAAAGTTGGAAAACCTCAAGCTTTTTAAGTGAAGGGGTAGTGTATAAAACTTTGAGTTCCTTTTTTGGAATAGTAAAATTAAAAATGCCAGGATATAGGGTAATTAAAGTTTAAGTCATCGCGGTATTGAATTAGAAAAATATTCATATTTTGATTTGTTTAATAAATCAAAGAAAATATATGAAATAAATGAACTATACCTATTCTTAATCTGACTTGTAACATTATCTATAACTGCTACAAGAATTCGGCTATAATTTGTATTTGAATCAATATTAAGTAGTCGGCGTTTGCGTGGAAGTTCTGAGCAGTTACTTACGCTCTCATAGATTGAGTCAAATGAGTTTAAAAATTCAGAATGAATCGATGACTCAAAACCCTCGATCTCTTGCTTCGCAAGCTCTATGTCTTCTCTGCAATTGAATAAGGCGTTCACTATACGCGAATGATATTGCCATCGAGTCTCTGATACACCGGAATGCCAGCTCTTGTTTTCCTAGAAGAACTACAGTCTCTATGAAACGCTTCATTAAATCGCGATTGCTATCAACTTTTCTATTATGAGCCTCGTAAGAATTCCCTAAAGTAGTCTCTATGCGATATTCGCCAAATTCATGCAAATGCAAGCAGCTGCGTATATGCTTTTCCGTTTGAATATGTTTTTTGGAAGAATTAATAAAATTGTTTATACGAGTATCAAAGAAACCTCCAAACACTAGGAGAATTAGAAAAAAGAAGACAAGGAAAACAAAACATTCTATTTAATTTGCAACTGCCAGTCAGCCATGGATTCTTTTTGAAAAAAGACTCATGAAAATGTTTCTGATACCCATCCTTTCGCGTATAATCAATTTTCATTGATGGTGTTGAGCGACCTAGTTCTATAACTTTTTTTCTTTACAAAAAAGAAAGCTTACTGAACTCGTGGGTTTCTTTTAGAAGAAAATCAGTTAAACAACACTCAAAATTAACTAGATACATCTTGTCTAAGAATAATAAGAATGTTCAATGGGGCACCTCTTGAGTAGATTTATAATTACTTACTTGGTATATAGCTAATAACCATTCACTTAGCTCACTCACTATTTTATAATAATTTAATAATTTAAAACACTGACTTAACTACCAATATGTAATTGCTAAATTTTTAAAATTTTATAATAATTAGCAGTCACAAAAATTTGCATCCGAATTTTCAATAAATCACGCACAATTACACAACCGATTTGCAACTGTCATTTCAGATTTGCAAAAAAATTATACCCAACAAGTTTAAGAAAAACCTCAAACGCAGTTCGAACCACTACATCACCAAATAACCCGATTTTCGTCGGCTTATTTTGTTGGCTACAATAAAAAAAAAAAAAAACTCCCTCGAACTAAAACCTTTCTCCTCCACCAATGTTCATCCACAAAAGCCGAGAAATCCCGGGTTATTTTCCTCATAAGCGAATGTATGTTAGACAAAGAAATCGCAAATAAACTTCTACTATATGCCAAAAAGGAATAGAGTTGAAAGTTCGTACTGTGATGAAATGAATGCATACGAGTAAGCTAGAAAATGAACGGCTTTTCAAAAAAAATTCACTGCACGCTTTTCTTTTGAAAAAGAAGTTGTCTCTCGCTAGCGGAGTTCATACTTGTCTCGCCTATGTGTGCGAGTTTGTGTATGAATAAAAATGAATAAACAACCGAAGTGGTCGCAGCATTTCATCTTCGAACGTGTATAAAGTTATGAAAAATGGTTTGATGAACAAATAATTGAATGTGATGGTTGGCAAGTGGCAAAATAAAAATGTTTGATATTTGAAAAGGGAAGCCGGAAGGAATCGGCTTGTATGGACGCCACGCCACTGGTATGTAAATAAATATTTTGGCGCTAACAGTCAGACGCGACACATGAATGGGAGGGACATCCAGTTTTATGAGGTTTCCGAAGGGCAATTTATTGGATTAAAAGAAGCTTCTCATGACAATTTTACGAGTACTGTGGGATGTTTGCAAGACGTTTGCGAGAATAGTGGTATCGTCAAGAAACTTTTTGGCATTTTTCGGACCACCAGTTTTGGTTCGGAAGTAAGCATTCGACGATTGACCAGGTGCATAGAATTACTGACGTAATCGAGAAAGCACTTGAAGAGAAAAAGATATGCTCAAGCGTATTTCTTGACGTCTCGTAAGCCTTTGATAAGGTGTGGCATGATGGCTTGAATTGGAAATTACGACAAGTTTTCCCTGTATGCCTATACGATATTCTAGAATCATATCTCGGGAATAGATTCTTCCGTGTTAGACATGGAAATGAATACTCGGAGCTCAAAGAAATTTCGGCCGGTGTACCGCAAGGAAGCGTTCTTGGGCCACTTCTCTGTCTGTTATATACTCGAGATATACCGAAAGAAGATGACACTATCCTGGTTACGTTTGCCGATGATAAATCGAAGAAAGACTGCAAAACTGCAAAACGCACTGAATAAAGTAAATGCAGGACTGGCGGATCGCCCTCAATGAATCTAAATCTGTTCACGTGAATTTCACTTATAAGAAAACGAATGTCTTGCCAATTTTCCTAAACTTGGCCCGAATACCTTTTGCAAACGAGGCCACCTTGGAATGACACACGACGCCAAACTGAAGTGGAATTCCCACGTGAAAATGAAACGTAAAGAACTCGAAATCAAATATAGAGAAATGAACTGGTTGATCGGAAAACACTCCCAGCTTAGTACTGAGAACAATCTGCTTTTATACAAGCAAGTGCTAAAGCCGGTGTGGACTTACGGTATACAACTTTGGGGCTGTACCAAGAAAACAAACGCCAATATTTTACAAACTTTTCAAAATAAAGTGCTAAGAGAAATTGTCCACGCACCGTGGTATACTAGAAACGATGATATCCACAGGGATCTCGGAATTCCGACAATCGAAGCTGAGATTAGGAGCTTCGCGAGAAAGCATAGAAACCGACTAATCGGATATGTCAATAATACAATCCTACAAATTCTGGATGAAAGCAATTTATTGCGCCGACTACAAAGGACGAAACCTTCCGACTTGGCGAGATAGGAATCAACCGCGCCTAGATTGCGGAACATGCAGGATCTTTCAGTGGAAAGTAACCTGCAAAACGAGTTTTTTTCATGATAGAAAAATTGCTTGATAAGGTCCTTCTTAGTTGCAATATATAACAAATTAAATCGCACAGTGGTGTTTTTTTAGTCAGTAAGAATCTGACACTACTATGAGCACACGCTTGCTATCCTCATAGTGTCTATGGAAGATTTTTTCAACAACCCTCGGGGAAAAAAAAAAATAAATTTCGGAACACGAACCTCCCGCTCAGTGCTCGTGCATTAAACCACGGTGCCTATTTTGAAGGTTGATAAATAAAATTGTATACTGGATAAACAGAAGAGAATTCGGCACGCCCTTAACCCATGAGGTATATACAGTGAAAATCGTTTATAACGACCTTCAAGGAACCGACGAAAGTGGTCGTTATAAGCGATAGGTCGCTGTAACCGATATCAAGGGTAATTCATTTTTCTTTAAGTAATGACCCATTTTTTTTTGTCATAATTTGTATTTTTAAAAATATTTAAATCTATTTTTTAAAAAAAGTCGCTTATTGCAATCCAATGACCATTTTTCAAAAAGTTCAAGGGTATCTCGATCTCCTCCACCAAGATCGAATAACTCCGGGAAAAGAAGTCCACCGGAAGCGCCAGCGCGCGAAATTCAGGACTCAGCGAAATATAACAGCTTCGAGGAAGAAAATAAAATACTCCGAAGGAAGCTTAACGAAATGGATCTACTCTATCAAGAGCTCAAGAAAGAAATAGACTTATTAAAAAAATAAAATAAGGTCCTAAAGAGCTCACGTATAGAGGAAGAACGTGAATGTACTCCAGAACGCTTAGCTAGTCGGGAATATCACACCGACGAAGAAGAGCTAGCACGCGAAACGTATCGGGTCACAAAGAAGAGACCTAGTAAGAAACGGAGAGCCGGCTCTTCGCCCGAAGTCGACTCCCTAAAAGAAAAAGAGAAAGAAGAGAACAAAGAACAGCAAGAAAAGCAACCTCGAGCGCAATCTCGTCCACCCCCACCAATTAACATCGTCGGGTTAACGGAATTTAATAAGAAGGCAAAGCCTTCTTAAAGGAACTTTAACATCGAAATATAAGGTCACGTCTTTAAGGGACAATGCGTGGAAAATTAACGTCGATGAATACGGCGACTACCAAGCAGTGTCCCAAAAGTTAAATACCGAAAAAATTGGGTGGTATACTTTCGAAATCAAGTCAGAAAGGCCACATCGTGTTGTTGCAAGGGGACTCCACCCCCCATGCACCAAAGAAGATATTATGACTGACCTTCAAGACAAAGGCTTTAAAATTCTTGATGCCGTTAATATCATCAAACAGAAGAAGCAACAAACGGAAATAGATAAAGGCATCTTGGTAAGGCGTGGACTTCCGCTCTTTATGCTTACCTTCGATAAGTCCGACAATATCGACGATATCTACCGTATTAAGACCATACTAAATATCGTAGTCAAAATCGAGCCGATGCGAAGAAATATAAGAATGAGTCCGCAATGCAAACGTTGCCAAGGATTCAATCATACGCAAATGTATTGCAAAAAAGAACCGCGATATGTGAAATGCGCTGGAAATCACCTCCAGTAAACAAACAAACCTCCGCAACCTGTGTCAATTATAAGGGAAAGCACCCGGCAAATTATAGAGGCTGTGAAGTAGCTAAAGAGTCACAAAAACGAAGAGATGCGCTCCTTAAGCCCCTAAATGCAAAATCAAGACCGCAAACTAAGCCAAAGCATAAGGTCGCGGAGGAGAAAGAATGCAAATTCAAACTATAGGGTTCAGAGCGCAAAAAGGTGAGGGAAAGAATGACGAAAGAAAAGCCCTCGACCTCTGTTCCTAGAAGAAACTGTACAGAAAAGTTACCATTGGAAAAGCGACCGGGTAATGACCTTCGAACACCAGGAGTGCAGACTTACGCTCAGGCCGCGGCGTCCGAAATACCAAAGAATATTGAAATTTCGAAGGACCCTGTTTCTCACGTTTTTTCAGTTATTCTAGAGAAACTTGAAGAACAAAGCAAAATAAATAAAATTATTCTCGATAGGCTGGTTAAGCTCGAAAGTAATTCAGGGAAAACGCGTACTCCAACTAGAATATGAATGAAAAGCGAATGTTAATGACTTTTGCAAAAATTTGACGAATTGGAAATTTTCTTGCGTGAAAAAGATATCGATATTTGCTTGATTTCTGAAACCCACGTAAAAAACGAATCGCATTTAAAAATAAAAGGCTATAATGATTTCCACGCTTGTCACCCTTCGGGAAAAGCGAGAGGCGGATCATCAAAAACCTAAAGATCGAGCTTGAAACTTTGCAACTGTGCACGATTCGAGTAAAAAATAGTCAGCGTACTCTTAAAATCTCATCTATCTACTGCTATCCTCATAGTGTCTATGGAAGATTTTTTGCACCAACCCTCGGAAAAAAAAAAAAATATATATATATATATATATATATTTTCCATTAGTATTATATTTTCGGTAAAATTGTTGCCACCAAGATCATTTAATAAAAAAGAATGTTTTTAAAGTGCGTACAGAATTCAGAGAATCTTCGTTTGTTGGCTGAACAAATCCAGTTTCTGGAATAAAATTAAAAAAAAGTTTTTGTGTTTTGATATTTATTTTCTTTCTTTCATAGTACAACATTAATTTTATACAGTATTGATTTAATTTGCTCAGGCTTGCTCAGAGATATGGTTATTAGAACCTTGCTACAGAGAATACAATTTTAAAAAATTAAATGCTAATACATTTTAGTGAAAAAATAAAGAAGGCGATAAATGAAGTGCCTGTTCGGAGGAAAACTATGGGAAACGTATGATGAGATTAAATTAAAATAAAAAAAAATACAATAAAAAGAAAACCAAAACAAAAACCTAGAAGGTTTGTAAATATCACAGATGTAAGTTAACGCTACCTCCTCGAGGTAACTTAAAAAAAACCGAACTACTCGGGCCTTTAATGAAAACGAGAACACTCTTTCTATTAATGCGATTTATTTCAATTCAATACAATTTATTTAGTATCACCGAACCGAACCGTGTCTTCCAATGTCAAACTTAAGACTAAGTTAATAACTTAAATCTTCCCGCTAAGCTGCCGCCAGTCCCACGATCCATTCTGCTGAGTTGCTATCAGCCAGCGCGCGTGTATCCGGTGCATTGCAAAAGTAATGCAACACGATCCTAATGCACCCAGACTGTGGGAACATGTTCATACCTAAATAAGCTGATACAGCGAATCCATAGAGATTCGCTCTCACGACTTGGGCACGTGGAGCAAGTGCAGCGCGTTAACTCCTCCCCCTTCAAAAATCTGCATCCCGTAGATCAATGGTGACGTCAGAACCGGACGTGTAAGTTGGTGATAGATGGGGTCGAGGAACTCGGGCTTGTGTTTCGTTGTTCGTGCAACCCGGGGTATCCAAAGGAGCAATTATTGGTGGAATGTGAGGATTCTGGTTGATCCTCCGCCAGATGGTCCAAGCAGCAGGATCAAAGCATCCGCAACTGAAGAGAATATATACTTTTGGGTTAGGTTACTTAGCCATTGGATGTTCTTTATGCTGATATCGTGTACATATCCTAGATCGATTTTCCGGCTCCTGCTCGTAATGTTAGTCAAAACAGGAGCAAGGGCTTGCAGACTTGTGGCAGTAAAACTAGAAAACGTTCTGTTGTTAAGCTGATGTGCCTTTAAGTTGCTTCGAGACATTGTTGGAAATCAACTGGCCATTAAAGTTTGTCACAAATATCATATCGTCCTTTAATAGTTTAACAATCTGCTCATTATTTGTACGGAAAGTGCAGGCTATGGGTCCTCCCTTTAGCAATCTGCATGCAGTCATCTTCTCTAAGTCTTGCTAGCGCTTTCTCCTCGCATACTGTCAAGTTACTCATCGAAAGACATAGTCCGGTTATGCCATATGTCTCCTTGTAGTTTACCAGCATGTTCTTGAATTCCAGATCTATTTGGGTTCACTAGTCCGTTCCTCGCCATTTGGCATGCCCGAACGATCTCGTTTACTTCCCCTTTCACGACGAGTATCTCGTTAAGTATATCCTGTTCATGTTTCTCGGCGCTTGGCGTTCTGACCTCATTTTTGAATTGGTCGATTATCCAGTTGGTTTTCCTGGTTATTTCCTGCACTATACCGACAAGTTTGTTGTTAATCTTGTACTTATGGTTATTATTGTCGATTATCTGCTGTTGGCTCAAAAGGATTTTGTTCCAATCAGCTTTACGCGGTTGCCTGCCTTTGAGCGAGTTGACTCTATCGCTTATCTGTCGTAGATGGAATTCTACTATGGCTTTCCTCTCCTGGTCCTTCACATATGTATTTAATGAACTGTTCGCTAGTTCCAATAGGTGCTCGAATTGTCCCAGGTCAATGACATCCACTGCAAGTGCAGCGCGTTAACTTGTATAATAAATAATAAATAATAAATAATAAATAATAAATAATAAATAATAAATAATAAATAATAAATAATAAATAATAAATAATAAATAATAAATAATAAATAATAAATAATAAATAGTAATGGCACATAATAAACAATAAATAATAATTACAACAGCTGTAAGTCTCTAATAAGTTGATTATCAACGTGAATACATCTGGACATGAATTTATCATTGAGAGTTTCAATCCTACTACCAATCTGGATAACACCTGCTCTTTCGTGTAGTATGAGAGTTGAGAAATCCCGCGGGAGATTGAGCATCATTTTTAGCACCTTATTTTGTGCAACTTGAAGTCGCTTAATATGGGTTTTCGCGCAGTTTCCCCATACAGGAGACCCATAAGTCATCAGTGCTTGAAAAATTACCTTAAAAGTGATTTGCGATTTATAAAAGGGTAAAGCATTTTTATAAGGACGTCGATCTTAGTTAAAGTCTCTCGTATGTGACAACCGAAAGTCAATTTCTGGTCTAAGTACACCCCTAGGTACTTTACAGTATTGACCCACGGTATGATACTGTTGCCTAGGTTGAGACTTCTAGTAGGCAAAAGGCGAATATGTCTTCTTCTCGTGAAGAAGATAGCTATGCATTTATCAACATTAATTTCTATCTTCCAGTGCTTATAGTATTCGAAAAAAGCTTGAATTCCAAATTGTAGGTTATATTCTACCACTGGACCATACTCGTGTGAAGAGTATAAGGCCAAATCGTCAGCATAGATATCACAGTTGGGAACACTAGGCAAATCAGTAAGAAAAACGTTGAAAAGAACAAGGGCCAGAACTCAACCCTGTGGGACTCCGGCTGGGACAGGTTTTGTTGAGGAGAAAGCCCCATTGACATATACTTTGAAGGCTCGATTGATCGAAAAAATATTAAAATCAGTTACCTTCTTCTACGTCGCTTTTTTTGGGATGTATCATTTTGCACTAAAGCGGCGATTTCTTCATCAGTCAAAGACGCGGCCGTTAAAAGCTGCTCGTTAATTTCCAGTAAATCATCAAACGAACATGGGAGTTCATTTTCAACAGATGCAGCATTTTGAATCCACTTACTTAAGGGCCATTAATCTTCTTCCTCAAAATCTTCTCTTGTCAATCCCGAATGGATAAAACAGTTTGCAATAGTTGAACTAGTGACCCTTTCCTAAGCTTTTGAAATGAGTAAACTCGCTTCCAGTAAATTTATGTCGCGTCGATGTTCAATTTTTTTTAATAAGGTCTAGCACTTGGAACTTTCTGTAATTGGGTTTAAGGGGTCTAATAATTCCTTAGTCCACTGGTTGGAGCACTGAGGTAGTGTTTGGTGGAAGGAATTCAAGTCGTATGGCTTGCAAACCTTCCACTAGTGGATGTGCAGGATAATTATCCACATGTAATAGAATCTTTTTACTCTCCTTTTTTAGTCGGTCTGAGTTAGGCGGTCTGAGTTTCGCAGGTATTTTTCAAAAATTGAAAATATCATCCATGCTTTCTCATTGCTCTCATATTCTACTAGAAGCTTTTTTACATTCTTAAAGCATCTTGGGTTTCTTGATTTACCCACAACTAGAAGCTTCTCCTTTATTGTACCAATCGTGTTTGCTCCTATCAGTACAGTAAGCCGATCCTTAGCCATTTTGCCTCCAATACATTTTTCATTGCCATTTTAAAAAATAGACCGGTTTCATCAATATTAAAGATGGTTTCATTTGTATAGTTTGTCCGAAGTTGGGGCCAAACAACCTGCAACCAATTTTCTACTGCACCATGAGGAACGCTTTTGGCCTCTGCTATTATTTTGTCACTAGCAATTCCATAACGCTGATGAAAACGCTGTATCCATGCTGACGAACACACGAAATCGCTCTTCCCAATCTCCTTGGCAAAGTCATTTGCTTAAGCTTGCAAAATGGGTCCACTTATGCGTATCCTAGAACTTTTCTGTGTCTTAAGCAAAGCCTTTTCAAACCTCAGTGTGCAATGAACTTTTTATTTCTTTGACGGTAAGTTTTGCTGTCTCAAACTGTTTTTTTAATTTTTTCCATATCTCTTAAAATTGTGGATACAGTGGAGTGTGAAACGGAATGCTCTTTGGCAAGGCCTTTATTTTGCTCTCCAGCGTCCAATCTAAAAATGATATCTACCTGCTTTCTCTTCAATTGTAAAAATTTTTCGTTTCTGACTCATTTTCCAACTCAACTTTATGCAAACCGAATAAAACTTCTACGATCATTCGGCACACAGAAAAATTTGCACTAAGTAATTTGCCCAGCTACTGTTCAACAAACTCAAAAACAATAATAAACGCAAAACAAAAAGAATAACATGTCAACAAATGGTAAGCTGTAACATATCCGAAATTCTATGTACACAGATACATCGTATCTACGGATAAATAGTTTACCGTTTTAGAAAAAAATTTAGTCGCACCAACAACGGCTCCGATTTTAGCCGTTATAACCAATATTTTATTTCAAGAAAAGGTTGTAAGCGATACGAGTATGTCGTTAAAAGCGATGTCGTTGTAAACGATTTCGACTGTATAGGGTGACCAGATAAGAACGATAGGAAAACAAATTTAAATAAAACAAAAACGGTGTGAGGGATTAAATTGATTCTAGCCCTATTTTGAAGATACATTAATGCCATTATGTACGGAATATCACATTATTTAAATGGCCGCCTCAGCTTCGCTAGCAGTGCTTCAAACGGTCGGTCCAATTTTTGATGACTCGGTACAATCGAGCGGTTGGCTTGTTAGCGTAGACTAAGGACTTGACGTAGCCCCAGAGAAAATAATCGACGGGTGCCAAGTCGCATGATCGCTGCGGCCAATTGATGAACACTCGCCGTGAGACGACCCAGTCGTCAAATTTCTCCTTCACCACAAATCTTGCGTTGTGTCGCTTGTATGGCATGTAGCGCCGTCTTGTTGGAGTCACAGCTCGGATATATCGATATTGTCGAGCTCTGGTCACAGAAAGTCGGTTAACATCGCCCTACTCCGAGAACCATTGACGGTAACGGTGTCTCCTTCCTCCTTTCCTAAGAAATAAGGTCCGATGATGCCGCCGTGCCATAAACCGCACCAAACAGTCAATCTTTGTAGATGCATTGATGCTTGGCCGAATACTTGTGGGTTGTGGTTGCCGCTGAGCCGAAAATGGGCCTCGGCCGAGAAGATGATTTTTTGGCCAAAATCCGGATCTCCGGCCAACATTTCTAACGCCAAAATGGCGAACTCACGGCATTGTCTATGGTCGTCCGGCTTCAATTCTTGCGTCAGCACAATCTTATACAGATGTAGGCCCAAATCCAACCTCAAAATAAGCCTGGTTGACTCTCCTGCGATGCCCAATTCAGCTGATCGGCGCCGATCAGCTTCTTCGATACTGGCCACTACGGCCGTCATCTATGTTTTCTTCACTTCGCACCGATCTCTGTCTGGTTTGTGGCTTAAGGTCTAAAAGGGTGAACTGACTCTCAAACTTTCCCACGGTGCGACGAATTGCCTGCGCACTCTAGCCGTGGTGTAATGGTAACATCATCGCTTGTCACGCTGTTGGTTCATGGTTCAAATCCTGATGTCAAGAATCATTTATTTATTTCGCATGAAATAAATAAAAAAGTCGATCACTTGCGAAAGCTAAGTCAACTCTACTGCGAAGGATTAACACTAGCAGTAGATTGGTCATATGGCTGAAAATGCAACTTGATCGTGCTGATGACATCAGGTGGACGGAAAAAAATACTCTGAATCATGAGCACCGACAAAAGCCAAACAAACAAGCTCCCCAGTTATCTGGACGCTACCCTTGGAGTTTACAGAAACTTAATACCATCTGAGTTCCAAACCACTACACTAAATTTTTCTTTTTCTCTCTCTCTCTCTTCTTCACAACGCCCGTGTCCTGAAATAGTATAAGAGTATTCATATCCTCTTTGGCGCGCGCAAATTATAAAAAAAAGTTTGAGCGTGAGTACACTCTTCTTTAGCTTAAGCCACCAAACAAACTGATATCGGTGCGAAGTGAAGAAAACATAGCTGCCGTAGCGGGCAGTATCGAAGAAGACCCAGAAATGTCGATTCGGCGCCTATCAGCTGAATTGGGCATCGCCAGACAGTCAACCAGGCTTATTTTGAGGTTGGATTTGGGCCTATATCCGTATAAGATTGTGTTGACGCAAGAATAGAAGACGGACCATAGACAACATCGTGTGTTTGCTAATTGGGTGCTGGAAATGTTGGCCGGAGATCCGGATTTTGGCCAAAAAGTCATCTTCTTGGACGAGGCCCATTTTTGGGTCAGCGGCTATGTCAACAAGCAAAATTGCCATTATTGGAGCGACCACAATCCACAAGTGTTCGACTAAGCATCAATGCATCCACATAGATTGACTGTTTGGTGCGGTTTATGGCACGGCGGCATCGTCGGACCTTATTTCTTTCGAAATAAGGAAGGAGACACCGTTACCGTCAATGGTCTAGGATGAAACTCAAAACTGTTAGTCGATAACAAACTACTCATATATAAAACAATTATCAAACCAATATGAATACACGGCCTTCAACTCTGGGGCGCCTCCAGCAAAACTAACATCGAAATCATCCAACGACTACAATCAAAAAACCTTCGAACAATAGTGAATGAAGCTTAGTACGTAACGAACAGTGACTATAGCGACCTAAAAATACGACTGTACAGGAAGAAATAAGGACATCAAGTACAAAGACCAAAACCAAATCCTCAGTCATATTAACGATGAAGTGACAACCGTACACAATCAGGAAGCAAATCGCATAAGAGTATCAGACTTGCCTACTAGATTTTAAAATAATCGCTACATTATTGTACGTGTGATTCTAATCGATGTTGTAGGCACTGGCCATAAATCCAACCCATCCATGTTCTTATGTAGAACGAGTTACTTAGTGTATCTTATGATAGATGTAAATTATTTTTGGAAAAAAAAGAAGATACTTAAATATATTTAAACGCATGAGGATTGGCAATCCGGGTGGTCTTCGACACAGCGAAGCAAGTCATAGAAAGCCGAAGATGGAGGGGTGGTGCTAAACGGTATTGTTCTATTGTCACGTTATACTTAAAAAACGCATTGAACTCTGTGAACTGGAAGTATATCTTGGAATCCCCTCGAAATTTGAGGGTTCCCACGTAAATCATGAATATAGTGACCCAAGAAGTATACTGTCACAGGAGGGGCGCCACAAGGTTCGGTTTGGGTCCACTTCTGTGGAATGTTATGTGTAACAGAATACTCGATAGTCGCAGTCGCCGAGCTACTGGAAAAAGTGGTCCGAAATAGCAACGATGTAACCGGGATCATTCAACGTTGGCTTGAATTTGTGGGTTTAAAATTGGCCGAATATAAGACAGAAGTTATACTAATCAGCAGCAGAAAGAGAGGAAGTCAATCACTCTTACAATAGGGGCACCAGATACCTAGGCAACATGATTGACACAAGGCTCACTTTTAATGAACATCTGGAATATACTAGTGGCAAAGCCGCACAAGTAAATGGAGGATTGAGATACAGTCGATGGTGACTTTTGTCCAGTGTGGTTACATCTGTCATTTCCCACATCATACCGGAGTAAAATTGAGTCGACGTAACCGACTTTATGCAATGAGAGTAGGCAGTGCATTTCGCACAATATCAGAAGATGCAGTAGATGTTATTGCAGGATTACTCCCAATTGACATATTGGCAGAGGAGTTTCAAAAAACACATGAAAGGAGGAACCAGGATCTTGTATTAACCGACATAGAAGCGAACTCACCAGGAAGGGCAAACAGCATAGCGAAATGGCAACAAAGATGTAGCGTATCAAATAAAAGTCGATGGACCTGTTGTCTCATCCTGCTTCTGGAGTCATGGGCAGGTAGACACTATACAACCCAGCTACTAAGTGGGTACGGATGTTCTCGCGCGTATCTCGACAGAGTCAAGCATGACGATTCTCCCTACTGTCCTTACTACATTCAGGCTCAGGAAGATGCGAAACATGTATATTTTCACTGTCCGCGATTCGAAACTGAGAGATAAACACTGAGAAATAAGCTGGGAGAAGTATCAACCCCCGAGAATATTTAACAATGTATGATCCAATCGCAGGAGATGTGGAGTGCTGTGAGTGATTATGCAAACTAAGACACATCGAACTAAAAAGGTGACAGCATGTATTGAGCATATACGAGTAGAGCTGTTAGCTGCCCCCACTATGAAATGCCAAGACGGCAGTACAGTGGAGTACAGATCACAACCTCCCACTTTACTGCATCCCTACTGGTCCGCCTGTGGGGTTTGCCGGTTTGACCTCAGGAAGTACCGACAGACTTCCCGGTTTAGGATAACTTCGTCACTAAGGCCAATCGAATTCTGGTGTTTTTGCATTTGAGTGATCCAGTTGTTTTTTGGTCTGCCTTTTTTGCGCGATTGTGTAGGAACATTGATTGACATTGCCTTTTTGACGGGGTTCGCAGGATCTCTCCTTTGAACATGACAATACCAACTGAGCCGGTCGTGCTCTATCTTGTTTGTGATGGGTTCTTTTACATGAAGACTTCCTCAAATCTTCGAACTTCCTATTCTATCAAGTTTTGATACTCCTGCTGTCATGCGAAGCATCTTCATCTCAGCTGCCGTTAATTTGCCCTCATACTTTTTGTACATTGTCCAGCATTGTGAACCGCATGTGAGCGCCGGACGTACAACTGCGGTGCAGAGCCTTTCTTTCAGCTTAGGGGTCATTTTTCGATCACAGAAGATAGCGGAGCCACTTCATCCACCATGTTGTGCTTAAGTGATGATTGATGACATCCTCACAAGTTGCTTCTCCATTGATCATAGATCCCAGATATTTGAACTTTTCACACTTGGGAAGCACTTTTCCATTCAAATAAATGTCTGGAATAGACCGGTGTGGATCAGAGAACAGGCAGCACAGATACTCTGTCTTTTTTGAACTAATACGGTACCCATTTCCCTCCAAAACACTCACCCATACATCAAGTGCTCATTGCAGGGACGTTTGATCTTCACCATCGTCAGCAAGGAATAACTGATGCACTTTGGGGTCCGTCACTTTTCCTTCAAGCAGATAATCAAGGACTGCAATAAATAGCAAATGACTGAGAACGCTTCCCTAGTGTACACCGACTTTGATTGGGAACTCTTCGGTGACTCCCGCGGGACAACTTACTCTTGTCCTTGCTCCATAGGTTTCTGAAATTCCTCGTTGTTTTAGCGCCACCCATAAGAGATCTCTTGGTTGTCTATCAAAGGCTTTTTCAAAATCAACCAACACCATATGCAAGTCCTTTAAGGAATCACAATGTTTTCCCATTATGATCTTTATACTTTGGATTGCTTCTGTTGTTAATTTACCCGAGACAAACCCGCACTGGTCATCAGATAGCCTTATTATTTTCCCCGCAGTCGGCCATCTAATACCTTCATGGTGTGTGACATCAGCTTGACAGAACGGTAGTTATAGCAGTTTCGCGTATGGCCCTTTCCTTTGTGCAAAGGAAGAAGATAACTTTCCCTCCACTGATTAGGCATTGAATCACCGCTCATAAGTTTGGAGATAAGAATCATGAGCCATCTGGACTCGATGTCTCCCATCTTTTTCCCGAACTCAGAGGGTATCTCGTCTGGCCCAACCCCTTTTCTTTCTTTTTGGAGTATTTGACCTAATTCCTAACTTCTTCGACAGTAATGTCGGATATTTCGTCATGGTTAGGAGCGGCTCTTGGAAAGTATACCCGAGGAAACTGTTCGTTCAGAAGTCTTTCACAATACTGTCGCCATTTGTGGAGAATTTTGTCGTCTTCCACAAGAAGCTGGCCTTGAGCATTGTTAATGAACTTTGGGGAACGAATCTCCTGAGCATTTCTTCTTCTCTGGGCGGCTATTTTGAAAATAGTTGCTCCCTTATTCAAGTTGATTTGTCGAAGCTCATGGATAGCCTGGTTCCTATCAGACGCCGAAGACGATGTTTCCTCCAACTCCCGATAGAGGCCTTCCATACTTCATGCTTGAAATTGGGCGCACTACTTCGCTAGACCTTTGCAAATCTATATACCACTTCAAGGCGAGCTATTTCATCTCTATTAGTAGAAGAGCACTTTGACCAAGCCTTGAAAGCCGTTTTCTTTTCCCGTTTAGCGGTTCTCGAGCGAACTATATTAGAAAGAACAGACAGGCATGATGGACGTGGAACACAAAGTGTTTGTTTTGATCTGAACCTTATAAATACGATCAGAGCTACTCATTTTCTCCGGATTAAGGAGGAAGCCCAATTAGGATAAAGTTGAAATAACTGTGCGGAATACTAATCCCGTGAACTCCGCACGCACTTGATAATTTTTTTTAACTGAATTGAGTTTGATGAAGTTTGTATTTTAAACGAGAGAGTCTCAAATATTTCATTTCAAACTTTGTAGAGACTAAAGATGGTTTGTTTGAATACCTTAAACGATTTCGCTTGTTAGTATCTACATAATTTGGTATAGTGGCAATTTTGTCGGCTGTCATGTGGAAGATTTCTTGTAGGTAGGTAGGTAAGGTGATGGTTCGAAAGAACCCAATTAGACCTAAGCACGCCGTTTTGATACCACAAAAACTCATGTACCCTGTTTGTTTACATGTGTTACTGAAGATAGAATGAAATAATTAAACCCAGCCCATGGAGTTCAGAAACAGGATTAATTCTCCAATCCGTTTAGAGGCTATCTCTCCGAAATCGTCAATGAAGGGTTTACCTAACGTGCGTTATCTGGTCTTTGCTAAGGCAGGTCAACTGCAAAGAAAGTGGCCGCAAGGTACCTTATAGGCCAGTGGCCTGTAATAATGGCTACAATTCTGGCAATAGCAAGCCTTGATCTGCCTAGTAGGACTCTTGATTTAGGTCTGTTGAAACTGGGCCTTGTCTTTCTTGATATGGCATAACTGGTGAGGTTGTTCCACCCGAGATTGGCTAGCTGGAGGACGTGAAGGTGTAAATTGCCCTTAACGACTCCTATTGGAATATTGACTCTTTCTGATAGCGAGCCGTTAAGGGTTGACCCTCGCCTGGCCAGCTCGTCTGCTGGCTCATTACCCTCATAATTACTGTATCCTAGGACCCAAATGGGAGCAATTCCAGAATGGATACTTTGTTCGTTTCTTTCAAACCGGCATTGCTCTACCAGTTTTGAGGATATGGTAACCGAATCAATGGCCTTGATTGCGGCTTGGCTATCCGAAAAGATACATATATTTATGTTGGACGTTAGAAGATTTTTTTCCCGAATCGCAAGAAGCTCTGCTTGAAAGACACTAGCAGAGTCTGGGAGGCGGAAGGATTTCAATATATTCAGTTGGTCCGAGAAAATGCCTGCGCCAAATCCGCAGTCCATTTTCCAACCATACGTATATATACAGATATTAAAGTCATTGATTACCATTCCGTTCTTCCATTCTACTCTGGTAGGGAACTTTACTGAAAAAGGTTTGCCGAAGTCGAGCGTGGGAGTCCTGTAATCGGTCGAAGATGTCACCAGTTCACTTGGTATTGTCTCCAGGACCTTATAGTGGCCATATAGCTTTGCTGTCCAGCATCCAGTTTTCCTGAGCAGGACAGCGGTGCATATAGCTGAAAATTTAAAATGGAGTTCAAGGGGGATCAAATGCAGGATCACACTTAGAGCAAGATTAGAGTTGGGCAAGATCTCAATGCTCCTGTAATGCCTACACACGCCGATTTTTGTACTTTTTTGATTCTGTTGATGTTACATTTTTTATGTAAGGCGGGACACCATACTATTGCGCCATAGGTAAGAATTGGACGCACAACGGCTGTGTACATCCATAGGGTCATCTTTGGCTGGAGACCCAATTTTTTCCCGAATGTTCTGCTGCAGGCATAGAAAGCCACACTTGCTTTCTTAACCCGCTGCTCTATGTTAAGTTTCCAACTAAGTGTCGGATCTAGAATAGTGCCTAGGTATTCTGCACTGGAACATAGTGAGAGTGGTTGACCGTCTGGTTTGGGGGGAGTGAATTCCTGTAGCTTGGTTTTTGTGGGGTGAATAGCATTATTTCGGTCTTGTCTGGATTTACTCCAAAGCCACATTTCGTAGCCCAAGAGTGTACCTTATCCAGAGCACTTTCCATGATTTGACTTATCGTGGAGAGTAACTTTCCTGACACTAATAGAACCACATCATCCGCCTACGCAACCACCTTAACCCCCCCTCCCTTTCAAGTCGCACCAAGATTTTGTCGATTGCCATTATCCATAGCATGTGGCAGATAACAGCACCTTGTGTGGTTCCTCTATTTACGATCTAAGTTGTACTGCTGTAACCTAGTGTAGCTTTGATTATTCCAGTATTAAGCATGGATATTATCCAGTGTCTAAGGAAAGACTCTACACCTAACTCGGTGAGAGACTCTTGAATAGCTTTGGTATGAATGTTGTTGAAAGCTCCTTCTATGCCTATGAAGGTAGCAAGAGTCTTTTGAGGTAGGCGTGTTGGGATTTCGAAGAAGATTTCTTGTAGTAGCAATAGACATTATCATGGAAAAGTATACAGGGTGCACCATCTTTTATGTCGGTATATGAAATTGAATAACTTTAAAAAAAAAAACCGATTTCCATATATGAGGTATTTTTGCAATTTATTTGGACTAGTTTTTGAATCCAACGTCAAACAAGTAGCCGCCTCTATTGAGCAAAGCAAAATGTCCCCCTTTTGCTGCGTTCTTCATCACTTTTTCGAGCATCTCGGACGGTATAACGATGATTTCGGCACAAATGTTTGCCTTGAGCTCGTTAATGGTCTGAGGCTTGCTTGCGTACACTTTACTGTTCAAATAACCCCACAAAAAAAGTCAAATCTGGAGATCTGGGTGGCCAGTTAATGTCTCCATTTTTCACAGCACACGTCCAGGGAATTTTCGTTGCAGAAACTGCATTATTGGATTTGCAGTGTGGCATGGCGCACCGTCTTGTTGAAACCAGTAACCGTCCAGACCTTTTTCATACATTTGTGGGCAGACATAATGATCCAACATCCACCGATAAAGACTGTTTCGCTTTCTCTGAAGAAAAATGGCCCAATGATGGTTTTGGCGCCAAACAGTCACTCTTTGGTATTTCATGGATTTCGTGTGGATTCTCCGTTCCCCAAATGTGGCAATTTTGAAATGGGCCTCGTCCGTCATCAAAATTTGCTTCCAAAAATCAGGTATTCCAAGCGACGTGGACGGTCTATCGGCAATATTCTTTGAGTCAATTGCAATTTATTTCGAAACAAATGCAAATCATCCTTCAAAATGCAGTGCAAGGTGGTTCCACTGACGCGAAAATGCTGAGCGCGGTGACTATTCGACACATGTGGGCTCTCGGCAACACTCTCTCTTACCGTTTCAACCAGCTCATTGGAACGTCTTGGGCGTTGATGAATCTCCCACTGTCCCGTGCTCAACAAAATTCGACACCAAACGACGATTAGTGTTGTCAGACGGTGCTTGTTGGCCACGATATTTTCGACGATATGCACGTTGAGTTCACAACTGAACGACTATTTTCAATGTACAGCGTCACTATTTCGGCTCGTTGTTTCGGTGTGAAGCGATTCATGGTTAAAATTGTACTGAATTGACGTTTCAAAAACATGTTTACTCAAGTCATTCGGTTGATAAATGTCAAAGTTATACAATGTTTACATACCGACATAAAAGATGGCGCACCCTGTACATATGTACATATTTATACAATTGAGTACTAAACCACTTATAGAAAGCTTTATAGAAACTTTATACGTTGTTTTGACCGTACACTGTGTACATTGTTTGATGTGTGACTGGGATCCTACTTCACTGAAAACTCAAACCAATGCATTCACCATCGTTGGATATTATAGATACCTATTCATAAATTAGAATTTCTCTTTCCATCAGAACTAAACATGATTTCATCCTAAGTTCACTGGCGCCAATTGATGCAAGTCTGCATTTACTGCACACATCCCGATAGAAATCACTGCACGGTACAGCCAAGTCACGTTCGAATTGATTGAGCATATCTAACCTATTGCAATTGCGCTAAACCCATTGGCGGTATATTTCTTACAGACAAAAAAAAAACGAAATCCATACATTTATTGGGATAATCGGAATGCTACAAGAGACATCTCTTCAACCAAAAGGATGAAAGAGTATCTCAAGTCATTCAGTTTCAAAAGAAAACTAATGAAAAGATACTGACTGTCAAAATTACTTACAACTGAAATTTAATTCACTCGTTGTAAACTAGTTGCGCCATTGTTCCGATTTCAAAAGACGACATCGAATCCAAGTTGAAGAGAAACCAACCAACGCAGTTCCCGCTCCATATCATGTTTTAATTGAATTTCTACACTGGAACATGATGTTTATTGAACACGATGAAAGAAAAACACATTTCTGAGGCTCGAAAATTTGAATACAAAAATTGGAGGTCGGAGATACAAAAAAAAGATACACACACACAGATAATGACGGACTGTGAAAAGCACTTCAAAGTGAACAGGGATCACACCTGAGAATAAGCGTAATGACAAAATAATATCGCCCCGAAAAAAAAAGATACAGAGGCATTCTCCATCTTCAGCCGGTTCCTCCAGCTATTGATTTTGGCTTCTTTGACTGGTAAAGAACCATCACCACCGCGGCCACAACTACGAGTATGTAGGGGTACCACTCAACTTTCAATGCCGTGTATTTTTTACGTTTTACTTGACGTTTAAGAAAATGTTTACACAAACCAAAGTGACTGCCATAAATCATTTTCCATTTACACGAACGGACCACGGTGCTAAACACGCATTTACGTCCGACTCATGATCATGACGCGCTGACGATGACGACGCTGATAATGATGATGATGATGATGATGGTGATTTTGTATTGTCAAGAGGTGATCACCATCAAGACCGTTCTGTATACCAGGTCCATACAGCAGCCAGTCAAGTGAACTTCAATCGCATAAATAGCCTTAATTCATCGATTGAAGATCCCGTGTTGAATGGCTGAACGAATTAATTATTACACCGTAGCGCTCTAGACGCGTCAACAAAAGCAGCAACTGAATTTGAATCCGTAATGAGTGCTGATACAAGAGTGCTAAGGAAATCAATGAAGTGTCAGAGGTGGTTCGTTGTCGAACGTAACGAGCGGTATAGAATAACAATTCCATATTTTGATTGTCGTCTTTCGGGTATGGGTCGAGATTTGTTGTTTAGGCTGGATGACGGATAGGTATTCGGTTGTTTGCGCAATGCCCCAAGATACATTTGTGTGTCATCAGCGTACCTACACCATTTTAGCGGTTTCTCTGTATTCTGTTACAATTCTATCCGATTACTACATATTTGATTTTCCTATGAATTCGGGTGTGAATTGGTTGTCTAAATAGATCGAAATTTTATCATTCCATTGAGTAAGGATGGACTCAAAGATACGATTTGAGCAAGAACGTGGATTCCATTTCGAGAGCCGATAGTTTTTGAAACATGGCACATTGCAAATAAATTAAATCTTAAAAAATAGTAAAAAATCTTGAGCAGAAACAGCTGACTTCCACAGCTTGGTTTGAGCTAGTAGCGCAACAACCAATTATGTAGTCCTGGGTTTTCTTTCCCACTAGGGGTAGAAGCAACATGTGACAGTATACATAAACACCTTCACATGTAAGCTAAACTTGCAAGTGCTTGCTCTTGTATAGGGTGACCAGATATCAATGATTGTTTTTCGAATTGTTATGTGCTGAAGCAGCCGTCAAAGTTACCAATGACATCTAGCTGGCAAAATATTCAGAATGGTTTGCCATTTCATCACATATCGTTTGACGCTTCCCGAACGTGTGGAAATTATTAAAAAATATTTTCGAAATTCCGGCTCAGTTGTAATAGTCTAAGAGCCCTCAGCAAATTTTGGGCGTGAAGATATGTAATATACGATATCAAATTTAGAAGTCTGGCAGCGATTCATCGCAGCTGAGGTGAGTAATAGTATGATGAAAATGTTTCTGGATTTTTGGTACAACCACTTGAATGTAGTATTAAATGAAAGAACGCAATGCCCTGATAACAAATATATTAGGTCTCAGACGTTTTACGCGCAGCTATTGCCTTGTCAGACGTGCTAATAGTATGCTAAAAATCACTTTTTGGGAAAAAAATTGGTATATACACCCCGCGCAACAAAAAAATCCGCATACGGGTTTTCCATTTTTTTTGCGCTAATTACCTTGAAGGGATTCGCCGAATTATATTTTATTGCTTCCGTGTTAGGTAATGCACATTTTGGAATGCGTCGGAATTCATTCTGGCAGTATTTAACAGTGAGTACAGTTGTATTTCTTAAATAAAAGTGAAAAGAGTATATCGCGATGTCTAAAAGGGTACAATTGAGTAAAGAAAATAAGGCAGTTATCGTCGCCTTATCCAAACAGAATCAGTCATTTCGTGAAATTGCTCGACAAATTGAATGCAATGAGAGTGCTGTAACAAATATCGTCGGGATCACAATCTGGACAGAAAAATTGGCACAGGATTGAAGAGATGTACCACTGTTCGGGAGGACCGGAAACTGAAGAGGCTAAGCTTGAGAAACAGGTTTAAAAATGCATCGGAGTTAAGAGCTGACCTGCGAGAAGCTACTGGGGCTGAAGTTAGCGTCAGAACTATCCAGAATCGTCTCAACGAGATGGGTTTGCTAGCAAGGAGACCAGCGAAAAAGCCACTTCTGACCAGCAAAATGAAGAAAACGCTCCTTAGCTGGGCTAAGGAAAGGCAAAACTGGAGTGTTCAAGATTGGTCAAATGTGGTGTTCTCTGATGAGTCCAAGTTTAACCTAATCGGACCGGATGGGAAGCAGATAGTTCGTCGTAGAAAAGGGGAACGCTACAGCGACGAATGGATAGCTCACACCGTAAAACATTCTCCTTATATTATGGTGTGGGGATGCATCACCGCAATCGGAGTTGGATCTCTAATTATGCTCGATAACAAATTATCTTAGATGGTGTTTTACCGAGTATGGAAATGATAACAGCAGAAACATCAAAACCAATTTTTCAAGATGATTCAGCACCTTGCCACCGAGCAAAATCTATGAGTAATTCGAGGTTTTTTTTTCATATTTATGGGTGTTTTGAAAATCTTATGATTTTAATTTTTAAATTTCCTCCACAGATTAAAACTTTGAAAGAAGAATTAGGAATAGAATCCCTAATTTGGCCGGGAAACAGTCCAGATCTCAACCCCATCAAAAATATGTCTGGGCTCTTATGGGAAAGAAGATCCAAGATAAAAAACCAAAAACCATGCAGCATCTAAAGAGCATCATTGAAGAAGTGTGGTTCAATGAAATTAATAACAATTACCTCGGTAATCTCTATGCCTCCATACCAAACAGGGTTCATGACGTTGTTAGGGCGAAGGGTGGTGCTACGAAATACTAGAATCATTTTTTAGTATTATGAAAATCTTAAATTATGTAAAAAGGTTTTTTTCAATTAGGCTACGAAATGTACTGTCAAATTGGAGAATGTGTTAACTTAAATGTTAAACATCAAAAATACAAAGTGACTACGCAGTGATTAGTCATCATTTATTAAATTTCTTCCATTTTGTTAAAAATTACCATGTGCGGCTTTTTTTGTTACGCGGGGTGTATAACAACAATATAGTTGCAGCAACAAATTCGTGAGAACTTCTTGATTGATCACAGATAATAAACTACCCAGATGTCTCATTCATATGGGAAGAAGTGATATATGAAAACGAGAAATTCACTAAAAAATAAGCTTTTTAGAAAGCTACTTACAAAAGGGAAAAATCAGAACACACAACATTTGTTTTTTCTGCTCACTTTTTAGTCCATCGTGTCACTCACACATACCCTTGTTTATCTTCACTGCAAAAAAGAAACAAAAAAAATATTTTGTGCGACTGCGGTCACGGAGTTCTGATGCCGATACATTGGTAGGATAGATATGGAGTACCTGTATAGATCGTATATATTTTTTTTATTATCTTTATTAAACTTACATACTAGACGAAAATGACTAAATCTAACTTAAAAATTAACAGATTTGTTATTCTAGCTTACTGGTCCTTATGCGGGCGCTCTAAACTTAACTACGAGTATATCCATATAACTATTGCCTTTCGGCCTAAAAACTATTTTACGAACTAATCTTACATATTATTATTTACCAAGAAAATATAAATTATAAAATATAAAAAAACTTGGTATCTTTATTTTTGTTTTAAATAAAACTCTTACAAGCTACTTACGCTACTTAACCTACAATAACTATGAGCACTCGTTGCCTCACGCACCGAATGGTCGCCATCCCAATTGCTATCCGGGCGCCTGGCAGTCACCAACATGGTGCACATGCGCCGCCGGGAGCTGACCGAGGTAAAGAGGCGTCAGTTACCTCTCGGAAGCACCATTTCATGTTGGTGAGCCCGGCCTCTCCCCGAAACCCCCTAACTAATTTAACTAACTTAAACTAATTTAAAACTAAGTGGATGTTACCGAAAGTAACGCACCATCCTGAGAAGGTGTGTTGATCCCTTCCCACCAGAACGTGGTGTACTGTTTTGCCGTATCCGTATCGGCGACGTTCCCGCCGTGGTTAAGCCGTTTATCTCTCGCGCTGCCGGGATACCATCCCTCGTCTGTACCAACCCTTTTGCATCGATATGAATAAATGCCTCCGGCGGTATAAAGCCAGACCGGAGCGTACTCTCGAGGTACATTTCATTGGGCTAATAAGCCCCAAAGATCAGGCTATTGTCGCTGGCCATCGCCCTTGCAACGAGCCTTCGAATCACTTTAATAAGGAAATTGTCAATCCTGTTCAATTGAGCCCCATCGAATAGGGCCTTGTCGGGATAGTATTTTATAGTTGGATTCAGGTGTTCGGAACAACCGGAGACAAGTCCTAAGACATTGTCTCTCCAAAACCCGAATCTTTTCCATATAACTAGGCGCTATATTGAACCACAATGGACAACCATAAGCGATGATTGGCCTTATCAGGGCCACGAAGCATATGACCTTCACCCTGGAGGCAAGTTGATAGTTGTGAAACAGTCTTCTTTTCAGAGCAAAAGCCTTCTTGGCCCCGGCAAGACAAGCATCCACATGTTTGTCAAAATATATAGATACTGGTCGAGCCAGATACCGAAATATCTAACTAAGCTTCTCACCTCCAATGACTGTCCGTTTTGTCCAATAATGGCCAATTTTTTCCAGTTTTTTCTGGTATCCCTAGGGCACTAGGCAATGAAGTTCTAAACAGGATTGTTTCCGACTTCTGAAAGTTGATTTTCAGCTTCCAGTCGTCGCAATATCCCTTAATTTGATCGAAGTCATGCTGCAAAAGGATGTTGATGACCTCGATTTTAGGACCTGATCTATACGCCACTAAATCGTCAGCATACGCTATAGCGTGTTTGAGTAAACTCACCAGATCACTCGTGTAGATGTTAAACAGTATCGGCGAATTCACCGCCCCCTGCTGTAAACCGTTTTTAATATCGAAGGCTCTGCTCGAAATCACGTTGCCACATTTGAAAACGAACTTCTTTCCCATTAGCATATTATAACTTATAGAAAAGACCCTCTAACCATAAAGTGTCGAAGGCCTTTTCAAAGTCAACTAGGCAAGCACCCGTGCACTGGTTCTTGCATTTGTTCCACTGTATGTCGGATATCAGTTTCAACGCGGCATGAATAGTGTCAGGCCCCGACCTGAAACCAAACTGGTTGTCCGGAATAACGTTATTGTCCTCGACCCACTTCAACAGGGCTCTATCGACAACTTTTTCAAAGACCTTGCTAACATTCGGAAGCAAACTATTTGACCGAAGATTAGCAGGGTTCGTCTTATCTTTACTCCTTTTTGCGATAGGGTGTACCACCGCTATTTTCCAATGCGCCGGATAATATGCATTATTCAGCGCATTGTTAAACAGCGTGGCAAAAATATCTACAGCCTCTAGAGGTAGATGTCTAAACACGACGTTTGGGATACCATCCACTCCCGCCGACTTTTTATTCTTAAGTAAATCGAAGATGCAAAGAAGATCATCTTTCGACACGAACAAGTGAGATGTGTCTCGACTATCGGCGATGACGACGTTCGCATGGTTTTCATCATTGAATACGGTGAAGCCGTTATTCTCAGATCGCCAATTCTCAAGTGTGTGCAAATGGTTGGGCTTATGTTGTGTGCTTGTTATTTTGTCTGTATGTATTTACCTTATTTTCAGCACGGTTAAATAAATAAAAACTCTGTAAACTTTGTGGACACAAATTTGCTCTGGAAATGGGTATGAATATGAGTTTTCCATACTGCATTTTATATTTATGGACTTGGCCTACTTAAGTGAAGGTGACTAATCTTCGAAATAATTATAAAAAAACTAACTAATTTAACCAAATAATCATTAACTTAAATTAAGTTAATATTAAATTGCAGTTAAATCACCTTAACTGAAGTAGTTTCCAGCGGACATGAACGAGGACGTGGCAGGATAACGACCCCCACCCTCCCAACCCCCCAATAATCACTATCAATTTATCTGTCGAGTTTTCTTTTTAAGCGTTCATTACATTTTACAATTTTTTTATGTTATTTTTGGAAATTCTACTTTTATTTAAATTCTTATCAAGGACCCATTTACAATTTTTTCAGAGCAATACCACTATAAGGCAATTTATTAAATTAATTTTGGGGTCATAACATACATTGAACCAATTCGGAAAATGTATATTTGTTGCCTTTATACATTCTTTGATTATATTTTCTTTTAAGTTAGATGCAAAAGGTAGTTTTCGAAAGTATTCGGAAAATATTTGTACATGAAGACGGCATACTTGAAAATATTTTCCAGACGGCTATAAGGGAACCGTATTTTCTTTTGAATTTTCATATTCTTTTAAATTTATCAATACTTCCGTTAGATCGAAATTCTGCTTGTCCTTTGACATTTCTTCAGCACAATTTTCAGAGATTTTGTTAATTTTTTTTTTATTGTTTTAAAGAAGCAGTATCCGGCAAATATCGTTGACCTGCAGTACTCGTATCTTGACTGATATTGCGTCTTCATCTGGTGGATTAACTATATTGTTCGTATTGATGTTATTTTCAAAACATTCCTCATTCTTAAGAATGTCGTGATTTTGTGATAGCTCTTGAGTAAGTATTATTTGTTCTTCTATATCACTCTGCAAAATAGAATTCCAATCCACCTGTAGATATTCCGAATCGTCTTCTTCACAGTTGGGAATACAAATTTTATTGATATAACTTTGGCTAACAGGGAGTTAAATTCGGAAACTCTTGGATTACTTTTATTAATATTCCGCGCTCTTATTTTACCAAATAAGTATTTATTTACATAAATGTAATATAAATCATTATGATCCATGAATCAGTCGCAGGCGTTTTTCTAGATATCGAAGGGGCTCCTTTTCTGTGGGTGCTCACAATGGACAACCTTTTAAAAGCACTGGATGTAACCTGTGCGAAATGTGTAGCTTACGCAGATGACCTAGCTGTTCTGATAAGAGGTAAGCACCTGAACATCATAGGAGAGCTTATGCAAAACACCCTTCGAATCATAAAAGAAGGGGCATCAATCTCAACTAACATTCGTTCAGACTCGGGATAGCTGATACAACAATCTGTGCAAACTATGAGGAGGAGGAGGAAGATATAGAACACTTCCTCTGCCACTGCCCTGCTACAGCGAGGCTAAGACTGAAAATTCTGGGATCTCCAACGATTCCGGATATTACACACATCAGTAAGAAAGGAATCGGGGATATATTGGAGTTCGCAATATATTTCCCGATCACTATACGATATAGTTTCCCGTTGATACAACCCATGATTCCTAGACCTAAATCCTCTCAACGTATAATTCCCAAAGCACAGCACTATTCCCTACAGTTACTTAGATGAGGGGAACACAACAGGCCCAATGGAGGCCTAAGTGAAGAGCATAAGCTCACCCTCTTAAACCAACCAACCAACCATGATCCATGAAAAATGTGTCTCTTATTCTTAAAACGCTTTCTATAGTTAAGGCCAAGCCTTTGAAACAAAATGATCTATTTCTTGGGTTTTTGGGTTCGATGTTTAATATATAATCCTTCATTTCTTAAAGCTAAATTTTTTTTCATTTAGATTAAGTTTACTATATAAACTACGATTTGTGGGTCCTTGATCACATATCAAGACAATTATATACCTCAACCTCAAGTTGTTTCATAGGTATATTGCTCGGACAAACGACATGATATAAAACTTGCTTAAAATTTCCGAATCATAAAAACACACACAGACTTAGCGCATATATTAGTTCTTTGATAATCACGACTTCTTTTTCTTTTGGTGATAATGTCGAAGTTATTTTCTTTATTTCCTCTAAAACATTTATATTTATTCCAGGTGACAGACTTTTAATCTTAATCCACCTATGTAATGAAGACGGGTTTGGCAAGTGTAGTCCAAGCTGATCCCGTGAAAAGTTGTATCCCGAAGACGAACGGAAAAAAATGCACTGTGCTTTTCATTTTTTTTTGTCCTCTTTTAAACGATGAATTCTCTGCAGCAAATTTATTTTCGATTTGCGATTTCCTTTTATTGTTATCCTTAAGCTATTGTTCCTCTTTCTTTTAATATAAATAGATTGCCTTTTTATATGAGTCTCACAGTTGGCGCAAGTAAATTCAACATTATCATTGAATCTTTTTCTTGATAACCTTTTGAAGACTTCTACTGTAACATTATTCGAATCCAGTACTAATTCATTGCAGTTTTCATATGTAGCCTTAGCTCTCGTTGGATCAAAACAAATGAACTCGTCATCAGATATAGCAACACTTCGTTTTAACAAGAGAGAAGGGTAAGCATTTGTTTTTTAAATATTTCTTTCCAATAAAGGCATTCTTAAAATATTTGCTGCATATATGGGGCGTTTTAAGGATTTTTATGTGTTCCCGAGACTCCTCTGCTAAAGCTAGCCATTCATCGTATTTAACTGTTGCTTTTTTAGGAAATTTAAATAATTTTCCATCTGGCAATTCACTTTAGGTTATAGCACTTCGTTCTTTTCCGGGACAGTTTTTCCTTGGAGGCAATTTTCTCATGCCTTTTAATTTCTTACTATATGTATGTAATTATTATGCGCATAGTGCTTGGAGTCACACAGGTTTCTTTGAAAGAAACAATTTTATTAATTCTTCCAAAAAACATATTCAAACGGAAAAGCTGCGTATATCAGCTGCTTGCATTCGCTTGAATTTGGCGAATATCGCATAGAGACTTCTTTAGGGAATTCTTACGAGGCTCATAATAGAAAAGTTGATAGCAATCGCGATTTAATGAAGCGTTTCATAGAGACTGTAGTTCTTCTAGGAAAACAAGAGCTGGAATTCCGGTGTATCAGAGACTCGATGGCAATATCATTCGCGTATAGTGAACGTCTTATTCAATTGCAGAGAAGACATAGAGCTTGCGAAGCAAGAGATCGAGGGTTTTGAGTCATCGATTCATTCTGTATTTTTAAACTCATTTATTAATATGAGAGCGTAAGTAACTGCTCAGAACTTCCACGCAAACGCCGACTACTTAATATTGATTCAAATACAAATTATAGCCGAATTTTTGTAGCAGTTATAGATAATGTTACAAGTCAGATTAAGAATAGGTATAGTTCATTTATTTCATATATTTTCTTTGATTTATTAAACAAATCAAAATATGAATATTTTTCTAATTCAATGCCGCGATGACTAAATCTTTAATTACCCTATATCCTGGCATTTTTAATTTTACTATTCAAAAAAAGGAACTCAAAGTTTTATACACTACCCCTTCACTTAAAAAGCTTGAGGTTTTCCAACTTTATAAGTATTTTAATACGGAAATGCTTAGAGATACTTTTTCTCAAGCTCTAACATAGTGTGAAATCTTTTTAACACTGTCTTTGACTGTGACCTCTGTCGAAAGATCTTTTTCGACTTTAAAAAGAGTCCACATTTACTTAAGAAATTCCCAAAAACAAGAAAGACTCTCAGACCTGGCACTTTTATCTATCGAAAAGCACCTTCTTTTAAAAATTAAAAATAACTCAAATTTTTATGAAAAAGTTTTAGCAGAATTCGTAAAAAAAAAATGTAGGATAGCTTTAGAGTGCAAATAGGTAGTACATAATTGTAATTGCTAAATTTTTTATATTTATCAACGCTCCGAGTTATTATAGTAACTTATATAGATTATTCTGCCCAGAACGTCTTCTTTCGAAGATGAGCTCATTGTCTATGTAAATTCCAATGACTTAAAGTATAACAAAGGCGGCTTAGATTGCATATCTTAAGTCTGTGTTTCGAATAAGCACCAAAATGGTAAGTCTTGAATAAAACATTTTACTTAACATTTTTCTCTTGAAATTGCACCCCACGCCACTGATGTAATATATATGTAATTAACCTGAAAATCTAAATGATTGATATTCGAGCAAAATATCTCAAACCTTCTCTTCATATACAACACATACGCGTTTATAAAACTTCCATTCATGAAAATTTATTCTTTTGCTGCGGTGGTATGGAAATCACACCGTCATGCATCTTCATGCCCCTTCCCGCATACCCCTTTATACTTCTTCACCTCGTTCGTGGGCAGCCTCATTGCGCGACAATTGACATGTGGCACCAATGCGGACTTGCCCCAAATAAAAATGGAGGAAAAACGTCTTCTTTTGGCCCACCATGAACCGATTTCACTTGCTTGTTTTATTCGTTCTCACACTCTCAACCCTGCCCCCTTCTCTGTTAGTGTTAATGCCAAAAATTTTCCTAACGCACTCACTTCCTCGTTAACTATCGCCACTAACTCAGCCGTCGCATGTTCTACCTTTTTAGACCCGCTGCTTCCTTCCACTGTAAAACTTACAAAGCCATTGGCGGATTCTGGTGACGCCGGCCGCTATGTACTATCACGTTTGAGAGATCATATGATTTACAATGTCTTTCTTTATCTTACCTACCTGCACAATAAACCGGATTCCATCCGTATTGATGAAAAAACCAATACTAATTTCAAGGTCTCAATTTCCCAAGAAAATCTTCCAACTGAAGAGCAAGCTTTAATGCAAATTTTCGTTTCAGATAACAATTTCAGATAACAAGCGATCTGTCCTCATACGCGTCGTATATCAGCTCTATACGCCTGTCACATCTCCAAAGAACTCGCGCAGATCTTAAAAATTACTTTCGCCCCTAACCAGTGTTATAATGTATCCCAACTGGTCTGCGCCTCAATACATTGATATTGTCGTTGCTGTTCCTTATCTGCCTCACCCACCAAAAGCAGTATATAGCACTCAAATGCTTGTCCCTTTACTATCAAAACACACGATGAGAAAAAGAACTTTTCCCACACGAGCGAACGGAGTGAGGAAAAGGAAAAAGCATTATTTGTGGTACTTATTCTGAAAGCTATCTGTCTGCCAGGACGTTGACTGCCAGGACGTTGTCTGCCAGGACAAAAATATGCTTCATTTTTTTATATGGGCGTGCGACATCTGGGTAGTTTATTATCTGTGATATAAGGCTACATTTTAAACAAATTGTAACCGCTAGAATATTAACTCCTATAATAAATAAACAAAAGGTGGGACCATGAAAACAACCTTTAAGTTTTTGGGACTCGAACCTGAGTATCCCACTCAGTGGTCCACGCACTTAATTATAATGTTAAGCCACGGTGACCACAAAAGAGCTTCGAATCTTCTCCAAAAATAAAGAGCATGAAATGTATGTATGTGATATAAGAATGGACCTACCAATGATAGACTCCTAGCCTAGAGAGCCAGAGCTTTTAAAATATTGATTAGCGGTTCAATTGGGATATACATGAGGTATTTTTGAGTTTACAGGGTGCCTAGTAAACATTTTCAAGGTTTCTGGGAACAACTAGACCTGGGTATGTATGCTGAAACAAAGTATTAGTCAGTTGCTGCCAACTCTGAAGAGAATTTTCACTGCCGGCTTGGCACTGGTATATATACCAACCCCCTAGCGAACAGTCAGAGTAGCTTTCATTCCGAAAATCGGCAGAGATGACTACTCTCTCGCCAAGAGCTTAAGACCTATTAGTCTGACGTCCTTCCTGCTGAAAAGCATGGAAAGACTGGTTGAGCTACATGTGCTCAAAGTTGCTTTGAGGGTACATCCTTTGTCAGAGATGCAACATGGAAAATCCTGCAAGACTGCGCTTTAAAATCTGATTAGCAGAATAGAATGTGCGCTTGACAGGAAGAATACGCGATAGGCATTTTCATTTGCATTTCAGCATGTGTAGCTAGGCCAGAAAACACGGCGTACAAGAATCACTAGTGTTGTGGATCAGAGAAATGCTGGTGAACAGAACACTGACTGTAGATGCAGATTGTGGCAGGTGTGTTATGGCAGGTGTAAATAGGGGCTGCTCACAAGGCGGTGTTCTGACTCCACTGCTTTGGTGCATAGTCGTTGTCTCCCTGTTGAACACACTCAATAGTTCTAATGTCAAGCATATACAGATGATGTCACCGTTCTGTCTGTCGGATGGTGCCTAGCGACTGTTTGCTCTAAGGTGCAGATGGCCCTAGACGCAATCGACGATTAGTGCGCTACGAATGGGCTTTCAGTTAATCCTCTCAAAACCGAGGTGGTTCTCTTTACGAGAAGGGGGAACTTGACTGGTCTGACTCAGCCAGTACTAAAAAGCGTCACTATCGAACTCTCCAAGGAAGCCAAATATTTAGGAGTAATCTTAGATAGCAAGCTTCTTTGGCCGAAACATGTCGAGCTGAAAACTTCCAAAGCTCTGTCAGTCTTTCAGCAATGCAAAGGTGTTTTCGGCAAGACATGAGGCTTGTCCCCAAGGAAAGGCCTTGATGAATGATCTCTGACGAGCTTGCTAGACAAAGCTCAGAAGAGAATTTCTCTGGACCTGAACCCACGTTGGGTTTGCCAGCATCCTCGGTTAGGGCTTCCATTGACAACTGGGTTTTCAGTGAACACAATCGAAGGTGCCATGACTCTCCAGGATACAGGCAGACTAAACGAATGGTCCCCGTCGTCTCTAAGAAATATGCGGCTTTCTTGTTATCTCTTAGCAGAAAAGACTGCTGACAACTTACAGGCCACTTCGCCTTTGTCAAGCACATCCATGGGAATACTTCCCATGTGATTGTCCTGCCTTTGCTCGGATCAGGTGGCAAATTTTCGGTGTTCTAAGCTGAAACGTCTACTCGTCTTTTTGTGAAAAAAACGAATTAAAATCGGGTTCACTGCCTGGTTGTACAATGGACCTGTTTTTGAGTCTGAGTGCTCCAGTAGGATGTACCCGCCCCGGCAAAAAAAAAAAAAGTCAAATTGAAAATATTTCACCACAATCGATCTGGCGCAAGGTCCACTCACTTAATCAATTAGCCACGGCGACCACAAAAGATGTGTGAATCTTCTCCAAAAATAAAGAGCATGAAATGTACATATGTATGTGATATAAGAATGGACCTACCAATGATAGACTCCTAGCCTAGAGAGCCAGAGCTTTTAAAATATTGATTAGCGGCACAAGTGGGTTAACCATGAGGTATATTTGAATTTGTAGGGTGCCTAGAAAATATTTTCAAGGTTTCTGAGAAAAATTAGAATGGCCTTTCAAAAGTCAGAAGCAAAAGTAGACACATCTGTACTTTAGCAATATGCTCCATCTGGCAATCACCATTTTGCTTTGGATTAACCTTACTAAGCGTTTTATCGCCAAATGCCATCATCGAGTAGAAAGGATTTGCTCATCCACATTCAATTTGCTTAAAATGAAGTCCTCTTGGAATTTGTGTTTTTATGGCATTCGAATATCGCGAAGTAATCACACAGTTTACTGGACACCGTCCACTTTGTTTGTACACATCACACTTGGAACTCGTCTGCAGACTGTATCGTGAGACTGTAAACAATCCGTTGTCCACACGAGGGAAATTATTGATTGTCGCCCATCGTTATTATCACATAGCCGTACGTACATTTTGTTAATAATATTAGTTTTGTCGATTTCACCACTTCATCGGCGACATGAGTGCGGAGCACGATGTCTTTGGTTCTGCATGCCAGTTTCTTAATAAATAAATCGAAACTGAATTGGCTGTCACAAACACAATGCTACAGATTGGTGTCCATTCGCTAGCTACGAGTATGTTTGTTGCTGCTGCTGTTGCGGCTGCTGCTCATGATGGAAAAGGGTATACAAGTTTCGGCAGTCGCTGTTATTGTGTCGATTCGGTCGAATTGTTTTGAAAGACCGAATGGGGAGCGATTATTAATTTTATCCAAATAAGTCGTGAGTCGTTCGATTCAATTAATGAGCAACGATAAAAATGTGTTATGACTTCGGTATAAACTTCCTTTTGGAATTGATTTAGCATTTGTTGCTATTAAGCGCTGGATTCGGTTGAATGATATCTAACCAGTATTCATTCGATTGAATTGTTTTGAAGAAAAGCGCAAATTAAGTTGTCGAATAAATCTACAAATGTACCTACATACACATACCTATCTACATATTTACGAATGCATGGATGCATTGTTTATTTAAGGCACGACAAAAAATTATAGAATTATTATTTTTTTTTTTTTTGCATTTGGAGCCCGTACCCAGTAACAGTAGTGTGGGATTTCCACTCACTAAACCTACCCCTCCTCCTAGCCCTGGTCCTCGCGATGTGGGCTTCAGTCTTACATACTCGGGTCGTTCGTGTTGGCAGCAGTCTGCGCGACGTTTCGCTGTCGGTCCTGTCTTTGTTGTTCTTTCATGATGGTAGCCACAGTTTCGCTTACTGCTTCCCAAGCTTGTTTCGTGCTCGTCATCTTTCTGGTGGTGTTCTCTGGTGCTAAGTTCACACTCCGTCTGTTTGCCAGCAAGGTACGTTCTTCCTGATATCGTGCACAATGGAACATGATGTGCTCTGCATCCTCGACTGCTTCCGTGCACGTTGGGCAATAAGCGTTATCTTCGAATCCGAATCTATGGAGGTAGACTTTGAACCATCCACGACCAGTAAGCATTTGAGTCAGATAGAAGTTCAGCTCTCCATGCTTTCTATTGATCCAAGGGTCTATATTCGGGATCAATCTCTGCGTCCATCTGCCTTTGTCAGAAAAGTTCCATCCCTATTGTCATTCTTCGAGGATTGTTCTTGGCGGTACTTCGGTTTCACTTCGACTCGTCCTTGTTGACACCACTGTCTTGTTGGCAGGATATTTCCGTTCGGCTTCTTTAACGAGGAGGTCTATTGGCACCATTCCAGCAACTACGCTTGCCGCGTCGTAGGAGATTTTTCGAAAGGCGCTGCATACTCTCAAGTCGTTGGTTCTGTAGACCACCTCCGTCTTCCTTCTGTACTATTTTGTCTTCATGGCACTTGCCAATATTTGGGAACCGTAAAGCATCATCGACGATGCAACTCTTGCTAAGACCAGTTTTTGGGATGATCCTTGCCAGGGCAGACGTTGTTCTTACTGCCTTCTCAGCTGCATGGTGCAGGTGTTGCTTAAAAGTCAACCTTGCATCTATAGTAACGCCAAGGTACTTCAGCTCTGGTTTGGAAACTACAACGTGATCGCCCGCGGTTACTTTTATAGTCTCCTCTGCTTGTTTAAGATCCATTCTTATTAGCCAGTCCTGTACCGTTCCGATAGTTTCATTACTGTCATGCTCCAACTCCTCAAGTAATTTGGTCACTACAACGATCGCTATGTTGTCGGCGAAGCCAATTATTTTCGAGGACCTCAGGATTCGCAGTCTGAGGACGTCGATTCTACAGTAGTGGACCTAGTACGGAGCCTTGGGGAACACCGCCTGTGACGTTATACTTCCTCATTCGGTCGTCGGTACAATAGTACAGTATTCTATTTCTAAAATAGTCAGCCATTATTTTTTGCAGGTAGTCCGGTACTCTCTTGGCGGTAAGTGCTCGCAGATGTTACTTTAATTTGCGGTGTTAAACGCGTTTTTAACATCCAGCGTTATTATTGCGCGGCACTTTTTACTTCCGCCCTTCCATCGTCTTCCTCCGATGGCTTCTTTCGCTGTATTCACGACTTCGTCGATGGCACCACCACTAGGAGGTAAAGCAAGCACTTCATCACGAACTTGATTGTTGCGCTACTGGCCCAAGCCAAGTTTTAAGCAGTCAGTAGTTTCCCGATCAATCGCAATGCAGATCCCCAATTGGTCGTTTGACTAAACCCACTTGGCATTGTATAATGACATCATCCATTGCGCAGATAAATAGGACGGGGCTTAAAGCACTTCCTTGTCTCACTTCTTCAGACGTCTTTAATTTCCCTGACATTACATTACATGTCTTTACGACATTAAAATTTTCTTGGTAAAACCACTTTCATCCTGAGGCTCTCCCAGATTTTCTCCCTGCTTATTGTGTCAAACGCTTTCTTCATATCGATGAAGCAAGTAAAGACTTTTTTTATTTTTAGCGTGCTATTTCTCTTGTTGAGCCGTGAAAATGTGGTGTTGGATGCAGCAGTCTAGCCGGAACTCGTTTTGTATACCTGATATCTACTTTTCCACTCTTTTCCTGAGTCTGCACTCTAAGAGCTGTCGGAAGGAGCACTTTATTTTACATCATCGACGGTAAAATTGTGTCTACCTCCGTTCGCACTTCGAAAACAAGTGTTTTTCTTCTATCAGTTTATAAATTCCTCACACGGCTAGAGGTAGTTTATTTCATCTTCTAAATTACTTAAAGTAATACTATTTAACTTTGTAACACGATCTGCTTTTTAAGAAAACAAACCCTCTTATTCTCGGGTACAATGTTAATGAGAAGAGTCAATGAACTTTCTATTTTTGAACACAATCGTAAAGAACTGCACAGTGCATACTCAAGTTTCGTTTTTAAATGCCTGGTAATACATACGTGCATATACATATAAGCTTACATAACCTTTAATATGGCCAACCAAGAAATACTCAGCATCAAGTCACTGAGGCCGAATAACGAAAAGAAACCTGGCTGAGTGAACATGCATACATTCTCGTGCTGTTAGGTGTCATATGTATAACACCTCAAAGAAGAGATATTTAATTTGTGAACATTAAAACTCAACAACCAGTTAAAACACAAACAGTAATTAGCAAATGAGAAGGTGCCAAGACACATAATCTTCAGTCATTGGCTTTTTGGAGTGGATTATGTTTGCTTCAAGGTACAGAAAAGGCGGTAGATACTACAAGCACGACACGCAACTGCTTGCGATACATAGGGAAATCACGTCGTATTATATGGTCGAGTTACCCATTAATATATGACCGAAACTTCAAGATGGGTCCTGCTCTCGATTACCACTCATGCACATGGCAACACCTTAAAATTCAAACACCATTGCCGACAAATTGGTCGTTTATGCGAAGAGGCTGTAATGTTGCTTCGACAGGATCTGAACTGACACAATTTGTGAAAAGGAGTTTTAAGTTACGCTGAAGCCAATGAAGCATGAATGCAGTATTTTGGCATTTGGGGGGAAGGAGAAAACATTATAGATACTTATTTTGACAAGTTTTGAATTTTTCGTTTGAATATGCCATATCTACGCACGTTTTTTTAACTTGTCTTGCGAAATGTGAGTTACACCAATTCCTATTTAATTTTTCCTGATCCACAATTAATCTTCTGCCGACCAACACGCGTTTAGAACATTGAACTACGGTCGTAGCAATGGGTGGACAAAAGGGGGCATCGTACGAGGGTGGGTCAATAAGTAGTAGTAGTATTAATTTATTCTTTAAAAAATTCAAATTATGACAATACAAGTAGTTTTTGAAGTTACATTATGGAATATAATATATGAATTAAAAAAATAACCTGCAATCTATAGTTTAGAAGGAACTAGAGGCTAAAGCAGGGAGCCATGTAAAAATTAATAACAAATAAGACGAATAATTTGTTTTTGATAAATTAGCAGTGGGTTCATTTTGTTGAAATGAGTTCCACCCCAGGAAACTAAACCATATTCGAGCCTAGAATGGACTAACCCATAATAGATGCACTTAAGAAGATCTCGGGAACAGAATGTTTTTAAAAGGATAACTGTCTTGTGGCAGCTATAAGGTACTTTTTAAGCGCACTCGTATGCTCGGACCAACTCATCCTCCAGTCAAGTGTAACACCAAGATACTTATACGATTTATCATTCTCTATAACGAAGCAATTCTCAGAACATGTAAGGGACTCAAAATATGTTTGTGCGGTTGTTCCTGATTTACAAATATATTTACTATGTAAAAATTTTCTGCATTTTGCACAGTGGGAATAAAACGTACTAAAGTCCAACTCCCTTCAACATAGATTAAAAAACATCATCTTCGTTTTATCACTAATCACCAGATTATGCTGTTGGAACCAATGAACCAGAACTTCCAGGTCATGATTTATGTCAGTAATTAAGTTTAAAGGAGAGTTACATTGAAAAGCACATGACATGTCATCAGCAAACGTATTAATCTTACTACGAAAGTTCTGAGAAAATAGTGAGCTAATAAAGATTAAGAAAAGTATCGGTCCTAGCACAGAGCCTTGAGGAACTCCTATGGAGTACTCTGTTTCCTGTTTGATAAATACGACCTGAACCAATTATGTATATTACCCCTAAAACAACAATTGTATAATTTTACTAAAAGAATATTATGATCGACAGTATCAAAAGCTTTCTTAATATCAATGAAAAGAGCCGCAGTCAGGTTTCTGCAGTTAAAACTGTCATAAATATTTGTGCAGAAATTTAACAGGGCTCCTTCAGTTCAAAAACCTGACCGAAAACCAAATTGGTACTTGCTAAAGAAATTATTTTTATCTAAGAATTTGATCATTCTATTCTTTATAGCTTTCTCAAAAATCTTCGTAAACACTGGAAGTAAAGAAATAGGTCTATAATTATTGATAGAAGATTTTTCACCTTTCTTATTCAAAGGTATAACTTCGGCTTGCTTAAGACCGTCTGGAAAAATGCCACAGGAGATACTTTTGTTAAAAATATTACAAAGAATATCGCAAATGTTTAGAGCTATTTTTTTTAACGAAATTGTTTGAAAAGCAGTTAGTTGTTAAAGAGTTCGAGTATTTTAGTGAGTTAATAATTCTAAACAGTTCAAAGGACGTTATCGGTTCGGCAAAGAAACTATGAGCGACTGATTTACCTACACCTGTGCAGTTGCAGTTAGAGAATTCAGAACAGCTATCCGATACTACCTTAGTGCCAATTGAAACGAAATATTCGTTATATTTTTCAGCCCAATCTTTGGGGTCATTAATGGTGACATCGTTGCATTTAATACTATGAACTAGTGGGCTGACCGAAGATTTATTCTGAATTTTTTTAACAAGTTGCCATTCTTTTCTAGAATCACCACTAACCTCACGAAACCTGTTAGAATAATCATTGGAAATATCATTACATAGTTTTTTATAAGCACTTAAAAAGTCCCTGAAAAATGAAGTAAGGAACACTTGTTTGCTGACAAATCTGCCTTGGCCTTCTTCGGCTTCGATTCACCAGGAGAAGTCCATTGTTTTGACTGTTCCTTGGTTTCTGGTGTATTGTGGTAAATCCAGGTTTCATCCACGGTTACGAAACGGTGCAAAAACTCAGCCGAATTTTTCTGGAACATCGCCAAACACGCATTTGAAGTTGTCAAACGAATGTGTTTGTTGTCGAGTGTGAGCAAACGCGGCACCCATCTTGCAGAAAGCTTTTTTATGTCCAAATATTTATGTAAAATCAAAATCACTGATCCATGTGATAAGCCTGTGGCCTCTTCATGGATTTTGTCGACCATTTCTGGTGTGGTGACCTCAATTGGGCGACCAGAACTTTCGGTGACACTTGTGCTTGAACGACCGCGGCGAAATTGAGTAAACCAGTGGTGAATGCTTCCAATCGATGGTGAAGAGTCCTCATAATTTTTGTCAAGCTTTTGTTTGGTTTGCGTGATACTTTTTTCTCGTCAAAAATAGTGTTTGATGAGCACTCGAAATTCACTTTTTCCATTTTAACGAAAATGCTTCCACAACAAAACTATTTGACAGATCTGTCTGAAAATTTGGGTGCGTTCTTTCGAAAGATGATTCTTGACAAAAAAAAAATTAAATTTAAGGTGACGACACAATTTGTGTTAATTTTCAAGGACTTATTGAACCACCCTCGTAACATCGGAATCGCGACCGTGTAAAAAGAAAGAGATCGGAGGAACTCCCTACGAGTAGATAAAGAAATTAATCGCTAAAGATTTTTAACCTAATGTTGTTCAAGTCACTAGTATTTAAATTTATTTCTAGTGCCTATAGTCATTTTAGACAATAAATTTATGATATGAAAACAATACTCAATGTGGTAGTTAAAATCGAACCTCTTCATATGTAATGGTCATGTAATTCTTACATGACCAAAAACTGAGGCAAAAAATTCTACAATGTCCCAAAGGTAGTACAAATTTTTGGTCATTCGTCAAAAATATTAAAAATTCTGCCTCGTCTGCCATCCGCACGCTCATTTACAATGACATTCCAGCTGTCAGCTCCTTAGACAAAGCTAATCTGCTTGCTGCTCACTTTGCAGCGAACTCAACACTGCCAGATAATGCTTCGTCTCTACCTGTATTTGAGAGCGTCAAATTTTCCATGGGACAAATCCACTTTCGCACTCGTACAGTTGCAGGAGTACTCAAAGGTCTTAACATACACAAATCCGCTGGTCCAGATGGTATCCCCCCTCATAGTTCTGAAGAGGTGTTCTTCTACGCTGGCAAAACCTCTGCGTAAGCTTTTCTGTCTATTCTACTCTTCAGGGCTCTTTCCGAGTAGATGGAAAACAGCATTTGTCCAGCCCGTCCCTAAAAAGGCGAATCTTCCTCCCTGTCTAGTTTCCGACTCATTGCATTTACGTCCCTTCTTTCCAAGGTCATGGAAACGCTGCTAAATCGTCAGCTTATCTCGATTCACGAAAACTCCTTAATGACCGGCGTATGGTTTTCGTAGCAACAGGTCCACTGTGGTGATTTGATGGCATATCTTACCGAGAAGTGGAACCAATCGCTTCTTCACTTCGGCGAAACTAAGATGGTTGCGCTCGATATTTCAAAGTCATTTGACAGAGTTTGGAATCAGGCTCTTTTGTCGAAAATGCGTACATATGGCGTGCATGAGTCTCTTTTTCAATGGATTAGAAATTACTTTTTGGGGCATTCAATACAAGTTGTTCTGGACGGCTTCAAGTCTGCAATTCACCGAATAAATGCTGGCGTTCCCCAAGGTTCTGTTTTGTCTCCGACTCTCTTTCTTATTTTTATAAATGATCTCTTGTCTGCAACTTCTTATAAAATTCATTTTTTCGGTTTTTCATATTCGTTCCCTAACTCACGTCCTTGCTCTTCGGCCGTAGAAGGGGAACGGCAACGTATGTTAAACACATTAAATTCCGACCAGGACAGCATAATCAAATGGGGTTCAACCAACAGAGTGGAATTTAATGATTCCAAAGCACAAAGCTGTCTTCTGTCTCTCAAGAGAAACCAAAGCCCTCAACCATTAACCATAAATGGCATGTGTATTAATAACCATCTTCGATGGAACGATCACATATTCGAGGTCGCCAAAAATGCTGCAAAATATCTAGGATTTCTTCAACGGCAAAAGAAATATTTGACGCCGTCTAATCTAGCCTCAATTTATAAGGCATTCATCCACCCTGGGCTGGAATATAACGTCCATATCTTGATAGGGTACAGAATCGCGCGTTAAAACTTATAGGCGATAGAGACTTTGTGAATTCCATTCATTCACTAGAACATAGGAGAAATGTCTCCTGTCTCTCCTTGTGTTATCGATTTTTTTTATAAAAAATGCTCCAGCGAAATAGCCAGTTGCATTCCTCCCGTTCAAAATTTCAGCCGCAATACACGTCATGCTTCGAATGCACATCAGTTTTCCCTTAAGCCCAATTTCGGTCGTACTGTCAAATATAGGGATTCGTTTATAAGTCGAACGACACGAATGGAATGGAATAATCTACCAGGCTGTGTGTTTCCCCCATCACTACAACCTTCAAACATTTAAAGCCAACGTGCACAGGCTCCTCCTCTGTTCCTCTTCCGCCTTTTCTTAACACCCGTGTCCTGAGACAGTTTAGGTTATTCATATCCCCTTCGGCGCGCGCTGATTATAAAAAAAAAAAGGTCAACCTTAATGCAAGCTTTGCCAAAGATTTAATCATACCCAAACATACCTTAAAAATGACATGAAAAATATGCTTAAAATACTTACTTGGAACGCCAATGGACTTTTGCAAGGATTCGACGAGTTAGAAATATATATATTCATAAAGGATACTGTGGGTATCACGCCTGTCACCCTTGTGTACACTTCCCAAACTGTTTCAGCGAGGCAGCTACACCTTCCAAGCGTGGGGTCACTCGAACTGATACAAAGTGGGAAGACACTGAGAACCTAGTTGATGCAGATAAAGTGACCTGGGCTATTAACTCATTTGCGCCATACAAATCACCGGGCTTGGACGGAATACTTCCCATCTTCTTGCAAAAAGGGATATTAGACACCCTAAAGAAAACCCTGGTCAATATCTTCAGGGGATGTCTATATCATGGATACACACCAACACAATGGCAAGAGGTGAGGGTGGTGTTCCTACCGAAACCCGGGAAAGATTTGTCGACAGCAAAGGGCTACAGACCTATTAGCCTAACGTCCTTTTTACTAAAATCAATGGAGAGAATCTGTGATAACTACATCAGAACACAGATTACAAATCCGCGGCTGTGTCCTAATCAACACGCATATCTCAAAGGAAAATCAGTTGAGACGGCACTACACCAGGTTGTATCCACAGTAGGAGATGCTTTTGAAACCAAGGAATCAGTCGCAGGCGTTTTTCTAGATATCGAGGGGGCATTTAACAATGTGAAAACTCAAAAAAGTGTGGAGGCACTCTCGATATACTGTAATAACCAAATAATAAACAATTGGGTAGAACACATGCTTACAAACCGCATTATCACAGCTTCACTGGGAGACGACACAAGAAGGGGAACAGTCCGTACGGGAACACCACAGGGGGGGATAATATCTCCTTTTCAGTGGGTGCTCACAATGGACAACCTTTTAAAAGCACTGGATGTAACCTGTGCGAAATGTGTAGCGTGCGCAGATGACCTAGCCGTTCTGATAAGAGGTAAGCACCTGATCATCATAGGAGAGCTTATGCAAAACACCCTTCGAATCATAAAAGAATGGGCGGAGGAGAGTGGATTAGAAATAAATCCAAATAAAACGGAAATGGTTCTCGTTACAAAGAAAACCAAAACTAGTGACTTTCACATTTCACAACTCGGAGGAGTATCATTACAACTCCGCGACAACGTCAAGTATCTGGGCATTATACTGGACAGGAAACTGACCTGGAGAAAGAACCTGGAAGAAAGAGTCACCAAAGCCAAGAGAGCATATTGGATATGCAGGAGGGCCATCGGGAAGTCATGGGGCTTGAAACCGAAACAGGTCCACTGGATATACGAATGCGTAATAAAACCCATCATCTTCTACGGAGTAGTTGTATGGTGGCCAGTGATGAGCAAAAAGTATGCAAGAGACTTGCTAACTAAAGTGCAGCGTATGGTCTGCCTGGGTATTACAGGAGCACAATCCTCAACACCAACCGCGGCCATGGAAGCGATACTTAACACTCTACCAGTGCACCTCGAAGCGAAGAAGATTGCCGGCATTTCAGCCTCACGGCTTAGAACTATCGGCCATTTCACCGGTGGTCCAAATACGGGACATCGAAAAATCACAGAAATGATAAGGGTAATGACACCACTCATCGATTGCCCCAGTGATGTTGTTGGGAAATCGTACACGTTCTCCAACAACTTCGAAACAATTTTTCCCGCAAGAGAATATTGGACGTATGAAAGAACTACAAGAAACTCCAATGGGATATCGGTTTATACAGATGGCTCTAACATATCAGGGGAATCAGGGGCTGGCATCTTTAGTGCTAACCCACCGATTGAACTTGCTATTCACCTAGAACCATTTGTATCGGTGTTCCAAGCAGAAGTCTATGCAATTATGAAGACAACCGAAATACTCGCAGAACATGGGTACCGGGGCACGAGGGTGTACCGGGCAACGAAAAGGCAGACGAACTAGCAAGGAAAGGAGCAGGCAATACAGAACTGAACCCGGATAGTACAATAGGGGTCCCTCTGACAACTATTAAAACAATAATCAATGATAAGATACGACAGGAGTTCAATAACTACTGGACGAATCTAGACACGTGCAAAGTGGCTAGATCTGTAATAACAGCAAAAAGAGCTCTTAACTCAAGCAGAACACAATTGAGATTGATGGTGGGACTTTTAACAGGGCACATCAATCTCAACAAACATTCGTTCAGACTCGGGATAGCTGATACAGCAATCTGTGCCAACTGTGAAGAGGAGGAGGAAGATATAGAACACTTCCTCTGTCACTGCCCCGCTACAGCAAGGCTAAGGCTGAAAATTCTGGGATCTCCAAGGATTCCGGATATTACACACCTCAATAAGAAAGGAATCGGGGATATACTGGAGTTCGCCAGACGAAACACTACGATTCCCCGATCACTATACGATATAGTTGATACCATGATCCCTAGACCTAAATCCTCTCAATACATAATTCCCAAAACACATCACTATTCCTTACAGTTACGCAGATGAGGGGAACACAACGGGCCCAATGGAGGCCTAAGTGAAGAGCATAAGCTCACCCTCTCCAACCAACCAACCAACCAACTAAGGGTAAAACTAATTGGGAAGACTTTAACAAAGATACTGAAAAAAATATAGATCTACTCGTAAATATATTACTTAAGATGCCCTACGTAATAGAAATTGAAGTCGATCGCTTAGTGAAACTTTGCAGTGTGTCGCATGGAATAATACTCCAGCACTGATGAAAAAGCAAGAAAATTATGCTCTAAAATATCCTCCGAAAATTAAAGAAGTGGTCAAAGAAAAAATGATAGTACGACGAAAATGGCAACAAACTCGTTTAATAAAGAAATTGAAATTGAAGCCTAAAAAAGCTCCAGGTGCTCCAGGAATTACCTAGGAAAAATTGCGACAAGTTTAGCCAAGACATTTGTATGACATTTTGGAGTTATATCTAGCGAATAGACTCTTCCGTGTCAATCACGGTATCGATTATACAGAATATAAAGAAATAGCGGCTGGGGTACCGCAAGGAAGTGTTCTAGGTCCGCTAGTGACGTGGGGTGAAATTTCAAGAGAGAGAGAATTTTAAGTAAAATGTTTCATTCAAGACTTACCATTTTGGTGCTTATTCGAAACACAAACTTCAGATATGCAATCTAAGCCGCCTTTGTTTTACTTTAAGTCATTGGAATTTACGTAGACAATGAGCTCATCCCATAAAAAAGTGGCTTCGAAAGAAGCCGTTCTGGGCAGAATAATCTATATAAGTTATTGATAACTCGGAGCGTTGTTAAATATAAAAAATTTAGCAATTACAATTATGTACTACCTATTTGTACTCTAAAGCTATCCTACGATTCTTTTTTACGAATTCTGCTAAAACTCTTTCATAAAAATTTGAGTTATTTTTAATTTCTAAAAGAAGGTGCTTTTCGATAGATAAAAGTGCCAGGTCTGAGAATCTTTCTTCTTTGTTTGAATTTCTTAAGTGTGGACTATTTTTAAAGTCGAAAAAGATCTTTCGACAGAGGGCACAGTCAAAGGCAGGGTTAAAAAGATTTCACACAATGTTAGAGCTTGAGAAAAAGTATCTCTAAGAATTTCCGTATTAAAATGCTTATAAATTTGAAAAACCTCAAGCTTTTTAAGTGATAGGGGGTAGTGTATAAAACTTCGAGTTCATTTTTTTGAAGTAGTAAAATTAAAAATGCCAGGAAATAGGGTAATTAAAGAAAATATTTTGTCATCTGGCATTGAATTAGAAAAATATTCAAATTTTGATTTGTTTAATAAATCAAAGAAAATATAAGAACTAAATGAACTATGCCTATTCTTAATCTGACTTGTAACATTATCTATAATTGCTACGAAAATTCGGCTATAATTTGTATTTGAATCAATATTAAGTAGTCGGCGTTTGCGTGGAAGTTCTGAGCAGTTACTTACGCTCTCATAGATTGAGTCAAATGAGTTTAAAAATCAGAATGAATCGATGACTCAAAACCCTCGATCTCTTGCTTCGCAAGCTCTATGTCTTCTCTGCAATTGAATAAGACGTTCACTATACGCGAATGATATTGCCATCCAGTCTCTGATACACCGGAATGCCAGCTCTTGTTTTCCTAGAAGAACTACAGTCTCTATGAAACGCTTCATTAAATCGCGATTGCTATCAACTTTTCTATTATGAGCCTCGTAAGAATTCCCTAAAGAAGTCTCTATGCGATATTCGCCAAATTCATGCAAATGCAAGCAGCTGCGTATATGCTTTTCCGTTTGAATATGTTTTTTGGAAGAATTAATAAAATTGTTTATACGAGTATCAAAGAAACCTGTGTGACTCCAAACACTAGGAGAATTAGAAAAAAAAAGACAAGGAAAACAAAACATTCTATTTAATTTGCAACTGCCAGTCAGCCATGGATTCTTTTTGATAAAAGACTCATGAAAATGTTTCTGATACCCATCCTTTCGCGTATAATCAATTTTCATTGATGGTGTCGAGTGACATAGTTCTATAACTTTTTTTTTTTACAAAAAAGAAAGCTTACTGAACTCGTGGGTTTCTTTTAGAAGAAAATCAGTTAAACAACACTCAAAATTAACTAGATACATCTTGTCTAAGAATAATAAGAATGTTCAATGGGGCACCTCTTGAGTAGATTTATAATTACTTACTTGGTATATAGCTAATAACCATTCACTTAGCTCACTCACTATTTTATAATAATTTAATAATTTAAAACACTAACTTAACTACCAATATGTAATTGCTAAATTTTTAAAATTTTATAATAATTAGCAGTCACAAAAATTTGCATCCGAATTTTCAATAAATCACGCACAATTACACAACCGATTTGCAACTGTCATTTCAGATTTGCAAAAAAATTATACCCAACAAGTTTAAGAAAAACCTCAAACGCAGTTCGAACCACTACATCACCAAATAACCCGATTTTCGTCGGCTTATTTTGTTGGCTACAATAAAAAAAAAAAAAAACTCCCTCGAACTAAAACCTTTCTCCTCCACCAATGTTTATCCACAAAAGCCGAGAAATCCCGGGTTATTTTCCTCATAAGCGAATGTATGTTAGACAAAGAAATCGCAAATAAACTTCTACTATATGCCAAAAAGGAATAGAGTTGAAAGTTCGTACTGTGATGAAATGAATGCATACGAGTAAGCTAGAAAATGAACGGCTTTTCAAAAAAAAATCCACTGCACGCTTTTCTTTTGAAAAAGAAGTTGTCTCTCGCTAGCGGAGTTCATTCTTGTCTCGGCTATGTGTGCGAGTTTGTGTACTCGTATGAGTAAAAATTAATAAACAACCGAAGTGGTAGCAGCATTTCATCTTCGAGCGTGTATAAAGTTATAAAAAATGGTTTGATGAACAAATAATTGAATGTGATTGTTGGCAAGTGGCAAAATAAAAATGTTTGATATTTGAAAATGGAAGCCGGAAGGAATCGGCTTGTATGGACGCCACGCCACTGATATGTGGGTATACATCTGCTCTGTCTGTTCCTCACCGTGCGTAAAAAATATATTTCGCTGTGGGTATGTCACAAACTCTACGCTGGTGGTGAAAGCTTTTCGCTTTCTGTTTTTTTTCTTTGCGAAGCAGAAAAGCTTTTTGTTTGCCCATCGTTGTTTGCTCATCGCAAAAAAAGATCAAAATTTTTTTGTATGGGGATGCGACATCTGGATAAGTTTATTATCTGTGGTTCTACTTTTAAGTTTTGAATGAGCGTAGGGATGGCAGACGTTGCAAAATTGTGTCTCTTGCTGCATGCGCTGTCCTGTTGGAACCATATTTTTTTTTTAAACAGCTGCCCTCAACAAATTTTCTAACATCTTCCAATATTGAGCAGCAGTGAAGATACTCGTAACTGCAGCACCGGCTTCATTTGCAAAGAAATATGCGCCAATGATCCTTTCGGACGATAGACCTCACCAATGGTGAACTGCTTTTGGATGCCCATACCCACAATTTTGCTTATTAACGAAGCCATTTAATTAGAAATGGGCTTCATCGCTCATTATCAAATTGTGGATGAAATCGGGATTTTGCTCTGCTTTTGCCACGACGGCATAATGGCATGCATAATCAATATATTGCTGGTAGTCTTTCGGCTTTAATTCTTGTACTAACTGGACTTTGAACGGACCTCCGCGATAGCCCGAGTTGAGCCGATCGTTTTTTTGTTGATATTTTTTGACTATCCTGCACCTTCTTCAGTACCCGTTGAATATTTTCATTCGTGTACACCGTACATTTCTCTCCGATATCAGGGAACTTCCTTACTGACTTTTCTTGCCGAAAACTTACAACCAGAGGATTTATTGTTGGCATTGTGGATGCGTCTGCGTCAAAACAATTTACGTTGGATTTCAAAATAAAATTCAATGCTTTCTGTTAGTTGTTCTGTTGCGTATCATTTCATATTAAATTCTCCGAGTCCTTTTTTGCAAAATTCTGAAGAAAAAAAAAATATTGAAATAAAAAAGTTATAACGAATTTAAACCACAAAGGTCACTTTACGGAACCCTATACTTGCCCCTATTGATGCAAGTAAAAAATCCATTATTATGTCGAGTACTTTACATTAATTTGATGTAGATGTAGGCTATTTTAAAACCTTGCAAAATATTGCTTTAGCACATGTCAGCCCATTTTGACACCTGACTTGCCTTGGTATTCCCATAGTTATGTGAACTGATATGAATTCCTTATTCATACATAATCATGTACTTATGTGCGAGTAGTTAGTTAGTTAAGACTTTTATATCATAAAAAGGTAGGTTGCTACATTATCATACATAGTTTCAAGTCTACTTAAGTTCCGTCTACCAGATTGACATTTAGGCTCCCTACATAAAATATGAATTTACTTACATAGTACATTATAAGCTTTAAACATTCGCATAAACAATTTAACAATTTCATAACGAAAACTATCTGTATTGACATTGCTATTTTAAAAACTTTTCCCCATAATACATTTTCTATACATTAGCGCCTTCGAAGTGTAATTATGTAACGCGTTCTACCCAAAGTTTCCATTTACTCGTAAAATACTCAGCGTTCTCCCCTCAGTCGCCCCAAAGTATCTCAGGCGATTTTCTTTTAAGATAGGACATATCACTATAAAGTGGAAAACATCCTCTCTCGCACTGTTGTTACACAAATTGTAAAGGATTGGCAGCTCATATAGTGATACCCTGGAGGATGACATCCTCCTGTCTAAGGAAACGATCAAACCAAACATCTAACATTAGCCATTCATTGACTATATTTATATACACGTACATATGTATACAATTAAAGCAATACATGTTATAGTTGATACAAGTCATTTATGCATGAATTTCTGACCTCAATTAAAACAAAGTCATAAATTTTGTGCTGGTCATATGCCGTGTCACTCGCAATCCTCTTCGGCCAAAGAACAATTCTTGCAAACACACAATGTTTGTTTATTTAAAAAAAAAATCCAACAGTAAAAGAAAACACACAAAGATATAAGTATTATTATTCATTTTCTAATGATTAGTGATACACGCTCGCGATTCGTTACGCAGATATCCTTCAGCGACATTAATGCCACAACAACACTGCTACATTTGTGACTTTTTGTTCCTAATCCTTGCAGCACACGTCTGTTTGTTTGGCGTAACAACATTTCGCACAGCACAACGGATGCACGTGCCCCTTTCGAGGACATATTGTCAACTTGGTGATGAGTCGAGGGCGACATGCGGATGCAGCAGAAGAGCCCGAAAGGAGTTTCCTCGATTGACATTGTTTTGTGAACACGGCGCCCTGCAAATGAAGTCCTGTGTAATTTATTACAACTCCTCTCATTATTACATTACGGGGGTGTGGCGTGTGCGGCCATATACATCAGATTCGTTGAAAATTGATACACGCGTTCAATTCGTCGAGGGTGGCTTGCCACGGCGTGAAGGTGAAATTAATTACAGGAAGCCCAACGCACTAAGCGGGGGTTGTTGGTTTTAAAGAGAGATTCTTCAAATCTGTCCTGAGGCCCTTTCAATATGAATACCGTCTATGTTCCATGAAACAACAGCATTTTATGTAAGACCAATTTGTTTATTGAACGATCGACGACACTGTCGCAATGTGGCAAGTGTTTGTTTAGCCGTTTGTCGTTGCTAAGAATTGGGATGGTTAGTTATTGGTTTCATTTTTACGAGCACATAAAATTGATGGTCATTTGAGTGAGTTGCCTGCGTCTCATAACTGCGGGTAGTACATAACCCGAGTTATTAAAATGTTGACGGTTTAACGACGACGAGCGGAATATACCAAAAGAAACAAAAAAAAAAAAAAAAAAAAACAACGAGAAAAATATTATGGGTTATGTACATTAATATTCAGCAAACCAAATGCTTATTAGCATCCTTTCCTAGGATGGGCAGCCCATCATAAATTTGTTGTACTCACGTTCAATTTGGAAGGACTCGCGCGAACGGTCTGACTTTGGAGATTGGTGTGAAAATGAGCTAGAGTTTGTGGTGTTTATGGCGGTCGTAAAATATTTTATGGATTTCCTTTAAGGATAATAAAGAATTTATGACAGGACTATACATTAGCTCATTGTTTACCTGAGAAGAATTAATGCATTTTTACTAAATAAAAACTTTTTCTTTTGTAGAATTGTATAGCTTTTAACAGTTATTGTGTGTATGCCAATTATTTTGATATTAACACATTTTAATATTTAAATTTGTGAAGTGAAGTCACATGTTTGGAATTTAATTGCATATAAACGTAACTTTGGATTTGTTGAAAGATTGTACTCATGTTCATTTGTTAAGTTGATTATTTTGTGACTCAATACTGCAATCACCAAAACGAAAAAATCCTCTTTTCTTCAATAATGTAAGATGGCTTTGACGTCGTATCTATTGGGCGATCTTCTGACCGCAATAAAATCGCAGACTTAATTGATTTTGGAGTAACAAAGAACATCAAATCGGGGCTGAGCAATGTTTTGATCTTTCGTCAGATCACTCACTCACCATCGTAACATTAGAGATGGCACCAACACTGGTAGAATGATACGAGTAGCAACATTTAACTAATATACTCTACTTTTTTACTTATGTCCTGTATCCCCTTGTGGGTCCTAGGACCTCTACAACGCCTACGCGAAATCGTGTGCGTTTTCTGGAAATGTGTCTCAGCTCTCCCCAACTCTTTCCCAGTTGACGTGCTTCCTTCTCAACTATTCTGCGCCACGTACTCCTAGGACCGCCGCGTATCCTGCCATCCTGCGTAAGCGGGTTCGATTGCATCGCTTGGTTAGATATGGACCTGTCACCCTTCCGGAGAGTGTGACCGATCCACTGCCACTTTCGTCGTCGTATGGTTGTGCCTATGGGTTCATGACCCGTTCTCTGATAAAGCTGTTCGTTAGAGATATGGTTTGGCCAGAATATCCTTAAGATGTAGCGTAGACACCTATTGACAAACGTTTGCAGCTTCTTCGTGATAGTGACGGTCACTCCCCAGGTACCACATCCATATAGCAGCACGGATTCAACGTTGGAACGGAACAGTCGTAGCTTTCTGTTTAAGCTAATTGCATTACTTCGCCAAACTATGGATAGCATCCCAAACGCAGATTTTGCTTTACCTATTCGGCTGGCTATATCCAGTTCGGTTCTGCCATCGGTTGAGACAATACTCCCAAGGCATTGGAAACTCTCTACTCTCTCAACCAGCAATGCATATATGAATTGATGAGTCTGGTCCTAGGCTAATCATTTTTGTTTTTGCCGAATTAATTTTCAGCCCAACGACGTCTGCTTCCCTCTCCATATTTGCTGTCATTTGGTGAAGGTCCATTATTCTGTGAGACAGTAGGCATACATCGTCGGCGTAGTCGAGGTGTTTGAGTTCAGATGTGAGAGTCCATCGAATTCCTCCATTTCCGGTTGATAAGGCCTCATTCAGCACATCCACTAATCACCAATAAAAACAGTATTGGTGAAAGTATGCAGCCTTGCAGAACCCCACTTTGGACTTCGAATTCCTCAGACAGCCTTTCTCTGTGCAAAACGTGACATGTGGACCCATTATATGTAGCCTTGATAATTACTATTAATTTATCCGGAATGCCTCTCCTGTGCAAGGCACGCCAAATAAATTCCCGATTGACACTATCAAACGCCTTTTCACAATCGATGAACAACAGGTGAAGTGGTGATCGATATTCAACACATTGCTCGATGATGATCCGCAGGGTGTTGATGTGGTCGACACAGGAGGATCCAGAGCAGAATAATGCTTGGTCGGCGTCGAGTGTGTCTTCAAGGTGTTCTTTGATTCGCTCAAGGATGATTCTAGCTATTGTCTTGGCCACAGCAGGCAGCACGCAGATACCTTTTAGGGAGCTTGAAGATCATTTCCTTTTTCCATTCATCCGAAAAACTCTCGGCTTCCCATGTTCTCCCGACAAGTGGGAACGGTAGCTCTGCCAATGCTGTTGGCGCAGCTTGAAAAAACTCCGCGGATATGTCGTCAAGTCCTACCGCCTTATTAGTTTTCAGTGCTTTCATTACGGTAATAATCTTCTCCTTACTAGGGGTTGTGGTGCGAATTCAGGAATTTCTTTCTACGGACACTTCAGTCTGACTTGGGTGCATATTGCAGGCGAATACTCGTTTTAGAACCGAAGCAAAATGCTCCTTCCATCTCTTCAGTTGATCCTCATCCGATATTAGCAACGAACCGTCTAAGCCTTTCACTGGGTGTTGAGTAGAGCTTCGGCCACCTACAAGCTCCTTAGTGATTCTATAAATGGTTCTGCTGTCGCACCTCGCTGCTGCTTCTTCTGCTTCCGTAGCCATCGCATTGATGTAATTGCGCTTGTCAGGTCTCACCCTACGCTGTACTTCTCTCATCTTTATTCGATATAGGGACTCAAGCTCGATCCACCCTGCTGCTGGAGTTGCTGCAATTCGAGCTCTTAGCTATTTTCGTTCGTTGATTCGAACGGTATTCTCGGAAAGATACGCCCTATGGTTTCCCTGCGATCGACCGACAATCCTCTCAGCACCTGATGTGAAAACAGTTTTCGCAGCGCACCAATGGTCTTGGATGGTGGCGGGCAGTGAGCTGCTGATTGTTTCCACTCCACGTGAGAGATGGTCCCTTAATTCTTGGCGCACTGAGGGAACTCTCAGTCGGTGCTGCGTGCTGTTGGCGTTAGCTGCAGTCCAATTCAATATCAACGGGGGCTTCCGGATGGTCTTCCGGTGTAGAGTAATACAGTGTTACGCGTTGGGGATTGGTACTCACCCGCAGCTAACCATCTTAACTCGCTTACTCCCAATATGTCCAACCTATATCGCATGAACTCATGCTCCAATTGAAGGAATCTGGCGTTCTGAGGTCCTTCACTCTGAGAGGCAAGGAGCGTCTTCACATTCCAGAAACTAATCTTAGTCCGGGTACGATAGCCAAAGGTCGTCAACGTGTTATAAGTCCTTATCCGAGGCATTGTGTCGGTTTCCGTATCGGTTAAAGTTTCGGTAACGCGGGTTGCTGGCCCAGGTTACCTAGCCTGGGCATAAGACCCTAGACAATCTCGCGCTTGCAATTTTGGCCTACATGTATAAGGATTTATACATGCAGTTGCCCGGGTACCACCGCGAGGAGGTAAAGCAAGCACTTCACCACGAATTTGATTGTTGCGCTACTGGTCCAATCCATGTTTTGGACAGTCAGTAGTTTCCCGATCAATCGCCATGCAGGTCCCCAACTATTTGATTTAACTAATATAAACACTAATGTATAACCTCTCTCACCTAAGTTTGAATATCCCCTTTAAATGCAGAGTTGATATTAAGATAGCTACGCGAATGCTTACACAACTTTTATTTCAAGTTCAGAAGGAGCGATAACGTCACCTAAAGATTATAAGACAAGAAAGGCAAGAAATTCAGATGAAATGCAGTCATTGGTAAGAAAGAAAAGACTCAGTTGGAAATTGAATATACAAGACTGTGTCGGGAAGGCCTCGGTTGCCCTTTATTCATGTCCTAGAGATACAAGACCAAAATGGAGCCCAAAATGGGGTCTTCAGCCTAAAGCAGTCCATTGGATACGGCAATAGCATAAATTCAAATAAATCCACAGTGATGGACAGCACTGGATAAGTAAATAAATGAAAGGTTATCATGCGTCTGTATAAAGGGTGCTTTGAAAACAACTCCTACCGCTGCGCTAGAGACAATGCTCCACGTAAACGGAACTTCACTGAAAATACAGAGGTACAATCCGCTCCGTTAGAATCGACAAAGTTCCACCTTGATACTGAAGCCAGAAAAATGGCAAACAGCGGGTGGAATAGTATCAGTACTTGTCTTTCGTAGAAACAGATTTGGTCCAAACGCATTACCACAATCTGACATCAACTGGAGTCTAAACATATTAAGAATATTACGATCATGACGGCGAACATTGTACACAAATCTCACAGCGCTGTTGAATGCAACCCTTAATTTTCGAGAACTAAGGCTGCTCAGATCATAAAACACAGGGCGTGCATATAGCACCACTGGCAAAACCAGGGTCTTCACCAGAGTCGCTTTCATCCTAGTCGGAAGACAGTAGCCATATTGGTACAATGTGCGTAGACCACAGTATACCTTGCCCACAGTAGTAGCTACGTGATCGACCTAGGTTAGATTTCGATTAAAGCTTAGCCTAAAGGTTTTTACCCGCTCAGCACATTCAAGGTGGACACTATCTACTTCGATAAGTTGAAAATAGTATACATATAAGTTATAATGCTTATAATGATTGCTTGGCTTTTGTCACAATTGAGTTTAAGGCTGTTTGTTTGGGCCCAATGAACCACTAATCTAAAATCCTTAATTATACGCGAAGTTGCATCTTCCATCAGTCAGAGGGGGTAGCTGAGGTGCAATTGAACGTCATCGGCGTACATCTGTACTTTGCAGCTATTTAGGATTGAGGGTAAATCGTTATTAAACAGAGAGAAAAGTAGCGGTTCCATAATAGATCCCTGTGGTACCCCAGCCTTGGATTCGAGAAAGTCCGACATCTTCCTAAATAACTTCTTATCAGTTTTAACGCTGTTTCATCAAAGTTGAAGTAATGTTTAAGTTTAAGCAAGAGAATCTGATGCGGAATTGTATGGAATGCTTTCGAGAAGTCGAGCAGAACTAGTGAGGTAATATGATCCCTATCCATCGCTCAGCGAAACTTGTCAACCAGATGTAGCAGGGCCGTGGTGCAGCTATGTTTTTGTCTAAAGCCTGATTTATTGTTTCTGTCAGATAAAGGAACCTAAGTCCTAATTCAGCAACATTGAGTATTCAAACGTAAAGTTTTGGAAATTAAAAAAAAAAAAAAAAAAACATGCAGGAAAGCTAAAATCTGTAAGAAACTGATAGTATAGTACTCTAGCCCTCATCTATTAATCCAACAGGAATAAAATGGGCGTGAACTTTTTAATCCGAATGTGATGACATGTTTCTTTTCAGAAGATATTTCCGAGTTGTAACGACTTTTTCTTAGAATTAATAGGACATGGCTGTCACCATTTTCAACCGAAGTTTTGAAGAAAACGCCCCGAAAATACAAGACTTGTATAGAAAGTGAAGGCCTATATACTTTGTTAAAAGATTTTTTACAAAGTGGGCGTGTTTGTGGGTAACTTTTAAAAATAAAACATAAAGACGTACATTGCTATTTCGACATAACTTTCGATGCTGAACACATTTTATATTCAGCGTCTTCCAATAGGGACTTCCGAACTTTGACAGTTGATAGCGGCCATATTGTTGAAGCTACATCTGTCAAATTTACTGTCATTTATTCAGTCTGTTTTGCCAAATCACCATGGATGGATATAGCGTTCAACAGCACGTGCAAATTATAAAATTGTTTTAGCAAAATGAGTGTTCTGTTCAGGCAACGTTCTGCGCGCTTCGCCCATTTTTCGGTCGCCATAATCGTCCTTCCGAGAGGACTATTCGCAGTGTGATGGAAAAATTTGAGTCTACTGGTTTAATAAATGATCAACCAACACCCGTACGTCGACAAAACGCAAACATTGCCGAAAACATCGCCACTGTCCGTGAGAGTGTGCGGGAGAATCCGAGGCAGTCAATTTCGCCTCGCTCACAAGAACTCGGCCTTTCGCGGACCACAACTTGTCGAATTTTGCGTCATGACTTGGGCCTGCACTCGCACAAAGTTCAACTGACCCAGGAGCTGAAGGTAAACGACCATAGACAATGAGCAGTTGGAAACTGACCCTAATTTTCATCTAAAAATCATCTTCAGCGATGGGGCCCATTTCTGGATGAATGGGTACGTCAACAAACAAAATTGTCGAATTTGGGACGATACCAATCCACATGAGATCCAAGAGCGTCCAATGCATCCCGAAAAAGTCACTGTTTGGTGTGGATTTTGGGCTGGCGGCGTCATCGGTCCGTCAACAGCGAGCGCTATAGGTCGATGATTACCAACTTCTTTTCGCCTGAATTAGATCATATGGACACCAACGACATGTAGTTTCAACAGGACGGCGCTACGTGCCACACAGCTCACGCTACATTGGAAATCGGCGTGAGCTGTGTGGCACGTTGCCACACAAATCGAGATCGTGCGATTTGACCTCGTTAGACTTTTTCTTGTGTTTTTTTCCTGTGGGGTTTTCTGAAGTCGCAGGTCTATGCATAATATATGCCATCATCGGTCAAATTCAGCCTGATTTATGCGCCAGAGTCATGGAAAATTGGACATTTCGGATGCGCTTCACCCAGAGAAGCCGCGTAGGACAATTGAACGATGTTATATTCCGTATATAATGGCATCGACAGGCCTTTCAAACAAATGAAATATTTCGATGATTTCTTGCACACACTTTGTTTCATTTAAATTTGAAGATGGGAAGCGCTTAATGAAAGACCCTTTACTTTCTATCAATATCATTTCTCTATGTTACAAGCTATGAACAACACTCCGTGGCATATTGTCTGAGTATAAAAATCTCCGGCCTATCCTAGTAGATGGGTGCACTCACTTTTAAGATTCATAGTACGAGTAATTTGATAGTAGTTCTATTAGAATCAGAAGCATTCTCTTAAATTTCGAATGACACCCATTAGAATCCACGGGTAATGATTCGGATGGATAAATCCTACTCATGCCTAAAATGTAATATATCCAGATACTCCCAGTTAAATAATAAATTCATGGGCTCAGCCCACGATAACAGTTATTTCAAACACAGCAAGAATTCATTAGTGAAACGCTTAATGTACGAGTAGATGCCGAATCAAAATCAGATGGAAACTTAAAATGAAACCAGCTCCAGTGGTTTCCCTTAGCGCATATTAAAAATGCGTATCGTCGATATTCTGGTTGCACCTAAATCATCACATCTGTGTAATGCCTAATCTCATCCATCAGATGCAATTCATGAAAATTTCACACTCCGGAGAAAGCAAAGAATAAAATTGTATTTTCTCAAACACACATCTCATTTGCATAACCGATGCACATAAGATGCAGAATGTTAATCGGTTTCATCGCCGCACAACATAACCAGACCGCAACAAATAGTGCCTAGCGTTCCAGTGTACAAATCCCTTATTGCCAGCAGACATGATCCCCATGCCCTAAACTTCTTCATTTATGAAGCCCAGGCAGCTGGATGCTGAAGAAACAAAACCAGCTCGCAGGAACTCGAGTTTCGAAGGTGACTACATCGCTTGATCTCCCCCCAGGCGCTGTGCAGCCGAAGAGCACGTAGAGCATTCTGCCAGCGTGTACCTACCGTTGTAGTATTCAAGGCTAGCAAGTGTAAGATTGTACAGCATTTATTATGCCCTCTGATAAGCCAGAGATTATCGCACACACATTGGTATTTCGAGGCGATGTTGTTGCGCTGTGTTGCGCTCGATTTCTCAAATTCTGCCGGCGCGTCTGCGACGACGACCGACACTGAACGACTGCAACGCATATCGATTTTGATTCGGCGTGCGATTAAATGGAAAGTATTATAGAAATCGGCATCCAACTGTGATCAGGACGGCTCAGCGCTAGGTATTTCGTTTGCTTTGGATGTCAATAGGTTGCTTCGTAGGCATCGACATAGCGACCGGCAAACATTTGCACAATGTACAGATCCATGTTATGATTTCGCGAACAGATCTCTTCATGTTAAGCTGTGTGCTCACAGTGGGAGCCGTGGATATCAATGAATGGCAGGCACAGCCAGCCACCCGTCCGATGCTGCGGTGGTGGTGCAGTGCGCAGCCAGCATGTACAACAGCCTCTATGATCCGACTGCGTGCAAATTCATTGAACGTCTTGTGTTGCTTTCGGAGTTGTACCAGTTTATCGCTGTGAACAAACGATTCGACAACAACTCATCCTGATCAGTGAGCAACTCACTGATGTCTTTGCGAAAATGAACTACTCGTACCATGCCATAGTATTGACTTCAGGTACTTGCAGTTGTTGGGGGAATTAGGATTCAGGTACAAAGTAGTGAAGCATTTTTCCAACTGGGCAACTGGTTTTCTATGCTATGGTATGCAAATCTTGGAAATATACAGACTGTTTGAGGAATACAGGAAAAGAGTAAAACCACGCATATTCTAGCTCACTTTAAGGAAACAAAAGTTTTAATAATAATCGCTGCATGCGATTTTTTACGATAAACAGGAGTTAAATCCGATTTCGCGTTTTTTGCTACCATCTCTGTATCTATTTGTCTGTACTGTCCAGTACAGTACCGCTAATTTTAAGCATAGACTTGAATTGTTACCCCACAGACAACAGATATGAAGTTTGCAGCAAATCCATCCAGCCGTGCAGGCTTCAGTCGACGGAATATGCAGACAGACATGCAACAGAGAGGCACACATTCTAAAAGATTCTGTATTATACGAGTAGTAATGTCCTGGCCGGTTTATGATTTGTCCCGGTTTTTAAGTATTGAACAGATGTCGGATATGCTGGTAAATTATGTGCGAATATGATATAACAGTCATCCAGGAAATGTGACGACTTGAAGAGGAAATTCACAAACAATACGAAAGCTGCAGAGGTATACGAATACGGGTGTGAATAGTGGATTCATAAATGAAAAAGAAACTACCAGCCAAAACCTACCAACCCTCAGCGACCGACTGTCTTCATTTCGCGTCAGAGATAGGTTATTCAACTGAGCCTACTTGAGCCTACTACGAGTTGCTTAATGACACCTATATTTTTTAATTTAATTTTGGTGGGGCGAAAGCCCCATTTATTTGACTTATTACAAGCTACAACAAACTTAAGGCTAAAACTTAAAACTAAAACTTAAAACTAAGACTTAAAGCTAAGGAGAATGGTGAAGGAGTTCGGCTTTGAGGCAGGGTGTGCTGAGGTTAAAATCTAAATGGTTGAGGTTTGAGTTAACTTTTCGCAGCTTGGTTCATTAGGTAGATAGAAAAGACGAGGACATCGTAAATTTCGTGGGTTAGTATTGAAGAAAATTGAATTATAAAGAGATGCGCAATCGACAGAGCCTGAAAGAAGTCGATGAATGAAAAGAATGTCTGCAACATCTCTGCGTTTCTCTAGAGTACTCGTACTCAGGTTGATGACGTTGAGGAGGTCTTGGTAGGGAGCCAAGATAAATGGATCGTTCCAAGGAACACCTCGAGGGGCAAATCGAAGAAATCGACGTTGAACATTTTCGATTCTGGTCACATCAACTTGCTGAAAGGGTGACCAAAGGTGAGAAGGTAAATTCGGGCGGAGGTCACGTGGTACTTACGTGATAAGGTAATTGGCATTTGGCGATACTGAGCTTTAAGCGATTTTGTAGGCACGTAAAGCTATCAAGGTCTTGTTGAAGGAGACTGTAGTATGGAAAGCCTCTATTGGGAGTTGGAGGAAATATCGCCACCGGCGTCTGATAGGAACCCTTCTATCCAGGAGCTTCGACAAAACAACTTGTATAAGAGAGCAACTATCTTCAAAATAGCCACCCAGAGAAGAAAAATTTTCCACAATGGCGACAGTATTGTGAAAGACTTCTGAACGAACAGGAGCCGCCCCTTACCATGACGAAATATCCGACATTACTGTCGGAGAAGTTAGGAATGCGGCCGAATACTCCAAAAAAAGAAAAGCGGTTGGGCCAGACGAGATACCCTCTGAGTTCTGGAAAAAGATGGCTCATGATTCTTATCTCCAAACTTATGAGCGGTGATTCAATGCCTAATCAGTGGAGGGAAGTTATCTTCTACCTTTGCACAAAGGGAAGGGCGATACGCTGATGTCACACACCATGAAGATCGTTGAGCGGGTATTAGATGGCCGACTGCAGAAAATAATACGGCTTTCTGATGACCAGTGCGGGTTTGTCTCGGGTAAATCAACAATAGATGCAATCCAAAGATCATAATGGAAAAACATTGTGATTCCTTAAAGGACTTGCATATGGTGTTGGTTGATTTTGAAAAAGCCTTTGATAGACAACCAAGAGATTTCTTATGGGTGCCGCTAAGAGGACAAGAGTAAGATGTCCCGCAGGAGTCACCGAAGAGTTCCCAATCAAAGTCGGTGTACACCAGGGAAGCGTTCTCAGTCCTTTGCTATTTATTGCAGTCCTTGATTATCTGCTTGAAGAAAAAGTGACGGAAACCAAAGTACATCAGTTATTCGTCTAAACGATGAAGCTATCATAAGTGAAGATCAAACGTCCCTGCAACGAGTACTTGATGTACGGGTGGATGTTTTGGAGGGAAATGGGTACCGTATTAGTTAAAAAAAAACAGAGTATCTGTGCTGCCCGTTCTCTGATCCACACCGGCCTATTCCAGACATTTACTTGAATGGAAAAGTGCTTCCCAAGTGCGAAAAGTTCAAATATCGGGATCTATGATCAATAGCGAAGCAACTTGTGATGATGACATCAATCATCGCGTAAGCGTATGGTGGATTAAGTGGCGGGAAAACTCCGCTATCTCAAGGCTCTACACCGCAGTTGTGCGTCCGGCGCTCACATACTGTTCACAATGCTGGACAATGTACAAAAAGTATGACGGCAATTAACGGCAGCTGAGATGAAGATGCTTCGCATGACAACAGGAGTAACAAAGCCTGATAGAATAAGAAGTTCGCAAATTCGAGGCCTTCATGTAAAAGAACCCATCACAACCAAGATAGAGCACGACCTGCTCAGTTGGTATTGTCATGTTCAAAGGAGAGATCCTTCGAGCCCCGTCAAAAGGCAATATCAATCAACTTTCCTACACAATCGCGCAAAAAAGGCTGACCAAAAAACAACTGGATCACACAAATGCAAAAACCCCAGCATTCGATTGACCTCAGTGGCGAAGTGATACGAAACCGGGAAGCCTGCCGGTACTTTCTGAGGTCAAACCGACAAACCCCACAGGTGGACCAGTAGGGATGGAATAAAGTGGGAAGGTTGTGATCCTTCTACTCCGGATCATAACTTCGCCGTAAGAAGAAGAAGAAGAAGAAGAAGATGTGACTTGATTTTGACCCACCATCAGTTTCGCTGTTGCCTTGAAAGTACATTTATCCGGTACTAATATTGCAGTGTCATCTGTAAAAGTAGCCATAATGGCATTATTATCCACCGGTGTCCAGATGAAGTTTGAAGAAAAGCCGTCCAACCGCTTATTCTTTAGAACAGAATTTTTCCAATTTTCTCTAAATTGGCTCATGGTATCGCAACTGGACAAACTTTTAATCACTTAACTTCGAGTCACTAGGTAACTTATGAAGAAATTCATAGCCACACACACACAAGTTTTAAAATGTTCAAATGATTCTAAGGTGATAAAAAACGAGAAACTCATTTATACCGTTTCTATTTTTCTTAATATAGTTGTACGTCCATCATTAATTGACCCTTAATGCTTATCTGTATCCATAGGAAAGTGACATTTTTATTCTTTAAAAAGTTACCAATTAAATAGAGAAAGTTGACGATTGTGTTTTTCGTTTCTGTTGTATTTATGCCTAAACTCTTAACCTTGTCTCTAAAGCTGTTAAACAGAGTTTATAGCGATATCAAAATTTACAAATTAAACTATTAGAATGATAAAATAACAAAGCACTGCCTTCGAGTGTGTTTGTATACGAAAATTTTACATATTTATGATTGCATCGTTTGCAAGAAACGAAACTTAGCATTCCAAACCATCTAAAACTAATCGGCATCAGATCGATCAACGTCTTTTCATTGACTATTAACCTTGGCGATTATTTTAAATTTAATTATTTATTTATTTTTTTTTTTTTTTTTTTTTTGTTGTTGATTTTATGAGTCTCATCAGTCCCGCTGAGATTCATCAGGGACTTGTCATACGCCTTTTATGTCGTTTAGCTACAACGTTTGACTTAATTTGAATGGCTGCAAATTCCGCTATTTACAGATGTTGTTCCGCACAATGATGTTAAAATGTAATTTAAATATAAAATGAAAGACTCAGTAATAAAAAAATTTACTACTCGTAGATCGCATATCAAGATCTTTATTGTTCTGACTTATAAATTGACATTTAGCAAAGACTTAGGCATGTGAGTTAATCATTTTATCTTTTTACTGATAACTTGTGCTATTCTATCGGAATAGAAATAAATTTTAGATATGAACGGGCTTTCTTTTTAATCGGAAGATTTGCAATAAATCAAATATCAAATCAAATGATATATCTACTATCACTAGAATTAGAAGTGCCCTGGAAGAAAAGAAGGTCAACGAAATTCTAGATTGGTTCTGCATGAAAAAGATAGATAGATAAGATAAATCATTTTTATTTCTTCAACAAAAATTTTTTACAAAAATTAATTGTTTGACAATAACTTTAGAAGTTGCTTGTCAAGTTAAGGCGATTTCTGTTTTAATAGTTAAACTTAAATTTTATTTTTTTCAAACATCTTTCACAATAGACTTATAGTCTTTAAGCTCAAAAGTGAAATTTAAGTTGTACAATTCAATAACTAATAGCCTATTCAGTCACTATCGGATTTCATCTAGTGAAGCTGTTAGCGGGCTGAGCCGAACAACTCGGCGCAGCTGGTATATTGCATCGGGCGTGGCGATGGATGAAGCTATCAAATATGCTGTAGCATCTTTTGACAGTTTCAAGTCACCTGGCACTGACGGAATATACCCAGCTATGCTGAAACTGCCAACTCTGAAGAGAATTTTCACTGCTGGCTTGGCACTGGCATACATACAAACTCCCTGGCGAACAGTTAGGGTAGATTTCATACCGAAAATCGGCAGAGATGACTACTCTCTCGCCAAGAGCTTCAGACCTATTAGTCTCACGTCCTTTCTGCTGAAAAGCATGGAAAGACTGGTTGTACATGTGCACAAAGTAGCTTTGAGGGTACATCCTCTGTCAGAGATGCAACATGCCTATCAACGCGGAAAATCCTGCGAGACTGCTCTTCAAAATCTGGTTAGCAGAATAGAATGTGCGCTTGATAGGAAAGAATACGCGATAGGCGTTTTTATAGACATTGAGAGTGCCTTTGACAATGCGACTTTTGACAGCATGTATAGTTCCGCCAGAAGTCACGGCGTAGAAGAATCACTAGTGTTGTGGATAAAAGCAATACTGGTGAACAGAACATTGACTGTAGATGCAGATTGTGGCCGGCGTGTCATGGCAGGTGTAAATAAGGGCTGCCCACAAGGCGGTGTTCTGTCTCCACTGCTTTGGTGCATGCTGGTTCACTTGCTGTTGAACATACTCAATAGTTCTAACTCTCAAGCATACGCAGATGATGTCGCCGTTCTGTCTCTCGGATCGTGCCTAGCGACTGTTTGCTCTAAGGTGCAGATGGTAGTAGACGCAATCGGCGATTGGTGCGCTAGGAATGGGCTTTCAATAAATCCTCTCAAAACCGAAGTAGTTCTCTTTACGAGAAAGAGGAAATTGACTGGTCTGACTCAGCCAGTGCAAAAAGGCGTCACTATCGAGTTCTCCAAGGAAGCCAAATATTTAGGAGTAATCTTAGATAGCAAGCTTCTTTGGACGAAACATGTCGAGCTGAAAACTTCCAAAGCTCTGGCAGTCTTTCGGCAATGCAAAGGTGTTTTCGGCAAGACATGGGGCTTGTCGCCAATGATAAGACCCTTCCTCTCATATGCGTCAGTTGTTTGGTGGAATAAGCTCTCACGTAAGTACGTTACCGCTGCTTTCGCCAAACTCCAAAGAACGGTCTGTCTCGGCTGCTTGTGAGCTTTTCCCAGTACACCTGGCTCTGCTCTAGACGCCTTGATGAACCTCCCCCCCTTGACATTTATATTATGGGATGTACACTCAGAGCCATCTTCCATTTAAAAAGAAGTGGTTTCTGGCACGATTCGCACTGGAGTTTTGATGACCTTGCGCGACGGTTATCCTACGACCCCTGTCTCATGGATATGTCGCCTGATGCAATGACACCTGAATTACGGCTGTAGTGCAAATTTGAAGTCAACTTTACCTATGTTCAGGATTGGCTTTGGCAGGAGTCTGAGCCTGGAAAGGAATGTAGTCGCATTTTAATGGACGGCTCTAAAACTGGACAGGGGTCTGATGATGTTGTTTTCGTGGAATGCGGCAACATGAGGCTTCACTTCTCATTGGGAAAGCACACATCTGTCTTCCAGGCAGAAATACTTGCTATCCTAATGGCTGCGGACTATATTGGGAAAAACAGGTGGAAGGGCCAAAGTATCTGCGTCTGTAGTGATAGTCAGACTGCACTTAAGGCCTTGCTCAATTATTTAACCACTTCCAAAATAGTTCGAGAATGCAAAACATCCTTGAATTCGGTCGGAAGGCTGAACTCACTGAATCTTGTTTGGGTCCCAGGACACAAAGGGATAACAGGAAATGATATCTCTGATGAGCTTGCTAGACAAGGCTCAGAAGAGAATGTCTTTGGACCTGAACCCACGTTCGTGGGTTTGCCAGCGTCCTCGGTTAGGGCTTCCGACTGGGTTTTCAGTGAACATAATCGAAGGTGGCATGACTCTCCCGGATGCAGGCAGACTAAACGAATGGTCCCCGTCGTCTGTAAGAAATCCGAGGCTTTCTTGCTATTTCAGAAGCAGAAAAGACTGCAGACAACTTACTGGCGCTCTTACGGCCCATTTCGTCTTTGACAAGCACCTCCATGTGCTAGGTTTGAGCGCTACCCCTGTCTGCGACTCCTGTGGAGAGGGCGATGACACTGCGGAACACTTCCTATGTGATTGTGCTGCCTCTGCTCGGATCAGGTGGCAGATTTTCGGTGCTGACGAAAAAAAACACATTAAAAAGGGGTTCACTGCCTGGTTGTACAATGGACCTGTTTTTGAGTCTGCGTGCTCAAGTAGGGTGTACCCTCCCCGACAAAAAAAAAAAAAAAAAAAAAATAGCCAATTCATTCAAATAACTAAATAATAATAATTTTAAATAATTATACAATTAATTAATTTATGAATTTTCAACCAAATATCTGAACAAAACAGCCTCAAAACATTTTGTACCACTGAGTTTCCTTACGAGTATGTCTAGGGGCAAGGAGTTATACTGCTTGATGACATAAACGAAAAATTGCCATTCTGAAGTCATGCATGTAAACCTGGGTTGTATTATTATGAAGGAGCGATTGGACACTTACTTACTTAGGTTCTTTAACCCCTCGAGGGGCATAGGGCGTCAACCACGCCTGCTCGCCATCTTGTTCGTACTACTGCAACGCGTTTGAGATGCCTCCAATACCCACCGCATTGTTTCTTTTGAGGGACTTGATTGCTGCCATAATTTCTGTTTTGCTGGGAAGTGCCGTGCGTATTCGGGAATTTGTTGCTTCGGAATACTCATTCGAATTTGAGATCATATCGCCATCGTTTAAGTGATTTAGCACTGAAGCAAAATGTTCTCTCGATCTATTGAGCTGATCCTCATCCGAAATCAGTAGATTACCATCCAGACTCTTCATCGGGTGTTGTTTGGAGTTTCGACCACCAATGAGCTCCTTGGTGATGCTATAAACAGTCCCATTATCGCACCTGTTCGCTGCTTCTACAGCCCTAGAACCCAGTGTGTCGATATATTGACGTTTGTGACGTCTCACACTACGCTGCACTGCTTTCTTCTTCGTACGGTACTGGGTTTCTAACTCGGTTCTCTCTAGCTTTTATTGTTGTACGCTCCTCGATCAGTCTCCAGGTGTCTGCCGAAAGCCATGTGCGATGGTGTGCCTGCCTTTTACCGACATAGGTGTGTGCCCCGCTCGCAAAAGCATTTTTCACAACATTCGAGTGATCATCCATGCCCTCCTGCATCGAGCTGCTGATTGCTTCCGCTTCTAAGGCAAGGGATCCCTAAATTGTTGGCGCACTTGGGGGACCTTAAGCCTATCGGTATTGAACCTGGTGATGTTCAACAAGTTTGATCGGTTGTTGTTGACGGATGCAGTACGAAGGCGTATATGAACTAGCATAAGATGGTGATCTCGTTCTTGTCCGATATCAGCTCCACGACTGTTTCGGACGTCCAGGAGACAATTTCTAAAGCGGCGACTGATCGCAATCTGATCGATCTGGTTGGATGTTCTTTGCCTATCAGTCGAGACCCAACTGATCTTATGCCAGCTGTTATGCTTAAACAGCGTACCTCCAATGACTAGGCGGTTGGTATTGCAGAAGTCCACAAACCGCTCACCGTTGTCGTTTCGGTCTCCAAGGCCGTGAACTCCCATCACGTGTTTAAGCATTTTGTTGTCGTTACCTACTTTGACATTGAGATCCCCCATCACCATTACAATGTCCCCATTAGGTGTTTCATTGAAAACGGCGCTTAACTGGTTATATAAATTGTCCTTTCCACCTTCAGTCGTGTCATCAGTCGAAGCATAGCACTGTATGATGATGACCTACCTTACTCTACTCTGGAATCTGGCCGTCAATATCCGGTGAGGTTTCCAAGATATGAGGCTTTTACGCGCTGCTGGAGTTAGCACCAGTCCTACTACAGACATCCGTGTGCTTCCACCTGGTTTACCAGAGTAGAACATGACAGTACTTTTGGACACTGGCAACTTTATTTTTTCATATAGATAATACGGCTCTCTAGTTCTAAATAAGTTATTTAATGTTTTAAGTGCAAAGTATTTTCTATATGTCGATACCTTCCCGGAAGAATGTATTAAGCGACAAATTTTCAGCAAATGACTTTTTGGCATGCTCTTATAAATTGTGCCAAACGCCACGTTTTGATCTTGGTTTTACGTCTTTACCATAGATACAAACAACACCAGAGAGAAATAAAAATTGCTTATTATTACAAAATACGCACAGGAAGTTTTATTTGTTTCCTGTAAAATTTTGAAAATGTCGCTTAATACATTCTTCCGGGAAGGTATCGATGTATGTAGGTCGCATCCTAAAATATTTTTTGAGAAGTTCTATACGTGATCAAAGCGCTTAAGGTTATAAACGTATCTGATAACGTTATTAAAAGCAACAGAAAGTCTTCTTTTCGTTTCGTAGCTCAGGTGACACAAAATTTCACATCCGTAAGGTATGCTTTTTGCTAAATTTATTTTAATGTGTAGTGGTGTGAACTGTTTCGATAACGACAAACATCGCAGACAGCCGTAAATTTTGCCAAAAATTAATTGGATATGGTAGTTCCAGTTCAAAGTCGAATAAAACCAGATACCTAAATTCTTGGCTTTGTCGGATATTCGAGTTTTGTGTTCCCCAAGAATAGGGGTGGAAAATAACTGACTTCAAGTTTGTTTTTATAAATAACTAAGATAATTAGTATCGCACCATTGCAGAATAATCTTAAGGTCTCTGTTTAATCTATAAGCTCCATCTTCTAGCATTCCAAGTTTACAGCTAAGATAAATTTGCACGTCATCCGCGTACATGTGTAAAGATATATGTTTAACTGCTAGCGGAAGGTCATTTATAAAAATTGAGAATAAAAGCGGGCCCGGTGAAGCCTGATTTGCTTCTACCTACAACAACAGCTTGTCTCCTTCTATTAAGGTAGGAGAGCATTAAGTCAGCTGCCATTTGAGAAAAACGAAACTGACTCTATAGTTTAGAAACAAGTACCCTATGGTTTACCGTGTCAAAGGCCTTCGAGAAATCAAGGATTCCAAGTCACAGTCCATGGCGTATCTAATATCATCCGTCACTTTAAGGACAGCTGAAACACAACTATTTTTTGCTCTAAAACCTGACTGAAGTCCACTCAGAAGATTTTTATTTTTAATAAAAGTTGATATTTTTTCATGCAAAAGTTTTTCCAAAATCTTAGAAGGTGAGGATGTGCGAGTATCAGGTTTTTTTTACAATAGGTGTACTCGTAACTTTGGCAACCTTCCACGCCATTGGGAATGAGCTAGTTAAAATAATTGTGTTATACATGTGTTGTTACGAGGCCCTAGAGACTGCAGCAAAACATACACACACGCAAAAAAAAAAATAATAATAATAATAATAATAATAATAATAATAATTGGTCAAGGTGACACCGGTCACCAAAAGTGACACCAGTCATGAGATCATACAAACATAAACAAAGATAAACATGAAAGTATAAATACCAACCCAGGCACAGAGACCACCGGTCTACATCCATAGCGAAGCCGGGCGCAAGCAATCGCGGGCGATCATAAAAGTACAGGGTCCCACTGTGCGAAATATGACTTGGATCTCCGTCCAACATAAAATTTGGTGAAATATCGATGTAGTTCGTCCACGTACTGGCCTCCTTGTCGCCAACCAAAATCAGCAAACTTTACTTGTTTCACAAATATTTCACCATTCGGCAAGGACATCTCGTCCGAAATACGCCGAATACACCTGGAATGTCGTGTGGAAGAGGAAACCGACGCGTGATATTAAAGAAAAAAAAAGACTATCGCTTCAATTATGCGATTTATTTGCAAAATAATTTATGCCGACGTGATTGAAAAGCGCGAAGTAAGAAAATGTGTTTTGCTTTGACGTGTGTAACCACACTAGCGGTCCTTATCGGTCCTTCTCGTACACTTGGGCAACAGCATTCCTTGAGGAGAGGACAAGTTAGAAACAAGATAGCAGAGGACTTGGAAATACACCCAAACCTTTGCGAATTTTTTTTTTTGATAGGCCCCGGTTATTTTTTGCAATCAACAGTTAGCGGGGACCGTAAGGAATACCGGCGAGTCCCTAACCAACGTACCGGCATTCTATAAGGAGACTAGAAGTACAGAAAGCAGCAAAGGCCAACAGTAAAAATACTGAAAAGAGGTGCTCCGCCCTAGAGTATACCGTACCAATATTGCCGCAACAGTAATAAAGAACAGCGAGGGAGCAACATATTCTTTTTGAGTGCAACGAATATTAGTGCAGTGATTTAGTTTATTATTTTTTTAATTTTCTTTACGAATTGAGTGTAAATTAAGGCTAGGAATAGCGAAAAGCTCTGCGCTTAATATTTTTTTTTTGTTTTTTCGCGAAAACACATCTGGAATATCGCAACTGCATCTCTGACCAGAAAAGATACATAATACCACCTGCTGAAGATAGTCATGAACTTCTTCATCGAAAGGAGTTGAGGTACCACACCGACGATGACATTAAATACAATAACGTTTCCGCGGGAGTTCACAGTTTTCAGTCCTTGAACCTATTCTGTGGAACATAATGTATGACGGAGCCCTGCGACTAACGCTGCCACAAGGAGTTAAAGTGATAGGCATCGCTGTCGATATCGCCGTGTTTACTACGTTCAAACACATCCACGAGATATAGTCTGCCACGTATGAAGCAGTCGCCAAGATCAAAAATTGGCTAGAGTCTGCCGACATAGCTGGCCACAGGACTGAGGCTGCCCTAATAATCAGCAGAAAGACTATTTCCGGGTTGGGAACCAGACAAGCAAGTCAAGAGAGGCATTAAAATACTTTGGAATGATGCTCGACAACAGGCTGAACTTCAAAATCGAACACCGAGTATTCAAATAAAATGGCTGACACACATCGGTAGGCCTGGATATGCCAGGAGGATCCTGCTATCCAGAGTAGTAAGCTCAATGCTTTTATATGCTGCCCCGGTTTAGGCGGGAGCACTAACAACGAAGGAAACAAGAGAGCATATGGGCTCTCTGCAATCAGAACCATTGTATAAGCGGTTCCCGCACAATTTCGGATAAAGCAGCCTGTTTTATAGCCGGTATGATCCCCATCAACATTCTCGCCAACGATATGCAAAGGGTTTACCTTAAGGGAACCGCGAACCATCAAGAAGGTAGCGTTACCAGGAAGGTAAAACGAGAAGAAAGGGCAACATCTGTAGCACTGTGGCAAGCCTGGTGGGATGACATAGCAAAAGGCATATGGACCCACAAACTGAGGTCTGGACAAAAAGAGCATTCGGCGTTCTGCCAAGAATGCCCAGATGAAGAGAACGACGCGGAGGACGCAGAATGAACCCGTCAAGCCCACAGATTCTAATAAATCATATACGAGGTCAGTGGACGACTGGCTGGAGATCTGTACCTTCTTGACGAGCATACAGAATGAGCTGAGAAGAGTCAAAAGACTAAGAAGAGCCGAAACGGCAAATGCAGATGATATAGCATAAGTTGCTAACCAGTCCCACGAAGTAATATCTAATGCCAGTCCTGCGGGCAGAGTGTTAGAATTGTACAGGGTTATGATTAGTACATAAGCGCACTTCAAGCATTCGGGTTTGCGAATCGTGCATGCTGGTAGCCCGAGCTATTAGTATCTTTAGAAGATTATCAAATCCATTGGCGCATACAAAAAAAAGGCGTTTATTTTGAAATACGGTATAATAGCGTTCTCCTTTTCTGTGGATTAACGAAGAGGCAAATTTAGGATATAGTTAAAATAACTACGAGTATATAAGTGTACGATGTTTGACCCTACTAAGGGCCGGACACTTACAAAGGAAGTGAAGGATTGTTTCAAGCTCGTTGGCCATATTGCAGCTACGACAAAGTGCATTAAAAGTAATTGCCAGAACTCTAAGAATATCTGCCCGGTTTCTGTTTAGTAGCTCTTGTGTTCAGCACCACATATGCCTGGATATGACACAGTTCTGCAACCCTCGCCATCTATTACCAGCATCTGTAAGGAAATGAGCAAAGATTCTACCCTTAAGGGCCCCTAACGGAATGTTAGGGGCCCCTACCCCGTAGTCCATTTTCGACCCATCAGTAAAATTGGTTGTATTGAACTCGTTAGTCACCGTGCCACATTTCCATTCCGCCCTGGAAGGGAATCTCATCATTTCGAAAGTTCACCCTGGGAATTATGTAGTCTGTCGGATTTGCCGCCAACTCCCGTGGTAGCAGATTAAGGATGCTGTTGTGGCCGTAGAGACTATCGCACCAGCTACCTGTTTCTCTTAATCTAACCGCACTACATGCTGGTATGTACTTTATATGAAGGTCGAGTGGTATAAGGTGAAGGATTACGTTCAAGGCTTCAGTTGGGCATGTTCTCATCGTCCCCGTAGCACCTAGAGCCGTAATCCTTTGTACTTTGTTGATGAGTTTAGTAATGTTTGTTTTATTAACCGCCGGCCACTAAACTAGCGATCCATAGGAAAGTATAGGGCGCACCACCGCAGTGTACATCCAAATGACCATCTTCGGACGGAGTCCCCATTTCTTACCGAATGTTTTGCTATAAGCATAAAAAGCCACACAGGCTTTCTTTACTCGCTGTTCAATGTTAGCTTCCAACTTAATTTAGGATCGAGTACCACACCTAGATACCTAGCACTAGATGATAACGAGAGTAATTGGTTATTAAGCCGTGGAGGCGTGAAAGCCGGTATTTTGGTTTTTGTGGTAAAGAGCATCAGTTCAGTTTTGCTAGGATTGACGCTAAGTCCACATCCAGTGGCCCATGTGCTTAATCTTATCCAAGGCACCTTCCATAATCTCACTGATCACTGAAGGAAACATCTCCGATACCAACACTACCACATCATCCGCATACGCAACAACTTTGACTCCATCTCGGTCAAGCCTACACAGAATTTTGCTAAAGAAGAGGAGAGATAACCCCACCCTAAGGAGTTCCCCTTACAACGGATATGGTGAAAACACTATTACCGAGTGTTGATTGAATGATTCTGGTTTTTAGCATAGTCACTATCCACTTGCTAATAAACTCCCCTATACCCAGTTGGGACAGAGCTTCCTGAATCGATTCAGTGCTAACGTTATTGAAAGCACCTTCAACATCTAAAAAGGTGGCAAGAGTAAATTGTTTGTAGTGTATTGTCTTTTCTATCGTACGTACAACTTCATGGAGCGCCGTCTCAATCGATCGCCCCTTAGTGTACGCATGTTGAGATTTTGATAGACGGGATGTATCTATTGTATTACGGATGTGCGTATCTAATATACGTTCCAACGTCTTAAGGAGGAAAGATGACAAGCTGATGGGTCTGACATCCTTTGCAGATTCATGCCCCCGCTTCCCCGCTTTCGGAATAAACACAACACGAACACGCCTCCAACTCAGGGGGACGTGGTTTAGAAGAATACAGCTTCTATAGATCGGAACTAGTCAATAATTCTTTAATCGATTAAGTAATACCCGAGAAATAGCCAGTTTTAAAAAAATCAGCAAATCGATTTTTCTCAAAATTGGCCTTTAGTAAAGTACAGCTGGTGTTGGGGTTAGAATGTAAATTTCAATTTCGCTTCGAATTGTGAACCCACCGATCCCAGATATGAAGTTTGAAGAAAATCAGTACAGCTGTTTTGGCTGCAGTCGGACATGCCAAACAGACAGAATTGAGAGACCCACTTTTCGAGTGTCTCTATTATAGTAATGTCAATGTTTCATCGTTAGGCTCCCTAAAAGACACGTCTGGCAATTGGACTGACTCCAATGAAAAAAGTTTAGAAACTCTACTGGATGCTCATTTTCCAGGATGCATAGTAGATGGAGGTGACATCTCTGGCAGCAGCAGTAGTAGACACGAAATAGCACTGTCTGAATTGGTTACGTTATAAAAAATTGAGTGGGCAATATGCTCTTTCTTACCTGTCCCCAGGCACGGACGGAATTTTCCCGATGATGCTACAAATAGCCAAAAAAGACATAACGCCGTTTCTAAAGAGACTGTTTCTTGGTAGCATTGAATGGGGTCACGTACCAAAGGAGTGGCGAGGTTGTTTTCATCCCCAAAGTATTTAAAGCTAGTCATACCTGTGCTGGTGACTTTAGACCAATAAGCTTGACATCCTTTATTCTGAAAGTACGATTGAAAAATCATTGAATGATAAAGAGTATACCCTGGTTGCATTCTTAGACATTGAAGGGGCCTTTAATAATGTCATGGCAGATTCAGTCGAAAGTACCTTAAAAGCCTGAATAGTGAGGACACTTTAATCAGATGGATAGTTTCCATGTTAAGAAATAGGTACATAAACTCAGAACTAGGTGATGCGAGACTAAGAGTATCAGCTGGTAGAGACACTCCGCAAGGAGGTGTTCTCTCTCCTCTACTCTGGGTTATTGTCCTAAATGAATTACTAATAAAACTTAGATTCAGTGGGGTTAAGACCGTAAGGTACGCAGACGATGTGGCGTTACTGGCCACGGGTAAATTCCTTCCAACCCTAAGCGACCAAATAGAAGGCGCCCTTAAGATAGTCAGCAACTGAACTAAAAGAAGTGGACTCGCAATAAATCCACTCAAAACGAAACTGACACTATTTACTAACAAGAGGAATTCAAAATTCCATCCATTGAAGGCACTCCTCTTAAAATTTCTGATAGAGCTAAATATCTAGGGTTAATACTAGACAAAAAACTAAACTGGGGACTAAAAACAAGGGAGAGAGCAAGGAAAGCTATGATAGCTCTCTATACCTGTAGTAGAATCTTTGGGAAACTTGGGGGCCCAAACCAAAAGTCATTTTCTGGCTCTACACAGCAGTTGTGAGATCTATATTGACATACGGCAGCCTAGTATGGTGGCCATCTGCAAGTAAGGGCATAAACCTCAAGATACTAACCAGAGTATAAAGAATGGCGTGCATTAGTGTCACAGGAGCTATAAGAACCACACCCCCTGCAGGATTAGAGACAATACTCAATCTATTACCTTTAGGTATATTTGCACAGGAATCTGCAGCTGGAAGTGCTCTAAGATTAAGCCAATCCGAAGGTTGGAGGTTAAGCTTGGCGGGGCATGCGCAGATTTTACGCAAATACATGGGCGGAGATGTTAGCACAGACTACATAGTGCCCTATTTAGACTTTCATAAGCCGTTTTCCAGTTCATTTCCGAGTCGGAAGGAATGGAAAACTAATATCCCGCTATCCGACAACTCCATCTCCATCTACACTGATGGATCCAAGATGGACGTGGGAGTGGGTGCAGGGATTTTTTCTGGAAAACTCAATTTGAATAAGTCAATTAGACATCCGGACTATAGCAGTGTTTTTCAAGCGAAGGTCTTGGCGGTGGCAACAGCTGCCCGGGACCCTGCAATGAAAGGTATACCACCAGATGATATCACCTTTTTCATTGACAGCCAGGCAGCGATAAGAGCGATTTCCGCCACACAAATAAAATCGAAGCTTGTGCGTTGCTGTCGCGAAGAGCTACGGGTTCTTGGTACGCAATACAATGTAAAGCTCTGCTGGGTACCCAGACATTCTCGTAATGGCGTTTCAGGAAATGAGAAGGCTGACGAGCTGGCAAGAGAGGGTTCAACTCTAAATCCTGAACGAGCTGACCCGTCAATTAAGACACCTGCAGGGTGGTGAACCTAGAAGTTAGAAACAAAATGATTGCCATAGCAAATAGCAAATGGAGATCACTAGAATCCTGTATAATTACAATACAAAAAAAAACTCTGGCTGCTCTACGATAAAAATCGTACAGAGCAAATCCTACACTTCAACAGATACTCGTATATCTTATCTGATTTAGTGGGGATGATAACTGGACATAACTTGTTACACAAAGAAATTGGGAATAAACGAAGAAGATATATGTACTATGTAGAGGCTGCGGCAATGAGGACGTACACGAAGATACACCTCACTTCCTGTGCTATTGTCCAGGATCTAGCATTTCTTCCAAGACTTAGATGTAGAACTATCAAATGTATCGGTAAATAAGATAACCAAATTTATAAATGCATCGGGTTGGTTTAAGAACCCATAGAGTTCACGAGTGGGGAAGATTCACTCCTTGGACATCACAATGGATTTATACTGATCTAACTGTGGAGTAGTTTGCCTTTCACCCTCTAAGTCAACCCATCAAACCTAACCTAACATATACATTCTGTTTGGCTTACATATATTATGTACATATGTATGTGCATACTAACCCACCCATTCGTACATACATTTTGTTCCACTACAGAGAGGAATCTTCGTCACGCTAATATCAATGGCGCCATCTAGACCTCTCGCCCAATGTGACATCGTCACGAAAAACAATAGAAAACTGCAATCACGTGATGATGTCTCAACATTTGTGGTAAACCAAGTCCTCCGTATTGCTACACGGATTGGCTGCACAACTAACGACTGTGGCTCACATTGTTAAGGCGCTGACGGAGCAATTTCAAAACGAATTATCCACCACTACCATCGGCTATACGAGTACTCTAGGGCTTCGAGGAAGGCGAAATCACTTCGATCTGGTTAATTTGCTGTATACTCGTATTGAAGATTGGATGTTGTAAAAAGAAACAAAAAACAAAAAAAATAGTGGGTATAGGAAGGGTATGAACTGATAATTCGTGGTTACAGACAAACGGCCAACACATGCAATCCATTTTTTTAAATCCAATTTCCACACTTTTGTATTAAATCAATGTACATTGTCGCAGTCATCGACAGTTATTCATAAATACCTGGTGCTGTTGTTTTTTCCATTTTTAAGTGTCAAAGAAATTGTAGTTTTTGAATAGGAAGTTACGAGTATTTGAAACAAAAAGTATGCATCTACGAGTACTCGAATAGTGTTGGTCCAACCTTATCAAACAATTTCAATCGCATTAATTATTTTTATACCTTTTCAGTTCAACAATTCGGATTGCACATCGCACCTAGCGTCAGGAATTTGTGACCACATAAAGAAAAAATATCGATAAAGTAATCTGGTCTGGTTTGAATATTCACCAGGATAATTCTCTGATTGCCTAGGTTTACGAGTATTAGAAGATCATACGGATATATGATGATCGACTACGAAAGGGGAGAGATAATGTCTCCTTGTGCTCAATCTGGGACCGTCACTGACGCTTCGCCGAAACTAGAAGTGATTTTCCAGCTCATTATCATCGTCTTAATCCATTTATTAGTACGAGGGTGGGTCAATAAGTCCCTGAAAATTAACACAAATTGTGTCGTCACCTTAAATTTAATTTTTTTTTTGTCAAGAATCATCTTTCAAAAGAACGCACCCAAATTTTCAGACAGATCTGTCAAATAGTTTTATTGTGGCAGCCATTTTATATAGACGCCTACTAGCATTTTCGTTAAAATGGAAAAAATGTGAATTTCGAGTGCTCATTAAACACTATTTTTTGCGGGAAAAAAACTATCACGCAAACCAAACAAAAGCTTGACAAATATTATGGGGACTCTTCACCATCGATTGGAACCATTCACCACTGGTTTACTCAATTTCGGTGCGGCCGGACAAGCACAAGTGACGCCGAACGTTCTGGTCGCCCAATTGAGGTCACCACACCAGAAATGGTCGACAAAATCCACGACAACAAAGGCATTCGTTTGACAACTTCAAAGGTGTGTTTGCCGATGTTCCAGAAAAATTCGGCTGAGTTTTTGCGCCGTTTCGGAACCGTGGATGAAACCTGGATTTACCACAACACACCAGGAAGCAAGGAACAGTCAAAACAATGGACTTCTCCTGGTGAATCGAAGCCGAAGAAGACCAAGGCGGGTTTGTCAGCAAACAAGGTCATGGCGACAGTTTTTTGGGATGAGCGCGGTGTTATTCACATCGATTACCTTGAAAAGGGTAAAACGATCACCGGCGCATATTACGCAGAGCTGCTGGATCGATTCCAAGCCGATTTGAAGCAAAAACGGCCGCATTTGGCGAAGAAAAAAGTTATTTTTCCCCAGGACAACGCACCGGCGCACAAGTCTGCAGTCGCAATGGCAAAATTGCATGAGTTAGGCTACGAACTCCTCCCAGCATCCAGCATATTCCCCAGATTTAGCCCCCTGCGACTATTTCTTGTTTCCAAACATGAAGATATGGCTCGGAGGTAAGAGATTTGGGTCGAATGAAGAGGTCATCGCTGAATCGAACGCTTATTTTGAGGGGCTCGAGAAATCGTATTATTTGGAGGGCATCAACAAATTGGAGAAACGTTGGATGATGTGTATGCCACCGTGCCATAAACCGCACCAAACAGTCAATCTTTGTGGATGCATTGATGCTTGGTCGAATACTTGTTTATTGTGGTCGCTCCAATAAAGTCCTCGTCCGAGAAGATGATTTTTTGGCCAAAATCCAGATCTCCGGCCAACATCTCCAGGGCCCAATTACCGAACTCAAGGCGTTGTCTATGGTTGTCCGGCTTCAATTCTTGCGTCAGCATAATCTTATACAGATGTAAGCCCAAATCCAACTGCAAAATAAGCCTGGTTGACTCTCTGGCGATGCCCAATTCAGCTGATCTGCGCCGAATGGACATTTCTGGGTCTTCTTCGATACTGACAGCTACGGCGGCTATGTTTTCTTCACTTTGCACCGATCTTTGTCTGGTTAGTGGCTTAAGGTCCAAAAGAGTGTACTCACTCTCAAACTTTTCCACGGTGCCGAATTGCCTGAGCACTGAAGCCATGATTATGACCGACCTCACGACGAAATTCACGTTGCGTATTTACAACTGAGCCGGAATTTCGATAATATTTTCTAATAATTTTCACACGTGATGAAATGGCAAATCTTACTGAATATTTTGACAGCTGGATGTCATCGGTAACTTTGACAACTGCTGAAAAATAACATTCGGAAATGCTATCATTGCTATCTGGTCACCCTTTAGTTAGGGTTAAAGTCTCACACTTCGGCTCTCGTAGCTTTCCATATTAAAAAAAATAAAATTGGAGGCTTCCCAAGAAAATCGTCTAACCAACAAACAGAACTTCAGTAAAATCGGTTCAATAATTAAAAGTAATTCAAGAAAATGGCCGAAAATGTCTGCTTTTCGTATGGAATAATGTTTAGTTACAGATTTAAAGCAATTCGTTCCAACGGAACTCTGTATTCTTTGTTCTTTTGAATTTTCATATTCTTTTATTTTTATCAATACTTCCGTTAGATCGAAATTCTGTTTGTCCTTTGACATTTCTTCAGCACAATTTTGTTCATTTTTTTTTTTTTATTGTTTTAAAGAAGCAGTATCCGGCAAAGTATCTTGTAGCAAGGTCGTTGACCTGCGGTACTCGTACCTTGACTGATATTGCGTCTTCATCTGGTGGATTAACTATATTGTTCGTATTCATGTTATTTTCAAAACATTCCTCATTCTTAAGAATGTCGTGATTTTGAGATGGCTCTTGGGTAAGTATTATTTGTTCTTCTATATCACTCTGCAAAATAGGATTCCAATCCACCTGTAGATATTCCGAATCGTCTACTTCGCAGTTGGAACATTTCGATTTGAATAAAAATTTTCTCGATATAACTTTGTCTAGCAGGGAGCTAAATTCGGAAACATTTGGATTATTTTTATTAATATTTCGCACCTCTTATTTTACCAAATAATTTCTCTAACGGATCTTGATTAAATTTATTTACATAAATGTAATATAAACCATTATGATGGGGCATTTAACAATGTGAAAACTCAAAAAATTTTGGAGGCACTCTCGATATACTGTAAAAACCAAATAATAAACAATTGGGTAGAACACATGCTTACAAATCGCATTATCACAGCTTCACTGGGAGTCGAAACAAGAAGGGGAACAGTCCGTACGGGAACACCACAGGGGGGGGATAATATCTCTTTTTCTGTGGGTGCTCACAATAGACAACCTTTTAAAAGCACTGGATGGAACCTGTGCGAAATGTGTAGCGTGCGCAGATGACCTAGCCGTTCTGATAAGAGGTAAGCACCTGAACATCATAGGAGAGCTTATGCAAAACACCCTTCGAATCATAAAAGAATGGGCGGAGGAGAGTCGATTAGAAATAAATCCAAATAAAATGGAAATGGTTCTCTTTACAAAGAAAACCAAAACTAGTGACTTTCACATTCCACAACTCGGAGGAGTATCACTACAACTCCGCGACAACGTCAAGTATCTGGGCATTATATTGGACAGGAAACTGACCTGGAGAAAGAACCTGGAAGAAAGAGTCACCAAAGCCAAGAGAGCATATTGGATATACGCATGCGTAACACAACCTATCATCTTCTACGGTGTAGTTGTATGGTGGCCAGTGATGAGCAAAAAGTATGCAAGAGACTTGCTAACTAAGGTGCAACGTATGGTCTGCCTGGGTATTATAGGAGCACAATCCTCAACACCAACCGCGGCCATCACCATTCATCGATTGCCCCAGTAATGTTGTTGGAAAATCGTATACGTTCTCCAACAACTTTGAAACAATTTTCCCCGCAAGAGAATATTGGACGTATGAAAAAACGACAAGAAACTCCAATGGGTTATCGGTATATACCAGACGGCTCTAACATATCAGGAGAATCAGGGGCTGGCATCTTCAGTGCTAACCCACCGATTGAACTTGCTATTCACTTAAAACCATTTGTATCGGTGTTCCAAGCAGAAGTCTATGCAGTTATGAAGGCAACTGAAATACTCGCAGGAGGCAAATCGACATCCGCTCGGACAGCAAAACAGCAATTAGCGCGATTACAAACCCCATGTCGAAATCACGACTAGTCCCTTACTAGTGCAAAACTAAATTGAACTTACTTGCCAGACGCAATAGAGTCCGCCTCACATGGGTACCGGGGCACGAAGGTGTACCGGGAAACGAAAAGGCAGACGAACTAGCAAGGAAAGGAGCAGGCAACACAGAACATAGGTAGTTTATTATCTGTGCTACGAGATTCCCATACGATAAGGCAGTTTTTAACCGTCTTAACAATGAATTAAAAAAAAGAATCTATGACTTCAAAAATGATTCACTTAGTAGGTTCCTGAAAAGTCTTACGACGGATGCTTCTACCGAATACTCCTTATGGAAAGCAGCTAAGCGCCTAAAAAGACCTCAGACACAAAACCCGCCAATTAAATCTCAAGATGGTAAATGGATCGGAAACCCGTAACAAAAGGCTGATCTCTTCGCTGAACATCTCGCGAATGTTTTTAAGCCATTCCCAGCAAACACAGCTACAGATCCCTTACAGTTTGTTGATAGAAACGACGAATGTGAAATACCTTTTGTCACACTCAAAGAAGTAAGAAGCATGTGTCAACATAAGTTGTGTAACAAAAAATCACCAGGGTACGATATAATAACTGCTCAGGTTTTGAAAGAAATACCCTCAATAGCCTTCAAGAAACTCCAATTTATAATAAACGCATGCCTTAAACTAAGATAAATGTGCCACATCATTGGAAATTGCAGAAGTCATTGTTATACCTAAACAAGGTAAGCCGCCAGAAGTAACATCTTACAGACCAATATCGCTTATACCAATCATGGCAAAAGTTTTCGAAAAACTGCTCCTGAAAAGGCTTAGCAAAATAATAGAAGAAAGAAGACTAATTCCGAGCCGTCAGTTTGGATTTAGAAATAAACATTCCACGATAGACTAAGTGCATCGAATTACTTATGTTGTGTAAAAGGCACTTGAAGAAAAACAATTTTGCTCTGCTATTTTCTTAGATGTTGCTCAAGCCTTTGGCAAGGTTTGCCACTTGGGACTTGAGTACAAACTGCATAGGGACCTCCCCAGGCAGTACTACGAAGTACTAAAATCCTACGTTACGAACCGACTCTTTAGAGTACGGTACGACCAAAATTACTCGGAACTAAATAATATAGAAGCCGGTGTACCACAAGGAAGTGTCCTAGGACCAACCCCGTATCTGTTATATAAAGGGTGGTTAAATTTTAAGGGCCGATGTTGAATGTGAACCACACCTAAACGTCAAGTTTTTTTCTGCATTTTATTTGACATTTCTCAATTTCAGACTAACTCAATTTGAACCATGGAAAGATACACAATCGAGCAACGCGTTAAAGTTATTCAGGCTTATTATGAAAATGGGCGTTCAAATCAAAATGCATATCGTGCATTTCGTGATTCTTTCGGTCAATTTAATCGTCCAAATGTGCGTACAATCGGAAAAATAGTGCAAAAAATTGTGCAAACCGGATCTGTAGGAGATGTGAAAACACCAGTGCTTGCTCGTACAGCTCGTACTGCAGAAAATATTGTTGCTGTTCGCGATAGTGTGGCTGAAGAGCCGTCCACCTCAACTCGTCGTCGTGCCCAACAATTGCACCTCTCACGCTCGTCGTTGATGAACATTATGCATAAAGACTTGCATTTACGCGCTTACAAGGTGCAATTGACTCAAGAACTAAAGCCTCTTGACCATTTCAAGCGTCGTCAATGGTCACAATGGTGGCAAGAAATGGCAAGAGTGGATGATCAATTTTCGAAGAAAATCATCTTCAGTGATGACGGGCGAATGATAATCCAAGAGTGATTGTCGAAAAACCAATGCACCCACAAAGAGTGACTGTTTGGTGCGGTTTATGGGCTGGCGGCATCATTGGGCCGTATTTTTTCCAAAATGAGGCCGGTCAGGCAGTTACTGTGAATGGTGTTCGCTATCGTGAGATGATAACGAACTTTTTATGGCCCGAATTGGAAGATATGGATGTGGACGATATATGGTTTCAACAGGATGGTGCCACTTGCCACACAGCTAACGAAACAATGGCTCTTTTGCGCGACAAATTCAATGGCCGTGTTATCTCACGTGGTGGCGATGTCAATTGGCCGCCAAGATCATATGATTTGACACCGTTGGACTTCTTTCTTTGGGGTTATTTGAAAGAAAAGGTGTACGTCGATAAGCCAGCAACAATTCAAGAGCTAAAGGATGAGATAATTCGGCACATTAACGGCATAGAACCTCAATTATGCCTCAGCGTCATCGAAAATTTGGACCATCGGATGGAGGTGTGCCGCCGAGGTCGCGGCGGCCATTTGGCCGATATTTTGTTCCATACATAATTGAACCATACCAATATTATCATAATAAAAAGAAATGACAGTAATTTCCTAAATAATTTGTGTTTTATTCAAAATCAACATCGGCCCTTAAAACTTAACCACCCTTTACAAGGGTTATTCCAGTTGACATCAACGCTATCATGGCCACCTTTGCTAATGATACTGCAATATTGGGGCCAGATAAATCCGCTACGAAGGCTACTCAAAAATTGCAAAATGCAGTCGATAAAGTTAGTGATTGGACGCAAAAATGGCGTCGACGCATATAAACTTTACAAACAAATACATAAATAATGTTCCAATTTTTATAAACAGTACAGCAGTACCTTACTCCAATACCGCCAAATACCTTGGAATGACCTTGGATTTGCATCCAAATGGAAAGAGCACATCAAAACGAAAAGAGAATCATAGATTGGTCCTGATTCACTGGTGGTTTTAGTGCGATAAGAGTCCCACACTACTTGGACCGATTCTTACCGAGTGTCTTTTGAAGATTTCCATCGGATAAAAAAAAAATTATTGTGATTAAAGTTTCCTTATTTGTATTTAATTGATTTCAGCTTCGTCCATTCTTCGACATTATAAACAAAAAGTTTAGGCAGTCTGGCATTTGGGCAGAATTTTTGTCCATATACGAACAGATGCTGCTAATATGAAGACCGGAAAAAATTTACCTCGCGGTACTCATGGTTTTATGTATGATTCTAAGAACCAGATCACTCTTTGTCGCTGGCAAGATAATATGGACCACCCTGTTCGACGTTGGAAAAAATGGAAAGAAGCAAATAAAGCTTCTAAGAAAGACCCGGTAGAAGAAGGAAAATTTGTCAACGTCGATCAGCCTGCTGTGCTTCGTAGCTATAACAATGGGATGGGTGGCGTTGATCTTCACGATATTGCCATTCAAAATTATCGAGTCAATATCCGTGGAAAGAAATGGTACTCGCCACTTTGGGTAAACACCCTTAATTCTTCAACTGCGAACGCTTGGAAACTTCACTGCATGGTTGCGAAATATAAAAACGAGAAGCCAATGAGTCAGAAACAATTCAAGTTGTCCGTCACTGAGTCTCTTTCATTGACCGATAATGAAGAAGGAATGGAAGTGGATAATGACCTTAATTTCCAGAAACGTGGATGATAAACACCTCATTGTCTGTCAACCTGGAGAAAAATATCGTCGATGCCAGTTGAAAGGGTGTGGCAAACCTACGGTTTGGATGTGCGAGAAATGAGCCAAGCATATGCAGGCGCATTGTTTCAACGCTTTCCATGCAAAATGATTTTTTTATTTTTTATTTTCTTTTCATTATTTTTCTCTTAATCATCAATAAATACAAACAATATTATTTTTACTTAAATAATCTTGTCTATTCACTTATATTACGATTAATCGAACACTAATTTTGCCTCATACCTGTGTTATTCAGATGGTGCCTGGTGTTGATTTTTTGATTGCAAAAGATAGCTTTACCTTTTGGCTATAAAACCTCATCGTTACTTTTATTTTTTTCTGCAATTATATATTTTTAATATATTTTATTAGGTATTTTTCAAGCAACCCCCGCAATTACGGGTGGGGGGAGGGGGGTTGTAAATATTATTTTTTTTAAAAACCAATGATCACAGTAATATATGATATAGACTATATTACTGATATTGGGTGGTGTAAATAAAAACTGAGAGAACACTCCGAGTAAACCCTCTTGAGGGAAGTGTTTTCCTCAAAGCGAACACTCAATTCGGTGTGAATAAAAATTTCCCTCAAGTAGGTTCATCCCCTCAAGTTGAAGTTTCAAAAATTGAGTGTAGGACTGTCAAATTGCTTATAATTTGCCAAGTGAAAGTGAAATATAAATTTTTTTTAAACTTACAAACGCGAAAAATAAAAAATTATAGTTCTCGGCGTTTCGGTCACACGGATGATAACTTTAAGAGCCTCTATAGATTCAAGTTTCACAATGTGGAGTGGTTAAGCACTCATTTCCTTTCCGGGATTACTGAGGAAACCCGTGGTCGTGCCATACCAAACTTTGAAAAAATAAAAATCTTTTTAAGATACATTGGGGACCTGGGTTTCCAAGTTGGAGTTGGTGAGGATATTGGAATTCATAGATCCACCGTATCGAAGATAGTGTGGCAGGTGTGTTGAGGAAATGAGAGAAGTAAAGCAAGAATGGCAATCTAAATACTGTTTTCCTAGTGCAATTAGAGCTCTAGATTGCACTCATATAGAAATTGTAAAGCCTCATTTGCATGGCGATGAGTACCTAAATCGCAAGGGCTATTTTTCTCTGAATGTGCAGGCAACGTGTAATGCCATAGAGTGTTTCACAAGGATCTAGCTTTTCCATTTTCATCGCTGGAGTTTGGCTTTTCTCAAAAAGACAATTGGATAATTTGTACAAAATCTTCTCCCTCCATGACAAATCTCTTTCTTTTTGTTGATTTTTCTCTAATTTCGTCCATGTACTCCTCGTCCGAATGATTATCCATATTCTCTTGTTTAAAAAAGTTCCTCTCAAACACACTCAACTTTTACGAGTGTTCCCACAATAAAATGCAATTTTATTCACACCAAAATCAAGGGAACCCTCAACTGTCAAAATGTGTGAGGGGGTGTTTTCGGTAAGTGTAACGAAAAACATTTTTATTCACCTCCAATGGAGTGTTCCCTCTAATGACTTAAGGGAACACTCACACTCAGTGTTTATTCACACCACCCATTATTTACCAAATATCAGGTTCGATTAATGTAACACCGGTCGGAAATGGATTAAAGAGCAAAGTAGTGAATGTACGCCGGAAGCAAGCGTAAACAAAATAACTTTGTTTACAAATGAGGTAAAGCTAAACTATCGGGTGGGTGGACTCAGCGCTAAATGGCCGCTGAGAGAAAACAATGCCTTTTAAGAGTTCTATATCTTAACTTAATATATTTAATTATATTACTTATAAAATAACTCTACTGCCATTGTGATGTTTAAAACGGTACAGTGGAACATCAAAGGCTACTTCAATAACTACCACAAATTACAGATACTAACCAATGAACTTCAACCTTCGGTCAATTCACTGCAAGAAACACATTTAATAAACAATTCTAAACCCTATTGTTCTAAGCATTACTTACCGTTCTTTCATAATCTAGGCCAAAATAAATCAGCTAAGCAAGGCACTGGGTTACTAGTCCATAACTCGATTCCACACAGTTTCTCAGTTATTAACTCAACCATCCATAGCCGTCGAAGTTGCGCTTAAAAATAAACTCACAATCATCTCTCTCTATATTCCACCGGATCAACCATTTTCGTGTATTGATCTTGAAAACATTGTCAATCATTTTAATACCCCAATTTTGTTAACATGTGACTTTAACGCCTGGAGCCCAATTTGCGGTTCTACCTGCACTAACCACAGTGGAAAGATTATTGAACAGTTTATAAGCAACTCTGGCTTAGCTATTTTAAATTATGGTTTTCTCACTCACTCTTCGACCCATAACACGTTCACCCATGTCGATTTATCTCTAGTATACCCAGCACTACTTCCAAAAACTTCATGGACAATTGATTCGGATCTTAACAGCAGGGACCATTATCCCATAATAACAGAAATCAGTCTTTGCAATCAGGAAAAACAAAAATTAACATCAAGAAGGTTTCTATTAGATAATGCTAACTGGGACCTATTCCGGACTGAAAATTCAACTTTCCTATTGGATAGAGAAATTTCGGTTAACATTAACAAGGAGGCCGCTATTATTCAAAAATCTATTCGATTTGCTGCAAATATTGCTATTCCTCAATCTTAAGGCCAATCGAATGACAAACCAATTAAACCCATTGTTCCATCAAAGAGCTAGACACATTAAACAAACCGCTTGGAAAATGTGTAAGAAATACCCAAACGATTTAAACCTGATTGCATATCGCAAGGCAAACTCAAAATTTTGAAAAGAGGCAAAAAAAGCTTCGAAAAATTCACCTCTAATATCAACCCAAATGTTTCTTCGAAAAAACTATGGGCTGATATTAAAAGCCTCTCTGGTAGCTGTAAACCTCCCTTAATAAAAATTATCAAAACACCATCTCAAAACTTATTCTCCCCATTCGAAATTGCAGAATTCTTTGCCAGTACCTGGTCAAACCTCTCAGACGACTCAAACTTTCACTCTGAATTTCTTCTCGAAAAAAGGAGACTTGTAAAAAGATCTCCAACTTACATCACCGATCGGTCGGCTGAGTTAATTGAAACCCCCATTAATATAATCGAGTTTGAAAGTTGTCTCAGCTCCACCAAGGGAAACACGCCAGGATTTGACCGCATTATGCTTAAAAATACCCCCACTTTATTAAGAAAACGTCTTCTTAACTTGTACAACCACATTTTTGAACATAGAGTCATCCCCCAAACGTGGAAGACTGCAGGCATAGTTCATCTACCAAAACCAAATAAAGACCCCACCGAAACATCCGCATATCGCCCAATATCTCTCCTACCGAGCATAGGAAAACTTTTGCAAAAAATCATATCCAGACGGTTATATTGGCTTATCGAAGAAAACAGTCTTGTCAACATAAATCAAATTTTACACCTTGATGATTTTATCTCCTCAGCCGTATCTGAGAAAAATCACGCATCCATTTTATGCATTGATTTCGAAAGAGCTTTCGACAGTATCGGAATCCATATAGTTTTGAAACAACTAATGGAGTGGAAGATCGGTCTAAAAATGTTCAAATATATAAAACCGTTTCTTTCAAATAGGAAATTCCGTCTTAAACTTAACAACATATACGCCATAAGATCTGTTTGGTCTCGACTGATAGGCAAAGAACATCCAACCAGATCGATTACATTGCGATCAGTCGCCGCTTTAGAAATTGTCTCCTGGACGTCCGAAACAGACGTGGAGCTGATATCGGACAAGAACGAGATCACCATCTTATGCTAGTTCATATACGCCTTCGTACTGCATCCGTCAACAACAACCGATCAAACTTGTTGAACATCACCAGGTTCAATACCGATAGGCTTAAGGTCCCCCAAGTGCGCCAACAATTTAGGGATCCCTTGCCTTAGAAGCGGAAGCAATCAGCAGCTCAATGCAGGAGGGCATGGAACTGGAATGTTGTGAAAAATGCTTTGCGAGCAGGGCACACACCTATGTCGGTAAAAGGCAGGCACACCATCGCACATGGCTTTCGGCAGACACCTGGAGGCGGATCGAGAAGCGTACAACAATAAAGGCTCGGATTGCAGCAGCCTCAGCATTAGAGAGAACAGAGTTAGAAACCAAGTACCGTACGAAGAAGAAAGAAGTGCAGCGTTGCGTGAGACATGATAAACGTCAATATATCGACACACTGTCTTCTAGGGCTGAAGAAGCAGCAAGCAGGTGCGATAGTAGGACTGTTTACAGCATCACCAAGGAGCTCATTGGTGGTCGAAACTCCAAACAACACCCGGTGAAGAGTCTGGACGGCAACCTCCTGATTTCAGATGAGGATCAGCTCAATAGATGGAGAGAAGCAACAAATTCCCGAATACGAACGGCACCTCCCAGTAAAACAGAAATTATGGCAGCAATCAAGTCCTTCAAGAAAAACAAAGCGGTGGGTATTGATGGCATCCCTGCCGAATTGATTCAAGCGGCGCCAAACACATCAGCAGATCCGCTGCATCCGCTAATACAGATGGCTTGGGATAGCAAACAATTTCCACAGGAGTGGAAAAGGGGATGATCATTAAGCTTCCGAAAAAGGGAAACTCGATGGAATGCGGAAACTGGAGAGGTATATGTGTTCTTCCAGTTGTAGTCAAAATAATAGCAAAAATAATTCTGGACCGAATTAAAGAGCATTTAGATTCTACTCTCGACGTCGAACAGGCAGGCTTTCACTCTGGATCCTCCTGCATCGATATAAACCTTCTGAATAAAAGTTTTGTCACACTTCCTTTTCCCGTTCTTAATGTCGTCCCCTCAAATCCGCCTGTCTCTCATGAAATCAATTTGTCAGTTGGTGCTTTTGAATTCAGTTGCGTCGATCATATGGAATTTGTTTCTTGTTTGTTATCCGTCAAATCTAATGCCATCGGTTTTGACGAAGTAAATCCCAAATTTATCAAAATAATTATCCCTGTCATTCTTCCTTCCCTGGTGCATGTCTTTAATCATATCATAACTACTGGTATTTACCCTGAACAATGGACAAATGTAAAAATTGTGCCAATCCAAAAAAGGCCTAATAGTAAGGAACATCGGTCGATCTCTATTTTACCTTATTTATCTAAGGTGTTCGAGAGGGTATTGCAAAGGCAAATTAATAAACACATTCGTTCAAATAACCTGCTCTCTTCAATGCAATCCGTTTTCAGGAAACACCACAGTTGTATAACGGCATTAATCAAAGTTGTGGATGATATAAGGGAATCGCTGGATGATGACAAAGTGACCTTTCTAGTGCTTTTGGATTTTTCGAAGGCCTTTGACCCTGTGGATCACAATAATTTGTGCAGCAAGATATCAATGTTGTTTAGTTTATCTAACTCAGCGGTTACCCTTATGTCGTCATATCTTCAGCATAGAAAACAAGCTGTCTCTGTGGGTCATCGTTTGTCCGATTTTCTCTATAACTGTAAAGGGGTTCCACAGGGCTCGATTCTGGGACCTGCTCTTTTCTCGCTTTATGTGAACGAAATTCCCTCAATAGTATCATCGTTCTCATCTATCCATATGTATGCTGATGACGTCCAACTAAATCAAAGTTGTTCTCTCGGTATGATAGAAGACTGCGCTAGCTCGATCAATACTGATCTAGAGAGGATATTCACCTGGTCAGAGGAAAATGGACTTTTTCTAAACCCTCTAAAACAGCGATGTGTCGTTATTAGCAAAAAGATATTGAATCTCTCCTACTTTCCAGACATTATATTTAATGGCTCCAAAATCGAATATGTCGACACTGCCAGAAATTTAGGAATGGTTTTTAATGGGACATTGACATGGGAAACCAATATTAATGCGGCCGTTGGAAAAGTCTATGGGATGTTACGTCAGCTGTGGATGTCACATTATTATACTCCCCTGAAAACACTTATTACTCACATCCTTAATTATGGTTGCGAAATTTTTGATAACTGTGACGCTAATAGCAGAAGAAAACTCAATGTCACATTTAACAATACTGCGCGCTATGTTTAATTTCCCACTACTCGAAATCACTTTATAGCATGTCACTTGACCACCTACTTCGTTACCGATCTCTTATTCTGCTATCTAATGTGATTTAAACCAATCACCCTTGTTATCTTTTTAACAAGCTGCGCTTCGGTGCCTCAAACAGATCCCGTCAACTTATAATCCCACGGTTTTCTTGTCTAATGTCTGAACGACAGTTTTTCGTAAACTCCATTCGCTTATGGAATTCCATACCGTGGCATGTTCGAAGGTCAGGCGGCACTTAGCGTTTTCGAACCGAGCTTAAGTCCTTTTTCCTTAACAATTCCAACTAATTTTTCTTAACAATATTCACTGTTCATTTATTTTTTATTTTTTTTTTCTGGAAATAAATGGAGATGTATGATTAAGTTTTTCATTATAGTATCAAATGTAATCTTCACTACTTTGTAAGACTATTCTGTCTTAAAGTGTAAGCTTTAAAGGAAAATAAATGAAAATTGAAAATGAAATGAAACACCTAGACTACGCTGACGATGTTTGTCTACTTTCACATCGGATAATCTAGAAACTGAGGCAAACAAAGTGGGGCTCAAAATAAACACGGCCAAAACAAAAGCCCTCATCACTTCCAACACTAACGCTCAACTTAAATATGCCGGACAGGAAGTCGAAAAAGTTGAAAGCAGGCAGAATAGCGGGTCGCCCTAGGCAAACATGGCGCAGAACAGTTGAGGAGGAATCGAGCTCTCTAGGAATGAGTTGGAGGCAGCTCAAACGCGTTGCCGAAGTACGAACAAGATGGCGCGCAGGCGTGTCTGAGGCCCTATGCCACCGAGGGGTTAAAGGACCTAAGTAAGTAAGTTTAACCAACTAAGCTGTACAATAGAAAAATACAAACGAATTGGCTACTCATTGTACGCAGATGATCTCATCATTTTCTCGAAACTTAAAGACCTAACGTTAACAGCAACCGATTTTTTAAACATACTATAAGACCTAATAAGTTGGGGAATCCGCTCTGGATCTATTATATCCCAGATAAAAGTAAAATTGTACATATATGTAAAAAAAAAACTAGTTGCTCCAAATCAATATCACTTCATGTTAATAATACACTTATAGAAAATGTTAATTGTTTAAGAATACTTGGAGTCATTTTTGATTGTAAATTTAGCTTTAAGAATCGTTGTGTTTATGTGAAAAAAAGCCTTTCTACCAGGGTCAACATGATTAAATATCTTTCCTCAAAAAATAGCCCTTATAATGTTAACTCTCTTATTAATGTCGTACGATCCATCATACTCTCCAAAATTGTCTACGGTCTCGCTGTTTATGGCAAAACTTCAAAGTCATCGCTCCAACTGATCTCATCTCCCTACCATGCTGCAATTCGAACCACTCTCAGAGCATTCAGGACGACACCTATAAAAAATATCCTAGCCGAAACCCGTCTACCCTCAATCTCAGAACGTATTGTATACCTCACCGCCCTCATTATACAGAAGGTAAATTCATCCCAAAAAACACCGATACACAACATAGCCAAACAAATTATACGCTCAAAGAAGACTAGAAATCATTCAACATCCCAATCTCTATTCAATCAAAAAGAGGATCGCTTTATCCACCTTGGAACCGTCCTAAGGACACCAGAATACAAACAACAACATGTACAGAACAATGTTCAGAGAAATTGCTACGAAATACAAAGCACTTAGTTGGAGCTTCTTCTTTACGGATGGCTCAAAAACTACACTTGGAACATCTTTTGCAGTAGTAAATGAAAAGGGAGTAACAATATCGAAAGGCCTCTTACCTGAATTCTCCTCCGTTTTCTCCGCTGAAGCATTTGCCATTTTAAAAGCCATCCTGCTGACGAATAACAAGAAGACTGTTATTTTTACAGACAGCCTATCAACAGTCACAGCCCTAAAAAACGTTGGCAACAGAACCGATACCATCGAAAAGATAAGAGACAAACTGATTACCCAATTGGATACCAGGGCACGTCGGCATTAAGGGCAATGAAGTAGCAGACACAATTGCAAAAACAGCTTTAAACGACCCACTGCTTCATTTCTACACCTACGAGTATAATAAGCAAGATCTTAAAATAAAACTGATTCAAAGCTTTGAAAGGGAAAGAAAAAATAACTGAAATGATTATGTTCACCACTACTCGGCAATTAATCCTAAAGCCGAAAAAGCACACTATCCCATTAAACATCTTAAGGACCTTCATACGACTTCGGTTGGGACACACAAACATCACTCACAGCCATATAATTACAAAAAATCAACCACCATCATGCATCTTTTGTCAGAAAAACGCACATTAAACACCTAACATCTGAATGTGACACAATAAATTCAACTGTCATGCAACTATTTGCCAAAAACCAATTAGATGATCTTTTAAAAGTTCCCTCAGAACAAAACATAAAAAATGTATCTAACAACTCTTAAAACTGAAAAGAACTTGTAGTAATATATTCATTTTATACTTTCTCTTTAATTTGTATTTATATATATATAGGGTAGGTGTACCAGTATCTGGCCAGTCACCATTAAATGTTAAATAATAAGAAAATTAAACATTATTTCCATAAGCAAATACATTGCGACTATAATTCCAGGCCCATGTAATGGTTTGGTAAAGTTTGTCAGATCTGCACATCAAAGATACTTGTTTAAAAAAATATTTAGTTTGTGAAGTTCGTTGTGAGAGCAAGAAGTGCAAGTTTGAGTTCGCGAGTGCTAGTAGAACCGATCAGCAAATTAAGTGAGTTTCAGTGTTCTTTGTGAATATACAAACTAATTTTGTGTTTTTTTTTAAATAAATAATATCTTTATTGATCGTAAAATATAACAAAAAAAAAATAAGATTCTTTTGTTTTAAATTATTAAAAATGTGGCCGGTTACTAAAACACAATTTTTATATGATGGCCAGGGTGGCCGGGTACTAGAACTTTGCCTGAAATCGAATAATTTATCTTTTTCACGTTTAAACGAAAAAAATACTTTTGTCTACCTCCACAAACCATTAAAATGTATTAAATATGTCAAGTTCCAGTATCCGGCCACTTTTTTTTTGTCAAAAGATTACTATGGCCGGTTTTTAGAACAAGCCGCACCAGTACGGCCACATAACTAATTGTGAACAAATTCATACTATTTGTTTTAGAAAATGAGTCAAGAAATAGGTGAAGAAGAATCACAAGAACTTTCACGTGCGCAAAGAATCGAACTTGCTCTAAAGGAAATCCGTGAAAACAAATTAAGCTATAGAAAAGCCGCTTCTATATAAAACATCCCAAGGAGTACCCTTCAGGATGGAATATATGGAAAAGTTGACGACGTTTGCCAGAAAAAAGGACCTGACACAATTTTATATCCTGAAGAGGAGAAACAGGTAACGAACTGGTGTATTAATGTAGCGAGGAGTGGATTTCCTTTGAAAAAAAACGACCTTCTGGACACCGTCCAAAAAATTATAAAAACAGAAAAAAGGGATAACCCTTTCAAAGATGATCGCCCAGGAAGAACTTGGCTTAGGTTGTTCTTTAAACGAAACCCCTACTTAAGCTTGAGGGAAGCTGAGACGATATCAAAAGGCAGAGCCGTCCTGACAGAAAACAGCAGTAAAAAGTGGTTTCACGATTTAGAGAGTTTCCTTATAGAAAACGGACATAATGATATCCTCCTCGATCCAGATAGAATAATGAATGGAGATGAAATCAGCTTTTCCTTGTTCCCGAAAACAGGAAAAGTAGTAGCTCCAAAGGGTTTTAAAAATGTTTACCAAGTGCAAATGGCTAAAGAAAAAGACACGATAACGGTCCTAGCAATGATGACAGCTTCCGGAGAGCTTTTACCGCCTTTGGTGATTTTTCTTTACATTCGACCACCTAAGGAGATTGTCATGAGCGTCCCTAAAAATTGTTTCCTGGGAAAAACTTCATCCGGGTGGATGCGAAGTGAAACCTTTTACGAATATATTGCTAACTGTGTGGTCAAATGAATTGATGACAAAAAAGTAAAAAAAAAAGTGGTGCTTTTTGTAAACGGTCACAAATCACACCTATCGATGCAACTAAGCCAGCGTTGTGCCGACAAAAAACATAATTCTCTATGCCTTGCTGCTAAACACAACCCATATTCTTCAACCAGCTGACGTAAGCGTATTCAAGCCACTTAAAGAAGATTGGAAAAACAGTTCGAGGGTGGCACATAAAACACATTGAAACAGTTTTAACGCTAAAGGAGTTCTGAAACAGTCCTTTCCAATAACAACCATTTGGCAGAAAACATTAAAAACGGATTTCGGAAATGCGGACTTTTTCCATTCGATTCTAATGCTGTGGACTATGGAAAATGCGTTCAAGACGTAATGGAAAGCTTTACTGCACAGCCTACAGAAGTTGAAGCCATAGAACCTGTGCAACTAGCTAAAGAAGATAGATTCTCCATTGCAAAAGCTGTCATCCTTGAAATCAAGGACAAACTTGAGAATGATGGTATTTGTCTCTCTAAAATATTCAATATCTAGGAAACATCAAAACCGAGCCTTGAGCAAGCGCCGCAAGAACAAGAAACACAAAATATCGATCTTGCTTCAATGCCAATGAACGTGGTTTTTAACGTTAAGGAAGATGGCACGTTGCAGCTTGCTGACGTTATAGATTTTAACCCGGAAACGTATTCCGAGTTCGGTTCCAGAGCACTAGAACTTCCAAGCCCGATTTTAACAACCAGTGTCGGAAACAGAATTGAATCAAAAGCGAATCCTTTGGTTTCCCCTTCTCCTCTACCACCATCTTTTGGGTCACCAGCTACGGTAACTTCTGCTACTATTGGAGAAAATTCTTCAACCCAATCAATACCTTCGGATACCCCAACTACTTCAAAAAGATCTCCTCTCTCCTCAATACCTTTAAATAAAAGCAATGTTTTTAAAACTCCAGGATCCACCACACTTCAAAAACCATTTTCAAATCTAAAACAAATAAATTCAATTGAAAGCAGTCCATCCTGTTCGCCCTGCAGATCAAGATCTCCGGTTCATTTATCGAAACATTTATTTTACCCAGACCCTATTAAAAAGAAAAATACTACACAGGCTTGCCGATCTCTCAGTGGGCTTGGAGGGATATCTTTAAGCGTAAGGAAAAGGCCAAGCAAGAAAAGATTGATGCGGTAGAGAAAAGGAAAGATGAAAGGTTACGAAGAAAAAAAGAAAAGGAAGCACAAAAATCATTTGGACGTAAAAGAAAAACCAAGAAACAAACCATTAAATGCAACAAATGCCAAGAAATTCTTAGAAGCGATACTGAAAAAGACGGTCTCAAAAACATAGGTTGCGATATCTGTCCTTTGTGGTATCACCTTAAATGCAGCTCCATCAGTTTTTTGCCATATGAAGACGCTATCCACATGAAATTCGTTTGTGATATTTGCCTGGACTCAAATATATAAAAATGTACCTCGAACTAGAAGTCATATCCTTAAGCTCCAATGTAGATACCAAACAGTACTTTTGAAAGGGCCTTAGTAGGTAAGCTAGACTTTAAGTTTTTTTCTGAAAGAAATATTGTTTTGTTTTATGAGTTTAATATTATTTTTATCTTTTTGTTAATTTTTTTTTGCTTATATAGCTATGCAAATGTTTAATAAAGATAACTGAATTTTTTGTAAGAATTTTTTATTTGTTTTCAGGAAAGAAATAATGTTTTGTTGTTTTTTTTTTTTTAAATTAAGAAACTACCAATTTTGTTCTGTTTATGTTTAATAACTATTCTATTTATGAATTAAATTAAATTAACAAAAATGTCAGTAAAATTGTAGAAGACTGAACCTTATACCTATCTATTGTTTATGTAAAAGAAAAATGTTTTTTTTTAACTTTAAGTATATCTTTGTACCAATGAATTTTGTTTAATTTCGTTCCAAGTAGGATAGGTAGGCACCTATCTATTTACAAAAAAAGACTGAAATTAATACCTTATTTGAATTCTTATGTTTTTTGAAAGAAATGTCTTTGTTTTAGTAAACTAGGATAAGTTTTTATCTCGTTGTTTATAAACAAAAGAAGCCTGAACTTTAAAGTGCTATTTAATTACCCAAATAAAACAAGTATAAGAAAATTGTCATTAAACATAAATTAAATGTCTAAAAAAAATGTATAAAAAAAATACATACCTACCTATTTATTGATAAAAGTGTTTAATTTCAATCGTTTAATTTAAGATTTCCTACAAAAGAAAGGACCTGGCCGGATACTGGATCAAAAGTGGCCGGCTACTGAAATTTGATGGCCGAGTACTGGTGAAAAAGCACTTTTTTTACAAAACTAATTCCAGTTTTAATAGCATTAAACTAATTACTTTAATATTATTTTTATTTGATTAAGATTTTAAAAAAGATTAGAAAAAAAAAAAATATTCCAAAATGCTATATTATAAGACGAATTTATTATAGGGCCCCAAAGTGAGCAAATGCGCTAGGTGGCCGGATACTGGTACACTTACCTTTTACGTTTTTCAGCGATCTCGTATTAGAATCCAGCTACAGTCGATTCTCGATAATTCGAAACTCGATAATTCGAAATTCTCGATAATTCGAACTGATTGTAAGGTCCCTTGGAAAAACCTTGATAAATCGAACAAAACATATGTGTTTTGGTACGCTCGTTAATTCGAAGTGATTGCCCAGTCGGGCCGCCAGCAAACACGCTGTAATTCGAAATCAGTAGCCAGTTTCCTCTCAGTAATTCGATTTTTTTTCTTTTTTGTCATTTCTGTTTTTTGTTCTCTGTCATTGCCCAGCTATATACATGTTTCCAATGCTTTGATATCGTTAGCTTATGACCTATGCGACGTGAACAACATATTGTAACATAATGTAGCATAATAACTACGCTCCAAAAGTAGGCAACACATTCCGAAGTGTCTTTTCATTCGAGGTTCGTGTCCACGGTAATAAGACGGATTATGTCTAAGACGACATCACGGAATTAAGAGAGAATTATAACCACAAGAGATTATTGGCTGCAGCTGTCATCTTGGAATTATTACATCAGAATTTCTCTTGTTCCAGTGGTCGAAGAATTTGCTAGAAGTTTCTGGCTATCAGAAATGCTGCTATATAAGGACAGATGGCGATCGAGGCAAAGCAGTTCGTTTTGAACCGCACGAGGAGATTGGAAAAGTGATAACAGCCGAAGTTGTAATTTTGTGATAAATTGAAAGTTGAGAGTTAACAAGAAGAAGTAATTAGTTTGGATTTGTGAATTAAGTAATTGAAAGGAGATAAAGTGATTTGAGAGGAAAGAGACCTTGTAAGGAAGGAGTTTGCGAAGAATAGTATAGTGTGAACTTGAATTGTTCTATAGACTAGAAAATAAAGAAATAATTTCACAGAATATCGTTTTATCTACTCGAGCCGTAGCTCGCATATTACAGTATTAATATAATTGTGCATTTAGTTTATATTTCAACTGGAAAAGAAATTAGTAAGGGTGGTTCGGTTAAAATCCTCATCAAAAACACTTCTTTCCATCTCTTTCACTTTTAGTTCCCTGAGTGCTATATAAAATGCGTTCCGAAATGTCAAATTAATGCAAAGTAAAATGTATGCAAAGCATCAAGGCTGCGATGAAGATGCGCACTAAAAGTGTAGCACTGCCGCATTTAAATTTTGTTTTCTGCGTTTTGGAACTCAGCGAACTCTTGATTAGTACCTACCTAAAATATTATTTTACTTTTCGGCCAAAATGAATAATAATAATGTATAGATTTAGTTTGCTTCAATAAAAGATACGAGTATCTATCTATCTACTCGTATATATCTTATTTTACGAGTAACCATTAAAGAAATACACACTTTTCGGAGGGTATTGCTTCTGATTTATTCATGAGAGCTAATTGGAATCGATTCGAATCGATTAAAATAATTTTCCATTTCATCTTTCAAAGTTTTTGCGTTTCACGCAATATCTTCATCAAGTTCATATAAAAGAGATTCTTAAGAGACTTAAATATTTATTAGAATCCAATTGTTCATATACGAGAAACTACTTACGAGTATTTCTAAGCAACGTCACTAGTTTTTGATCATAAATTTGTTATGCATTAAAAGTCGAAAACAACTTGTTCTTGACAACAAATTTATTATGCATTAGAAGTCAAAAATGACATTTATTCCAAAGAAATAGAAGACAAATAAAATCCAGAGAAACTCTAACCCTTATTCGTATTTTTTTCCGGTCCCAGAATAGATAATTAAATTAAAATTTCTTTCCTTCGAAAATTGAAACGTTAACCAATTGTTTCCCTTTTAGATTTCGATGATGACATTTATCCCAAATACCTCCTGAATACGAAATCAGATTTTGTTCGAAGGGATGCTGTGTGCACGATGTAGGCATTAGCATTATCACCCTTCGCTACAATTGCAACACCCCTGTGTGGTGGTAATGAAAATATGCAATTACGCTCACAGCTTATTCCCGAATAAGCGGGGTGAATTATTATCACAACGGATCGCAGGAGTTGTGGTAATGGAAGAGCGATGCCAATGTAATGTTTATTTATATATTTTTCTTTATTTAGGGGTGGTTAAGATGAAGTACCGCCAAACGGAGACTGTTTAAGGGCAGATAACCAAATTAACTCTAATCAGATTCTTCCCTTCGGCGATGCTGCTCATTTCAATTTTCCAGCTTGTTATCTTATCACAATTTAGCACAACATATCATTTTCAGTGGTGGCAGCATAGAGTACTTTATTAGGGGATGGTACGAGTAAGTGATGATGTTAGCATTGATTTAATATTTTTCACTTGTGCTCTATAAAAGGCAAATACTGTTTTTATCGAATTTTTCGATTTGAAAATTTTGATTAATATTTTGAAAGTCTGTTTGTATGTAATATAGAGTATATCACCTAGATGGATACGATTTAGAAGTATGAGTATGGAAATAGACAGTGTGGATGCCAACTCCTTTGACCAATGACAAAGCGCAGATCCAAGATGGACAACTGAGCGTAGTCAAATCAGTCCGACTTCCGTGATCATAGCAGTGTTTCCCAGGCGGACATTGTGCTACGATTTCTGCACAGTGACAATTTCTGCCCGTGAATCAGCCAGCATGTGAAGTGTTCGCAGAGATTAGGGCTCCTAGAGAAAGCAAACAATAGTGCTCCCTGAGAACCTGTAAAATAACAATAAAACGATGGCCAACGTACAACAAGGCCAAATCTAATGAAATGTTGCAGAAGAAAGAAACACAGAATTACCCTTTCCACTCTTGTAGGAGTAATTACTGGGTATGCTGTAGAGTCTGCGGAGACGAGGAAGTCAATGAGGACACACACCACTCTCTATATCACTGCCAAGGCCCCTACCATCTCAGACATAAAATCCTTGGCAGGCACCTCATTCAGGATATCGAAGAACTAAGTGGCATAGCTATCAAATACATCTGTAGATTCACCAAGGCTTCAAGGTGGTTCGAAATCCGAAGTCAATAGCAGAGTGCTCTAGGGATTACTCCGCGAGCAAGAAATACTTTTCCCCCAAATGGGCATCACAATGGGTCTATTTTGACATGAATTGTTCCCCTGGCCAACCCATCTACCTAACCTAAGCTAGTCAGTTTTGTCAGCTTTTCTTTTGAAATAAATACCAATCTACAGTTGTGTTTCATCACACAAAACAAAAAGGAAAAGGCTATTCAAAGTTTTAGATAATACATTTTCGACTTTGGACACACAGGGTGCTTCAAAAGCCCTACATAAATTATTGAGTGTAACTTTTCGAAACCTCGAGAGGACTCTAGACAGACTTGCAGTTGATGCTGAATTCATCCGTACAAGTTTTAAATTTTTGAAATCAGTAAAAGTATTTACGACGGTCGTTAAGTATATACCATAGTTACACTTCCGGAAAGGGGGATAGTGATGGCGACCCCGGGTTGAAGCAATTAGGCATTTCCAGGCGGTCTCTGCAGCGTATTGTGGTGATAGACATACACATAAAGATGTTTCCGTATAAAACTCAGATGTTGCATTAGTTGCTGCCCGGCAGACCACGAAGTCCGTTTGAAATACAGCCAGCGTGTCTTAAGCCTTAACCATTAAGAGTATGATTTTCCTGCAAAGTTAATCATGAGTACATTTCCATCTCTCCAGACATGTCAAGGAGCAGAATACTAATTTTTGGGGCACTGAAATTCGTGTATTCCGGTTAAAGGGTAGTGATGCGATGTCATGAGAACACAAGCGTTCTCACCTAGCCTCTCACTACCAACTCCTACTCTCACCTCTACGTTGATGACTGGTGTGTGCCTAGTACCTCGACTGAAGATTGGGTAACCAACCCCTTTGGAAGGTCGTTGGTGGCAGCGGGCGAGAGAGGGGGGAGGAGTGTTTTCTCACTAAGGCACCTCCTCTGGTTCCAGGCGGCAGCGGAGGAATTCCCTATATGGAACCAACGGTAGCGTCTACAGTTCCAGTCAGGCCGAACTATTTAGTGTAATCCCTATAGAGCTGCTCTGACATATTCTGACATATACCAGGTCTATAGGGATTTCCAATACCGAGTCAGGGTGTTGGAGAAGAGTTGGTGGCGGATGAACCCTTAATGTGCCAATGGCAACGCTCACATCCCAAAGTGGGTTACTGGCACCGGAAGGTCCTAGGGTTAAGGGCCTGGCCCTCCAGGTTGGAGGTTGTGCCGTCGGGGTAACTACACGACCATGTAAAAAAAAACACTAGTTATTAGAGAGACACGAAAAGCCTCGGCTAAGGATTTCCCCCAAATGGCAACCAGACCCGGAAAGTCAACGGACAACGATCTAAGAGTATGTACCTGGAACGTGCGGACGCTCTACACCCCAGGTGCTACTCAAAAACTTAAGTCTGTCCTCACGCGGTACAAGGCAGATATTACCGCGATCCAGGAGTTACGATGGATAGGATCAGGTATGATGAAAAGGAAAAATTACGAAATTTATTACAGCTGCCATAAAAGATTGCATGTATTAGGATGCGGATTCGTCGTGGGAAACCGGCTTAGGACAAAAGTTATTGACCGCATCAAAGCTACTTTCCAAAACATAAGCCTAATATGTGCACACGCTCCTACCGACGAGGCTGAAGACCCTATCAAGGAGGAGTTTTATGACCTCCTGGATGGATCCTACGGAGCCTGTCCGGAGTATGATGTCAAAATTGTGCTCGGGGACTTCAATGCTAAAGTCGGAAAGGAAAACATCTTTGCCGGGTTAGTTGGTAAACACAGAATCCACGAATCGACCACAGACAACGGGTACCGACTAACTGACTTTGCGACAGCTCGTAATACGGTGATAAGTAGCACTAGGTTTCCAAGGCTAAGGATCCACACAGCAACCTGGCGCTCTCCAGACGGTCGAACCGCCAACCAAATCGACCATGTGCTAATCGATGCGAGACACGCATCCAACATCCTCAACGTGCACACATTCCGAGGGGCTAACGTCGACTCTGATCATTTTGTTGTAGCGGCTAAGTTCAGAGCTCGACTATCCAACGAGAAGAAGCTGCGAACCGCACAGATGAGAGCGCCTGAGTGAGAAACTCTCCGCAGTGCATCCACCTACCACAGACGCCAACATCCAGTGGTCCCAGTATCGCGACATCATCAAAGAGGTAGCCGAAACCACTTTAGGGTACCAGCCACCCCAGAGAAAGAACCCGTGGTATGATGATGAATGCGTACGCCGGAAAAAAGTGACAGAAGATGCACATATGAAGACGCTGCAGCGCAAACCAAGGGCAGCGAGGGAAGAGTATCGAGCCAGAAGGAGGGAGGAGAAGAAAATACTGCGTAGAAAGAAGAGGGCCTACACAGTCTCCCAGCTCCAGGAGATCGAAGAGTCTCATGATCGAAGCAACATCCGGAAGTTCTACAATAAAACCAAGCAACTGGCTGCTGGCTTCAAGGCCGGAACACAGGCTCTTCGAAACAGCGAAGGAAATCTAGTCACCGAAGCGCAGGGAATAGTAGATGTGTTTAAGCAACACTTCCAGCAGCTGCTAAATGGGCATCATGTAGAGAGAGTGATTGGGCAAGAAGAGAACCCACGTCCAGTCAATGAAGAACCAGTTCCAGCACCCAGTATAGAAGAAGTTGGCTTAGCAATAAAAAAGCATAAGAACAACAAGGCCGACGGGTCTGATGGTTTACCAGCGGAGCTTTTCAAATACGGTGGTGATGTTTTGGTAGGGCGCAAGCACCAAATCATCAACCAAGTATGGGTGGAAGAAAGCATGCCCGATGACTGGACTATCAGCTCCAATGCCCCATCTACAAAAAAGGCGATCCTATGTCTTGCAAGAATTATCGAGGCATATCCCTGCTTAATGTCGCATACAAGATCCTATCCAACGTACTGTGTGAACGTCTCAAACCATTCTGCAACACACTAATCGGCACGTACCAGTGTGGCTTCCGGCCCGGCAGATCGACTATAGACCAAATTTTCACACTGAGGCAAATTCTGGAAAAGACCAATGAATTTCAAGTCGAGACTCACCATGATGAATAGGTATTCATCGACTTCAAGGCCGCATATGATAGCATACATCGTCAGGAGCTTTATGTGGCGATGGCCGAATTCGGGATCCCGGCAAAACTGATCCAGCTTTGTAGAGTGACGCTGGAAAACACGCGCTGCAACGTTCAATTTGGAAGTAGTTCCTCCGAACTATTCCAAACATGCACCGGATTTCGGCAAGGAAACGCACTATCATGTGACTTCTTTAATCTCGTGTTAGAGCAGATAGTGCGCAAGGCAGGTGTCAATACGGAAGGCACTATCTTCAACAGATCCGTCCAGCTACTGGGGCATGCAGACGATATCGACATCATCGCTCGCTCCCAACGTGCCGTGATAGAGGCTTTTACGGCGATTGAAGAACAGGCGAAATTTGTTGGCCTTGTAGTAAATGAGGATAAGACTAAGATAGTTTTTCAAGCCGTGTTATCTCCCGTTTTTGTGATTTGCATTGTCCCGCAAGATCACCCGATCCGGCCATTCCAGATTTCTTTCCTTGGGGTTATTTGAAATCATTGGTCTATGTGAATAAGCCACAGACTCTCGTAGCTCTGAAAGACAACATTACACATCAAATAGAGAACATACCGGCGGAAGTATTGAGAAAAGTAATAGAAAATGCTATAAAAAAAAAAAAAAAATCGGGACAATGTCCTTTTGTATATTAGTTTGATACCTAGTTTGTAACATAGAGAAATAATAATGATACACCCCCAAAGGTATGTAAAGGTATATTTATGATCAGTTGTGTCGATCCAGCCATGTCCGTCCGTTAAACTAGGAACGTGAAATTTGGTATATTAGCTTTCTTACAGTCCAAGTGCACAAATCTTCCAATTCGCCCACAGACACGCCCACTTATTAAAATGTCCTTTTGCTCTATATTTATGCTAGGAACTGAACAATATTGTCAATGTAAGATATGTAGACGTTGTTAAAAAAAACAGAAATTATATATTGCTTTTTCAGTGCCATTTAAGGTGATGGTTAAGTCTTATTGTGAATATCTCATCAGAATTCATTTATTTTGATTACAAATATTAGGAGCCATGTCCACTTTCGGCTAAGAAAAAGTTATAACAACACCGTGTTGAAGCCATTAATACCATTCTGGTTCGGAACATTAAAAAACATGAAGCTTAGCTCTTGTGTCCACATATGATTGTGAGATGTATGCTAACGTCAAAACTTGATCAGTAGTTGAATGATCCTGAGTCCCGCCTGGAAGTCACTTAGCAAATTCGAGTTATCAACCTCGATGAAAATATATTCATGGAGCAACTGATATGCCTTTATACTCGTACATATATATATACGTACGAGTTCTATGCTGCATTTGTGTCACCTGTTTTTGTGGATCACAAGGTAGGTAGGTGTGGTTGTGACAGCATGCGATGCTGAAACATAATTAGCGCAGAGGCGCCGTTTTAATACCACAACTCAAGTGACCTAAATTGTTGTAGAAACTGACGTTAAAATTGTGGGAAAGGAGAGAAAAGATTATTTAAAACCATGATGATGTCCCCGATGCTTGTCTCCGCTAACTCACTAATATTATCAAAAAGGTGTCAGCCAAGTGTACGGTGCTTGACCCTACTAAGGGCCGGACACTTACAAAGGAAGTGAAGGATTGTTTCAGGCTCGTTGACCACATTGCAGCTACGACAATGTGCATTAAAAGTAATGCCCAGTCTGGCTGCGCGGACCCCTATGGGCCAATGGCCAGTGCTAATTGCCAGAACTCTAGCAATATCTGCCCGGCTTCTGTTTAATAGCTCTTGTGTTCTGCGCCAGTTATATTTGGGCCACATCTGCCTGGATATGACACAGTTCTGCAACCCTCGAAATCTATTACAAGCATCTGTAAGGAAATGAGCAAAGATTCTACCCTAAAGAGCCCCTAACGGAATGTTGACATCCTCCGCACGGGAGCAGTCAAGGGCAGATCCCTGCCTCGCCAATTCATCAGCCTTTTCGTTTCCGTCAATGTTACTATGACCAGGCACCCAGATGAGGCTGATCCTAGACCGATGACCGAGTGCAGCAAGCTCCTCCTTGCATTGTTCCACAAGTTTGGAGGAGGAAGCCGCAGATACGATGGCTTTGATAGCGGCTTGGCTATCAATGAAAATGGCTATGGTGTTAAGTTGTATCGATGTATTTTTGAGGAGACGGCACGCCTCTCGTACAGCAAGAACTTCCGCCTGGAATACGCTGCATGAATTGGGAAGACGGAATGAACCAGAGATATTGAGGGATTCAGAGAAGATTCCCGCCCCTACCCCGCAGTCCATTTTCGACCCGTCAGTGAAAATGGTTGTATTGAACTCGTTAGTCACCGCGCCACATTTCCATTCCGCCCTGGAAGGGAATCTCACAGTGACATCATTTCCAAAGTTCACCCTGGGTATTATGTAGTCGGTCGGATTTGCCGCCAACTCCCGAGGTAGCAGATTAGAAATGCTGTTGTGGCCGTAAAGACTATCGCACCAGCTACCTGTTTCTCTTAATCTGACCGCACTACATGCTGATATGTACTTTATATAAAGGTCGAGTGGTATAAGGTGAAGGATTACGTTCAAGGCTTCAGTTGGACATGTTCTCATCGCCCCCGTAGCACCTAGAGCCGCAGTCTTTTGTACTTTGTTGATGAGTTTGGTAATGTGTGCTTTATTAACCGCCGGCCACCAAACTAGCGATCCATAGGAAAGTATAGGGCGCACCACCGCAGTATACATCCAAATGACCATCTTCGGACGGAGTCCCCATTTCTTACCGAATGTTTTGCTATAAGCATAAAAAGTCACACAGGCTTTCTTTACTCGCTGTTCAATGTTAAGCTTCCACCTTAGTTTAGGGTCGAGTACCACACCTAGGTACCTAGCACTAGATGATAAAGAGAGTAATTGGTTATTAAGCCGTGGAGGCGTGAAAGCCAGTATTTTGGTTTTTGTGGTAAAGAGCATCAGTTCAGTTTTGCTAGGATTGACGCTAAGTCCACATCCAGTGGCCCATGTGCTAAATTTATCCAAGACACCTTCCTCACTGATCACTGAAGGAAACATACCCGATACCAACATTACCACATCATCCGCATACGCGACAACCCTGACACCGTCTCGGACAAGCCTACACAGAATTTTGTTGATTACCATAAGCCAAAGAAGAAGAGAGATAACCCCACCCTGAGGAGTTCCCCTTACAACGGATATGGTGGAAACACTATTACCGAGTGTCGATTGAATGATTCTGGTTTTTAGCATAGTCACTATCCACTTCCTAATAAACTCCCCTACACCCAGTTGGGACAGAGCTTCCAGAATCGATTCAGTACTAACGTTATTGAAAGCACCTTTAACATCTAAAAAGGTGGCAAGAGTAAATTGTTTGTAGTGTATTGACTTTTCTATCGTACGAACAACTTCATGGAGCGCCGTCTCAGTCGATCGCCTCTTAGTGTACGCATGCTGAGATTTTGATAGAAGGTAATACTATTGTATTACGGATGTGCGTATCTAATATACGTTCCAACGTCTTAAGGAGGAAAGATGACAAGCTGATGGGTCTGAAATCCTTTGCAGATTCATGCCCCCGCTTCCCCGCTTTCGGTATAAACACAACACGAACACGCCTACCTACCTACCTACCTACCTATAGAATCACAAAAGCTTTGAGGAACCTCTACTTATCGTATTTTCTGTTGCATACTTTTATAATTCTGTTCACTCCTGGTGCTTTGTTTACGAGTATCTTAGACCTTGCAACGGCCTCCTTTACTTTGGCCATTACTATAGGATTATCTTGATAGTCATTGAATATGAGTGGGCTGGCATATCTTATCTGCGGGCTTTTGGTAATAAAGTTGAGAGGAGCACAGAGAAAGAAACCTTAACATGCCCGGGTGTAAGTTAGAACCAATGGTGATTGATTGACCATTTATTGCTCTTGTTGCTTTCCAGACAGTCTTTGTGTCCCTTGCAGAAGAAGTTTCTCTCATGAGGTTTGCGGAGTAAGGGCTTTTTTATGCTTACATACTATTTTAAAATTTTAAGATGTTTGTTGCAAAATTTGCAAAACAAATTAGCATTCTGAAAGCCTGTTGTCGTACTTTCCAATATCCCTTATCAAACCATCTATTACCTGGAGCAAAAGCACTATTTTAAAGTTTTTTGGGACCGACTTAGCAATAATCCGGTCTAGCATGTCAAGGCAAATGAAAGTTTCGCTATGTCTGCAAATTCGCAAGTTAGGTCTTGTTGATATACGAAGCTATAGTAGACAGTCTGCGCAGGGCCTAAATACATTCGGGTATATACAGGTGGATTAAACTAATGCTTAGTACCCGCATAGGGTCCTTTCACCTTTTACCTCCACTCCTATGGCTTCTAGTAGTGAACGAGATGTTATATATACATACTTGAAAGGAATGGTTTCAACGTAGCGGCCTATGCCGACGATGTTGCCATCTTGGTATCCGGAAAGTTCCTTCCGGTACTCAGCGAGCGACTCAATTATGCATTAAAATTAGTGAGTAATTGGGTCAAGGACAGGGGTCTGGAAGTGAATCCGGCAAAAACCGAGTTAGTGCTATTTACGAGGAGAATATCGATACCAGAATACAATTATCCTCGTATGAATGGTGTCAAGCTGATACCTCAAGTAATTGCAAAATATCTCGGCGTAATGTTGGATTGCAAATTAAACTGAAAAGCTAACATTGATAATCGAATCAAGAAGGCATATGTTGCACAATATGCATGCAGAAGAGCCTTCGGGAAATCTTGGGGTTTTAAGCCTAAATTGGTACACTGGCTTTACACTGCGGTTGTAAGACCCATTTTGACCTATGGTTCGATTGTCTGGTGAAAGCGCTCGAGAAGAAATATCAACTTGAAAGTGTTACAAAGATTCAACGGACAGGCTGTCTGGGGGTGACGGGATCGATGCGATCAACACCGACATCAGCTCTGGAAACAATACTGAATCTTCTCATATATATTGCGGAAACACGGCAGCCAAAGCTGCACTAAGAATAGGGAAGCCGGTCTATGGATAGCTAAACCCTACGGTCATGCCTCAGTTCTAAACCGATGAAACCATGTCGAACTGCAACCGAAAGTTCTCTATTAGAATTCCTAGCAGGGAGGAATGGGATGAGAGAAGAGTCCATTTCGAGAACGAACTGGCCATCTTTACTGACGGTTCCAAAATGACTGCCGGTACTGGTGCCGGCGTCTACTGTGAGCCTCGAAACATACATCGCTCGTTTAGACTTAAGGATGGTTGCAGTGTCTTTCAAGCCGAAATTGCTGCAACAAAACAAGCTGTGGATATGATTATTGAGGAAGATATTTAAGGTGAGGGTGGCCGTGGTGTAGTGGTAACATCATCGCTTGGTTCACGGTTCAAATCCTGATGTCAATAATCATCTATTTATTTCGCATGAAATAAATAAAAAAGTCGATCAATTTTGAAAGCTTATGTCAACTCTGCTGCGAAGGCATAACACTGGCAGTAGTGCGGTCATATGGCTAAAATGCAACTTGATCGTGATGATGACATTAGGGGGATGGAAAAAAATTCTGTGAATCATAAACAACGATAATAATAGCGAAAACAAACAAAATACTCCCCAGTTATCTGGACAGCCACCCTTGGAGTTCACTGAAACTTAATACCAGATGAATTTCAAACCAACTACATCAATCGGTCCCTTCCCCTTTCCTCAAAACGCCCGTGTCCTAAAATTAGTATAGGGGTATTCATAACCCCTTTCACACGTGCAAATTATAAAAAACGGCCAATAATCAGCATCTATGTTGGCAGTCAAGCGGCCATTAAGGCGTTAGAGTTATCATTACTAAGATCCAAGCTCATAAAAATTTGTAAAAATCGATTGGATGTTATCACAGCGGCCAACACTGTGACCCTGTGCTGGGTACCGGGTCACATGGATATCTCCGGTAATGAAAAAGCGGACGAACTAGCCAGATAAGGTTCGCTTATAAGCCCTTCGCGGGCCTTTTCCGAGGCTCATGTATCTCTAGCACCCTATATAGGAAGATAGACATCGAGTCTAATGAAGAAGCTAATGATCGCTGGTGTCGATACATGCGCTACAGACAAATCATTATAGCCAGTCTACGACAAAAAGAGATCTATCAATCTTATAGAACTAAGTCGAAGGGATATCCGCATAGTTGTTGGTGTCGTGACAGGACACTGTGTGATAGATAATCACGCAGCACGGCTAGGATTACCTCATAACGACTACTGTAGAAGCTGCAGGGACGTAGAGGAAATAGAATCCGTTCATCATCTTCTGTGTGACTGTCCAGCTCTGGCCAACAAAAGAAGCCTTGCCTTTGGCAGATACTTCTTTTCAGAGCTGGATGAGCTAGGTAGCATTGAGCTAAGAAAACTGCAGAGATTCATATATTTATCTGGACCTAGCGGTCGAAAATTGAAATTTTTAGGTTCCCAGGATTCACAATGGACTCATAGTGGTCTAAGTGAGCTTTTGACAACCCTGTCAACAAGAGCACCCAGTTACCTAACCTAACCTAACCTGATATACGCTAATTTGGTACCCCTATAAAAATTGCATTGACAATAGCTTTAAATTGCTTCTTGTTACTTAACTAGCCTTAACCTTAGTGAAACATCAATTGGCATATTATCAGAAAATGTTTGAGTACTTTTTATTTATTTTTTTAATTTTTTTATAATAAAGGAAACTTCCAAACCCCGGAGCACTTAGACTCCATTTTGCTGTGTCCATTGTACTACCAGGCAGAAACTCTTTTTTGGTGTTGTGGTTGAAGAAACTTTTATTTTATTCGTTTCTCTTTTATGTTCGGGTGCCTGTGATTGCTGTCCCCCGTCCGTGCTCGAACCTGCACAGTTCGGGTCATAAGCGAACACACTACCCACTACACCGTGGCCACTTACTTTAAAATTCACTATTCTCGTCAAGTAATCGGTCGCCACTGAAACTCCTACCACTTGACAAAATATTCCTTATCCCCGAAGGTACTCGATCACAGATAAGCCGATCAAAGGATCTGTTCCTGGCGTTGGCGCAGCCCGCTAGCCATCTCAACCACATACTCGTCGGTGCTGTCGTTGGGGAGGTCAAGAGTAATATAGCGACGGCGTGTTGTTGTTTATTAATGAAAACATTAGCTAACACCCGTTAGAAAAGGCTGCATACGTCCACGTCCTAATTATGTATACCTTAAAAATGAAACGTGGTATCTTAACCATGTTAGAGCCCGGTTTCTATAAAATGTTGACTATTTTTCCAAAATTCGTCTTTTTTAACTTTGGACAGTAGGTACCTATGTAACCTTTGTAACCCAAAAATTAACAGGCTTCATGCTCATATTCCAAAAGAACATGTGTGTGTAGAGATGCGTGTTACTTATTTGTTACAAAACTAATGGCTTTGACTGGATTAACGCATCCAACAATTCCCGTACACCGTAGAAAGCCATTTCTTATTCTCATTTCAAATGCTGATTTATTTAAGACGTCCATTCTTTATCAAAGAATCAATTTTGTCGCATATCCTCGAGTGCGTATGAAATTTACATTTTTCTTTTCGAATTTCCATGCCGCAAACAAGCAGCATGGTTCCACGCCAGATAACACTGACAATTTTTCAACTTTTGACAAATTTTCCATTGTCTGTCGAATAATCACAAAAGCGCTGCCGCTACACGCACTCTAGGGAAATATACGTACACAAGACACTTCGAACATACTAACAAGGAGAAAAGAGTCCTTGATATCGGTGACATACAATCTCCCCCACGACGCACGGCAAGAGGGTGGCCTTGCTACTCAATGTTGACACTTTTGTGTAACGTGTCTTCATTGTGCCTGAGCTATGTGCTTTATACATACGTAATCCCATGCCTAAGGAATGAGGACGCAACCCTTCAGCAAAAGGAGTTGATTTAGAAAAAAAATATAATAACCAATCGCATTGCCGTTCGTTACTTTCTCCCCAGTGATCTGGAAGAGAAAAGTTTTCCCTACTGCGATTCCATCGTTATAAATGATCGCATCAATAACCATTAAATGACCCTCACTGATGGTCACTCAGGATAAAACTTCCTGCCGGCATTATTCTCAGTGTTTGGCATTTTTTCCGCAGTGTTTTCGACTTCTCTCTCCCCATCGTGTTGGACTTTTTGGATTAAACAAACACTACAAGGACAATTTTAAATTTATCTTGAATATGTATTTTTTTTTTTTTTTTTTTTGCTTTGTCCGTTATCAATTCCTAGTACCTGTGTTATTTCACTTAATGGCATTGGAGTGGTCGTAAAAAAAGGCACTCGTAACAGTAACAGGGAAGAGATAACAAACAACAAAAACAAAATACAACAGCATGGCAAGGATACATACGGCAATTGCGCAGACATAAACCTCATAAATTTTAAAATTAAACTGCGTTAGGTCGGTGTTGCGACAGCACGACCAGAGAGAACCCTGTTGCGAATGTCTGCTGCAAATGTTCTCAGGCAAAAACCATGAATGAAACCAAGTTCCTTTTCTGGTTGGGAAAAGAAAAAGAAGACGACCTTCGTCCAGGGGCTATTTATCTCTGAACTTCCCATCCCTTAAGTAATGAGGATCACTTATCTGCTGCAACGTTCTTTAACTGATGGCGTGGATATGTGACAGTAGGTGATACGAGGGTCAACGAAGAAAACAACGAATGAACATAGGTACTATCTTGTGGCCAGCATTATTATTTTTTTTTTTTCATTGCGAGTAAATGGATTGTGACGCCTTGAGGTAGGTGATTTATGCGATCGCCTATGGTGGCAACTTCCTTGTGTCTTTTCTCCTGGCGGTAGCACACAAAATCCTTCCCGTTTTCGATATGTAATTTCTTTATTTACACGATTCTCATTGAATGCGAAGAATAATGCCAGTTTGTCAGCGAAGGAAGATGTGACTCCATTTAAATTGCATTGATTCGAACATTAGAGGTTCGCTTGAGATAAATAATGAAACGATGATAAATCAATTTCTATTGTGACATGGGACCGAATGTAATTGAATTTAATTTTAAAATCAATATTTACGTTTGTGTTATTGAACGAATTGACAATAATTTGTCCGAGGAAGTAAAGGTATTTGATATTGGTAGGTAAGTAGGTATACCTACAGCTGTTTGCTGTTAGCTTTTGTACTCGTATCTGCGGAATTAAGACCGCATTCAACTTGCGGAAATAAGGTGGTACTCAATTTACACATATCTAACGAGTATTAGGAGCTACAGGAAAACTCTAAGTCTTCCCCAATCATTGTTTGTTTTATTGATTTTGCAAGAAAAAATTAAAAACCAAGTGCCCCTAACATCTCACCCAGTCCAAACGAAAATTGTATGTAAATGTCTTCAAAATTCGCTTAGCGGTTATCTTGTTAGGCTAGGGCCACGCACTGAGCGACTGAGCGATGAGTCTGAGCGACGAGTGGCCTTTTACTGAGCGACGTCGCTCTAGCGATTAGTAGTGAAAATGTCGTTATCGAGTCCTGTACGTCGTAGTCTTTTACTGGAAAGTCGTGCCCATATTTATCGATTATTTATACGGTCCAAAAAAAGAACATTTGATGTACATCCTATAAATCGAGAAAGATCGGATTACGGTGAATTCTATCACTTGTATACAAATCTTCGTAAATATCCGGACCGATTTTGGGACTACATGCGTATGTCAGTACCATCTTTTGACTTACTGTTAGAAAAGGTTCGACCAAGATTAACAAAACAAACGAGACTAATTTGTGCAGAACAGCGGCTAGTTTTATTATTAAGGTGAGTTATACTTTATTACAACTTTTTAGTTTGGCTAAAATAACATTTTGGATATCGCTCCTTATCGCTAATTTTTCCAAGTCCGTAAACTTTGCCATAAATGGCAAAAGACTTTTGAAAAACTGCATATCATCGTTAACCTCTTCTTTTTTTTCTATCTCTTGTTTTAATAAATTGAGTCTCTCTTTTTCCAACTCCAGGAATTCAGTGTCTAAATTAATTGTTGTGGCCCTCTTTTTTTTTCTTTTTTTTGGCAAATTGTAGGAGCAACTGGCAATAGGAGTGCTGGTGCTAGGCACACTTATATTATTAAAAACAGTTTTTTCTTCGTTCAGTAAATCTGTCATAATATTTGAGTAAGTACTATCCTCAACTCCAAGTGAATATTCCTCTTGCTCCTGCAGATTCCGTGGGATCTGGAACAACCGTCTGTTTAATGAAGCTCATCATTTCGAAAAATTGCCATTTCACTTTTATTGGTTGAGCTTCTGACCCTGAAGTTGGGCGTGGAACTTTTTGGAGGGTTCTTCTAAAAGCGTCTTTTAAGTTTTTCCACTTTGCTTTTGCCGTTGCTCCTGAAAACAGAAAATTGGAAAACCATTATTTAAAATAATGTAGCATAATAATAACTACGCTCCTACGACTATGCAACCCATTTCGAAGTGTCTTTTCATTTTGGCAGAATTTTGGTCCGAAGTGTCCTTTCATTCGAGGTTCCTGTCTGCGGTTTCCACACTTCATGTCTACGAAAGAGACGGATAATATCACGGATGAGAGGGAATTATAACTGCAAGAATGATTGTCATCTTGGAATTATTACATCAGAATTTTTCTTGTTCCAGTGGTCGAAGAATTTGCTAGAAGTTTCTGGCTATCAGAGACTTCTGCTATATAAGGACAGATGGCGATCGAGAGCAGGCAGTTGGTTTAGAACCGTGGCGAAGAGATTGGAAAAGTGATAATGGGCGAAGTTGTAATTTTGTGATAAAATGGAAGGTGAGAGTTAACAGGAAGAAGTAATTAGTTTGGATTTGTGAATTAAGTAATTGAAAGGAGATAAAGTGATTTGAGAGGAAAGAGACATTGTAAGAAAAGAATTGCGAAGAATAGTATAGTGTGAACCTGAATTGTTCTATAGACTAGAAAATAAAGAAATAATTTCACAGAATATCGTTTTATCTACTCGAGCCGTAGCTCGCATATTACAATAACATAATCAATACTACAAATTCCAATTAATTTTTTTTTTTTCATATTTTTAGGTTTCTTGCTACAGGTCATTCATTTCGAGATCTAGCTTTTGCTTTTCGAATGGACATAAGCACAGTCAGTAATATTATCTTCGAAACAAGTGTTATTATTTGGGAAGAACTTGTTGAAGAATATATGCCTATACCAACAGCCGACCACCTTAAAAAGGTTATAAACGATTACTACAGGCGCTGGAAGTTTCCCAACTCTTTTGGCAGTATTGATGGCAAATACTGCCAAATTAAGTGCCCTTCAAATTCTGGGTCTCATTATTTGAATTATTTACATTATTTTTCAATTGTTTTGTTTGTGATGGTGGTACTTTTTCTGGCTCTACTTTATTCAAATTACTTGAAGATGATAAATTTAATGTTCCTCTTCCACAAGCATTGCCAACATCAAATATAATTCTTCCAAATTTTTTAATTGGTGACGAAGCCTACCCCCTTAAAAGTTATTTACTAAGACCGTATCCACGTAGAAATTTAAATGCGTAAACAGAAAATTTCAACGAAAAACTTTCAACTGCAAGAAAATGCATTGAATGTGCATTTGGTATATTCAGTAGAAAATGGCGATTTCTACAAAAAATCAACGAAACAAAACCAAGCTCTGCAATTCTTTTAATAAAATGTGCCTGCATACTGCACAATTTTGTGAGAGAGTGCGATGGAGACAGTGATCTTGAATATATAAATGTTACAGCAGAAATGAATAATGAGATAACGGAAATAAATATAGACAACCAAGAACAACGGTCTCGTTATAATAGAAGCAGTCACACAGCGATGAATGTACGAAATTAGTTAACACAATATTTTTGGGAGTTTGGACATTAAACAAATATAATTGTATTTTAATATTAATTAAATAAAAACTCACCTGAACAATTACAAATTTTTCCCACTTCATTCCACTGCTTATTGGTAGTAGTTTTATTTTTAAAGTCTTTATGGCTGTCCTGCCATAAAACCGGGCGGCTTTGGACAGCTAAAATCAAAATTTCCAAGTTAATTTGCTCCATTTTCACTTTATCGCTGAGCGATGAACTACAAAATTAGAACAAAATTGAATTCATAGCGACGTCGCTCTGTCGCTCAGAAAAATCGCTCATCGCTTAGCAATTACGTGGCCACAGCCCTACGATTTCATATGTTTTAATTTTTCTGCGTCGCTCAGGTGCTCGTCGCTCAATCGCTCATCGCTCAGTCGCTCAGTGCGTGCCCTAGCCTTAGGCGTATGACACCACGGCTTTGTAAGATTTATAAGCCCAGTCACTGGATTGCTATTATGTTAAGAGGGCTGCCACGCTGCATACATACAGTATCGTGCACGTAATTAGAAACGGCAAGGATGCGAGAATTCTTTTCGTTATAGCGGATGGGGTTTCGGCCTTAGCACAGTGAAATTTTCGTTTTTACTGTACAAATTAATCAAGCTTTTTATTCAGATCAACAATATGTCATATAATACCTTTTTAACTCTGAACAAACTGAGTGAAAAGTGTTAAAGTGATCGTGCATATAATTAGGACCGAAGCATTAATTTCGCCATAATTAACAAATATTTAAAAGAGCAATATCCACTGGTTTGTGAGTGTATTCTTAATTTTATTCACATTGACAGCTACAACTGAATTGTTTTTAGAGTTTTACATTATGGGAAAAAGTTAGGACCCGTTTCCACATTTCTAGCCTTTATGAGGAAGGTAAGTCCTCTAGAGAAATAGCAGAAGCGCTAAACTGTTCCAAAAAGATGTTATTTAATGCTATTCAGTATATACGGAAGAATGGCACAGTTGAAAAAGTTAAGCGCAAGCCAAGAGTACGAATTACCACACCGCGGGAAGACGTACATACTTATTGTGCGTGAGAGTAAAAACGGGAGATTCGAGCTGCAATTTTTGGCACACAGAAAGCGGACCATCTGTGGACACAGTTAAGTGAAGGTTGCGTGAAGCAGGACTCTTTGGACACATAGCCAGAAAGAAGCACTTGTTAACCGAACAACATCGAAAGAAACGTTTGGAGTTTGCCCATAAATATGGCCATTGGACCGTCGAACAATGGAAAAATGTGCTTTTTACGAATGAGACTAAGATAAATAGAGTTTCTTCGGATGGTAAGCCGTATGATCGCCGACCAAAATCAAAGGACATTAATCGCAGATACTCTCGTCCAACCCTCAAACACGGAGGTGGTAGTATAATGATATGGGGACAATGTCCTGGCGTGGAGTGGGTCCGATCCATAAAATTGAAAGGCATATGGGCAAGGTGCAATACCGCAACATTCTGCAAAACGTAATGCTGCCATATGCAGATGAGAATTTGCCAGTAATTTGGAAGTTACAGAAAGACAACGATCCAAAACACTCCGCGGCCTACAAAAAAAAAAAAAATGGATTACAGAAAATTTAGTAAGTTCAATCGACTGGCTATCATATAGTCCGGATCTCAATCCAATTGAGAATTTGTGGCAGATTCTCAAAAGAAAAGTAAACTTCAAAAAAGCCGGAAATCTTGGAGTCCCCATGAGGAATCAAAAATTTCTTGGGAGTCTATTCCACCAAGCGTACGTTCAACTCTAATTGAGTCTATGTCTCGTAGAATGCAAGCAATCGTGGTTACGTGACGAAATATTAGCCTTTTTTTCAAAAATAAAAAAACAAATTCTTTAAAAACAATAAGTGTTTCTAATTATGTGCACGACTAGTTTTGTACTCTTCATTGTTGATCTCAATTAAAAGCTTGATTAATATGTACAGTAAAAATGAAAATTTCACTGTACTAAGGCCGAAACCCTATCCGCTATAACGAAAAGAATAACCGCACCCTTGGCGTTTCTAATTACGTGCACGGCACTGTATATATAGTGTTGATGGCGAAAATAAACGAGCAAATTAAGTTCTGTTTCACGGTTTTTAAGTTAGGCTTGTTACAAATAAATCTGTATAATAGCGAAGCTCAACAAAATGAATCTCTTAATTCCGTCTATCTGTCCGTCTACCTATGTATACAAAACTGGGGTGTAAAGATAGATCACCTTCCCGTGGTACACCCTGGATAACGCTAAATGATCTATCACAAGAGGAAGTCAGAATAAGCAAGCAAGATTACTCTCCTGGCCATATTACAAATAAGAAGTCAACTGAACTAAAACTAAACATCAACGACAAATATCATGCCCAACGCAACCGGTGCTGTTATTTAATTATTTAATTATTTAATTATTTCATTATTTAATTATTTAATTATTTAATTATTTAATTATTTAATTATTTATTTAATTAATTATTTAATTATTTAATTATTTATTTAATTAATTATTTAAGGATACGCCTGGACCTGGATACGCCCTATTCTGGGTAGAGGCTTTAAGAACCAAAAGGAGACTATCATCAACATATGGAATCTGCGCGCTACGGACAATCAGCGGCTTTCGAACCATCTCAGATGAGGCCGCCTTTGTTATAGCAGGAATGGTCCCCGTCGACATCCTTGCAGACGAGATGTTCAGAATATACATCAAAAGAGCCCTGAAGCTACACGATGCCAATGACATCAAGGTAATCACAATGGAAAAAAAGCAGCGTCAGCGCCAATACAACAAAAGGCAGATGAACATATAAACTATTACTGACAGTTCCTGTCTGGTCACGGCGGTTACCACAAATACCTTCACCAATTTGGACACGACTAGTTCACTATCCTGCCCCGAATGCCCGGATGAAGAAGAAGAAACGGAGCACACAGTCTTTCATTGAACACGCTTCAGGGGCATGGAGAACTACGAGTACTCTGCCCAGTCCGTCGTTACTCCTCGACCATATGTTGCGGTCGAAAGAGAATTGGATGGCAATATGTAATTTCGTAACAACTCTTCAAAATGAGCTGGGGAGAATAGAAAAACTAAAAAGAGCAACAGAAGCAACATAAATATCGGAAGCAGCTCACACAAGACGTATACCATTATTTGCTAACCAGCCCCACGAATTAATACCTAACGGCAGTCCTGCTGGGTGAGTGGTAGAAGAGTACGGGGTGTAGATTAGGCGCATTCCTGGCATTTTAGAACAGATGCACATCTAGACAGATGTGGCCCAACTACAACTGGCGGAGAACAGAATACCCAGAAAACACAAACCATGCTAGTGGTCTATTTGGGTTTACGCGATCAAACTAGGCATTACATCCAATGCACATTGTCGCAGCTGCAATACTGTAAGCGAGATAGAAAACAATCAAATGTTCAGCTCTAAGTAGGACCAGGCATCGCACATTAAGCAAACCTTTCTTTGACAACCTAAAGGAGTTTGCACAGAAAAGCATTGGGGAAGTTATCAGCTTTCTTGATGCAACAGGGTGGATTTAAAGAAGGTTTACGCTAACCCTTGATCTCTATAGTTTATCATCCGGACAACACCCAATAGGCCACGTGAGTTCTGGCATTAAATCGGCGCTAAAGCGGTAATTTGGTTTCAGCATGAGATACTCTTACTGCCACTCCTACCTACCTACCTGCCTACGTCCAGACGGGTGTAAGTATGTGCTGATATAATTTATTTATAATTTTGTTCTGAATAGCTTCGAATTATGTACGTCCTATTAGCCAGTATAGCCTTCTGTATTTTATATGCTTTCTTTTTAACGTGTTTCTTCCCCTTTAATTTGGCACCCAAGGCCATTTCTAGATACTTTGCTGTATTAGCATATTTGCTATACTTGGCTATTTCGTGAACGCCCCATGGTACATAAGAAACAAAGACTTACATACATCGTGGCTTGCATATCGACTCGCTGACCAATGTAATTAAAAATAATGCAATACAACACAATTAAACATTGTAGATACACATCAACCCTGAGACAGGAGTCGTCCTAGAGGTACACAATAACGTTCGCAGATTGCGGAGAATTAAGCTTACGATCTAACTATAAAGAGAAATTATTCAAAAACACAATATTTCCTTTTAAGTGATTGCATACATAAAAGAAATAAAAAATATTTGTCGATCTTCCTTAGATTGGTCATGATCGGAGGTGTTTTTAGTACGTTTAGAAGCCCACACTACTATGGGTTGAGATCTTCATAATGGCGAAGTACTAATGTACTACAGTTTATTATCACTTCCGAAGGATATAATTGAGAAGCTTTTTCTTGACAGTTTTACTCTCGATTGTACTGGGAGGGAGACGTGACCCCGGACAGAAAATCGGAACATTTTTCCACGAATGGTGGGGTTTTCTCCGGCAGGCTAAACGTTAGCATATCTTTTCACCTAGCAGATAACAGTATCGTTTTCCAGGCGGAGGTAATAAGGATATTAGCATCTACACTGACAGTCAAGCCGCTATAAAATCTCTGGAATCGATCTCTTCCACATGAATGCTCGCTCTAGATTGCAGCTCATCTCTTAACAAAATGCAGAGCAATTCTATATTCACCTGTGCTAGTTGTGCTAGGTGCTGGGACTTAGGTAGGGATATTCCAGGGACTGCAGGGCTTATGATCTTGCCAGGCTGGGCACAAATTTGCAGATTCTTTCGGAAAAGGAGAATCTCGGCATGGCTCTCGCCACTTGTAAGCAATCGCTATCATCAGATCGCCAACTTCAGGTAGGAGACTGGCATTAAGTGTCATGTCATTAGATAAATTTGGCCTCAGCTGAATCAGAAACGATTGGTCTCCCTTAGCAGGAAGCATATCAGCGCAACAATTGGTATCATTACGGGACACTGTCCCATTGGAAGGCACGATGGTGGATTTAGTAGAAGCTGTAGGAACGAGGAGGAGACAACTATCCATCTCCTCTGCACTTGTCCGGCTCTCTCTGTCAGAAGAAGGTTTCACTTGGGAGCTTACTTCTACGACAGCCTCTGTGAACTAACAAACTCGAAAGTTAGGAACTTCCATCATTTCATTATAGGACGGTATTATAGGACGGTAGAAATCCGCTAATCCTGTGATATCACAATGGTCCTACTCTGGTCTAAGAGTGTCTGTGTTGTGATGTCAGACGTTCCCGAGAGTAAAGACTTGTTGTCGTTTTCTAGGACTCAAAAATTTTGTAATTCACGCACTTGATCGCCGAAACGCGTCGCAGATTTACTTTAGAAAAATATTTATAACAGAAAATTCCGATATTTCAACTTTTGAAAACTTACTTAGGTGGCGCTACAGTCCGGGGTGGACCTGGGCCTCAACCGATAAACCTCTCCAGCCAGCCCGGTTATGAGCCAGCTGCCTCCAGCTGCGCACGCCAAGTTGGTTGAAGTCCCTCTCCACTTGTTTACGCCACCTTCCGCGAGGTCGTGAAGTCGATGTCATTGTAAAGGCCGTACAGCTCGGCGTTATATCTTCTCGTCCACTCGCCGTCTATGCAGGCGAGACCAAAGATCACTCGAAGAACTTTTTTCTCAAAGTAACCAAGGGCATCTTCATCCAATTTTTATAAAGCCCATGCCTCTGCGCCGTCCATCCGGGGTGGATTCGAACACTTTCCGGGCTGGAAAGTTGGGCTCCATCCGCTCTACATGACCCAGCCATCTTAGTCGTTGTATATGAACTCTTCTGGCTAAGTCGATGTCATTGTAAAGGCCGTACAGCTCGGCGTTATATCTTCTCGTCCACTCGCCGTCTATGCAGGCGAGACCAAAGATCACTCGAAGAACTTTTTTCTCAAAGTAACCAAGGGCATCTTCATCCAATTTTGATAAAGCCCATGCCTCTGCGCCATACAGCAGGACTGGGATGATTAGTGTCTTATAAAGAGTTACCTTGATATTTTGGGACGCTACAGGTTCAGGTTCGAATCCAGATGTCAATAATTATCTATTTACATATTTCGCATGAAATAAATAAAAAGTCGATCAATTGCGAAAGCTTATGTCAACTCTACTGCGAAGGCATAACACTGGCAGTAGGGCGGTCATATGGCTAAAATGCAACTTGATCGTGATGATGACATCAGGAGGACGGAAAAAATACTGTGAATCATGAGCAACGACAAAAGCAAAAACAAACAATCTCCAAAGTTATCTGGACAGCCACCCTTGGAGTTCACAGAAACTTAATACCACCTGAGTTTCAAACTACACCACTCTGTCTTTCTCTCTGTCTCTTCCCCTTTCCACAAAAGGCCCGTATCCTAAAATTAGTATAAAGTTATTCACAACCCCTTCCCAAACCCATCTTTGCTACCTCGGTCTCAATACTCGCAAACGCCCCACTGACGGCCCGCTGAGTTCTTCCAACTATGTCAATGTCATCGGCGTAGGCGAGTAGTTGTACAGACTTGTAAAAGATTGTACCTTCGGTGTTGATTTGTGAATTTCGTACAATTCTTTCAAGTACTATGTTAAAGAGATCGAATGATAGCGCATCACCTTGTCTAAGACCTTTCCTGACATCGAACGGATCGGTGGTGTTGTTTCCGAATTTGATGGAGCAGCGAGAGTTCTCCATTGTCATTCTGCAAAACGGACGAGCTTGGCAGTGATGCCAAGACTCGACATGGCTCTATATAACTCGCCTCTATACACGCTATCATAGGCAACTTTAAAATCGATGAAAAGGTGATACGTATCGTTGTTATATTCGTGGGTTTTTTCCAAGATCTGCCGTAGTGTGAATATTTGGTCAATGGTGAGCTTACCGGGCCTTAAACCGTACTGATAATTACCTATAAGGTTGCTGACGATTGGTTTTAGACGTTCACACAATACGGCAGACAGGATCTTATATGCGATGTTGAGAAGACTTATACGTCTGTAGTTGGCGCAGTTAAGAAGGTCTCCTTTCTTCAGAATCGGGCAAACGATGCTGAGGTTCCATTCGTCGGATATGCATTCTTCCGACCAGATTTTACACATGAGCTGGTGCATGCTCCTTGCTAGATCATCACCTCCTGCCTTAAAAAGGTCGGCGGCAAGGCCGTGGGCTCCAGCAGCTTTGTTGGATTTAAGATTAGATATCGCTATCCTCACTTCATTCTGATCGCGTTGACGGGAATCTTGACTATCATCGTCACTGTTGAATGGATCATTCTGCCTGACAGCGGAATATTGGACATCATCGCCGTTTAGCGATTCTACTATTATGTTACCATTTTTGTCCCTGCAGACTTCTGTTCTTTAGTAAAATTTTCGAACATCATTCCTGCAATAAAGTCTCTCAATCTCCTAGATCGAGCGCTTCCCATGCTCCTTTTTCTTCTTTCTGAGAAGTCGATGTTCCTTTTCTCTCCTCTGCTCGTAGAGCTCGTAAGCAGCTCTAGTCCTTCTACGCAGCTTCGCTTTGTACGCCTCTTGTTTTGCTCCATGTACTTGCCGGCATTCCTCGTCAAACCAGGGGTTTCGTTGTGTTCGCCGGGAGAAACCCAGCACATCAGAGGCAGCATCTCTGATGGCTTGTTGGCAATACTGCCACTGGTTTTCCACATTTGCTGCTGGCGGCATAGGACTTAGGTTAAGATTAATAAAGACTCGATCGGCAAAGGCTCTGGCGTCTCTTGCGATTGTAGCCATTCGACGTCAAACTTCCTCACAGTATTTCGTTGATTTCGCTCTTCTGGGTATCCGCATCCGTACCTTGGCTACTACTAGGTAGTGATCGGAGTCCACATTAGCTCCCCGGAAGCCCGAACACCCAGAATACTGGAAGAGTGTCGTTCGTCAATCGCGATGTGATCGATTTGGTTAACGGTTTTTTTATCATGTCCCCTTGTGAATATCAAGACGTGGGAACCGCCTACTAGCTACGACAACATTTCGTTCCACCGCAAAGTCGACTAGCCTGATTCCGTTGTCGGATATGGTGTCATGCAGGCTGTGCTTTCCGACCACGCTACTAAAAACGTCCTCTCTTCCTAGTTTGCGCTGAAATCACCCAGAACAATTTTAACATCGTGGTTAGGGCATTGCTCATACGTTTTGTCCAAGAGCTGGTAGAAGTCATCCTTCGTCGCGTCGTCCATCTTCTAGTGAGGGGTGTGAGCGTATATTAGGCTAATGTTGGCGAATTTAGCCTTGATGCGGATGGTCATGAGGCGTTCGTTCACATGCCCAAAACTCAAGACTTCTTGCCTAAGTCTGCTTCTAATAACAAATCCGCATCCAAATAGACGCTGTCCTTGTTGTCTGTAGCAATCGCCGTAGTAGATGTCGCAGTCTTTCATCCTCCTTTTGCCCGGCCCATCCCATTGCAATTCTTGGATGGCGGTAATGTCTGCTTTACAGCATTCTAGGGCCTCCGCAAGTTGTTCGGCTGCCCGTGGTTTGTAGAGGGTCCGAACATTCCACGTGCAGATACGAAAATCGTTGTCCTTACGTTTGCTAAGGTCGTCAACAGTAAAATCATCCGTATCCGAGGCTGTTGGTTGCTTCGTAACCATATTTTTTTACGTGGTAGGGAAGTTAACCCGACGGCACAACCCTTAACCTGGAGGACCACTTCCCTTCTTTTTTTTGTAACCCATATGACTAGAGGCCGGTTACACCGGTGTCAGTAACCCACTTCGGGGATATGAGAGCTGCCGTTGACACATTAAGGGCTCCTCCGCCACCATCTCTTTTCCAATACCCTGACCCTGTATTGATAATCCTTACAGACCTCAGCTCCAAATCCGTCGAAGTAGCTCAATTAAGGTGTTCTCTGGCCTGTAGACGTCACCGTTGATTCCATCGAGAGAATTCATCCGCCGCACGTCCTCCTTCTAAGGACCTCTTGCGACACTCCTGAGACGCATATTTCAGCCGATCAGGTGAACAAGAGATGCCTCGTCCGGTTGAATATATGTGCGCTGAAGTTCACCCAGATGTGCTTGCGCAGGTCCGAGTGTTCAGCTGCACACAATTCGCCCGACTCAGCATACACTCATCGTTAGTTCACTATCAAAAGATAGCTATCCAGCGGACACCACGGGGAGGTGATGATGCGATTTTGCCCGCCCAAACTCTTATGCTTCAACACCTTACTCTTTAATCATAAAAGATTGCATCGAACACTCTGAAGAGATTATGATAGAGCTTGAAACAATGCAAGTGAGCACTGTATGCGTGAAAAATGGACATTACTCTTTCAATCTCTCGTCTATTTATTGTCCACTGCGTTGCAGGCTTGAAAAAAATGATTTTACAAATATTTTCAACTCTCTTGGACCGAATTTTATTATTGGTGGAGATTTTAATGCAAAACACACCTTCTGGGGTTCAAGATGTGTCTCACAAAAAGGCAGAGCACTTTACAATGCCTGCATGCAACACAGTTTTGCGACTTTCACTCGACTGGTAAACCAACATATTGGCCGACTGATAGCAACAAAATACCCGATCTGATCGATTTCTTTGTTGTAAAAGGAATACCAGACAAATGTATTAAAATTGATGAAAGTTTTGATCTCTCTTCCGATCATTCCCCTATCATTCTAACGATGACCGAACGCCTAATTAAAAAAGATGTACCTGCTAGACTAACTAGTAGAAAAACTGATTGGGAAGGCTTTAAAAAAGACGTTGAAGAACATACCGAACTGAGAGTATCACTTAGGACGTTTTCTGAACTCGAAATCGAAATTGATCGTTTTGTTGAAGTTCTGCAGCGCGCCGCGTGGAAAAATACTCCCTATCAAAGGAAAACGCCAATCAATCATGCCCAAAAATATCCACCGCAAATAAAAGAAATGGTAAGGGAGAAGAGAAAAGCGCGTAAAAAATGGCAACAAACTCGTGCTCCGCAACATAAATCGCATTTGAATCGCTTGTGTAACTTGCTAAAAAAGGCCATTATTGATTTTAAAAACCGGACAATACAAACCAGCATTGAAAGCTTAACAGCGGACAAAGATTCCAATTATTCGCTCTGGAAAGCATAAAAGGCATTAAAAAACCGAAAATACAAGCGGCCCCAATCAAGAAAGATGACAACGAATGGGCCAAGAATGATAAAGACGAAGCAGAAGTCTTTGCCGCCCATTTAGAAGAAACATTTAAACCATTTGATGGGCAAGCGCTTGCTGAAAATGATAATGCGTCGGATATAGCACTTCACAATTACATAGTAAGAAATGCAAGGCTGACCGAACTTCAACAAGAAATAAGGAAACTGAAACCAAATAAAGCTCCTGGATACGACCTAATCACAGGAGAGCTTCTTAAATAGTTACCTAGAAAAGCGTTAGTTAAGTTCCTCTACATTATAAACGCAGCGATAAGACTAGGATATGTTCCGAGTCAATGGAAAGTCGCGGAAGTAATAATGATTCTGAAGCCAGGAAAACCGCCGAATGATAAAAAATCGTATGGACCTATTTCGTTGCTGTCGATTATGTCAAAAGTTTTCGAAAGAATAGTACTTAAGCGGTTACAGCCGGTTATAGGAGAAAGATCTCTTATTCCCAATCACCAGTTTGGGTTTAGAACCAAGCACTCAACAATAGACTAAGTGCATAGAATAACTGATTTAATTGAGAAAGCTTACGAAGAAAAGAAGATTTGCTCGAGCGTATTCCTTGATGTTTCTCAAGCTTTTGACAAAGTCTGGCATGAAGGCTTGAAATATAAATTACGACAAGTTCTGCCGGAACACTTATATAATATTCTAGAAAAATACTTGACGTATCGACTTTTCCGAGTCAAACACGGAAACGAATATTCGGAATTTAAAGAAATAAGGGCTGGGGTGCCGCAGGGAAGAGTCCTTGGACCACTTTTGTACCTATTATATACTCGCGACATACCGCAAGAAGAAGGCACCGTATTAGCTACATTTGCCGACGACACTGCCATCTTGGCAACGGGTAAAACGATCGAAGAAACGACTGAAAAATTGCAAGAAGCATTGAATAAAGTAAATGAATAGACAAAGATTTGGGGACTAGCTTTAAACGAAAACAAATCTGTTCATGTCAATTTCTTTTTCAAACTCGGTTCAAATTCTGTTTGCAAACGAGGCTAAGTATCTTGGAATGACACTTGATGCTAAGCTGAAGTGGAAATCGCACGTGAAGAAAAACGTAAAGAACTCGAAACCAAATACAGAGAATGTACTGGTGGAAAACATTCCAAGCTTAATATAGAAAACTAACTGCTTTTATACAAGCAAGTGCTAAAGCCGATATGGACATATGGAATACAACTCTGGGGTTGTACCAAAATAAGTAATGGCAATATTTTACAAACTTTTGAAAATAAAGTGCTAAGATCAATAGTTAATGCACCGTGGTTTATTAGAAATAGCGATATCCATAGAGATTTAGGAATTGCGACAGTCGAATATGAAATCTAAAACTTCGCGCGTAAGCATAAAGACAGATTACAAGGACACGTTAACAATGAAGTCCTTCGAATTCTAGATGAGAGGAATCTACTGCGTCGTCTAAAAAGGACTAAACCTTTCGACTTAACGCGATAGCAAGAAACCGCGTCTAATTTGCGGAACAAGCAGGAACTTTCAATGGAAAAGGACCTGCCAAACGATCTCTATACGTGAAAGAAAAACTGCTGGATAAGTCAAAACTTAGTTGTAGTATGTAATCAAAGAAATTTATCACGAAGGGAGGTTTTTTTAGTGAGTAAAAATCTCACACTACTATGAGCACGCGCTACCGATCCTCATAGTGTCTTCATGAAGATTTTTTACCCACCCTCGGAAAAAAAAAACCTTACTCTGGAGATGATAATAAGATCTGACCTTATAACAAAATTAATGCGATCCATCCTATACAAGGATTAATTCAAGGAGAATGTGAGTGTGCATACTCGTACAGCCCACCAGCAGAAATCTAATCAAGACTTCACAGGCCTACATACTCGTATATTGTGTAACATTATAATCCTCATCTTAAGGAAAGAAAAATGTAAACATAGTTTCTATAGGTGTACGAGTACTACTACTATCGATGAATAAGAAAACGTTAAAGGACTGTTCTAAAAATAAACATGTTAAACATTGTGTGCGTAGGCGATGTCCCTTGCTTGTGTAAACATCAATTATCCTTTTGGCATAGAGTTTCAAGGATTTTATTTTTTTCTAGGGCGTTTTTGTATCCTTTCATAAAAAAATATGAAAGTCATAAGTGTGTTTTTTGTCATCATTCTTCTTTAGACGCATTGAAGAAATAAAAATCAGTGTGTGGAACAATTACTCGTATAAGGATTTTAAAAAGTGACTCTGGATATTTCGAGGTACCTATGTACTCGTATGTATGTAGCTGCCGAGTATTTGAGAAAATAATTTATTGCTTCTTAAGAATGAAGCACAAAAAATAGGACAAAGAACAATTGAATTAACTTCCTTACAAATAATTGTAGAATATACACGAATACTCGTGTAGCGTTGGTGGTCCTTAAAACATGTGTTCACACATTTTGAACCACAAAAAATGTTTGGAAAGATTAATGCTCATTGTTTGGTTCGATAATGTTTTTTTTTTATTATTGTTATTAATTTAAGGATTATATGCAACTGCGCAGGGGGCCATATATATTTCTGCAATAGTAATATTCACACCAATTCGACGGCTTCCTAGAATCTACGATACGTCAACGCCATCAGGAGCTATCACAAAGTCAACAGTTGGGTGGTAAGTATGCATATAGTTTTAAGAAAAAAAGCCTTCCCATCTTTCAGCTGCCTTTGTCGTGGCGGGAAGGCTTAAGAGTCAAAGATCCTAAGGGTCTGGAAAGATTCCAGGTGAGACATCGAACTAAGCGCTGAAGGCGTCCGACTTTGACGTTAAAAGAAGAAAAAGTATGTATGGAGAAAACAAATGATATGACTACTCCAGGTGGCACTTCTCGACTGCGGCTAGGGCAAGGACTCTGGAGGCTCTACCCATTATACCCTCCCCCGCTAACACTGACGCTTATATAGGAGTAGCAAGAAGGCTGGATTCTGAAGACTCCTGCAGTTCTCTTCCCGACACGTTCGGCAAGCTGAGCTGGCAAGGTGGAGAAAGTAGCGGCGCAAAGAGACTGCAAAAGTTGAAGGCGCAAGTGCTGACAACAGTCCTTTGGCAGAGACCGACGCTGCCACCTCTTCTAATAGCTTGAACAAATAGCTTGAGCAAACGAAGGAAGAAGATTTCAAGCACACTTTTTTTTTTTTTTTTTGGATTGCGCCAGGGATATGTAATCTTCATAGATACTAATAGCCCGAGTGCTACTAGCATGCACCATTCGCAAACCTGAGTAATCGATGCCAGGAATAATAGGTTAGCAGTTTATGCTATGCTTCTTGTGTCAGCTTCTTCCGCTGCTTTAGTTGCTCTTCTAAGCTTTTCTATTTTCCGCAGCTCTTTTTGTAGAATTGTTACGAAAGAACATATTGCCATCCAATTCTCTTCCGACCGTAACATATGTTCGTGGAGTAATGACGGACTTGGCAGAGTAATTCTCCATGCCTTGAAACGTGTGCAGTAAAACACTGTATGCTCCGTATCTTCATCTTCACCTGGGCATTCCGGGCAGGATAGTGAGTTGTCGTGTCCAAATCGGTGTAGATATTTGCGGTAGCCACCGTGGCCAGACAGGAACTGCGTTAGATGGTAGTTGCAGTCTCCATGCTTTCGACTTATCCTGTCTTGGATTGTCGGTATAAGTTTGTATGTCCATCTACCTTTTGCTGTATTAGCCCAACGGGCTTGCCACATAACTGCGAACGCTGCCCTTTCTTCAATTTGTATCACATTGATACCAGTGGCGTCGTGATGACTCAATGCTCTTCTGTTATATATCCTCAGAATTTCATCTGCAAGAATATCGATGAGGACCATTCCAGTTATGACAAATGCAGCTTCATCAGAGATGGTGATTGTCCGTAGCGCACAGAGTCTGTATGATGACGATAGTCTCCTTTTGGTCTCCTTCGTCCTCAGTGCCTCCTCCCAGACTGGGGCGGCATATAACAGAACTGAGGTGATAACTCTAGAGAATAGAATCCTTCTAGCGTATCCAGGCCCACCGATGTTAGGCATGATACGCGAGAGAGCTCCCTGCATTTGCGATGCTTTTTTGGTAACAAAGTCAACATGCGTTTTGAACTGTAGCCTGCTGTCCAGTATTACTCCAAGGTATTTATTTGCCTCTTTCGACCTGATGGTTTGGTTACCAACCTGAAAGTTGGCAAATTCGACGGTTTTCCGGCTGGTTATAAGAACAGCTTCTGTTTTATAGTCAGCTAGTTCTAGTCCGGCGGATATTAGCCAATCTTTTATCCGGGCAATTGCTTCATTTGTAGCTGATTTTACTGCACGCATCTGTTTAGCTACTGTCACGACTGCAATGTCATCGGCGAATCCAATTATCGTTACTCCCCCAGGTAGCGCTAATCGTAGGACTCCGTCGTAAATGATGTTTCACAATAGTGGTCCTAAAACCGATCCCTGTGGAACTCCCGCAGTTACGTTGTAGTATTTTACCCCTTCATCGGTATTGTACCTCAGCTTCCTGTTGTTGAAGTAGTTCGTCACTACTTTGCTTTGAGGCTACATCCTCTGTCAGAGATGCAACATGCCTATCAACGTGGAAAATCCTGCGAGACTGCTCTTCAAAACCTGTTCAGCAGAATAGAATGTGCGTTTGACAGGAAAGAATACGCAATAGGCGTTTTCATAGACATTGAGGGTGCCTTTGACAATGCGACTTTTGACTTCATGTGTAGCTCCGCCAGAAAACACGGCGTAGAAGAATCACTAGTGTTGTGGATCAAAGCAATGCTGGTGAAGAGAACATTGACTGCAGATGCAAATTGTGGCCGGTGTGTTATGGCAGGTGTAAATAGAGGCTGATCACAAGGCGGTGTTATGTCTCCACTGCTTTGGTGCATGCTGGTTGACTCCCTGTTGAACATACTCAATAGTTTTCTCAATATATAGATCGTGCCTAGCGACTGTTTGCTCTAAGGTGCAGATGGTCCTAGACGCAATCGTCGATTGGTATGCTAGGAATGGGCTTTTAGTCCATCCTCTTAGAACTGAGGTGGTTCTCTTTACGAGAAGGAGGAAATTGCCTCGTCTGACTCAGCCAGTGCTAAGAGGCGTCACTATCCAACTCTCTAAAGAAGCCAAATATTTAGGAGTAATCTTCGATAGCAAGCTTCTTTGGACGAAACATGTCGAGCTGAAAACTCAGTCTTTCAGCAATGCAAAGGTGTTTTCGGCAAGACATGGGGCTTGTCGCCAAGAAAAGTCCTTTGGATCTACATGGCAATGATAAGACCCTTCCTCTCATATGCGTCAGTTGTTTGGTGGAATAAGCTCTCACGTAAATACGTTACTGCTGCTTTCGCCAAACTCGAAAGAACGGTCTGTCTCGGCTGTTTGGCAGCTTTCCCCAGTACGCTCTAAATATCTTGATGAACCTCCCCCCCTTGATATTTATATCATGGGGTATATACTCAGAGCCATCTTCCGTTTAAAAAGAAGTGGTATCTGGCACGATTCGCACTGGAGTCTTGATGACGTTGCGCGACGATTATCTGTCTCATGGATATGGCGTCTGATGCAATTATACCTGAATTACGGCTGCGATGCAAATTTGAAGTCAACTTTCCCATGTTCAGGATTGGCTGTGGCCGGAGTCTGAGGCAGGAATGGAATGTAGTCGCATTTTCACGGACGGCTCTAAAACTGCACAGATGTCTGGTGTTGGTATTTTCGTGGAATGCAACAACAATTGGCTTCACTTTTCATTGGGAAAACACACTAATGGCTGCGGTCTATATTGGGAAAAACAGGTGGAAAGGGCGAAGTATCTGCGTCTGTAGTGACAGTCAGGCTGCGCTTAACTTCTTGCTCAATCCTTTAACCACTTCGAAAATAGTTCGAGAATGCAAAACACCCATGAATTCGGTAGGAAGGCTGAACTCACTGAATCTGGTTTGGGTCCCAGGACACAGAGGAATAACAGGAAATGAGATCTCTGACTAGCTTGTTAGACAAGGCTCAGAACAGAATTTCTCTGGACCTGAACCCACGTTGGGTTTGCCAGCGTCCTCGGTTAGAGCTTCCATTGACGACTGGGTTTTCAGTGAACACAATCGAAGGTGGTCCCCGTCGTCTGTAAGAAATCCGCGGCATTCTTGCTATCTCTTAACAGAAAAGACTGCAGACAACTTACTGGCATTCCTAAGGGCCACTTCGCCTTTGCCAAGTACTTCCATGTGCTAGGTTTCAGCGCTAACCCTGTCTGCGATCCCTGTGAAGAGGGTGATGACACTGCGGAACACTTCCTATGTGATTGTAGTGCCTGTGCTCGGTGAAAGCACATTAAAATGGGGTGGTTGTACAATGGACCAGTTTTTGAGTCTGAGTGCTCCAGAAGGGTGTACCCGCCCCGATAAAAAAGAAAAGCATACTTTATTTTGAAAATTTACTGGAAAACGGCTTCAATGATTTCGATCAAATTTAATTTTTGAGTTATGGTGGACATGTCAAAGAACTATTTGTGTCCTTGATTAAAGCATTGCTATAAGATATGTAATGGCAGAGGTTAAAAGGGATTTCCCTCAATGTAGCGTTCTTTCTCCACTATAATGGTGTATGGCGGTCGACTCTTTGCCAAGCACTTTCAATTCTTAACAGCGTTTCTGAATTTGCCTGGCGACTGTCCGCTTCAACGCGCAGATTACAATAGATGAATGGTGCACTAGGAATTTTTTTTTTTCGGTATGTGTATTAATAACCATCTTCAATGGAACGATCACATATCTGAGATGGCCAAAAATGCTGCAAAATGTCTAGGATTCCTTAAATGGTGCAAGAAATATTTTACCCCGTCTGATCTGGCCTCAATTTATAAGGCATTCATCCGCCCTAAGCCGGAATATAACGCCCATATCTGGTCTGGTGCACCCAGGATCATTCTGAACATTCTAGACAGGGTACAGAATCGCGCGTTAATACTTGTAATTGATAGAGGCATTGTGAATTCCATGCATTCACTTGAACGTCGGAGAAATGTCTCATGCCTCTCACTATTTTATCGCTTTTTTAATAAAAAATGCTCCAGCGAAATAGCCAGTTGAATTTGTCCCTTCAAAATTTCACCCGCAATAAGCGACATGTTTTGAATGCACATCAGTTTACCCTAAAGGCTAACTTCGCTCGTACTGTCAAATATAGAGATTCGTTTATAAACCGAACGGCATGGGAATGATCTACCAGGAATGTGGACTGATCTACCAGGCTCTGTATTTCCCCATCACTTTGTAGTGAAAAAGAAGAACAAAGTTTGCATTTAGGCAAATGGGGAAGAGAAACAGAGGAGAAGCCTGTGCACGATGGCTTTAAATGTTTGAAGGTTGTCCTTCAAACATTCAAACATTTAAAGCCAACGTGCATAGGCTTCTCCTCTGTTCCTCTTCCCCATTTGCCTAAATGCAAGCTTTTTTCTTAAACGAGGTGGCTTTTGGTATAACTCGCATTGGAGCTTCGATGACCCTGGGCGTTTCTTCCGACTCTTGTCTTATGGATATGCCGTCTGACGCGGGTCTATGAATTAGCTGCAAAGGAGTTAACTCCAAAAAGGAAAAATTAAATAAGTCCCAAGAATTTCCATACAAAGTTAGGAGTTTAGAATTAGTTTCACTTTTAATGCGGAGTTGTGTCTTGCAGGCGCCTATATCTTAACAGTTCTTGAGTGGACCACTTCGCGGGTTAAAAGGATTTCACGCTACAGAACATCTCTTCGACTCATACCCCGGACTCACATGCGGGTGCTCAGGGCGCGTGGAGGACGATGGCATTAGGCTTAACTTCTCGTTAGGTAAACATGAGTGTCCATCTTTCAAACGGAGACTTATACAGTCCTAATGACTATGAACTATATATATATATTTTTTTTTTTTCGAATTACACAAGCCAGTTGTTCGGCTTTACCTACCCCAGTAAAAACCGTGAGTTAGGCTCGACTGGAGCACAGTCCTTGTTCTGTGCCCTTACGAAAGTGTAAGGGAGGTGAAAAATGTCGAAAGAAACTTGGTAGTTCACGGTTACCAAGTAGTGTGGGACTCTAACACCACTAAAAAGAAAAAAAAAAAAAAAACAGCTCCTTAATCAGGACCGATCTATGTAAGATCAACAAATGATTTTTCTTTCTTATATTTAAAATCACGTTGAGGAAAGTTTAAAATTAGAAGTACTTTCCATAGCTTTTAGACCATTAGCTCGTGAGGCTTGGTTCTTCTCAATCTCCGGATATTGCCTCGTACATTAAAGACGCTTTCTACCTCGGAGTTGATGTGATTTTGCAGTCGCTGATTGTGGGACACAGCGTGCTTTTTAACCACTTCCGTCACCATGTCTACTTGTAGTTCACGGTGCAAATCGCTATTTCTTATATACCAAGGGGCATTTATTATACCACGAAGGACTTTGTTTTGGAATGTCTGTATAGTTTGCATATTCGTTTTCTTTGTGCAGCCCCATAATTGGATACCGTACGTCCAGATAGGCTTCAATACTTGCTTATATAGCAAGATTTTGTTCTGGATAGACATATCTGAGTTTCTTCCTAGTAACCAGTACATTTTTCTATATTTAAAGTTAAGTTCTTCTCTTTTCTTTTTAATGTGTTCTTTCCATTTTAGCTTTACGTCCAAAGTCATTCCAAGGTACTTTGCTGTATTGGTATAGGGTACAATTTTATTGTTAATGAATATCGGAACATTATTATTTATCTTTTTATTTGTGAAGTTTACGTGAGTTGACTTTGTCTGATTGAGTTTGATACGTCATTGTTGCGTCCAATCACGTACTCTATTGACTGCGTTCTGCAGTTTCTCTGTCGCCTTCACGTGCTAATATTGCAGTGTCATTTGCAAAAGTAGCCATCATGGTATTATTGTCCACAGGAATATCCCTGGTATACAACATATATAGGGTTGGTCCTAAGACACTTCCCTGTGGAACACCTGCTTCAATTTTCTTTAGTTCCGAATATTCTTGTTTGTATCGGACTCGGAAGAGTGAATCTGAAATATAGGACTTCAGTATTTTGTATGAGTAATTCTATCAAGTTTGTTTTCAAGTCCCATTATGTCAAAGGCTTGAGCAACATCTAAAAATAGTGTCGAGCAGATTTGTTTTTTTTTTTTTTTTTTTTTCTAGCGCTCTTTCACTACATTCATAATTCGATGCACTTGATCTATCGTAGAATGTTTATTTCTAAATCCAAACTGATGATTCGGGATTAGACTTCTTTCTTCGATGATTTTGCTAAGCCTTTTCAGGAGTAATTTTTCGAAAACCTTTGCCATAATTGGTATAAGGGATATCGGTCTATAAGAAGTTACTTCCGTTGGTGGTTTTCCTTGCTTTGGTATTACAATTACTTCAGCAAATTTTCCATTGATGTGGGACATATCGGGTCATTAGACATGCGTTTATTATAAACTGGAGTTTTTTTTAAGGCTATTAATGGTATTTCTTTCAAGACCTGGACAGTTATTAAATCGTAACCTGGTGCTTTTTTATTTGACAACTGGTGTTGACTCATACTTCTTACTTCTCTGAGCGTGCCAAGGATTATTTCAGCTTCGTCCCTTTTATCAACAAACTCTAGATTTTCAGTAGCTGTACTTGACGAGAATGGTTTGAAAACGTTCGATAGATGTCCTGCGAACAGATCAGCTTTTTGTTTCGGGTTTCCGATCCATTTACCGACTGGTGCTTTCAAGGGCGGGTTTTGAAACTGAGGTCTTTTTAGACGCTTAGCTGCTTTCCACAAGGAGAAGTCGGTTGACGCATCCGACGTTAAGCTTTGTAGAAAACTACTAAGTGACTCATTTTTGAATTCGTAGATTCGTTTTTTAAGATCATTGCTAAGATGGTTGAACACAGCCTTATCGCCTGGGAACCTCGTGGTTTGCCATTTTCTACGAGCCCTTCTTTTTTCTAATATCAGCTCCCTTATCACGGCGGGGTATTTTGTTTCAGGTTGCCTCCTATTCAAATTAGCTGGAATGCTTTCCTCTGCCGCCTGTTGTACATCAGCAATGAATTGCTCCACTTCATGATCAATTTGCTCTCTTGTTTCAATAGGAGATCTTGGCAATTTAAGGAATGGGTGGGAGGGCTATAGTCCCTAAGTCGGTAGTAACAGCTAGGCTTCGCTTAAGGTCTTACTCAGCTCTTCAGTTACTTCCAAAATAGTCTTGTTTAGGTCCCACTAAACATGAAAGAGATTTCCGATGAACTTGCTAGACAAATTTCGGAGGAGAATATCTTAGGATCTGAACCTGTGTTAGGTCTTCCTGCATCCCCTGTCATGGCTTTCATCGATGCTTACTCGTAAGTTTTCTATGATCATAATCTTAGATGGCATAGCTCTCCAGAATGTAAATAGACCACCGCATTCTTACTGTCCTGTCTTAGAAAAGACTGCAGATAACTTACTGGCGATCTTACGGCCCATTTGTCTTTTGCTTCTTCTTCTTCTTCTTACGGCGAAGTTATGATCCGGAGTAAAAGGATCACGACCTTCCCACTTTACTGCATCCCTACTGGTCCGCTTGTGGGGTTTGCCCATTTGACTTTTGCTAAGCATCTTATTGTGCTAGGCTTAAGCGACACCACCATCTACCTGTGGAGAGGTCGACGATACACTACCATTGTCTTGCGTCGATATAGTGAGTGCTCTATGAAAGATGGAGAAGTTTCATTACCAAGGTGTTGTTTGAAGCGTTATCGAGTCTGACACTCCATTGGAGTTTTCCTACCCTGACAAAAAAAAGCCAATACAGGGTCTGGTCTAACTTCTCGCAACTGTTATGCCTTTTTTGAAATACAAACAAATACAAACCTCGGATAAAGATCACAAGGACAACTAGCACCGAATCTGCAATGTTCGGAACTTTAACAAGATACGTGCTACCGATCAATTAGCAGAGACTCTATCGTTTGAAAGCATGTATTTATTACCACCATCAAAGGAGAAGGAAACGGAACACTAAAGCAACAAGTCTGTGGTGAACGAAGGACTGATGGAAATTCACATTAATGCTAAATTTGATCGAGATCAGCTTAATATGCGTTTACGTCCTCGCAGAGGAATAAGAAGAGGAGACGTTATCAAAGGCTTCTACGATCATCCCGACAGGACCTGCCATCAATGTAATAAGTAAAAGGTAAACACAAACAGTAGCATTATTGTCAGAAATCCAGCAGTACGCTGGATGATACCCCTGGTTTGATAAAGAATACCGTCAAACAAACACAGTAAATTAAGAGGCATACAAAGCGGCTCTGCATAGCGGTAGAAATAGGTTCAAATTTATCGCCTAAGATGGCTAGGGTATGTAGAGGGAATGGACATCAACGTTCTGGCCGGAAGAGTATTCGAATCCATTCTAGAACTAGAGGGGGATCTCTCCTAAGGTAACGCACACAAGTGTTAAAAAAATGTGCGATAAGCTGCAGAGACATTTTGTTTGAGGCTCAAGTCTACCCCAACATGCAGCACAATCTAAAGCAAGGTAAGTAAGAATTCTTTGGAGAATGGCGGATACGTTGGAATCGTCGTCTGGCTTTAGGTAAATTCATGATCGGCTGCCATGATGTTCGAGTGTCCGGGAAGTTTTGCTAAAGTTTATTTTGCGACTAAAATCATCATCATCAGCATCTAGATTCTCAACTTCTTTCCTACTTTTACTCTACTTAGCAACTTGTATATAAATTCGTATTACGAACCGATAACTCTGGTAACTTTTACGAGCACAGTATACGAGTCCGAATCATTTTATCATTAATTTATTTACATGCGCTACATAGCTCACCATAAATACCTAATAAATGTATGTCTCCCTTATTATTTACCCAACATTCATGACTAACTTCAATGTTGTCACATTTTTGACCAAAAGATAAACAATGTTGACGTACATTAACTTGTTGTATTGTTGTCCACAGTCGAGTGTTTAATAAGAACACTGAGTAGCCATCATGTAAAACACTAATTTACATTTAACATTTGTTTTGTTATCAACTAATTAACGAGTTTTTATTGCAGCCTCACATGAACGAAAGCCATTTATTCTGTGTGCTTGTTAAATATTTTTGAAATCAGTATCATTTCAGTTGAACATAGAAAACGAATGGAAACATGGTCAGCAACTTTTATCACTAACTTCCTCTTAACACGTATCAATTACCGCGGTGACACACACCGTGGCTGCGGCCCACCCTCTTTTGAAGAGGTGACCATTGAAAAATACCCACGATCTAAGGGTGGAATAGCTACTAAGGTAATCCCGGTGCCATGGGTATTTTCTAAAAGCGAAGCCATCAATAACAATATGGCACCCGCAGGCATGTGTAGCAGCCATTTACCAGGTGATGGCCTTCCAATGGCCAACTAATATGTGGGGTGAATTTTTATTACCACGCAAAATGGAAACAAGAGCGCTACCGAACAACAAGGGCTACCAATTAAAGCTTCGAAAAGGTAGGTAGGTAGGGCTTGTGACCATTTTCCAACGACATTTTTCTAATACATATACTTATAGATACTCTTGTTTTGACAAGGAATTCTATTTGAAGAATTATTTTATTACCCTGTGAACACATATTTGTAGTTTGTCGCAGGAATCATTTACATATGAAAATATTTCCAGCGAAGAATGTAAAAGTGGCGTGGATGTTAAACCATAGAAGCACATGAGCTCCTATGGTGAACTTTAGATGGCGCTACAATCCGGACTGGACCTGGGCACGTAAACATTTACCCCCATATAAAAATGTGGCTTTCTAACGAGTACTCAAATTAAGGCACTCGCAGTGTGACTCAGACAATCTGCATGTCTTTATCAGTGAAGAAAACATTTATATTGGCATCATTCAGGATCAACAACTTTAAATTAAAAACTGTATCCCTGTCCGAACTTCGAATGACAATAAGAAAACTGAAAAAATAACAAGTCTCCAGGATATGATTTAATCACTGGCGAAGTTTTGAAGGAGCTACCGAAAAAAGCGTTAGTTAAGTTACTCTACATTATAAATGCTTCATTGAGACTTCTATATGTTCCAAGGCAATGGAAAGTCGCCAAAGTAATAATGGTTCCGAAACCGGGGAAATGTACAAACGACAAGAAATCATATAGACCCATTTCGCTTCTGCCGATAATATCTAAGGTCTTTGAGAAACTTCTGCTAAAAAGATTGCACCCAGTAATTGAAGAAAGGCGATTGATCCCGGATCATCAATTCGGGTTTCGGGTTAAACATTCCACAATCGATCAGGTGTATCGAATTACAAATGAAATTGAAAAAGCTCTAGAAGGGAAAAAGATATGCTCTACCGGTTTTCTCGACGTATCGCAAGCGTTCGACAAGGTATGGCACGAAGGCCTGAGATATAAGCTAAGGGTAATCTTACCAGATAAATTCTACAGAATATTGGAATCTTACCTTAATAACAGACTCTTTCGTGTTAAACATGGGGCAGAATATTCGGAATTCAAAGAAATCCATGCCGGTGTTCCGCGAGAAAGCGTTCTCGGCCCAATTCTGTTCCTGCTCTACACAAGAGATATACCACAAGATGAAGGGAGTCTCGTAGCAACGTTCGCAGACGACACGGCTATCCTCGCAACAGATGAGTCAGTCGAATCATCAACTGGAAAACTCCAACGAGCTTTAAACAAGGTATGCGAGTGGACAATGACCTGGAGAATCGTCCTTAACGAGACCAAGTCAACGCATGTCAATTTTACGTACAAAAGGATAAACAACTTACCTATTTCCATTAACTCGGTACAAATACCGTACGCAAACGAGGCAAAATATCTAGGAATGACACTAGACGCAAAACTTAAGTGGAAGCCACATAGAGAAATGTACTGGCTACTCGGGAGATACTCGAAGTTAAGCGTATACAAGAAACTGCTTCTGTATAAGCAAGTGCTAAAACCATCTTGGACATACGGTATACAACTTTGGGGTTGTACCAAGCCAAGCAATATGACTGTTCTGCAAACATTCCAAAACAAAACACTAAGAGCAATTGTGAATGCTCCATGGTGTATAAAGAATAGTGATATTCACAAAGATCTAGGAATTGCTACCGTGAGAGATGAAGTAACAAACTTTGCTCACAAACTTCGTACTCGCCTTCATGATCATTGCAATAATGAAATAATCCGTACTCTGGACGTGACAAACCTCGAGCGCCGACTACAAAGAACAAGACCGTACGTTCTGGCGCATTAAGGGAAAACCACATGTAATGACGGTATTAGTAGGTGCCTTCGCTTGAAAGCTACCTACCTAACGCGATTAACACTACAGAAGCGTAAACTACTTGTTAAGGTAACTTAGTCGTAGTCACCACAAAACGAAAAAATGAGAGAAACGAATTTCCTACTACTATGAGCACGAGCGGCCGGTTCTCATAGTGCTTCTCTGGGGGGTGAGGTTTAGCCCGTAGGCATATACTGGCCGACACTTATGAATCATCAGGACATAACCAATTGGCATCTTTTGAAGATTCCTGCACCTCCAGGCGCAACCAAAAAAAAAAATTCAGGATCCATGGTTAAGGGGATCAACTATTAGAGGACTTCAAGACAACCTATATAATCTTTACTACAACCAAAACGTCAGTAAGGGTAAGCCCAGAATTTTCATTTTAGCTAAGAAACATTTAAAAGTTTTTCTATGTCCTAATCTTACCTCCGCCGACCTAACAGTGATTAGATTGGAAACTGCAAATGAAGGGGGCTGCGACGCCAATGCCAGACATACGCTATGGCGCAGTGCAGAGGCTAACGACAGAGGTGAGTCTGGTTTTGACTTCATTATAGCAAATAACCTCTCTGTATGTAATACTGGAACCTTTGTTTTTCCGAGTACGGACAATTTTAATGGGTGGGAAGCGGTTATTGACATCACACTAATATCAAACAACAAACCATTAGAGTTAATATCGGATGAGGATCAACTGAAGAGATGGAAGGAGCATTTTGCTTCGGTTCTAAACCGAGTATTCGCCAGCAATATGCACCCAAGCCAGACTGAGGTGTCCGTAGAAAGAAATTCCCGAATTCGTACCACAACCCCCAGTAAAGAGGAGATTATTACCGCAATCAAAGCACTGAAAACTAATAAGGCGGTAGGACTTGACGGCATATCCGCGGAGCTTTTTCAAGCTGCGCCAACAGCATCGGCAGAGCTACTGTTCCCACTTGTCGGGAGAACATGGGAAGCCGAGTATTTCCGGATGCGTGGAAAAAAGGGAATGATCGTCAAGCTCCCTAAAAGGTATCTGCGTGCTGCGTGCTGTGGCCAAGACAATAGCTAGAATTATCCTGGAGCAAATCAAAGAACACCTTGAAGACACACTCGACTCCGAACAAGCAGGTTTCCGCTCCGGATCCACCTGTGTCGACCACATCAACACCCTGCGGATCATCATCGAGCAATGTGTTGAATATCGATCCACCAATTCACCTGTTGTTCATCGATTTTGAAAAGGCGTTTGATAGTGTCAATCGGGAATTTATTTGGCGTGCCTTGCGCAGGAAAGGCATTCCTGATAAATTAATAGCAATTATCAAGGCTACATATGATGGGATCACATGTCACGTTTTGCACAGAGGAAGGCTGTCTGAGGAATTCGAAGTCCAAAGTGGGGTTCGGCAAGGCTGCATACTTTCACCAATATTAGTTTTAGGAAAAAGGAGGAATTCGATGGATTCTCACATCTGAACTCAAACACCTCGACTACACCGACGATGTATGCCTACTGTCTCACAGAATAATGGACCTTCACCAAATGACAGCAAATGTGGAGAGGGAAGCAGACGTCGTCGGGCTGAAAATTAACTCGGCAAAAACAAAAATTATCAGCCTCGGACCAAAGTCATCAACTGATGTATGCATTTCTGGACAAACGGTTGAGAGAGTAGAGAGTTTCCAATACCTTGGGAGTATTGTCTCAACCGATGGCGGAACCGAATTGGATATAGCCAGCCGAATAGGTAAAGCAAAATCTGCGTTTGGGATGCTATCCATTGGTTGGCGAAGTAATGCAATTAGCTTAAACACCAAGCTACGACTGTTCCGTTCCACCGTTGAATCCGTGCTGCTATATGGATGTGGTACCTGGAGAGTGGCCGTCACTATCACGAGGAAGTTCTGGCCAAACCGTATCTCTAATGATCAGCTTTATCAGAGAACGGGCCATGAACCTATAGGCATAACCATACGACGACGAAAGTGACAGTGGATCGGTCACACTCTCCGAAAGTGTGACAGGTCCATAGCTAACCAAGCAATGCAATGGAACCCGCTTACTCAGGATGGCAGGATACGCGGCGGTCCTGGGAGTGCGTGGCGCAGAAAAGTTGAGAAGGAAGCACGACAACTGGGAAGGAATTGGGGAGAGCTGAAACACATTTCCAGAAATCGCACACGATGGCGCGTAGGCGTTATAGAGGCGCTAGGACCCACAAGGGGATACAGGTCATAAAGCATTAGAGTTAAGAGAGGAAGGTATCCAATTTACAATCTTTCGAGACTGAGACTCCTAAACCCTATAGAAATCCCAAACGAATAAACTGGACAAAGTTTAGTCGTATAGTTAAGTCAAAACTGGGAAACACACCAATTCAAAAAATCGACCTTTGAGAAAGCAATAAAAACTGCATATAAAGTCTCGTGTCCAGTCAACTTCAGTAAAACGAAAGTCCCAACGTGGTGGAATGAAGATCTGTCAAAACTCAGGAAGGTGACTAGAGTGATTTTCAATATCGGCAGCCCTACAAAAACTGCCTAAAAATATATAAGAATACGGATAGAATACTGGCAATCTACCGAAATTCTTAAAAAATCCGCGAGGCTCAGCTAAATTCTGTCCAAAGGACACAATAAACCTTCCTTTCTTAAAAAGGCGGATTGTAGCTGGACAGACTCTTCGAACTTCTTATGAATACTCACTTCCCAGGCTGTAGGGAAAGAACAAGCTAGTTCCGATAGGACACCGCCGATGGCATGGGAAAGCATTACAAACATCATTACGGAGGGTAAAATCTCTTGGGCCATAAACAGCTTCTCTACAAATAAGTCACCCGGCCTTGACTGCATTATGCCTATTATGCTTCAGAATGTGTAAGACATAGCTATTCCCTGGCTACTACCGATTTATTGGAACTGCTTATACTTAAACCATGTCCCCCAAACTTGGAGACTTTTTCGGGTGGTCTTTATTCTGAAGATAGGCCGTCGAGGACATGAATCCGTGAAGAATTTTGGGCCTATTAGCTTGTCCTCCTTTGTACTAAAGACCTCCGACCGTATCCTTGATTTTCACATCCGAAAAACCCTGGAGAGTTCCCCACTGTCGAAATCCCAACACGCCTACCTCAAAGGACGATCTACAGAGACAGCTCGTTATGAGGCAGTGCGATCGATAGAAAAACTTGCTACCTTCCAAGACATAGAAGGAGCTTTCAACAATATTCATACCCAAGCTGTTCAAGAGTCTCTCACCGAGTTAGGTGTAGAGTCTTTCCTTAGACACTGTATAATATCCATGCTTAATACTAGAATAATCAAAGCTACACTAGTTTGCAGCAGTACAACTAAGATCGAAAGTAGAGGAACCCCTCAAGGTGGTGTTATCTCCCCCTTGCTATGGATAATGGCAATCGACAAAATCTTAGTGCGACTTGAAAGGGAGGGGGTTAAGGTGGTTGCGTACGCGGATGATGTGGTTCTATTAGTGTCAGGAATGTTACTCTCCACGATAAGTCAAATCATGGAAAGTGCTCTGGATAAGGTATACTCTTGGGCTACGAGATGTGGCCTTGGAGTAAATCCAGACAAGATCGAAATAATGCTATTCACCCCACAAAAACCAAGCTACAGGAATTCACTCCTCCCAAGGTAGACGGTCAACCACTCGCACTATGTTCCAGTGCAAAAACTTAGTTGGAAACTAAACATGGAGCAGCGGGTTAAGAAAGCAAGTGTGGATTTCTATGCCTGCAGCAGAACATTGAGCAAAAAATGGGGTCTCCAGTCAAAGATGGATGTACACAGCCGTTGTGCTTCCAATATGGCGCCATAGTATTGTGTCCTGCCTTACATAAAAAATCTAACATCAACAGAATCAAAAAAGTACAAAGATCGGCGTGTGTAGGCATCACAGGAGCCTTGAGATCTTGGCCAACAGATGCTCTAAGTGTGATCCTGCATTTAATCCCCTTGAACTCCATTTTAAATTTTCAGCTATATGCAGCGCCGTCCTGCTCAGGAAAACTGGGAGCTGGACTGGGTGCTATATGGCTGTAAGGTCCTGTAGACAATATCGAGTGAACTGGTGACATCGTCGACCGATTACAGGACTGCCACGCTCGACTACCACAGCAGAATGGAAGAACGGTATGGTAATCAATGACTTTGATATCTGTATATATACGGATGGTTCGAAAATGGACTGCGGAGTTGGCGCAGGCATTTTCTCGGACCAACTGAATATATCGAAACCCTTCCGTCTCCCAGACGCTGCTAGTGTCTTTCAAGCGGAGCTTCTCGCGATTAGGGAAGCCTGCCGCATGCTAAAAATTTTAGGTATCTTTTCTGATAGCCAAGCCGCAATCAAGGCCATTAATTTGGTTACCATATCCTCAAAACTGGTAGAGCAATGCCGGTTTGAAAGAAACGAACAAAGTATCCATTCTGGAATTACTCTCACTTGGGTGCCAGGACACAGTAATTATGAGGGTAATGAACGAGCCAGGCGAGGGTCAGCTATTAACCGCTCGCTAGCGGAAAGAGTAAATATTCCGATAGGAGTCGTTAAGGGCAATTTACACCTTCACGTCCTCCAGCTAGCTAATCTCGGGTGGAACAACCTTACCAGTTGTGCCATATCAAAAAAAAAAACATGGCCCAGTTTCAACAGACCTAAATCAAATGAGCTACTATTCAAATCAAGGCCTGATATTGTCAGAATTATAGCCATTATTACAGGCCATTGGCGGTCCACGCGGCCAAGCTTGACATTCCTCACAACATTTTCTGTCGTAAAGACAGCAACGAGAGGGAAACTCTTTTCCACTTTCTTTGCAGTTATCCTGCCTTAGCAAGGACCAGACAACGCACGTTAGGTAAACCCTTCTTTGACGATTTCAGAGAGATAGCCTCTAAACGGATTGGAGAACTAATCCCGTTTCTGAACTCCACGGTCTGGGTTATCCTTCTCCAATAACACATGTAAACAAACAGGGTACACGAGGTTTTGTGGTATCAAAACGTCGCACTTAGCGCTAATTTAGGCATTTTTTGTTTAAGAGTTAATAATTACTAATTTATTAACAAATAGTTCCCTAGTGCTTCCCAACCTTTTCCATTTCAACCCTTTCGTTGAATTGGAGTATTTCAAACTTAGTGAACCATCTTGATTGGTACAATCATCTACAGCACCCTGTAGAAAAACTGCGCATGCGTTTTTATGATCCTGTACGCCCTACTGATGGAGAGGCTTTGCCATGGGATATAATAATCAGAATATAGGGTGGCATAAAATCACCTTTATGGTTTAAATTCATTATAGCTTTTTATTTCAGTATTTTTTAGAATTTTGGTATCAACAAGACTTGGGTAATTTAATATGCAACGATACACAACAGAACAATGAACAAATATCAACGAATTTTGTTTTGAACATCAACGGTTTTTTTTTCGGTAAGAAGATCAACACACGGACAAAAATATTCAACATGTACTGGAATAGGAAAGAAACATCAACAAGGGTGGCCGTGGTGTAGGGGTAACATCATCACTTGTCACGCCGTTGGTTCACGGTTCGAATCCTGGTGTCAAGAATCATCTATTTATTTCACATGAAATAAATAAAAAAGTCGATCACTTGCGAAAGCTAAGTCAACTCTACTGTGAAGGCATAACATTTTCATTTTTAATGCATTTTTATTAATCAGTTCATTATAACTTACATGCTAGACAAAAAAACGCTTAAAACTAACTTAACTAACTTAGCTATCTTATTCTAACTTACTGGCCCTATGCGGGTGCTCTAAGCTAAACCTAATACTTAAAACTATGTCTTTCGACGTAACGTACTTGAAAAATATTTATTTATTTCATTCTTTTAAATTTAAGTGTTACTAAGAAAATTAGAGAAAAAACTTAGTGAATGAACTTTTTTTTTGATTGATCTTATATATAAAACTTACTAATCTACCATAAAATAAAACTTAAACTACCTTATTCTAAATTAGCCTATCTTATTCTACCTTACTTATTTTTATACGTACCTTTTTTTTTTGGTTTTCTGTGTTTTTTGTGTTTTTTTTTTTGTATTTTTGCATCCAAGTGCTGTGGATTTATATTTTTTTTTTTTTATTATTAAAATATTACCTACAACCTACCTAAACTACCTTAACCTTAAACTATGTAAGTCGGTCATGGACAACAAACAGCCAACTTCAAACATCCAACAAGCTACCCTGGATTAGGAGGAAACGACGTAGGAGTTTCCTCTCTTTCGGCTACCGGAAATGACCGTACTGACGTTGTACGTCATAAATATTGCGACCCGATACCGCCCTACTAAACCGGAGACGCTCCTCACTGCCGTGTGCAACGTCTCTGTCGTAGTTGAGTCGCCTATCCACAACTGTCCGAGCAACGTGGAAGATTAGCGGCACTGCCAATCTGTCCTGGATCAGACCCTTCTCATCAAAATAGAGAAATGCTTCTAGGGGAACAAAGAGATCAGGTTGTTCGTCGAGCTCATTGCTCTTGCAATGTGCCTTCGAATCAGCTTGATAACGAAATTATCCACTCTTATTAGGTTAGCCCTGTTGTATAGGACCTCATTGGGATAGAATTTTATGTACTGGGACTCTGGTGTTCTGTACAAATGAAGGCAGGCCCGAAGGCAAGCCCTCTCAAACACCCGAATCTTTTCCAACAAGATTGCTCCCACGTTGAACCACACGGGACATCCAAATACGATCATTGGCCGAATGAGGGCCATGTAGCAGATTACCTTTACCCTTGCATCGAGTTGCTTGCTTTAAAAAAGTCTCTTTGTAAGGGCAAAAGCACCTTTGGCTCTGGCCAGAGCAGCATCTATATGTTTGTTAAAATATAGATACTGGTCTAACCAGAGCCCGAGGTATCTGACTACACTTCGACACGCAAGTGGCTGTCCGTGTGGTCCCACGATTGAAAACTTTTGCCAATTCTTCCTGGTATCCCTAGAGGCCCCAGGGTACGCGATCAAGTCGTCTGCGTACGCTATGGCATGGTGAAGAGATCCTATAAGATCGCTCGTGTAACCACCCGTACATTGGTTTTTGCTTTCGTTCCATTGGATATCCGATACCAGTTTAGACGCGGCATGTATTGTATCCCCGCCTTAAAACCGAATTGGTTATCCAGAATTATATTACTGTTCTCAGTCCACTTAAGCAGGGCTCTATTGATCACTTTCTCGAATACCTTGCTGATGTTCGGAAGGAGACTTATCGACCGGAGATTTGCCGGATTGGAGGTGTCCTTAACCCTTTTGGGGATGGGTTGTATCACTACTGTCCTCCAATGCCCTGGATAATGTGCATTATTCAGCGCATTGTTAAACAGAGTGGTGTGAAAGTCCAGCGCTTCTAGAGGGAGATGTGGAAGCACAATGTTCGATACTCCGTCGACTCCCACTGATTTATTTCTCTTCAATGAGTCGAAGATCGCTTGGAGCTCCGCCTTCGATATGTACGATATGGGGGATGTACCCTTTCATCGGCGATGACATTATTTGCCATGGTATAGTCATTGAACTCAGTAAAACCTATGTATAGTATGTTCTAAGATCACCAGTGCTCTATATCATTTCGAAGGTAGAAGTTGTGCACAAGGACGCGATTTTCCAGGTCGCGGTTCGAGCAAATGGTATCATTCACCTTGTAGACTTCCTCGAAAGTCGCTCCTATAGCCTCTACCTTCTCTTTGATCACAAAGAAGATGTCATCCTCTACTGAGTTATCTGGATCTATGCCTCTTGTTATCAGTATTCGTCCATTGTTCGTCGTTCGGGGGTCTTAAGACACGAAAAGTCATTTTGATTGTTCCTCCGAAATATTTTATTTATTTGCGGGAACATACTCGGGTCGTTGGCTTTTAAAGCCAATGCAAATTTACAGAAAGTCTGTAGTTATCCCTGATTAATTTCTGGAGGTTTTCAATCAACGACTTCAGCGTCCTAACCTCCGAGTTTTGTCTGTCAGTAAACTGTCTGTACAGGATTTTTAGTCTCGACTGCAGTCTACTTTTGTGTTGGTGTAGTGCGTCAATTGTTGCATTACGGAATATGCCTGCGTTGTCAGTATGTTGATACCGTATCATATTGTCCATAGTTCGTTTAATTGTCTCGTCCATTTGTTTTAGGTACCAGTCAATCTCCTCGTTTGACAGATTCCTATTGGACGGTGGGTAGAGCGAGTTCGAGGAGAGTGCTCTTGTCAAGTCTCGGGGGAAGCGAGTCCAACGAGTCCTACTGTAGATGTAGGAGTACGTTTGGACAAATTCCTCCAACTCCGCAATTTCGTTGGGAATCGTTATTACGGCACTGAGTCCGCAATGGTCACTGTCATACACAAAAGTGTGCAGGCAGTTTATAGTTTGTCGGTCCGTGTCGGTCAGTTGTAACCGTACGTCGAACAGCATAAGATCCAGATAGGAGCCGCTTCTAGGAAACGACGGACTATCTTTTGCTTTCAAATCGAGTTTATACTCGACACTGTGCCGACCCCACCAATTGAATAGTAGGTTCCCTCTAGGATTTGGTGTGTTATTTCCCCAATCTCTATGTTTGGCATTGAGATCTCCGGCCATGATGAAATAATTCTCTTCCGACTCCAGTCTTAGGAATCGAAAAAGTGTCTCGAGCTCTGAAATAAATAAAGTAGATTGAGTAGCTTCAGGTGCATAGAGTGTGACCAAGTACATCCTCTTTCCACTACGGAGAGGGTTGCACACGATACACGCTTCCAGCTCCTGGAACCTTCGCACTTCACCGCTGTACATAACTTTAAATTGCAGTTGTTTGCGTATGAAGATCGCAACACCTCCTCCTTGTGTGGAGTTGGGTCGGTCTCTTCTGACAATATTGTATTTATTGTGCCCCAATTTGTGCTTCTGGGATAGCTTTGTTTCGCGTCAATGTGAAGCCATAACACTGGCAGTAGTGGTCATATGGCTAAAATGCAACTTGATCGCGATGATGATATCAAGAGGATTGAAAAAAATACTGTGAATCATAAGCAACGACAATAACAGCGAAAACAAAAAAATACTCCCTAATTATCTGGACAGCCACCCTTGGAGTTAACCGAAACTTAATACCAACTGAGTTTCAAACCAACTACACCAATCTGTCTTTCTCTCTGTCTCTTCCCCTTTCCACAAAAACGCCCGTGTCCTAAAATTAGTATAAGGGCATTCATATCTCCCTTAACACGTGCAAATTATAAAAAAGGAGACATTCGGCTCAACTCGGGCTATTGCGGAGGTCCGTTCAGAGGATTTTGACACATTGCACACGTTCCCATATATAGTCCAGCTTGTGCAAGAATTGAAGTCGAAAGACCACCAGAAATGAATTGATTACGCCATTATGCTGTTAAGGCAAAAAGCAGAGCAAAATCCCGTTTTCATCCACAATTTTATAATGAGCGATTAATCCCATTTCCAATTATATAGCTTCGTTAACCCTTTCGGGACAGCTCTTAGCCCGGTGGTGGTAAAAATAAAAAATTTGGAATGTGTCCTTTTCAAGCCCTAAGTAAGCAGTTTACAAAGATTGAGAGTTATTCCCTTATTCAAACAACTTGAATAAGGGAATAACTATCTTCAAAATAGCCGCGCAGAGAAGAAGAAATGCTCAGGAGATTCGTTCCCCAAAGTTCATTAACAATGCTCAAGGCCAGCTTCTTGTGGAAAACAACAAATTATCCACAGATGGCGACAGTATTGTGAAAGACTTCTGAACGAACAGTTTCCTCGGGTATACCTTCCAAGAGCCGCTCCTAACCATGACGAAATATCCGACATTACTGTCGAAGAAGTAAGGAATGCCGTCAAATATTACAAAAAAAAGAAAAGCGGTTGGGCCAGATGAGATACCCTCTGAGTTCTGGAAAAATATGGGAGACATCGGGTCCAGATGGCTCATGATTCTTATCTCCAAACTTATGAGCGGTGAGAGCGGCAGATTTTCATTGCTGATGTGGACCTGATACCATAAGCTCCTCATCACTGAAGCGTTTACTCGACTTTCTCTGGAAGACGAGGAAATTCCTTTAAAAGGAGTAAAACAGGGTTTGCTTCTTGGTAATACAATGGACCAGTTGCGTCTGAGCGCTCCAGTGCAGCATTTCAAAATCTATTATCTAGATTGAAAGCATTAAATGTATTCTACGATCTTATCTTTGTATGTAATGATGTACTAATGTTAACGTAAAAGTTCCTTCTAAATCTGTACAACCACAAAAGAATTCAATGCAAACAACATCGTGTTATATCACCCAACAAAACCGTGTCATCATCGTCGTTGTCGTCAGAACACATAAAAACCCACTTACGGCAAACAATACACAAGTTTAGCATAGTTCGAGAGTAGTTTTTACCCACATGTAAAACATTCCAATAAATAATGAAAATGTAATGAGAAACATCCATAAAGAAAACCAAATTGAAATCCCTTCTAAGCCCTGAATGACAAATGAAATTGTCCTTTCTCTCCTAATCTGTAAATGGCTGGGGTCACCCTTCCACCGTCATATGAAAGCGAACCACCCAAATGGCATCCATGAAAGGCAAGAATACCCGAACATTAAGTCCTAAATGGAGATCCAATTACTTAAAATGTTCCCCCCATTGTTAGGCAAACAAGAATTTGCATATTTCTTTCAGGCCGCCCTTAGTGCCGGGCGTGAAGGTTCCGTTTTTAAACCGCATAATTCGACACCAACATCTCAGTATAGCACACGCTATGTTAATGAATTGGAATAGTTTATACAACAACCCTTACCTTAGCCCACCCTCTCTCAGTCCGAGATGCACAGATGCATGGCAGCTCCCAGTGATTGCAATCTTCCCCAAGACAAACTTCCTCCGCATGTGTGTAGATTACGGCATAGAGACAAAGGACCCGTCTATCTAATCATCCCCCACTTGTGTAAGCCAAAGGAGTTCACACTCTCGGTGAACATGAGTCGACTTTTGATGAAGTCCTCGATTTAATTTCACATCCTCGTGCGGAGAGCATGGTGCGAAAACATCATCGTCTTACACTTATAAGGTGATAACTGTACATGATGTAGCAGAAGAAAGTTTTTAAGGGAGCTACCCATCTCCAGGCCACCACTACTGTTGCTGGACTAGAGGGTTTTGGCCGGTTCGCTTTCGGTCAATTGACCAAGTGGAGGGGCGGTAGAGTCATCCGGTGTCAAGAGTGGTTCTTATTCTTTGGTGTGCCACAAACTTGATACGGACGGACAGTCTTTCAGGAGGAACATGATTTTGAGGCTGGATATGTGGGCCAGACCACATATCCGTATCTGTCTGTGCATCGAAGGATGGCCGATGCTAGTTACAAGCACTTCGTTAGCAAGTCTCACACATATGAGCGAAGCAAAATCCTGCTCGGAGCGGTATCTGTGCTGCTTCCTTCTGTTGTTCTCTTGCTATGGCAGGGTGTACACGGAGGTGCGGAGTTAGCATTTGCTTGGAAAATTGAAGGTACATGCGGAGGTTTTGTTAAACATTTTCCGAACAAGCCAATGTACAAGCCTTCAGTCAGTTTGAATTGGGGTTATGTTGGTTGGGTTATGCCATCATGATGAGGTTGGCTATCTGCACATTGGTGCTGTGGCCCGGTTTTTTTGTTCAGTTTTTTTTTTTTTACTCTGTAACTTCTTTTTGTGTTGTTTTGTCGAAAGAATGCTGGCCGCAGGCATGACATCCGTTCGTCCTTGTTCTGTAGAGGACTTATTGCTGAGAGCCAGTTGATGTAGAGAGAAGCTATGTGCTTGACCCTTTTGTCAGTTCAGCGTAGATGATGTTCAGTTCGGTTTGCTGGTGTCTTGCCTAGGGACTCATTGGATTCGCTTTGCCTTGGTAGAACTAAAAACCACGTGGTAATTGGGTTCATGCCCATCATTCTGTTGTTGGATTTTAATTATTATTTCATAAGAGGAATTATATTCTATTGGTGGGGATGTTATGGTATTACATGCTATACTTTTGCTTTTAATAATCCCCCTCCATCATTGTAGTACAACTAAGCTTATGTTTTGTGTGTACTTGTATCTTATACATATTTATGTAGGTTGAGATTGTTTATGAGATGACTGATGTTTGCAGTTAGTTGATATTTGTATTGTAATTGCAACATGTTTCTTTTTTTGGATGAGCCAATGGATGTGGTAATAATAGCCCAAGCTACCAGCTTTAACGATTTGGAAACCCAAACAATCTTTGCGAGAAGTGCACCTACGTACTAACCCATAACATGCACACTACTACCACTCTCCACGGGGGACTGCCGTTAGGTAATTATTCCGTGGAGCTGGGTAGCAACCTATCATCTGCATTTAACGCTTCGGCTCTTAGTTCGTTCTGTACAATCGTTCTATACGCTCGTTATAAAGGAACAGTTCTCGTCATATAAACTTATTAGAAGCTGTGGGCTTGGCAGGCTCATTCTTCCCTCTGCGTGTTTGGTGTCCTCCTCTTCATCTGGGCATTCTGGATAGAAGGGCGAGCTATAGTGTCCAAATCTGTGGAGATTTTTCGATAGCCGCCGTGCCTGGACAAGAACTGTGTAAGGTGGTAGTCGCAGTCCCCGTGTGCTCTTTTTTGTTCAAACCTCGATGCCCTTTCTTCTCGTTTCGCCCTCGTGGTAACACTGGCTTCTTAAGAGTTCGCGGCTCGCTAAAGGCAAACCCTTTGCATCTAGTTGGCGAGAATGTCGATGGGGATCATACCGGCTATAACACAGGCTGTTTTATTCGAAATTGTTCGGACACCACTTAAAGCTATGATTTCACAGAGCATGTACGAGTATGCAGACGAAATCTTCCTTCTTGTTTCTTTCGTTGTGAGTGCCGCCGCCCAGACCGGGACAGCTTATAGAAGGATTGAGCTTACCACTCATGGCTTATCTAGGCCCACCGAGATTTGACAGCATACAAAAAAGCGCTGCTTGCATTTATGACTCCTCTTTACTTGAATACTCGACGTGCGTTTTAAAGTTCAGCCTGTTGTTGAGCATTACTCCTAGGTATTTCAATGCCTCTTTAGACCTGATTGTCTTATTTCCAACCCTGAAACTTGCATATTCCACAGTCTTTCGGCTGGTTATTAGAACAGTCTCGGTCTTGTGGTCAGCTAGCACTAAGCCGGCAGACTTTAGCCAAGTTTTGATCTTGGCGACTGCTTCATCCGTGGATTTGTTTGGCCACAATGACCACGGCGATATCGTCATCAAAGCCGATCACCTTAACTCTTGACTTGTGCGCGCGCCGGTGCGTTGTCCTGGTGAAACGAACTTTTTTTTTCGCCAAATGCGGCCGTTTTTGCTTCAAATCGGCTTGGAATCGATCCAGCAGCTCTGCGTAATATGCGCCGGTGATCGTTTTACCCTTTTCAAGGTAATCGATGTGAATAACACCGCGCGCATCCCAAAAAACTGTCGCCATGACCTTGTTTGCTGACAAACCCGCCTTGGTCTTCTTCGGCTTCGATTCACCAGGAGAAGTCCATTGTTTTGACGGTCCTTGGTTTCTGGTGTGTTGTGCTGAATCCAGGTTTCATCCACGGTTCCGAAACGGCGCAAAAACTCAGCCGAATTTTTCTTGAACATCGCCAAACACACCTTTGAAGTTGTCAAACGAATGCGTTTGTTGTTGACTGTGAGCAAACGCGGCACCCATCTTGAGGAAAGCTTTTTCATGCCCAAATATTTATGTAAAATCGAAATCACTGAGCCATGTGATAAGCCTGTGGCACTTTCACTCGACGATCGTCCATTATCAAACCGTGGATTTTGTCGACCATTTCTGGTGTGGTTACCTCAATTGGGCAACCAGAACGTTCGGCGTCACTTGTGCTTGCACGACCGCACCGAAATGGAGTAAACCAGTGGTGAATGGTTCCAATCGATGGTGAAGAGTCCCCATAATATTTGTCAAGCTTTTGTTTGGTTTGCGTGATAGTTTTTTCTCGCAAAAAATAGTGTTTAATGAGCACTCGAAATTCACTTTTTTCCATTTTAACGAAAATGCTAGTAGGCGTCTATATAAAATGGCTGCCACAACAAAACTATTTGACAGATCTGTCTGAAAATTTAGGTGCGTTCTTCTCGTACTACAACTAAGTTATGTATCAGGTTGGCAAATAAGTAATTGCCGATTTCACACATAGATGTCTTTGGCCATATTTTTTAATGGCTTCTGTTAATGACATATTTTTTTCCTTTTGACATTTATTAGCTGTCAGTCTTAGTTTGCTTTAGAAGCAAATTGCGCGTATTTTTGTGAAAAGCTATTAGTTTGGCGTCAGTTTTAATATGGAGTGCAAAACGAGCATTTTCGTCATATAACTTATAACTATTTTATTTCCGTAAAGGAAAGAACGCAGCGCAAGCTGCTAAAAAGTTACGTGATATGTATGCTGAAGAAGCCTTAAAAGAAAGACAGTGCCGGAATTGATTTGACAAATTTCGTTCCGGAGATTTTTCACTGAAAGATGAACAACAATCAGGTCGATCAGATGAGCTTGATGATGATCAAATTAAAGCCATAATCGAGTCGGATCGTCATGTAACTGTCCGAGAGATAGCAAAAAAGATAAATGTGTCACAGCGATTGAGAAACATTTAAAATGTATGAAACTCGTTAATAAGCTTGATATTTGGGTTCCACATGATTTGAAAGAAATTCATTTAACGAAGCGCATCAACGCTTGCGATTTGCATCTTAGACGCAATGAATCCGACCCTTTTTTGAAAGAAAGCTTCAGACAAAAAATATTCGTGTGAGGCAAGTACTCGTAAATTTCCAGCAAAAACACCTGCGCTAATAGCGTCATTACATGCGGCTACTTCTTATTGCGCTAAATCGAACGGTTTCGTTCTTTGACGTCGAGGCACAAGGTTTGTCATGTCAGAAGTTTGGAGTATAGCATGGTTACAATGACCTTGAACACGAATACAAAGCTTGTTATTGCGTCGTCCAAGGTGGCAACCCCTAAATCTCTGTGGATATCATTGTTTCTAATATAACAGGCAGCATTCACCTTTGATCTTATAACTTTATTTTGAAATGATTGTACAAAATTTCTATCGCTTGGTTTGGTGCAACCCCAGAGTTGTATACGTACTTACAAGTAGCTTGGAATAACTTCCAATTAGCCAATACATTTCTCTAAATCGATTTTCGAGTTCGTCGGGTTTCTTTTTAATGTTTGCATACGGTATTCTACTGAATTAACGTAGGTTGATTATTTTCTTATAAGTGAAATTAATATGCGTCGATTTGGTCTCATTAAGAAAAATGCGTCAAATTTTTGCCCACTCACAGAATTTATCCAAAGCCCTTTGGAGTTTTCCAGTTGTTGACTCGATTGAATTTTGGGTTCCCAGAATAGTCGTATCTTTCGTGAACGTAGCCTTCAATTTGAGATATGTCCCGAGTGTACAGCGAGAACAAGATAGGACCAAGAACTCTTCCTTGCGGAGCTCCGGTGGTGATTTCCTTAAACTCCGCATATTTGGTTCCGTGTCTAACACGAAAAAATCTGTTTTTGAGGTGAGATTCTAAGATCTTATTTAGGTGCTCCGAAGAACCCGTCTTAGTCTATACTTCAAGCCATAGTGCTAAACCTTGTCGAAGGCTTGAGAGACGTCAAGAAAAGTACTAGAGCATATCTTTTCCCCTCTACCTGGTCAGTTGTGCAGTGCTTGATTCTGAACCCGAATTGGTGGTCAGGTATTACTAAGTTTTACTGTTTTAATATGGAGCTCTTAAAAATCAGTCGAAAGGTATAAAACAATGAAAAAAGTGTTACTTACTCGTTGTCAACAACTCTAAAATTTGTACAGTAAATAACTCACTTTTTTCCTAGAGTTCTTTTTTTTTTTTGTGTCTTCCGCTCCCAGGTTGCCTCTCCGTACTGCCCGTCTAGCGCTTAATTTCTTCAAAAACTATCTCACGTGGGATCCCACAACGTCTGCGATTCTCCTATTTGAACATTTTTCGCCATGAAGAGCGAGAATACGTCCTTTATCTATTTCGCACAAATTCATCGTAAGATGCCTTAACTGTTCAGAAAACATTTTGTCGCCGTCTAGAGCACTAATGCGTTATCGACTTGAGTGTTTTTTTCTTTTATACATCAAATAATATAAGCATATACCAGAAAACTGCAATCGTACCCACATATGTGTTAGAAATAGGAGAGAAACGCACCTGGAAGTCATAAAAGCATTCAATTTTCATGGTGCGGCGTTTTTTTTGGCACAGTATATGGCGTTTGATGGCAATTGTGGATATCAAAAATACTGGAGCATTGCCTATAACGTTCTCCATTTATCGTTAGGCTTTCATCTCTATAATTTTCGGGGGAAAAAAAAAATGGGCCGTGAATCTTTTCGGCGGTGATTCTCTTTAATGAAGATTTTGGGTTCCCAAGTTTTTTTTTTTTATTTACGAAACCGCTCAAGTGGAAATGCGCTTCGTCGGTCATCATTAAGTTTGCCAAACAGTTTTCATCATGCTCAACGAGATTTAAAACTGCTCTTCCGTATTCCAAGCGCAATGCGAGGATTGTTTTTGAACTAGCTGGATTTTGTACGGGAAAAGGTGCAAATCCTTTTTCAAAATCCGCCGAAGAGTGCTATCAGAAAGTTGCAACTGGGCAGATCGTTTGCCCGTTTATGCCTCCGCGTTTTCTTTTTCTTTTTTAATTGTTTATTTCATTCCGCCCATAGACTAACATGATTTATAGTTCCAATAAACTTAAAACTACACTATTATAGTATAATATGATTTTTAGAAAACTTAATTCTAGTGTTTTAATTTTATTCGATTTTTTTCTGGTTAATTTCAAAGTAATTTTTTTTTTTTTGTATTATTTCATTTTAAGGAAAAACGTGGAGAGTTAGACCATTCAATCGGCCATTCAGCGGTATGCTAGAAATCGCATATCAGGGTTCGGTCCTGCTTAACCTAATTGTTAGCCTCAACCCAGTCAAGCCACCAATATCTCTCCCTATCCAAATTGTCATCGTTTATTGTATTATACAGGTATGCTTTAAGTTTGACATCTCAAGTCAGCGTTTCCTTCTCCTGAGTCCATCGGCTCGTAGAGGATGCGTTTATCTGTAGCCCTTCTAGCAATATGGTAAATAATAGGAACGTTCAGTGAATCTGACAAATAACTATGTGTATCCAAATACAAAAATGCTTCAGTAGGGGTTTAACCACACACTTTGAAGATACCCAGGGTTGGGATAAAATAAGCCTGACACAAGTTCGTTTTCCGTAACCCTCGCTGACCGCGCGAAATGGTTCCTAACAAGATCTAGAAAAATATTGTCAATTCTAGATACGCCGGAAGCATCCAATAGTCTCTTATTAGAAACGTAATGGCGAAATTCGGAATGTGCGCTTACATACAGTGATGTGCAAAATAATAAGGACAGCCAATACCATATTTGAAAAAAACAAAAAAAAAAACTAAGAACCTCGTGAAATTCATGATAAGCTTTAATTTAGTATTAGTCGTTTTCAATTTCAGTGACATAAAAATAATATAAATTACTCAACACTTGTGCTTAAAGTAAAAAAAAAAAAAAAAAACTTTGATTTTCTTCGAAATAGCCTGTGAAAAAAAATAAGGACAGCTGTCAATTCTTCATGAAATAACTCCAAACGTAAACTAAAACAATAGAAAATGAATGTTAAAATATAATTAATGAAATGTTTGATCAAACATGTACTTTAGTATTTCGTTGAATAGCCTTTGTTCTTGATAACGGCCAAGCAACGTCGCGGCATCGAATTTACTAGTTTTTGGCAAGTACTAGGTGGAATAGCTACCCACGCAGCCTTCACAGATGTCCACAAATCATTACTATTTGACGGTTTCACATCCCTTAACGCTACTTTGACCTCTCGCCACAGGTTCTCAATGGGATTTAAGTCAGGCGATTGAGAAGGCCAGCTTAAGACATTGACATCGTTGTCTGAGAACCACTCTTTTGCACGCTTCGATGAGTGTTTAGGATCATTATCGTGTTGGAACACCCATCGAAGAGGCATATTGTCTTCGGCGTAGGGTAGCATAGTGGTATTTAATATACCGACGTAGGACGGCGCTGTCATTGTGCCCTCGATTCTATGAATGGGACCTACACCATGGTAGGAGAAACAACCCCATATCATGATGCAAGCCCCACCATGTTTTACAGTCTTGATGGTGTATTTATCGTTATGTGCCGTATTGGGTGGTCTCCGCACTAGTGAGCTGTAGCGATCAGAATTAAATAAATTGATTTTAGTCTCATCCAAACACAAAATATTGCGCCATCGCGATTCAGGCCAGCTGACATGTTCCTCTGCAAAAAGCAACCTTTTGGCAACATTCTTTTTCGACAGAAGCAGAACCTTTCTTGCGCTTCTTGCTTTTAAATTGTTGGCTATAAGTATCTTCCGTATAGTAGAAGTGTCAACGTCCAGGCTAAATTCCTTTTTCAGTGCGCTGGATGAAGCAAAATATCCTTTTTTTGAGAGAGGCAAACATTTTTGGCTTTCTTCCACGTGTTTCTGCCTTAGATTGCCAATTGATTGCATTCTCAACTTTTGTTTTCGAACACCCAACAATGTGGGCAATCTTCCGATAAGAAAAACCGTTTTGATGCAATTTTTTTTATTTGTTTCCTCATCTCATCGCTACAGTGCTGTGCTCGACCCATTTTTTATCACTAATTTCTAATAAATTCACACATTTTATTAGGTTAACTAAAGTAAAGCTAAAGACAAAAAATGTTTAATTTACACAGGAAATAAAGGGGTGTCCTTATTATTTTTCACAGCCGAGACCAACCGCTATCCGCAAACTGCTGACACAATTTGGAAGGCAAACAGAATATTTGGGTGTAGACAACTGTACTTTGTTGTGCAAACAGTAAAGCTTAAGTTTCCGCTAATTTTCTTTGTTTCGCTCAACTATCACAGAAATTGGACGCTTTTGAAACAGTGTCGTAGAAATGTCCCTATTATTTTTCACATCACTGTATATACAGTGCTGGCACGCTAATTAGCACACCCTCATAAAAGAATAAACTTGTGCCTTATTTCATAATACAACATAATTTATAAATTATTATATGTTCATATTACATATTTAACAATCTCTAATCACATTTGGAAATGTTCCTATTTTGAAATTTCAGTAGGCTTTGCTTTATATTTTTTTTATTTTTAAAATAGATTGCCTTTCGCATTGGCATTTTAATTAGCACACCCAAACAAAAAATTGCGTTTCATTTAAAGCCGTTATTTTTCATTCATCCTATTGTTGTGGTGAGTTATAAAGTATTATTTTGAAGTGTTTAAGTGCATTTAGAAATAGTTATGGGATTAAACAAGAGTTCTACGCCGGAGGAGAGGAGGTTAATATGGCTAATGTTCCAGAAGGAGCAAAACGTCAGCAAAATTGCACGGAACATAGATTGTTCGCGAAAAAAAGTGCAAAACGCTTTGAAGCATTATGAAACCCATGGAACATTTGCGGATAAAAGAAAATGCAGACCTAGAAAAACAACGAAAAGAGAGGATTCCATTATAGTCCGACATGCTCTTAGAGATCCTTTTGCCACTTCTTCTGAAATTAGAGCGCGCATGGAGCAAGAATATGGTGTAAACATCGCGGCTAGGACGGTGCGACAACGGCTTTTGAAGAACAACCTTCGAGGATGCCAGAGTCTTAAGAAACCGAAGGTAACAGATGGTAATAGGAAGAAGCGAATTGCATTCGCAAGAGGCCATTTGGATTCTCCTTCATCTTTATGAAATTCAGTGATATGGAGCGATGAATCCAAATTTAATATCTGTGGTTCTGATGGAAGAACTTTTGTACGACGACCTCCAAACAAGCATCTAGATCCCAAGTACACCAAAAAGACGGTAAAGTTTGGTGAAGGAAGCGTAATGGTATGGGATTGTTTTAGCTCTCATGGTGTTGGACCTCTAGTCCTTATAAAGGGTAAATTAGATGCTCTAACATATAAGACTATGTTGTCGAACCACCTCATACCATATCTTGAGAGTTTACCGCTATCATTGTACCGGGAAGCTGTTTTCCAGCAGGACAATGCGCCTTGCCATAAGGCCAGGTCTGTAAAAGAGTGGTTTGAAGAACACCAAATATCGGTATTGGATTGGCCCCCTCAGAGCCCAGACCTAAGCCCAATCGAAAATTTGTGGGCTATTATTAAGAGACGTGTCATGGCTTTAAAACCGAGAAATATGAAGGAGTTATGGGACACAATCCATCAAGAATGGTTTAAGATACCAAAGGAAGAGTGCGCACGCCTCACGTGCTTCTTGAATAAACGATGTGCCGCCGTACTTACCCAAAAAGGGTACCCAACTAAGTACTAGGTAAGTTTACATAAGTTAATTTTAATTTTAACTTGTTATTATTTAATTTTTTATATTTTCAGATGTCTTTGACGAGACTCTGGCGTGTTACGAAAACACATATTTTTTTTATTTTTTATTTTTTTTTTTATAAATTAATTAAGTATTAATATCAATAAAAGCAAACATTGAAGATCCTTATTAAATTGTTTTACTTTAACATTCGTTTTATCTTATCATAACTTTGTATGATAGGGTGCCAGCACTGTACATACTCGTACGCATGCCGGCTCGAAGACATTTTCTTTCAAATAGTCTAAGTTTATCCATACAAGACGTGCTTGGGTTCCACCATACTGTACTCGCATAAGTCAGAATTGGACGAAAGAAAGCTTGGTAGCATATGACCTCATCAGATCCAAGATAGTTGTAGTAGAAAAGTCGTTTGAGAGACAAAAATGCCGCTATTGCCTTCTTCAACTGTATATTTATGTGCTCATTGTAGTTCAAAAACAGTCTATTTGCTCGCTAGTGTATGTACTGTTCATATGTACATCGTAAAAAAAAAAAAAAAACATAGTCAATTCATATTCACCATTTTCCAGTTCATCGACCATGTTCCAAAGTAGCTTACGACAGAAAAAAAAAAAAAATATGTGCAACATTTAAAAGTGGCGTAAGCCCATTGAAAACCTTCGTCTTAATGAGATTTTCATGATTTGTGGTTTCAAATATTCTTCCATTCTCCCACCGATCATCTGCCCTATACATGTGTCATAAAAGAAATTGCAAAAGCCATATATTTCATATCCTTTACGGATTTCACGGTTGGAAGTGTGAATAAAAAAATGATTTCATTCAGGATACAACATTCGCAAAAGGACAAAGGACACTCACTAAAAGTCAAACTCTAATCCAATTTGAGAGGTCGTAACACTTCTTTCTGTTGTTGCTGATGTTTTTTTTTTTTTTTTTGTCCTTATGAAAAATAACCAATGAGACTTAATGTTCTCGGATGAACGGATGTATCCTTGTTACGTATGCTCTGCGTATAAAATCACACCGTACAAACAACTAATAAAAACGTCACAACGCGTTCGGCACAATAAAGATTTCGGCTTAAGATTTGCCCCATTTCAATGCAGAAATGGAAAAAAAAGGGACAAAGTGCTATAATGCTGTCACGATGAGGGTAGAAGGTGTTCCTTGAAGACCTACAGAATCCTGACCGTTATTATCGTTACCCAAAGAAAGGGACAAACGCAAATCCCCTACACGCATGAAGCTCAAAGAAATAGAAAACTGCTTTTTGATAAAAAGGTAACACACCGTACAAAAGGACCAAATCCGATCAACGAAGGAATGAACATATTGACTGTGACTGGACAGACGGGCTTCAAGAACGATATGTGTTGTGTATGTATGTTTTGACATCACACCATATTGAAGATGAGAGATTCGATTACTCAGATAGTCGACAACACGTGAAGTGATTAATTTCATTAACAAGGATACAACGCCGTTTGTGTCCCTTAAATGATGCTAAGGGATATATATACGATTGAGAAGTAGATAGGAACGAATGAATTTCTTCCTTCATTTTCAATTAAAATGAGGAGAGATGAAGTATATTCTCAATGTAGATAGAGTGCACATGTCTATAGAGATTGACTGCACATTACTAGCCCATCATAACCAACAGGATTTCTTAAACACCTTCACTATGTTACTCTCGGTGCAACAAGATGCAATAAAGCTTTAGCCAGGGATGAATCGACACTTCCGATATGGTTATCGATACTTTCGTTTCAAAAGCGGTTTTAATCGATACCACCACATCTTCCTATAGGGTCTGTGAAGTACTCATGATTAGGTTTCATAGCTTGGCAGATGGGACAATGCATTCACCGTGGAACCAAAAAAGGCACAAAGTCACTTAATAGGAACAAATATTCCGGAAGTAAACTTGTTTCCCACTCGAATCTCCGGGATAGACTATCTCAGGGGGTGCAGCATACAAATGTTGTGGAATATTAGAAGTATGGAGTACAACAATATGAAAGTGAACACCTGGGGATCTGCATGGCGATTGATCGGGAAACTACTGACTGTCCAAAACATGGATTGGACCAGTAGCGCAACAATCAAGTTCGTAATGTAGTGCTTGCTTTACCTCCTCGTGGTGGTCCCCGGGCAACTGCATGTATAAATCCTTATACATATAGGCCAAAATTGCAAGTGCGAGATTGTCTAGGGTCTTATGCCAAGGCTAGGTAACCTGGGCCAGCAACCCGCGTTACCGAAACTTCAATCGCTACGGAAACCGACACAATGCCTCGGATAAGGACTGATAACACGTTGAATACCTTTGGCTATCGTACCCGGACTAAGATTGGTTTCTGGAATGTGAAGACGCTCCTTGACTCTCAGAGTGAAGGACCTCAGAACGCCAGATTCTTTCAATTGAAGCATGAGTTTATGCGAAATAGGCTGGACATATTGGGAGTAAGCGAGATAAGATGGTTAGATGCGGGTGAGTACCAATCCCCAACGCTTAACACTGTATTACTCTACACCGGAAGACCATCCGGAAGCCCCCCTGGGTATGGAGTTAGACTGCTGCTAACGCCAATAGCACGCAGAGGCCTAATTTCCCGGCAGGATTTTAGCGGCCAGATTCCGGACGAGAGTACGTCGCGTCACCATTATACAGTGTTACGACCCCAGGGATGGTTCGTCTGAGGAAGAAAAGGAGACCTTCTACAACCAGTTGGGAGCTGTTCATAATGCAACACACAACAGCGACACTGTCATTGTGATGGGGGACCTGAATGCCAAGGTAGGCTGCGACAACGAAGGGCTCAAATATGTTATGCGACGTCACGGACTAGGCAATCGCAATGACAACGGCGTAAGATTTGTTGACTTTTGTAACGCAAATCGTCTTGTCATAGGTGGCACCATGTTTGAGCACAAAGCCTGCCATAAAAACAGTTGGGTGTCAACTGACAGGCAAGCAACCTCCAATCAAATTGACCATTTTACCACCAGCCGCCACTTTAGAAGTAGTCTCCTAGACGTCCGAAACAGGCGGGGTGCCAGGAAACCATAGGGCGTGGCTTTCCGAGGATACCTGGAGAAGGATCAACGAACGAAAACAGCTAAGAGCTCAAATTGCAGCAACTCCAGCAGCAGGGAGGATCGAGCTTGAGTCCCTATATCGCATGAAGATGAGAGAAGTACAGCGTAGCGTGAGACGTGACAAGTGCAATTACATCAATGCGCTGGCTACGGAAGCAGAAGAAGCAGCAGCGAGGTGCGACAGCAGAATCGTTTATAGAATCACTAAAGAACTTATAGGTGGCCGAAGCTCTACTCAACACGCAGTGAAAGGCTTAGACGGTTCGTTGCTAATATCGGATGAGGATCAACTGAAGAGATGGAAGGGTCATTTTGCTTCGGTTCTAAACCGAGTATTCGCCAGCAATATGCGGATGAGTGGAAAAAGGGAATGATCGTCGAGCTCCCTAAAAAATGCAACCTAATGCAGTGCGAAAACTGGAGAGGTATCTGCGTGCTGCCTGCTGTGGCCAAAACAATAGCTAGAATTATCCTGGAGCGAATCAAAGAACACCTTGAAGACACACTCGACGCTAAACAAGCAGGTTTCCGCTCCGGATCCTCCTGTGTCGACCACATCAACACCATGCGGATCATCATCGAGCAATGTGTTGAATATCGATCCACCAATTCACCTGTTGTTCATCGATTTTGAAAAGGCGTTTGATAGTGTCAAACGGGAATTTATTTGGCGTGCCTTGCGCAGGAAAGGCATTCCTGATAAATTAATAGCAATTATCAAGGCTACATATGATGGGTCCACATATCACGTTTTGCACAGAGGAAGGCTGTCTGAGGAATTCGAAGTCCAAAGTGGCGTTCGGCAAGGCTGCATACTTTCACCAATACTGTTTTTATTGGTTATTAGCGATGTGCTGAATGCGGCCTTATCAACAGGAAATGGAGGAATTCGATCGACTCTCACATCTGAACTCAAACACATCGACTACACCGACGATGTATGCCTACTGTCTCACAGAATAATGGACCTTCACCAAATGACAGCAAATGTGGAGAGGGAAGAAGACGTCGTTGGGCTGAAAATTAACTCGGCAAAAACAAAAATGATCAACCTAGGACCAAACTCATCAACTCATATATGCATTGCTGGACAAACGGTTGAGAGAGTAGAGAGTTTCCAATACCTTTGGAGTATTGTCTCAACCGATGGCGGAACCGAACTTAATATAGCCAGCCGAATAGATAAAGCAAATTCTGCGTTTGAGATGCTATCCATAGTTTGGCGAAGTAATGCAATTAGCTTAAACACCAAGCCACGACTGTTCCGTTCCACCGTTGAATCCGTGCTGCTATATGGATGTGGTACCTGTAGAGTGACCGTCACTATCACGAGGATGCTGCAAACGTTTGTCAATAGGTGTCTACGCTACATCTTAAGGATATTCTGGCCAAACCGTATCCGTATCGAACAGTTTTATCAGAGAACGGGCCATGAACCTATAGGCACAACCATACGACGAAGAAAGTGACAGTGGATCGGTCACACTCTCCGAAAGGGTGACAGGTCCATAGCTAACCAAGCGATGCAATGGAACCCGCTTACCCAGGATGGCAAGATACACGGCGGTCCTAAGAGTACGTGGCGCAGAACAGTTGAGAAGGAAGCACGACAACTGGGAAAGAGTTGGGGAGAGCTGAGGCACATTTCCAGAAATCGCACACGATGGCGCGTAGTGGTTGTAGAGGCCCTAGGATCCACAATGGGATACAGGATATAAGTAAAGTAAAAAAGTTGGTCATAACCGAAACTCAAATTACATAATTAATTAATTTTACATATCTTTGTTACTCTGGCTATAAACTGCTTATCAGAAACAGATTTGGTTTGTCAGAAGGATGAGTCGATGGAGCCCGATGTATCCGATAGTATAGGATTAGAACTCGTCCCTCATGGTGTCACTAAGTTTTTGTACAACTTTCACGGTCAACCTATCATACTATTTGAACATTTAACTAGGTAAATGTATATTGGATTCAGATTATTACAATTATTGTCTTCAACAACCTTTGCGTCCACAACTTCAACTAGCTCCAACACTCAAATAGAACTCACGAGGCGCAAAGACAAGCTGAAGGCTTTGCTATCAGCAGAAATTTGTCCCATCAATTTCGGAAACACTCTAGACCTCTTTCTCTCTTCAGAGTCAGATAGTTACTCGTAGTCTATCCAAATGCCGGATCCTTTAGAAAATGCTGACCATGTCCTAATGTTAGCAATACTCGTACCCCCCACAGAACAAACAACATCTATTTTCATCAGCCTCCGAAAGACGTGCAATTTTACAGTCAATTTCGCGAAGAAGAACTGCAATTAGAGAGTCATTAACAAATTTCGAGGTTGTCCCAGTGTTCAATGGCAACAGTTTTAAACAACAACTTCGGTTACTCCTCATTTCCACCACTGATGAAAGTGGACAGATCACTAACGCCAACAAAACCCACAGAAAAAGCCGACCTTTTTACTACCATGTTTCAAATCAATTAGGCACTAGATCCGGCACAAGCGGAGCAATCAGCCAGATGTGAAGTTTCGACTTGACGCATACCAATTCATTTAGATTGAAAAAAGACGATAGGTCTCGATAGAATACCAGCCATAGTACTTGGAAACTGCTCACCAGAACTAGCATTAATTTTTTGTAGATTTTATTCCACGAGTATGCCATAAGAACATTTCCTTCGTGCTAGAAAACCGATTTGCAAAAATTGGGAAGAAATGTTTGCCAAAAAACTATCGTCTCATAGCTCTGAGCCAAAGTGCCACCGGTAGTATTTCGCAGACGCCATTCAAGACCTGGTCTTATGGACCTCAGCCATTGAACAGAGCGGGAATCAAAACATTTCATAGAATTCAAGCCTCCTACGGACTAATAGAATAGCTTTTTTAGCTAGGTAGACAATTTTCTACAGATCAGTTCAAATTTTGTGTAGGGCTAACTTGCACTGCGACCTAATGGTCTATTGCGCCCAAATTGTAGCTGTCTGGTCTGTCTTCCAACAACTTTACTGGAAATACTGAGGTGCCACAGGGATCTATGCTTTCACCAATTATTTTTCGACTTCATATCAATGAGTTAACAAACAACAAGATCTTTAGCTTTGCCGATGACAATACTCTAATATTATCGTGTTCGATCAATATGCTGGTGAATGCAAATATACTACATCTGCAAAGATCCGATGACTTGTATAAAATCTTGCAGTGGGGAAAGCAATTTTGGTAGAATTCAATGCGGAAAAAATTCACAACAGATCCAAACGGACGACCAAATTATTCAACCCAATAAACCACGCATCTTCTTGGAGTTACAGTTAACAAAGGTATAATTGAGTGTCCACAAAGTTGAGCTACCTGTTTAAAGCAAAAAGAGCTTCTTCGTCAAGTTAGGCCGCAACTTGAGTATTGTTCCCATATATGGAACTCGGGCCCCTAAACATTCCTTTCACCTACATACAGAGACGAGCAGTTCGCTTAATTGGTGACCCCGCACTAATATTCAATCTCCAACCCGCAGCAGACCTATACCTGTTCTGTAAATACTAGTACGCCAGATGCTCAAAAGAGCTCAATGGAATGATACCTAGCCAAGTAAACTTTGGATTTCACTCCCAGGAGACATATTTCTAGAAGCTTTTAATCTGCAGCAATTCAAGAGCAGAATCAACAGTCATCTAGGGACGCTGTTCCAGCTTTTTAGGTTCGTTCTTCCTGAGAGAACCTTTTATAAATAAAACAATGACGTTGTGAACGCATTAATGCAAATACAGTGACATCTTTCTTCTCAGAGGATACTTCCTGTTGTAACACTTTTCTTAGACGAACGTGGGCGGGCTTTTTTTTATAATTTACGCGCGCCAAAGAGGATATGAATACTCTTATACTATTACAGGACAGGGGCGTTGTAAAGAAGGAAGAGGGAGAGAGAAAGAAAGATTTAGTGTGGTGGTTTGAAACTCAGATGGTATTAAGTTTCTGTAAACTCCAAGGGTAGCGTCCAGATAACTGAGGAGTTTGTTTGTTTTTACTTTTGTCGTTGCTCATGATTCACAGTATTTTTTCCATCCTCCTGATCACATCATCCCGATCAAGTTGCGTTTTCAGCCATATACTACCCTACCGCCAGTGTTATGCCTTCGCAGTAGAGTTGACATAAGCTTTCGCAATTGATCGACTTTTTTTATTTAATGACCGGCAATATGGTTTTCGTAGCAACAGGTCCACTGGTGATTTGATGGCATATCTCACCGAGAAGTAGAACCAATCTCTCCATCACTTCGGCGGAGCTAAGATGGTTGCACTTGATATTTCAAAGCATTTGACAGAGCATCAGGCTCTTTTGTTTAAAATGGATTAGAAATTACCTTTCGGGGCGTTCAATACAAGTTGGTCTGGACGGCTTCAAGTCTGCAATTCACCAAATTAATGCTGGTGTTCCCCAAGGCTTTGTTTTGTCTCCGACTCTCTTTCTTATTTTTATAAATGATCTTTTGTCTGCAACTTCTAATCCAATCCATTCCTTCGCTGATGACAGTACCCTCAGTTTTTCATGTTCGTTCCCTAACTCACGTCCTTGCTCTTCGGCCGTAGAAGGGGAACGGCAACGTATGTTAAACACATTAAATTCCGACCTGGACAGCATAATTAAATGGGGTTCAACCAACAGAGTGGAATTTAATGCTTCCAAAACACAATGCTGTCTTCTGTCTCTCAAGCGAAACCAAAACCCTCAACCATTATCCATGTATGGTACTTGCATCATTGAATCCGAAAGACTTGCCATTCTCGGTATGTGTACTAATAACCATCTTCGATGGAATGATCACATATTCGAGGTCGCCAAAAATGCTGCAAAATGTCTAGGATTCCTTAAACGGTGAAAGAAATATTTTACCCCGTCTGATCTGGCCTCAATTTATAAGGCATTCAACCGCCCTAAGCTGGAACATAACGCCCATATCTGGTCTGGTGCACCCAAGACCGTTCTGCACATTCTTGATAGGGTACAAAATGGCGCGTTAAAACTTATAGGTGATAGAGACATTGTGAATGATATACATTCACTTGAAGATAGGAGAAATGTCTCATGCCTCTCCCTGTTTTATAGTTTTTCCCACAAAAAATGTTCCAGCGAAATAGCCAGTTGCATTCCTCCTCTTCAAAATTTCTCCCGCAATACGCGACATGCCTCGAATGCACATCAGTTCACTCTAAAGCCTTCCTTTCCCTTTTTCCTAAAAGCCCGTGCCCTGTAATAGTATATAGGTATTCATATTCCGTTTGGCGAGCGAATTAAATAGATGATCCTTGACATCAGGATTTGGACCGTTAACCAACAGCGTGACAAGGGATGATGTTACCACTACACCACGGCCACCCTTTAATCACCAGAATTTACGGATTCTGATTAGATATTCGCCAAAAAGTGTGCTAGGCCCTGTACAAGGTTTGGACAAATTATAAAAAAAGTCAGCGTCTATATATTTTCTTAAAGCAATATTTTCTAGTTTCTAGTAATATTGAAAAAAACTAAATTTTTTTTTTTGAAGTGGCCGGACACACAGACAGACGAACACAGACAGACACACACACACAGTCGACATAACTTCGGATGTTGTTCTAAAATATGTGTAAATGGTGAAAAAATCGGGTTTGGGTTTATTAATGCATACCTAGTCATTTGAGTGGTATCGTCTTGAAGTATCGATACTACTCATAAAACTTACACCAAAAGTATTCGATAATCATTGGTATCGAGTACTATTTTTCATTTATTTGTATACATTAATAACAGACCCGCCCAGCTTCGCCCATGGCAAAAAAAGACACACTCCCGTAGCCTTTCTGCTATGAGACTATAGCCTGTTTAATGTTAAGGTGAGAAATATTGGCTACTCGCTGCGCACTTCCCAGGTGACCTTCAAAAATCATCTATTGTTTAAAATATTCTTTTAATTAATACCATAAATAAGTTACATGAAAATGAGCTAAGCTATTTTCAAGTTATATGTGTTACTTCCATTGATAAGTTTACTGTGAGATTTATCTTAATCTGAGATACATGCTCTAGCGCACATTTTTTATAGAAGTCCTCAGGTCATAAAAATTGTTCATACAACCATTTGACGTAGGTATGTCTTACAGTACAGCCGACATACCAAATTTTATGGGGCAAGGAAATCATTTTCTTGCGACTTGTGTAATAGATTTCTTGAGTGTTCAGCTACCCGATATCGGACAATAATCAAATGTATCTTCAATCCTTTCCAGAAAAAAAAAAAAAAAAATTGAATGGGGAAAAGAAAACTGCATTGAAATCATCTCAGCTGCTCTCAAGTTATAGGGTATGAACACGCAAAGTACTTATTGTTAGCTATATTGTGATCTTTTCGAACTTCTTAAATCTCCCATACGCTGTTTTCTTATACCGTTTACTATTAAACCTTCATATCGAAATTAATGCACCGCACTCATGATTTTTACCTGACTTCGGTACACATCCAGCTTGATGGCCCAGCGTGTTAATACCATTCGGAATTCGCATATAGCCATAAATGTGCTCAGAAAATATTCTAATAAATAGCCGCTAGTGCACCTATCCGTCTAAAAGCCTCCACTATGTGGTCCAACTACTTAGCTAGACACTCCTCGATAATATATTCTAAATTCGACTACACCCCACCCAAACTGAGATTTGATGCTAACTTTCGGACATCAATTTCCGCTTGTAGTGAGTGAGAACACGTTGCCGATAACGATAGCAGTTCAGTTCAATTCTACACAGACGGTTCTAAAATCAGAAATGTGATGGTTGGACTGAAACACTGTCTCCCAGATCGCTGTAGCATATTTGAGGCGGAAATACTCTACACTTCGAAAGGTGGGTATCTTTTAAAGACGAAACTGAGCCCGTACCCAGTAATAGTAGTGTGAGATTTCCACCCACTAAACCCACCCCCCTCCTAGCCCTGGTCCTCGCGGCACTGCCGTCAAGCATTTCATAGCGAGAGGGGCTTCAGCCTTACATACTCGGCTCGTTCGTGTTGGCAGCAGTCTGCGCGACGTTTCGCTGTCGCTCCTGTCTTCGTTGTTCTTTCATGATGGTGGCCACAGTTTCACTTACTGCCTCCCACAAGCTTCTTTCGTGCTTGCCATCTCTCAGGTGGTGTTCTCTGGTGTTAAGTCCACACCCCGTCTGTTTGCCAGCAAGGTACGTTCTTTCTGTTATCGTGCACAATGGAACATGATGTGTTCTGCATCCTCGACTGCTTCCGTGCACGTTGGGCAATAAGGGTTGTCTTCGTGTATAAATATATGGAGGTAGGCTTTGAAACATAAATGACCAGTAAGCATCTGCGTCAGATAGAAGTTCCGCTCTCTATGCTTCCTATTGATCCAAGGGTCTATATTGGGGATCAATCTCTGCGTCCATCTGCCTTTGTCAGAAAAATTCCATCTCTTTTTTTTTATTATTATTATTTTATTCAGTTTTTTAAATGCTAGTTATAAATAGATTACTCAATTTTTGATAATATATATTTAAAATTACATGCAAGATGATTACTAATAATTTAAAACGAATAAATAGGCATCATTCTATAGTACTTGAGCGACTAGAGGCGAATGATCCTTCAATTGAATTTAATACAGTTTATTTCGTGTGGGGTAAATTCAAGAAAAAACATTAAAAGAAATTTCTAAAAGAGGAATAACTTCAGCACTTTTTAACGATGATGGAAATGTACCACAATTAACACTTAAATTAAATAAATGACATAACACATCAACAATATACAGTGAAATACGTTTTAAAAGACAATTAGTTATTTTATCGGAAGTATGGGAATATTTGTTGTCGAGAGACATTATACATTTGTGAATTTCAAATGGAGTGAAAGGTTTAAAAACAAAACTATTGCTTAGAGATTTGTCATGAACTACATCTGCATATAAATTACAAATACAATTTTTTTATTGTGGAGGACAGGGTTTCGATCTAGCAGCGACAGACACAAAGAATTGATTAAAATGGTTGACAATGTCGACTGGGTTAGAAATTATTGCACCTTCTACTTCAATTTTAAAGACTTTGTTTTTACCCTTTTGGTTGTTAAGGATATTATTTACAACTCTCCATTCTTCTTTTGCATTGCCTTTACAATTCTGAAACTTATCAGTATAATAAAGGGTGGTTAAATTTTAAGGGCCGATGTTGAATGTGAACCACACCTAAACGTCAAGTTTTTTTCTGCATTTCATTTGACATTTCTCAATTTCAGACTAACTCAATTTGAACCATCGATAGATACACAATCGAGCAACGCGTTAAAGTTATTCAGGCTTATTATGAAAATGGGCGTTCAAATCAAAATGCATATCGTGAATTTCGTGATTTTTTCGGTCAATTTAAACGTCCAAATGTGCGTACAATCGGAAAAATCGTGCAAAAATTTGTGCAAACCGGGTCTGTAGGAGATGTGAAAACACCAGTGCATGCTCGTACAGCTCGTACTGCAGAAAATATTGCTGCTGTTCGCGATAGTGTGGCTGAAGAGCCGTCCACCTCAACTCGTCGTCGTGCCCAACAATTGCACCTCTCACGCTCGTCGTTGATGAACATTATGCATAAAGACTTGCATTTACGCGCTTACAAGGTGCAATTGACTCAAGAACTAAAGCCTCTTGACCATTTCAAGTGTCGTCAATGGTCACAATGGTGGCAAGAAATGGCAACAGTGGATGATAAATTTTCGAAGAAAATCATCTTCAGTGATGAGGCACATTTTCACCTCAGTGGATTCGTCAATAAGCAGAATTGCCGCATTTGGGCGAATGATAATCCAAGAGTGATTGTCGAAAAACCAATGCACCCACAAAGAGTGACTGTTTGGTGCGGTTTATGGGCTGGCGGCATCATCGGGCCGTATTTTTTCCAAAATGAGGCCGGTCAGGCAGTTACTGTGAATGGTGTTCGCTATCGTGAGATGATAACGAACTTTTTATGGCCCGAATTGGAAGATATGGATGTGGACGATATATGGTTTCAACAGGATGGTGCCACTTGCCACTTACCACTTGCCAATGGCCGTGTTATCTCACGTGGTGGCGATGTCAATTGGCCGCCAAGATCATGTGATTTGACACCGTTGGACTTCTTTCTTTGGGGTTATTTGAAAGAAAAGGTGTACGTCGATAAGCCAGCAACAATTCAAGAGCTAAAGGATGAGATAATTCGGCACATTAACGGCATAGAACCTCAATTATGCCTCAGCGTCATCGAAAATTTGGACCATCGGATGGAGGTGTGCCGCCGAGGTCGCGGCGGCCATTTGGTCGATATTTTGTTCCATACATAATTGAACCATACCAATATTATCATAACAAAAAGAAATGACAGTAATTTCCTAAATAATTTGTGTTTTATTCAAAATCAACATCGGCCCTTAAAACTTAACCACCCTTTACTTATCACGACTAAGATTAACGAATTTTTTAACCTCATCATTTATTTGTAGGTAGTATTTTTTTAATTTTTGATTGCCGGGATGACGTTTGCGTTTTTTCCTAATTATGTTTTTTTTTAGTTATTTTAGTTAATAATTCTCTACTTATCATACAGCTGTCAATATGGGTTTTAAGAATTTTAATGAAAATATCTTAAGCCTTTGAGGGATTACTTTCTTTATAAGCAGGCCCCCAGAATTCAATAAGCAAACAATCCACTAACTTGTTATAATCAATTTTAGAAGTTTCCCTAAAAGGTACATATTTATCAAAATTATTTAATTGAATGCTTTCTATATTTAAGTTAGTCATGCAGTGATCGGTAATCTTATAATCTAATACGTCACCGGATAATTTATGTGCAAAATGAGAGCTCACTCTTACAAAAATATGATCTATACACGTCTGTGTTTTATCCGTGATACTAGTTGGTTCCATGATAAGAGATTCCAAGCCAAAAGATGACATTAAAACGAGGTAGTTATCGGAATCTGCATTACTTTTCAATATATCTATATTTATATCTCCTACAACTAATAAATTTGCTGTCTTTATATCTTTAAGAATAGTGTTCAATTGTTCAATAATCGTTACATTCAAAGACAAAACATTTTGTATTATTTTTATTAGTCTAAATGAAGAAATTTTGAATTTAAAATTACTCTAGGTAATCTCGATACATGTGTACCCCACAACACACACACGAAGACTCTCTTGCCATTCTTCGAGGATTGTTCTTGGCGGTACTTCGGTGTCACTTCGACTCGTCGCTGTTGACATAACTATCTTGTTGGCACGATATTTCCGTTCGGCTTCTTTAACGAGGAGGTCTATTGGCACCATTCCTTGTCGTAGGAGGTTGTTCGAAAGGCGCTGCATACTCTCAAGGCGTTGGTTCTGTAGACCTCCTCTGTCTTCCTTCTGTACGATTTCGCCTTCATGGCACTTGCCCATATTTGGGAGCCGTAAAGCATCATCGACGTCGCAACTCTTGCTAAGAGAAGTCTCTTCTTTTTTTTAGGTCCTCCAATATTTGGGATGATCCTTGCCAGGGCAGTTGTTGTTCTTGCTGCCTTCTCAACGGCGTGTTGCAGATATTGCTTAAAAGTCAACCTTGCATCTATAGTAACGCCAAGGCACTTCAGCTCTGGTCTGGAATCTACAACGTCATGTTCCAACTCCTCAAGAAATTTGGTCACTACAACGATCGCTATGTCGTCGGCGAAGCCAATTATTTTCTTCTCACTACATGTAAACATTTACTCATGCTGGGTGCAATCAAAAATGCCAATCAAAGATGGGACACTCTTACAACTTGCAGAGTCTCTAGACAAGTCTGGCCTACGCTAGAAAAAAAACGTTATGATAGATTGGTTTTGCTAAAATGATGGTAGATCAGCACCGTCTTCGGTGTCCTTATAGGCACTGTAGTATCGGTCTACGCGCTAAAATGCTTGGCCTCTTTTCAAATAATTACTGCAGAAGCTGCAAGAACAAGGAGGAGGAGGAGGAAACGGTCCTCCATTTCCTTTGTACCTGTCCAGCCCTGTGCAAAAGAAGACTGCTCCATCTAGGGGCTCCATTTTTCGAGGAGCCCCTCCAGGAAGGAATCTCCAGCTGATTCAACTAGATCTAAGGTAGTTCGTATAGCAATAGATTTCATGGTATCACAATGGACCTCCTTTGGTCTAAATGTATCTGTACACAGGTTCAGATAGCCAACCTAAGCTTTTTTTAATGTTGGAATAATTGAGGAATGAAATAGTCTTTAAATATGTGAATAGAAGTCAAACTGACGTAAGCTCTTTGCTTAAGGAAAGTAGAATCTACGAAACTAGACGAAACCGACAGTTGCCCTCATTATGGTCACAGAAAAAGATTTATGTGTAGTTGCACATTTAGTACAAGTTCATTATATTTGGGCCTTAAGACTGACATGCTAGTTGGTCTCGTTGGTCAATCGTCATATTGGGGGTAAGATATAGCGTTAGGGACCACCTTGCCTTAGAAGCGGAAGCAATCAGCAGCTTAATGCAGGAGAGCATGGATGATCACTGGAATGTTGTGAAAAATGCTTTTGCGAGCGGGGCATACACCTATGTCGGTAAAGGGCTTTCGGCAGTTACCTGGAGACGGATCGGTGAGCGCACAACAATAAAGGCTCGGATTGCAGCGGCCTCAGCAGTAGAGAGAACCGAGTTAGAAACCCAGTAGCGTACGAAGAAGAATGAAGTGCAGAGTAGTGTGAGACGCGACAAACGTCAATATATCGACACACTGGCTTCTAGGGCTGCAGAAGCAGCGAGCAGGTGCGATAGTAGGACTGTTCACAGCATCACCAAGGAGCTCATTTGTGGTCGAAACTCCAAACAACACCCGGTGAAGAGTCTGGACGGTAACCTCCTGATTTCAGATGAGGATCAGCTCAATAGATGGAGAGAACATTTTGCTTCAGTGCTAAATCACTTAGACGATGGCAACAAATTCCCGAATACGCACGGTACCTCCCAGCAAAACGGAAATTATGGCAGCAATCAAGTCCCTCAAGAAAAACAAATCGGTGGGAATTGATGGCATCCCTGCCGAATTGTTTCAAGCGGCGCCAAACACATCAGCAGATCTGCTGCATCCGCTAATACAGAGAGCTTGCGATAGCGAACAGTTTCCACAGGAGTGGAAAAGGCGGATGATCATTAAGCTTCCGAGAAAGGGAAACTTGATGGAATGCGGGAAATGGAGAAGTATATCTGTTCTTCCAGCTGTAGCCAAAATAATTGGAAAAATAATTCTGGACCGAATTAAAGAGCATTTAGATTCTACTCTCGACGTCGAACAGGCAGGCTTTCGTGCTGGATCCTCCTGCATCGACCACATAAACACCTTACGGATCATAATCGAACAATGCGTTGAGTACAGGTCTCCTTTACATCTGTTGTGTATCGACTTCGAGAAGGCTTTCGACAGCTTGAATCGAGATGCTATTTGGCTGGCCGTGCGCAGAAGAGGCATCCCGAAAAAACTTATTGCTATTATCAAGGCTACATACGAGGGCGGTAAGTGTCACGTCTTACACAACGGTAAGGTGTCAGAGGAATTTGGTGGAGTACGTCAAGGATGCATTCAGTCACCACTATTGTTCTTGGTGGTTATCAGCGATGTACTCCGTGCAGCATTGACGGAAGGAAACAATGGAATTCGTTGGACTATGACATCTTACCTTAAACACCTAGACTACGCTGACGATGATTGTCTGCTTTCACATCGGATAATGGACCTTCATCTAATGGCCCATAATCTAGAAACTAAGGCAAACAAAGTGGGGCTCAGAATAAACACGGCCAAAACAAAAGCCCTCAGCACTTCCAACAACAAGGAAGTCGAAAAAGTTGACAACTTTCTATATTTAGGAAGTGTTCCGCTCTATCGTAGAATCGGTACTGCTGTATGGGTGCAGTACCTGGAAGGTGGACACCATTAACACACGCAGGCTGCAAGTCTTCCTAAATAAAAGTTTAAGAATTTTTTGGCCGAACCGGATCTCCAACGAACAGCTTTATATGAGAACGGGCCAAGAACCTATAAACATTACTATACGAAGGAGAAAGTGGTAGTGGATTGGACACACCCTATGGCGTGAAGATAACTCCATTGCGAAATATGCCATGCAGTGGAATCCGCTCACCCAAGCAGGCAGAATAGCGGGACTCCCTAGGCAAACATGGCGCAGAACAGTTGAGGAGGAATCGAACTCTTTGAGTTGGAGTCAGCTCAAACGCGTTGCAGAAGTATGAACAAGATGGCGCGCAGGAGCGATTGACGCTCTATGCCCCCCGAGGGGTTAAAGAACCTAAGTAAGTAAGTATATAGGGTGAGGTTTAAAAAATATTTTGCTCACCACTTAAGGCATGGAACTTAATGAAACTTTTGTTTTGACTTCTATTTTGAAATCGGGATTCAAGTGTCGATGGTAAGTTTTATGAAAACTCTATGCATAGCTAAAAGAGGTGAGCCAATTGGGAGCTTGTCTTGATTACTGAATATTGTAGGTAACACATAGTTCACTCTTACAATCGCCAACGATAGCTGCATTTTTATTTGAAAGTTTCTCAGTTGCTATTGCTATTTTAGTGTTCGTGAAGTAATATTACACGGAATGTGATTTTATCGGTTACATGGTACCCCGATTAAAGCGGAAAATCTCTTCAAAAGAACAAGTGCAAATTTTCTCCCCAGCACCTGGTAAATCTGACAGAAACTTTGTTTCCCATACAAATATGTTTCATGGTGGTCGGTCAAAAATATCCGTCTCATAAAAACACAATTTAATTCTATAACAGTCGTGCATCTCTTCCGCTTCTACAAAAGGATGGGTGCATGCAGAGATGACATATTCGAAAACATTTAAAAATTTTGTACGACCATGTGTCGTATTTGCTAGTCCACCTCGTCCATTCTTCCACCATGTTCGCACATATGACAGAGTCCCAAAACGATGAAAAAAAACGCATATCATCACTCTGGCAAAAAAAAAAAAGAAAAAAGTGGAAAACATTTCGGAACATGACTTGTGTACACAGTCCTTTATATCATGATGTGATGCCGCTACTAATAACTCAAATCAAAACCAATGTTTCCCCACGGCGCGGACAGGCAAAAACAGAGACAATACTCTACCTACATAGGCACAAAGGCATTTGCAATGACCCCACACAGGGAGAGCTAACTCTCGATAGCTCTCCCCCGCACCACCTGGACCGTATTTGAGAGATGAAATCGGAGAGATGCTGTTGTTATTTATGTCGGCAAATAATGTCATCCAAAGAAGACATCGCAATCGCAACATGAAAATTATGACAAAAGACGACGACGACGCCGGTGATTGTGGCTATGGCTAAGCTTCGTGCACTCGTAGTCCGAATCTCCAGACTTTCCAATGCAAATACTCGTACAGCGCTGGCCCAATCCTCAGAGTTGCTGCTGATGATGATACTCCTCCAACATGAAGTACCACACCGCCCGTCGGACTGTATCCTGCCCAAATAAAAGTTCCATTTCTACTTGACATCGTACCGCGGGCAGGAAAAATATGATACGGGAATTGATATCGATTTATTGGCACACATATGTATGTACGAGTAGGTATACGTTTGGCAAACAAAAGTCAATGGGTACCACGGGGGGTCCAACATTTGTTCACGTTCCGGTTCAATGATATAGGGCGCTCAATACGTCCAAACGAAACAAAGGCATGTTGTTCATATTTTTACAATCGAAAAATTATCATGTATCCTTACACGAGTCATATTTTTGATCTGCGATCGCCGATCCGCCAACAATGAAGAGGGCTACACAACCACGACTGTTCCCTGCGTATAGAAATTTGCATTTACCTGATTCAAACATCTGCTCGAATTTATCGTTTTTTGAATTCTGTTGAATTTCGGTTCGTTTTCTCACACAAAATATGAAAATCCTTGTTTTTTAAAAAAAAATAATGTTTTCTCACCGTTCTTATTGAAAAATTTCATAGAACTACGAGTACACAAAAAGTCAAGCCTCGTTTTATAAATGCCCAAAGTTTTAAGTTGTATCGTACTTTATTTAAAAAAAAAGGCGGTCTCCCGATCCGTTAAGTGCTGTGCCTGAGACAGGGCAGCCTTCGATCCCGGGCACTCTACTTCCACTTTTCTAGACCAAGTGCTCTGGCATTCGCAAACGATTGGTATTTGAACCAAGTTTTCATTGTCGTCTCGAATCTGAGGCTGGAACTCGAAGAGTCTTGTGGCTGGAGCATTATCGTCGTATTTTGGCTTTTCGAACTACCTTCACACCTTGTTACAGCTCGTAGAGTGTTCATTCGCATATACGACTAAGACCAAATATTCAACGAAGAATTTTTCGCTCCAAAGTCCTCAAAATCGACTCTGCTTTTCTGCTTATAGTCCAGCACTCGGCGTTGTGTAGTAGGTTAGGTTAGGTTAGGTAGATAGGTGCCTTGTGACAAATAAAGTCACTGCTCACTTAGACCAACAAATTCGGGTCCAATCGTTTAACTCTGGAAACGTTAAAAGTCCGCTGTTAGAACCGCCCAGATAATAATATAAATCTCAGAAGATCCGTAAGCTCTATATTACCTAAGTCCTCCAAATCCGAGAAGAAGTAATTTCCGAGAGTCCTCATTCTTGTGACGGATAGGGCAGGACAATCACACAGCAGGTGACGAACTGATTCTATTTCTTCTTCGTCCCTGCAGCTTCTACACACCGAGTCGCTCCGCGTGAACTCCAATGGCACAAAGACCAGTAATTATTCCAGACCCGTGTATTATAACGACTAAGTTTCACCAGAGAAGTTGATCACTTCTTGCTAAAGACCGGCCATAGCGCCCTGGCCGTTGCGCATGTTTCCAGATGAATCCATCGGCTGTTTGCTCTATCGATGGTTTCGACTTCTATTTTCTTTCGTAGGGAACTGATTGGGGTTACTACAAAAGGGAGGGCCCGCGATAATTGCAAAACCGACCCTTTCCTAGTAAGCTCGTCAGCCCTTTCATTTCCTTCGATATCCATATGCCCTGGAACCCAGCAGAGGGTCACCGCATTGGCTCTGGATATTCCATTTAAGACCGATTTGCAGATTCTCACAAGCCTTGATCTAATTACAGCAGAGTCCAGAGCCTCAATAGCTGCCTGGCTGTCTATATAGACAGTTATCGTTTTACCAACGTTATTACTCTCGCGTATAATGTCTGCAGCCTGTATGATGGCTGTGATTTCGGGCTGAAAGACGCTGCAGTCGTCGCTAATTCTAAAGGAGTTCTTTATTCCTAGGACCTCACAATAAATTCCGGCTCCCGTGCCAACGTCGGTTTAGAACGTCAGTTCCTTTTTCTTCATGGTTCTCAGGTTCCTCCAGTGCGTTCTGTCAGGAATTCTTATGTTGAATCTCCTTGCTAGCGTAGGGGTCATGAAATCAGTTTAAGCCGATCTGCTGGTAGTTCCCCATTGGGATAAAATGGAGGCAGAGCCGTAAAGGCTCGATGACCACAATCGGTCTTCTCTCAGTCTTACTTAAGCATGATTTCCATTGCCGCTGTTGGTATTGTTCTTATTGACCCCATGACTCCAATGAGGTTTGAAAGCTGATGTTGCTTTTCAAGAACCATCCACCAAACTAGTGGACCATATGTGAGAATGGGTCTTACGACCGCTGTGTATATCCAGTACACCACAGCTGGTTTGAAGCCCCACGTGTTGCTGAATGACTTTTTGCAAGAATAGAAAGCTACGCTAGCTTTTTTGATGCGTTCGGCAGTGTTATCCTTCCAGTTCAGTTTGGAATCTAAAATTACGCCCAGGTATCGAGCTGAACTTGAGATACTTAGTTCAATACCACCGATGTTTGGGGGTCTAAAAGTAGGAACTGATCTCTTCTTAGTGAAAAGAACTACCTCCGTCTTTGATGGGTTTACTCCCAGCCCTTTGCTGCTGAAATACGCTTGAGCAAATCTTTTTCTCTTCAAGTGCTTTCTCGATTAAGTCAGTAATTCTATGCTTACTTCTGAACACAAACTGGTGGTCAGGGATAAGATTATTTCCTTCTATAACCGGCTGGAGACGCCTTAGTAATATCCTCTCGAACATTTTGGATATAACTGGAAGTAGGGAAATTGGCTTTCCTGGTTTTAAAATCATTATAACTTCGGCAACTTTCGATTGGTTAAGCACGTGTTTTAATCTGAGCGCAGCATTTTTAATAAGAAGAATCTTAATCAATGCTTTTCTAGGTAAAGTTTTGAGAATTTCTCCGGTGATTAAGTCACAACCAGGAGCTTTCTTAGGTTTTAGTTTCCCGATCTCATATTTGAGTTCCCTTAGCGTTGCACTTGTAAGTGCTAAATCGTCAGATGGTAAATCCGGCCTATTGATATTGTCATAAGACACTTGACCATCGTACGGTTTAAAGGTGTCTTCTAGGTGGGCCGCAAAAACGCCCGCTTTTTCTTTATCTTCCCTTGCCCATTCATTGTGATTTAATTTAATTGGCGGCGCGGGAACCTTGAGCCTTTTGGTGCCTTTTACAGCTTTCCAAATTGAATAATTGGAATCTTTTTTCTCTGTTAAACTTTCAAGATAAGAGCCTATCGCACGATTCTTAAAATCCTTTATAGTCTTCTTCAACGAATTGCACAGGGGATTCAAGTGAGCTTTATGTTGCGGAGCACGACTCTGTTGCCATTTCTTACGCGTTTTTCTTTGTTCCTTGACCAATTCTTTTATTTCCGTAGGATATCGTAGACCGTATTTGTCCGGAGTTTTCCTTGGATTGGGAGTATTATTCCAAGAGGCGAGTTGTATGATCTCAACGAAGCGATCAACTTCAACCTCAAGTTCATAGGGTGTCGTAAGTGGAACGCTCAGTTCAACATTATCTTCAAATTCGTTCCTAATGCCTTCCCAGTTGCTTGTTCTACCGGTTAATTTCGCTGGCTCTAGGGTATAGACTAGTTTTTCGCTCAATGTCAAAACAACTGGGGAATGGTCAGACGACAGATCAAAGCTCTCTTCAACTTTAATGTGGTTGGTAGAAATTCCTTTCCCGACGAAAAAGTCGATCAGGTCAGGTATTTTCGAAGTATTAGTTGGCCAGTAGGTCAGTTTACCCGTCGAATGGAAATCACAACTGTACTCCATACCTGCCTCATAGAGCATTCTGCCTTTTTGCGAGCTTTGTCTTGAGCCCCAGAATGTATGTTTCGCATTGAAATCGCCGCCAATAATGGAATTAGGTTTCAGCAATTTAAACAAATTAGTAAAATCAGATGAGATTTTAAGAGTACGCTGACTATTTTTTACTCGAATCGTGCACAGTTGCAAAGTTTCAAGCTCGATTTTTAGGTCTTGTGTCTCGGATTGTTCGATGGAGTCTTTAATAAACAATGATGATCCGCCTCTCGCTTTTCCCGAAGGGTGACAAGCGTGGTAATCATTATAGCCTTTTATTTTTAAATGCGATTCGTTTTTTACGTGGGTTTCAGAAATCAAGCAAATATCGATATCTTTTTCACGCAAGAAAATTTCCAATTCGTCAAATTTTTGCAAAAGTCATTAACATTCGCTTTTCATTCATATTCTAGTTGGAGTACGCGTTTTCCCTGAATTACTCTCGAGCTTAACCAACCTATTGAGAATAAATTTATTGTATTTTGCTTTGTTCTTCAAGTTTCGCTAGAATAACTGAAAAAACATGAGAAACAGGGTCCTTCGAAATTTCAATATTTTTTGGTATTTCGGATGCCGCGGCCTGAGCGTAAGTCTGCACTCCTGGTGTTCGAAGGTCATTACCCGGTCGCTTTTCCAATGGTAACTTTTCTGTACCGTTTCTTTTAAGAACAGAGGTCGAGGGCTTTTCTTTCGTCATTCTTTCCCTCACCTTTTTGCGCTCTGAACCCGATAGTTTTAATTTGCATTCTTTCTCCTCCGCGACCTTACGTTTTGGCTTAGTTTGCGGTTTTGATTTTGCATTTAGGGGCTTAAGGAGCGCATCTCTTCGCTTTTGTAATTCTTTAGTTACTTTACAGCCTCTATAATTTGCCGGGTGCTTTCCCTTACAATTAGCACAGGTTGCGAAGGTTTGTTTGTTTACTCCACAAACTTGGGAGAGGTGATTTTGCGTATGATTGAATCCTTGGCAACGTTTGCACTGCGGAATCATTCTTATATTTCTACGCATTGGCTCGATTTTGACTACGATATTTAGTATGGTCCTAATTCGGTAGATATCCATAGATGCTGCTTCTTATCACGAAGGGAGGCGATCTCTGAATTCCACCATGGGACTATGTTTGCTGATTCTTGGTTGATATTTGTGGATTGTGGTTTATTGGTAAGGAATTCTAACGATTTTGTTTGGAAAAGATTTCAGTCGGCACGTTCGGTTAAAAATTTAGGGATTGGCTTAGAGCAACTGTTGTGACGTTTGAGATTAATGCTGGATATTATAGGGCAGTGGTCGCTACCGTGGAGGTAATCAAGTCTGTGCCAGGCAATGTTAGGTAATATTTGAGAGATGTAAAAGTGAGATCTACGTGTGTAAGCGTGTTATGGGTAGAAAAATGTGCAGGGCTTCCATCGTTTAAAAGAGATAAATTTGAATTTGTAAGGAAGTTTTCAACAATTTTCCCTCTTACGTTTGCAACAGGTGAGCCCCAGAGAGGGTTCCAAGCATTGAAATCTCCAGTGACCAATAAAGGGGATTTTACAGAATTTAAAATAGCTTCTAAATTGGAAGAAGAAAAGGGCTGGGAGTGATGGATATAGAGAGATAGAACTGTTAGCTTGATATCGAGGTCAATTTCAACTGCTATTGTTGAAATATTTGATGTTATTATTTGGATTTTATGTGGAACCGATTTATGCTGGATCTGAAAAGCTCTAGGAATTTGATTTTTCTAAATAGCAAGCATATCAGTGCTGTTATAGCTATCATAACTGGACATTGTCTAATAGGCAAGCATGCAACAAGGCTTGGCGCGTTCTCTAACGATTTCTGCAGAAGCTGCATGGACGAGGAGGAGAAAGAGACTATTTTTCACTTTCCTTGCATCTGCCCAGCTCTCTCCCAAAGAAGGAAACACCATTTAGGAGCCTTCTGTTTCAACGACCTGAATGATCTGAATAATATTGACGTTAGGGACCTTCTACGCTTCATCAGAAGCTTCAAACGGTTCAACGAGTAGGCTAGAGGCCGCGTCTCAAACCCATGTGGTATCACAATGGACCTATTATTGGTCTAAGTGTGTCGGCTTCTTTTTTTGCTGACAGCCACTTCAACATAACCTAACTATTGCCAAATATTTTTATTTTATTTTTTTCGCTGGGAGGTGGTAATCTTCAAAAGACGAAACTGAGCGTACTCAGTAACAGTGTGGGATTTTTACCCACTAACCCCTTCTCCCTTCTTCCCTTATCCCTACGGTACCGCCTTCTTGGCATTTCATCGTAGGGAGGGGTATCTGACATAGTTGCCATCTGGATTCGTGTTAGTCCCTTTAACTCTTTTCTCTCACGTTCCAGCATTCTAATTGGCTCAGAATGATGATTACGCGTTCGCGTGCCATTATGGCCGTATGTATGCGCTTATGTCCGCCTGACTTCGCGTCTGCGTAAGAAGCCCTCTGGCTTCCACTCTGTTGCTTCTTGCGTTTTCTTCGCTCTCTTTTCTTTCTCGCTCTAGTCTCCTTAGCTCTTGGCATACATCCTTGGCATAAGAGCTCACTGCGTTCCACTTGTTTTCAGATTCTAGCATGTGATTAACTAAATTCTCCGGAGTTGGTGTTTCTCTCAGTGCTGTTTGTAGTGCTTCTTTTTGCAGAAGGAAACGTGGGCAGTGAAAGAATACTTGCTCCACGTTTTCGGGAGTATCACTGCACGATGGACAAGCGGGGGAGTCATAGTTCATACACTGATATGAATATGCCCTGAAACAACTATGTCCCGTAAGCAGTTGTGTTAAATAGAAGTTAACTTCACCATGTCTGCGGTTTATTCAAGTCTCTAAGGTCGGGATAAGGCGGTAAGTCCAACGGCCCTCGGAAGAAAGACTCCAGCGTTGCTGCCACTCTATCAAACTTGTGCTTCTTCCTATAGTGTCCGGTTCCCCGTGAGTTAGTCGCCCCTCATGTCTGCACTCTAAAAACTTTTTCTGCAGTTCTTCCGCCAATATATCAATTGGGAACATTCCTGCGATAACGTAGGCTGCGTGGTCCAAGGTTGTGCGAAAAGCGCTACTCACTCTTAGTGCACATAGTCGGTTTACTGCTATGATTCTTCTTTTGTATGAATTCACTTTCATAACTCCGGCCAAAACTGGTGATCCGTATAGGACTACGGCTGTATCTTGGCCCTTCTATATTCGGCATAATCTGCACAATGGCGGCAACCACACGCGAGGATTTGTTGCTTACATACTCCAGATGGTTTTTAAAAGTAAGTCTCGAGTCAATCATAACGCCAAGATACTTGATAGCTGGTTTCGAAACTATCTCATACCCCCCTACTGTGAGCGTGATAGTTTCCAGTTGCTTTCTACTGGTAATAAGTACCTCCTCTGTTTTGTGTTCTGCTAGCATGAGGCCGACTGATGTTAACCACCGTCGGACAATTGATATGGTTTCGTTGCTAATTTGAACAACTTCTTCCAGTTGTTTTGCAGTTACAACTATAGCGATGTCGTCCTCAAATCCCACGATTTTTGCTTCAGCTTGTATTTCAAGACGAAGGACTCCATCGTACATGGGGTTCCATAATGTTGGTCCCAGGACCGAGCCCTGAGGGACTCCTCCAGTGACTGCGTATTCTTTCACACCATCCTCTGTTTCATAGAGCAGCACTCTTTGCTGGAAATAGTTTTTTAAAATATCCCTGATGCCAAATATTCTTGTCCTTATTAAATCTTTCTGGTGTAAGATTTTCGATGTCCTTTGAAATTTTTAAAAATATGTATGTACTCGTATGTCTGTCATAAACAAGAAAGTAGTCCTTGTTAAATTATATTTCTAAAAGGAATATTATGCTTTTTATGTGAACAATTGTAGATCCTATAATCCTATTGGGATGTAAAACATTAATAGTGTCTCGTTGTTTTGCACTATCGCAAGGTAATCGCTGAATGTCATTTAAGACCATCAATTATGAATTTTTACGAGGCACATTGAGACAACTTAGCTCTCCGCACTCAATGCATTATCCTTCGCCAGACTAATCGTTGATCTCAACCACCTGTGTAAAACCATTCCAATACGATATGACATATCCCAATTCAATTTGAAACACATTAAGGACATTGTTAAGAAGTGTATCTTCTCGGTCGAGTTACGAGTACCTGTATACTCGTATACCGATCGCGTTGCATTCTATAGCGGCGGTCAATCTAGAGACAGTCGTCGGAGATCTCCTGCGCAGATAAAACATATCCCCAAATATTTAGAGACACCTTAAAAAGGGTATAGAATAATTTCTTGACATATTACCCTGACGATAGGTATGCTACCTGCTGGTTGGTGGTGACTGAATGAAGCTTTGTTGATTTCGGGATTTCAGAATGGAAATCGATACACTGCCCCTCTAGCAGAGTGATGAAAATGGGCAGGTAACCTATTCGCCAGATAATCATCCATTAGCTACTGTTTCGTTACGTAGGATACATGCTTATCTCTTTGGTAAAAATCTTCATGACTGCTACGACGAAGGCTACGAGAATGATGGTGAGGACAACGAATCTCGTATCTTTGTGTGAACTATAAGTTTCATTAATGTTGCCTCGTTGTTTGAGCACCGGCGGATTAGAGGCTTTTTTTTCGAAACAATGCTTGTCATCTGAAACGACATGGATGTGCATTTACCTACCCAGCATTAGATGGGCTTATCTGAGGAACATTTTTATAGATATTTTATTGATCGGTAAAAAAAGACAAAAATAATAGGTATACCATTTTTTTCTTTTTTTTTGCGGCTATGTTCGTTGATGAGAAAAGAACTGATATCGGAATTAGGATTAATTTTTGTTGTTCTAAATTCGAAATGTGATAAAAAAGAAAATCTACATATATCGCGATGGAAGATTGGAATAAGAGCCGTTTTCCACTGAACCTCTACAAGTACTCGTACATGAAGATTCTTCAGAGTATCGAGTTTGAAAAGTATGTATATGATAGAAGAGCCCCATAACGTATTATTGAATTTGGATAATTGAGCTTGTATCTGAAATCAGAAAATCATGAACTTTAAAACAATATCCAACTCGATAAAGTTGCGGACTAAATAATGTTAGTCTCCGCAGGACCTGCAGAGGAGTTATACCATAACCTGGACGCAGTCAGCTATAAAGAGTCATAATCTAGTATGGAACAGGTCAATACATGTAGTTAATAATTTTATTTAATTTAGGCAAACTATCCACCTTGCAGGGTTTTTCTTTTAAAGAATATCTTTGTCCTTTGAAATTGCACATAATTCTACTCATTTGTGTTTAAAAGTAAAAATGTTGTGCTCCTCCGGGGTCTCTACGAGTATGAGAGCAAATGCTCAAAAGTCAGTGGAGTCCTATTTCAAATTTAAATTATATTTATTGGCCGAAGCTAAGGCCGACACTTTAGTTGTCTCATCTAAATATAATCTTAATCGGATGAAGTCGGGTTAAGATATAGGGAGGGGTTTCAAAAATCTTCGAATCATCCTTCTCACACATCTAACTCAAGAACCGCATTGGGGACATTGCCTTTGCTTTGGTTTTTGAGGTTTTTTTGTTAAACAATTTAAGTAAGACCTACTCCTACTCCTATCTGTGAATTTCTTCGGAAATTGCAAACGAGAGAGGACAAATGGTGATCGTTTCGTGCCATAAAATAGAATAAGTTTCGGTTGAGCTGAGGGTCAACTACCCGCACCCACAAACAAATCATCAATTGCTACGAACCGGATTACAATGCCCCGGAAACGGACGGATTCTTCGATGACAACTTTTGGCTATCAAACAAGGACAACGATAGGATTCTGAAACGTTAGAACTCTTCTAGACTCACGGGCATAAAGTCCCCAAAACGCCAGATTCCTCCAACTCAAGCGTGAGTTTATGCAATATAAAATTAACATCTTGGGATTGAGCGAATTAAGATGGTTCGATGCGGGAGAGCACCACTCCCTGACACATAACACTATCCTACTTTACTCTATTAAGCCAGTTGGATCTGTACGTGAGTCTGGTGTGGGGTTGCTTTTAATTATTTATTTTTTTATTTAGCGTATGGCAAGATATATTATTACAATCAACATTAGACCTAAAACTATACATAAATAGGAAGTATTATACACAATTGTAGGCAATGATTTACAAATATTGCGCATTGACTCAAAATTGAATGTCGAGGTTCAATAGCCATTGGATAGCAGCGGGAGAGGCAGAGATGAAGTCGGTTAGATCGCCATGATACCTTCGGAATTCGCATTCTTTGGTCACATGTTTTATGTTCTGTATTGCAGCGCCACAGTCGCAGTGTCGGCATACCCGTGGAGCTTTTTCAGCTGCGCCAACAGCATCGGCAGAGCTACTTTTCCCACTTGTCGAGAGAACATGGGAAGCTAAGAGTTTTCCGGATGAGTGGAAAAAGGGAATGATCGTCAAGCTCCCTAAGAAAGGCAACCTAATGCAGTGCGAAAACTGGAGAGGTATCTGCGTGCTGCCTGCTGTGGCCAAGACAATTGCTAGAATCATCCTGGAGCGAATCAAAGAACACCTTGAAGACACACTCGACGCCGAACAAACAGGTTTCCGCTCTTGATCCTCCTGTGTCGACCACATCAACACCCTGCGGATCATCATCGAGCAATGTGTTGAATATCGATCACCACTTCACCTGTTGTTCATCGATTTTGAAAAGGCGTTTGATAATGTCAATCGGGAATTTATTTGGCGTGCCTTGCGCAGGAGAGGCATTCCTGATAAATTAATAGCAATTATCAAGGCCGCATATGATGGGCCCACATGTCAAGTTTTGCACAGAGGAAGGCTGTCTTAAAAATTCGAAGTCCAAAGTGGGGTTCGTCAAGGTTGCATACTTTCACCAATACTGTTTTTATTGATGATTAGCGATGTACTGAATGCGGCCTTATCAACAGGAAATGGATTCTCACATCTGAACTCAAACACCTCGACTACACCGACGATGTATGCCTACTGTCTCACAGAATAATGGACCTTCACCAAATGACAGCAAATATGGAGAGGGAAGCAGACGTCGTTGGGGTGAAAATTAACTCGGCAAAAACAAAAATGATCAGCCTAGGACCAAACTCATCAACTCATATATGCATTGCTGGACAAACGGTTGAGAGAGTAGAGAGTTTCCAATACCTTGGGAGTATTGTCTCAACCGATGGCGGAACCGAACTGGATACAGCCGAATAGGTTAAGCAAAATCTGCGTTTGGAATGCTATCCATTGTTTGGCGAAGTAATGCAATTAGCTTAAACACCAAGCTACGACTGTTCCGTTCCAATGTTGAATCCGTGCTGCCATATGGAGGTGGTACCTGGAGAGTGACCGTCACTATCACGAGGAAGCTGCAAACGTTTGTCAATATTTGTCTACGCTACATCTTAAGGATATTCTGGCCAAAACGTATCTCTAACGAACAGCTTTATTAGAGGTTTAATTTTTTGTGATCCGTCCATGTTAACTGCGAGTAATAATGTTAACCTTTCCTTGCTATGTTTCCCCCCATGGCATTTTTCGTTTTTAAATGTCGTCGTGCGATCAGGAAGACACTTAAAAAAAGAGCAGTCTCATCCAAATTGAACACATTCCGTGGTTCGTAATTTGCCAGCAGCCCGCCTAAGTCATTTTTCCATGCAGAACAAACAGTAACATCAACACTCGCGCTTTCTCCACATACTATTTAAAAAACGATGTTATGTCGTTTTTTTTAAATTGGAGAGCCATCCTTCACTGGCGGTCAATCCTTCAATACCCAAACTAATAGCGAATGACTTAGCTTTCTCCTTCAGAATGCAACCTCCGACAAGTACGTTTTGTCCTCTGCATTGACTAAACCATTTCAATAAGCATTCTTCAAGACCGGAGAACTCACCGTGTCGGTTCCGCTTGCTCTCTCCGTGTAATGCACTTTCAGCTATGCTATCTTTTTGCTTTAGAATAGTTGACAATGTGGAGAATGGAATTTTGAAAGTATTCGCTTCATCCTTTTTTTACTCCACGTTCCACGGCTTCAATATTTTTTTTTTTTCTCACCAATTGACAAACACTTATATTTTTTTTCACTCATAATTGCGTTGCGACTGATTGCTGAAATAGAACTAAACGGCCCTTCATATCGCCTAAGCGAGCGAACAATTTTTATTTACATATTATAATATGCGAGCTACGGCTCGAGTAGATAAAACTTTATTCTGTGAGATTATTTCTTTATTTTCTAGTCTATAGAACAATTCAAGTTCACACTATACTAGTCTTCGCAAATTCTTTCGTTACAAGGTCTCTTTCTTCTCAAATCACTTTATCTCATTTCAATTACTTAATTCTTGTTAACTCTCAACTTTCAATTTATCACAAAATTACAACTTCGCCTATTATCACTTTTCCAATCTCTTCGTGCGGTTCAAAACCCAACTGCCCTGCCTCGATCGCCACCTGTTCTTATATAGTCGCATTTCTGATAGCCAGAAACTTCTAGCAAATTCTTCGACCACTGGAACAAGAAAATTCTGATGTAATAATTCCAAGATGACAGCTGCAGCCAATAATCTCTTGTGGTTATAATTCTCTCTTAATTCCGTGATGTCGTCTTAGACATAATCCGTCTTATTACCGTGGACACGAACCTCGAATGAAAAGACACTTCGGAATGTGTTGCCTACTTTTGGAGCGTAGTTATTATGCTACATTATGTTACAATATGTTGTTCACGTCGCATAGGTCATAAGCTAACGATATCAAAGCATTGGAAACATGTATATAGCTGGGCAATGACAGAGAACAAAAAACAGAAATGACAAAAAAGAAAAAAAATCGAATTACTGAGAGGAAACTGGCTACTGATTTCGAATTACAGCGTGTTTGCTGGCGGCCCGACTGGGCAATCACTTCGAATTAACGAGCGTACCAAAACACATATGTTTTGTTCGATTTATCAAGGTTTTTTCAAGGGACCTTACAATCAGTTCGAATTATCGAGAATTTCGAATTATCGAGTTTCGAATTATCGAGAATCGACTGTAGCTGGATTCTAATACGAGATCGCTGAAAAACGTAAAAGGTAAGTGTACCAGTATCCGGCCACCTAGCGCATTTGCTCACTTTGGGGCCCTATAATAAATTCGTCTTATAATATAGCATTTTGGAATATTTTTTTTTTTCTAATCTTTTTTAAAATCTTAATCAAATAAAAATAATATTAAAGTAATTAGTTTAATGCTATTAAAACTGGAATTAGTTTTGTAAAAAAAGTGCTTTTTCACCAGTACTCGGCCATCAAATTTCAGTAGCCGGCCACTTTTGATCCAGTATCCGGCCAGGTCCTTTCTTTTGTAGGAAATCTTAAATTAAACGATTGAAATTAAACACTTTTATCAATAAATAGGTAGGTATGTATTTTTTTTATACATTTTTTTTAGACATTTAATTTATGTTTAATGACAATTTTCTTATACTTGTTTTATTTGGGTAATTAAATAGCACTTTAAAGTTCAGGCTTCTTTTGTTTATAAACAACGAGATAAAAACTTATCCTAGTTTACTAAAACAAAGACATTTCTTTCAAAAAACATAAGAATTCAAATAAGGTATTAATTTCAGTCTTTTTTTGTAAATAGATAGGTGCCTACCTATCCTACTTGGAACGAAATTAAACAAAATTCATTGGTACAAAGATATACTTAAAGTTAAAAAAAAAAACATTTTTCTTTTACATAAACGATAGGTAGGTATAAGGTTCAGTCTTCTACAATTTTACTGACATTTTTGTTAATTTAATTTAATTCATAAATAGAATAGTTATTAAACATAAACAGAACAAAATTGGTAGTTTCTTAATTTAAAAAAAAAAAACAACAAAACATTATTTCTTTCCTGAAAACAAATAAAAAATTCTTACAGAACAAAATTCCGTGATCTTTATTAAACACTTACATAGCTATATAAGCAAAAAAAAAATTAACAAAAAGATAAAAATAATATTAAACTCATAAAACAAAACAATATTTCTTTCAGAAAAAAACTTAAAGTCTAGCTTACCTACTAAGGCCCTTTCAAAAGTACTGTTTGGTATCTACATTGGAGCTTAAGGATATGACTTCTAGTTCGAGGTACATTTTTATATATTTGAGTCCAGGCAAATATCACAAACGAATTTCATGTGGATAGCGTCTTCATATGGCAAAAAACTGATGGAGCTGCATTTAAGGTGATACCACAAAGGACAGATATCGCAACCTATGTTTTTGAGACCGTCTTTTTCAGTATCGCTTCTAAGAATTTCTTGGCATTTGTTGCATTTAATGGTTTGTTTCTTGGTTTTTCTTTTACGTCCAAATGATTTTGTGCTTTTCTTTTTTTCTTCGTAACCTTTCATCTTTTCTTTTCTCTACCACATCAATCTTTTCTTGCTTGGCCTTTTCCTTACGCTTAAAGATATCCCTCCAAGCCAGTGAAGATATTGCACTGAGAGATCGGCAAGCCTGTGTAGTATTTTTCTTTTTAATAGGGTCTGGGTAAAATAAATGTTTCGATAAATGAACCGGAGATCTTGATCTGCAGGGCGAACAGGATGGACTGCTTTCAATTGAATTTATTTGTTTTAGATTTGAAAATGGTTTTTGAAGTGTGGTGGATCCTGGAGTTTTAAAAACATTGCTTTTATTTAAAGGTATTGAGGAGAGACGAGATGTTTTTTGAAGTAGTTGGGGTATCCGAAGGTATTGATTGGGTTGAACAATTTTCCCCAATAGAAGCAAAAGTTACCGTAGCTGGTGACCCAAAAGATGGTGGTAGAGGAGAAGGGGAAACCAAAGGATTCGCTTTTGATTCAATTCTGTTTCCGACACTGGTTGCTAAAATCGGGCTTGGAAGTTCTGGTGCTCTGGAACCGAACTCGGAATACGTTTCCGGGTTGAAATCTATAACGTCAGCAAGCTGCAACGTGCCATCTTCCTTAACGTCAAAAACCACGTTCATTGGCATTGAAGCAAGATCGATATTTTGTGTTTCTTGTTCTTGCGGCGCTTGCTCAAGGCTCGGTTTTGATGTTTCCTAGATATTGAATATTTTAGAGAGACAAATACCATCATTCTCAAGTTTGTCCTTGATTTCAAGGATGACAGCTTTTGCAATGGAGAATCTATCTTCTTTAGCTAGTTGCACAGGTTCTATGGCTTCAACTTCTGTAGGCTGTACAATAAAGCTTTCCATTACGTCTTGAACGCATTTTCCATAGTCCACAGCATTAGAATCGAATGGAAAAAGTCCGCATTTCCGAAATCCGTTTTTAATGTTTTCTGCCAAATGGTTGTTATTGGAAAGGACTGTTTCAGAACTCCTTTAGCGTTAAAACTGTTTCAATGTGTTTTATGTGCCACTCTCGAACTGTTTTTCCAATCTTCTTTAAGTGGCTTGAATACGCTTACGTCAGCTGGTTGAAGAATACGGGTTGTGTTTAGCAGCAAGGCATAGAGAATTATGTTTTTTGTCGGCACAACGCTGGCTTAGTTGCATCGATAGGTGTGATTTGTGACCGTTTACAAAAAGCAAAACTATTTTCTTTACTTTTTTGTCATCAATCCATTTGACCACACAGTTAGCAATATATTCGTAAAAGGTGATCTGTTCTACTAGCAATCGCGAACTCAAACTTGCACTTCTTGCTCTCACAACGAACTTCACAAACTAAATATTTTTTTAAACAAGTATCTTTGATGTGCAGATCTGACAAACTTTACCAAACCATTACATGGGGCTGGAATTATAGACGCAATGTATTTGCAAATAATGTTTAATTTTCTTATTATTTAACATTTAATGGATAGTGGCCGGATACTAGTGGCTGGCCGGATACTGGTACACCTACCCTATATTTCTATATCTAGAAGAAAACCCCGCTTATACTAATTAAATTTGAAAACGTTCAAACGTGGAAGCTAAATCTAAACATTTTTCGATATCAACGACAATATTTTGCAATCACAATTCCAACAAGCAATAATAATAATCTGTCCACAACGAGCTTGTGGTGGTTTCTCCTTCCTTAATCTTATCATGATAATAATAATTATGTTGACATAAACTTCCTTGTTGTCCTTTGGAATATGCGAGAAAACGTATAATACATGCCCATAGTAATCATTCAAATTAAAATTCGGATTATCCGACAGGAAGTCGTACCGTCACGAAGTCGCTTCATAAATTTCATAGGCACAGGGAACCCTCCACAGCCGAGAGCGAGAGACACAAAACATCACTCATTCAGGTCAAAGTAATCTGCACAACGAGACATTAGATGAACATTCAGCATCAAAGGATTTCCCACAGGAAAATACATACGAATTGAACTCCTGAATCCCTACAACTTCGCTCACAGTCAACGATGACACAGAGCCTGTGCATTCTGACACACACACACTCAGTTTTGGGTTAGAAGTTAAATGAATTAATTATCTGCCACACAAATGATCTCAAATATCAAGTTTACAAACACACGAATTGGATTTCGAAGGGTAAACGATAATCCGAATGTTGGTTCTGTCACATGCATGGAAACGGAATTCCCATGCAACTTATCCGCATTTCTATTCGACTAAGATGATTATTTCTTGCTGTCGGTAAACATACTTATTTTATGTTTTTACAACTCATTACTAAATCTGTTTACAGAGGTCCCTAGAACACCTTCACTACGAGTATGTGTGTTGAATGTCCGACATTTAGCCTTCATTACTAAAACTGTTGTTCATAGAGGGTCTTATAACACCTTTCACATGTGTGTTGTATGTGGGACATTCAGCTTTCATTACTCGTACATAGCCAACTTGTACGGCAGTCGGCCGTACAATAATGATGGTGTTGTCCCATAGCATGCCCGCAAAGGACTTCATTAACGAAGTACCCACACGCATTAATGATGGCAATTTAATCTAAAACACGTGTTACCGATTTAGCAAATCATCTCGTAGCCACATGCGGAAGTTTTCCAAAATCAGGTACATGTATAACTGCATTCAGTGCATTGCAGTTTGTTGCGTATCGGGCGGTGGATATTGGTTTTTGTCGGACTGTTAACACGTACGGGTCCTCTGACCAGCTGGACTCAGTGTTGTGTGGTTTTGGGTGGAATTTTTAATCGTTATCCGCATGAAAAAACAAAACATTTCAAAACAACCACGCTTTAGTCTGCCTCTTTGTTTGTAGCATGGCGATTGTGATTGTGGACTTTCTGCGGTTTTCCTGTTGCATGTTGGGAATAAGCAGGACAGAAAAATTTACACATTTCTACATGAGGATTAAGAATCATTCGCTAAGCGGAACTGCAGGGAATGCACAAACAAAAAATTACAGGGTTTATCACCTCCTCGTGGTGCCCACTGGATAACTATCTAATAGTGAACTAACGATGAGCGTATGCTGAGTCTGATGATATACGTGTAGCTGAACACTCGGACCTGCACAAGCAAATCTGGGTGAACTTCAGCACACATATGTTTAACTGGACGAGGCATCTCTCGTTGACCTGATCGGCTGAAATATGCGTCTCAGAAATCTAGCAAGAGTTACTCAGAAGGAGAACGTGCGGCGGATGAATTCTCCAGATGGAATTAACGATGTCGTCTACTGGTCAGCGCATACCTTACTTGAGCTGCTTCGACATATTCGGATCACAGGTCGGTAAGGAATTTCCAAGGCTAGTCAAGACCTTGGAATAGAGATGGTGGCGGAGGAGCCCTCAATGGGCCAACGGCAGCGCTCATACTCCCGTAGTGGACTACTGGTACCGGTGCACCTGGCCCCTCGTCCTAGGGGTATAACAAAAGGAACTGGCCCTCCAAGTTGGGGGTTGTGCCGTCGGGCTAACTTCCCTACCACGTAAAAAGCCTTCGGTTACGAAGCAACCAACAGCCTCGGATACGGATGATTTTACTGTTGACGACCCAAGCAAACGTAAAAAGGACAATGACCTTCGTGTCTGCACGTGAAATGTTAGGTTCCTCTACAGACCACGGGCAGCCGAACAACTTGCGGAGGCCCTAGGCTGCTGTAAAGCAGACATTACCGCCATCCAAGAAGTGCGATGGTGCTGGCCGGGCAAAAGGAGGATGAAAGACTGTGATATCGAGTTTCCCTCAATCTCAATCTGAGTCCTATGCCGCCAGCAGCAAACGCAGAAGACCAGTGGCAGCGTTGCCAGAAAGCCATTAGAGATGCCGCCTCCGATGTATTGGGTTTCTTTCGGCCACCACAAAGAAACCCCTGGTTTGATGACGAATGCCGGCAAGTACATGCAGCAAAACAAGAGGCGTACAAAGCGGCGCTGCATAAAAAGACCAGAGCTGCTCACGAGCTCTACGAGCAGAGGAGAAAAGAGGAACATCGACTTCTCAGAAAGAAGAAAAAGGAGTATGAGGACGATCGAGGAGATTGAGAGGCTTTATTGCAGGAATGATGTTCGAAAATTTTACCAAAAGGTAAAAAAAACATGCCAGGGTTTCAAAGCCAGAACAGAAGCCTGCAGTGACGAAAATGGTAACATAGTAGTTGAACCGCAGTCGGTGTTGAGGATATGGAAGGAACACTTCTGCAGACTGCTAAACGGCGATGATGTCCAATATTCCGCTGTCAGGCAGAATGAACCATTCAACAGTGACGATGATACCCAAGACTCCCGTCAACCCGATCAGAATGAAGTGAGGATAGCGATATCTAAACTTAAATTCAACAAAGCTGCTGGAGCCGACGGCCTCGCCGCCGAACTTTTTAAGGCAGGAGGTGATGAGCTAGTAAGGAGCATGCACCATCTCATCTGTAAAATCTGGTCGGAAGAATGCATGCCCGACGAATGGAACCTCAGCATCGTTTGCCCGATCCTGAAGAAAGGAGACCCTCTGAACTGCGCAAACTAGAGAGGTACTCGTATAAGTCTTCTCAACTTCGCATATAAGATCTTATCTGTCGTATTATGTCAACGCCTAAAACCGATCGTCAACAATCTGATAGGTCCTTATCAGTGCGGTTTCAGGCCCGGCATGTCCACCATTGACCAAATATTCACACTGCGGCAGATCTTGGAAAAAACCCACGAATATAACATCGATACGCATCTCCTTTTCATCGATTTTAAAGTTGCCTATGATAGCGTGTATAGAGACGAGTTATATAGAGCCATGTCGTTTGTGCAGAACGACAAAGGAAAACTCTCGCTGCTCCATCAAAGTCGGAAACAACACCACCGATCTGTTCGATGTCAGGAAAGGTATTAGACAAGGTGACGCGCTATCATGCGATCTCTTTAACATAGTACTTGAAAGAATTGTACGAAATTCACAAATCAACACCGAAGGTACAATCTTTTACAAGTCTGTACAACTATTGGCCTACGCCGATGACATTGACATAGTTGGAAAAACTCAGCGGGCCGTCAGTGGGGCGTTTTCGAGTATTGAGATCGAGGCAGCAAAGATGGGTTTAGCGGTCAATGAAGGCAAAACGAAATATATGCTGTCTACAAAAAAGGAAACCCAACATCGGCGTCTTGGACAGAACGCCACGATAGACAGACATAAGTTTGAGGTAGTAAAAGACTTTGTGGGGAGATCAAACGAAGAATTACTCTTTCCAATCGGTGTTTCTATGGGCTAAGAAGTTAATTGAGTAGCAAAGCCCTATCCCGAACTACCAAGGTAACTCTTTATACGACACTAATCATCCCAGTCCTGCTGTATGGCGCAGAGGCATGGGCTTTATCAAAATCGGATGAAGATGCCCTTGGTTACTGCGAGAGCAAAGTTCTTCGAGTGATGTTTGGTCCCGTCTCCATAGACGGCGAGTGGAGGAGAAGATACAATGTCGAATTATACGGCCTTTATGATGACATCGACTTAGCCAGAAGAGTTCACATACAACGACTAAGATGGCTGGGTCAAGTAGAGCGGATGGAGTACAACGTGCCAGCCAAGAAACGGATGGACGGCACAGTAGAGGACGACCTCGTGGTAGGTGGCGCAAACAAGTGGAGGGGGACCTCAACCAACTTGGCGTGCGCAACTGAAGGCAGCTAGCTCATAACTGGGCTGGCTGTAGGGGTTTGTTGGTTGCGGCCTAGGTCTACCTCGGACTGTAGCGCCACCTAAGTAAGTAAGTATTTACAGGGTGTTTTTTTGTTTTTTTTTTTATGGATACTCCAATGGATGTGGTAATCTTCTAAAGATACCAGTAGCCTACTAGCATGTACGATTCGCAAACTAATCCCTTCCCAGCTCTCCCCGCGGGACTGCCGCAAGATATTACTTCGCGGGGTTGGGTAGCATTTCATGATATGCTTCTTGTATTGCTGCTTCTGCTCTCCCTGCTTTCTCAATTATACGAAGCTCTTTTTGCACATTCGTTACGAGTGCGCAAATTTTCATCCAGTTCTCCTCTGATCGCAACATGTGGTCTATGAAGAGCGGTGAACTCGGCAAATTATTTCTTATTTTGCGAAGTGACTGCAATGGAACACTGCGTGTCTGTGTCCTCCTCTTGATCTTGACAGTCTGAACAGAAAGGTGAGCTATCGTGCCCAAATCTGTATAAATACTTCCGACCGCCACCGTGACCCGATAGGAACTGTTTAAGGTGGTAGTTGCAGTCCCCATGCATTCGTCTTAACCACGTCCATTTGCCTTATGTACTGTTTTCCCACCTAGTTTGCCACATAGCTTTTGATATTGCCTTCTCTTCCTCTTTCATTTTCTTGACAATTCCTGCTTCTTGATTGCTCAAGCTTCTCCTTTCGTAGATCCTTACCATCTCGTTTGTAAGGATGGCGATAGGGATCATTCCAGCTATGACACAGGCTGCTTCGTCCGATATGGTTCGGAAACCACTGATTGTTCTTATCGCGCAGAACCTGTATGTTGCCCAAACCGGGGCAGCATACAGGAGAACCGAGCTGACGACTCTGGATAGTTAAATCCGTCTAGCGTACCCAGGTCCTCCGATGTTTGGTACTATTCGAGAGAGGGCCGCCTGCAGTAGGGAAGTTTTATTGCCCGAGTATTCCATGTGGGCTTTAAACTTCAATCTATTATCAAGCATTACTCCTAAATATTTAACTGCTTCTTTTGATCTTATAGTCTGGCTGCCGACTCGAATATTCACATATTCAACAGCCTTTCGACTTGTTATAAGAACAGCCTCAGTTTTTTGGTCTGCTAATTCTAGACCGGCGGATACCAGCCAGTCTTTGATTTTTGCGATTGCTTCCTTTGTGGCTGACTCTATTTCGTAGATGTGTTTGGCCACGGTAACTACGGCGATGTCATCAGCGAACCCAATTATTCTAACTCCTTGTGGCAGTGTTAAGCGCAGGACTCCGTCGTACATAATATTCCATAGAAGAGGGCCTAGTACCGATCCTTGTGGGACTCCCGCAGTGACGTTGTAGTACTTTACCCCCTCGTCAGTTTGGTACCTCAACTTTCTGTTTGTGAAGTAATTTGTGATTATCCTCAAAAGGTAGTATAGAGTATCCATTCTCCTTATAAATGAGCAATCTGCCGAGTTAAAGGCATTTTTAATGTCCAGAGTCACTACTGCACAGTATTTCTTTATCCCCTCTCGCCATCTTTTCCCCTGGATCGCTTCAGCATCAACAGCTTTTATGGCATCAACGGTAGAACGCGATTTTCTATATCCGAACTGCTGATCTGACAGTGCTCCTTTCTCCTCTGCTACCACGAAAATTCTGTTATATATTATTCGTTCGATGATCTTTCCCAAAGTGTCGAGTAGATATATTGGGCGATATGAAGTTGGTTCACCTGGCGGCTTGTTTCCTTTTGGTAGCAGCACCAAATGTTGTAGCTTCAAAGGATCAGGAAAAACTCCTTCGTCTAGACACTTTTGCATCGTCGTTGTAAAGATATCGGCCCTCCTTTGAACAGCCACTTTCACTGCTTTATTGGGGATACCATCCGGCCCGGGGGCTTTATTGTTGTCTATCTTCTTGCATGCCTCGGATAGTTCCTCCCGAGTAATAACGGGGATGTGCTCTGTGTTGGCCTCTCTGATAATGTTACACAGAGTAGGTGGTCTATGAGGAAATAGGTGCTCTATTATGGATCGTAACATACTGGCCAAGTTATCTGTTGAGACCTATGATCTTTCAGCTTTGTCATCACCATTCTGTACGCCATACCCCAAGTCGTTTGAAACATAACGTCTTATTCCCTTTGATAGCCTTTTTTTAGATTAGATCGCGTCGCGCCAGCTTAAATGTGTCTAGACGCTCCTGAAAATCGACTGTTTCTCTTAATCGTTGGATTCTTCGTCGGGCTGGTATTTACAGGGTGTGAGCAACAAGATGTGACAGAACTTCAGTGGTGGGTAAATGGACATTAATTGAGGAGCTCCTGTTCAAATTCAGTTATGCACAAGCGATTCGATTTTTCTATGAGATAACTAATACTAGATAGTAGGGCACTTAGCACTTTATTCGGGCTTCTTCGACATATTTGGAGCTTAGGCCGATAAGGATTTTCAAGCATTAGTTGGGGTCTTAGAAAAGAGATGGTGGCGGCAGAGGGGTCAACTGTAGGCTCACACTCCTGAAGAGGGTTACTGACATCGATATAACCGACCCCTCATCCTAGGTTTTTCTAGAATGGAACTTGTCTCCCAAATTGGGGGTTGTGCCGCCGGGGTAACTGCTCGACCACGGAAAAAAAAAAGTTACTAAGCAACAACAAGCCTTGGAAACGGACGGATTTACTGATGATGAACCAAGCAAACGAAACAAGGACAACGAACTTCAGATCTGTACGTGGAATGTTAGGTCCACGTGCAGCCGAACAATTAGCGGAGGCCCTAAACTGCTGCAAAGCAGATAACAAGAAGTTGCTCTGCGATATCTATTACGGCGATTGTTACCGGAAACAAAAGCAGCACCTATTTGGATATGGATTCGTCGTTGAAGGCAGACTTAGCAAGAAGAACGCCTCACGATAATTCCCATCAAGGCTAAACAGAGGAGAAAGACGCAACACCAAAGGCAGGTTCTACGAGCTCTTGGATATATCAGCTCATATAGTGCCCTAGCTATAACATTAAAATTGTCCTAGCCGATTTTAAAGCAAAGCTTGGAAGATAGGGCATCTTTGGTAGTACAGTCGGAAAGTACAGCCTACACGACACCTCCTCTGATACCGGATTCAGGCTGATCGACTTTGCTGCGGGGCGAAATGTTGCCGTACCTAGTACGCGGTTCCCGCATCTCGATATTCGCATGCGAACTTGGAGATCTCCTGATTAATTAACTGCCAACCAGAATGACCATTTTCCGATCGACGCAAGGCACTCCTCCAGTATTATGGATGTCCGATCTTTCCTGGGAGCCAACATTGACTCGGGCCACTACCTTGTTGTAACCAAGGTACAGTTGCGGATATTTCGAACACCTCCAGAACAAGGAAATTCTATGAGGATGTTTGAAGTCGGACTGCTACAATCGCAAGAGATCGCCAAATCCTTTTCCGATCCAGTCTCCCTTAATCTCTTAAGAGGTCTTATGCCACCAGCCTCGAGTATTGAAAACCAGTGGCAGCATTGCCAAAAAGCCATCAGAGATGTCGCCTCTGGTGTGCTGGGTTTTAGTCGGCCACAACAAGGAAACCCCTGGTTTGACGTTTAAATAAGAGGTATAAAAAGCGGCGCTGCATAGAAGGACTAGAGCTGCTCGGGAGCTCTATGAGTAGAAGAGGAGAGACGAACACAGGCTTCTCGGAAGGAAAAAGAAGGAGCCTGAGAAGCGCGTGATCGAGAAAATAGAGAGATGCTAATGCAGGAATGAGGTTCAGAAGCCTCACCAAAGGGTAAAAGGAACTTGTCAGAGCTACAAGGACCGAACCGAAGCCTGCAAGGACGATCAAGGGAACATGGTAGTAGAAACGCAGTCGATGCTGAGGGTAGAACCCTTTCTAAAAACTGTATAACGACGCCGACGAATTGAATCCCGCTGTCAGACAGAATAGACCATTCAACCTGGACGAAGTAGATCAACAATTCCATCCTCCCAATCTAGACGAAGTGAAGATAGCCATATGTAAACTTAAGTCCAACAAAGCTGCTGGAGCTGACGGCCTAGCTGTCGGACTGTTCAAAGCGGCGGGGGATGACTTTGTAAGGAGCATGCACCAAGTCATCTGTAAAATATGGTCGGATGAAAGTATGCCCGATGAATGAAACCTCAGTATTATTTGCTCGGCCTCATCGAGACCTTTGATGCCAAAAAGGATTCAGACAAGGCGACGCGCTGTCATGCGATTTCTTTAACATCGTTCTTGAAAGAATAGTAGAAAACTCACGCGCCAACACCAGAGGCACAATCTTTCAAAAGTCCGCCCAATTACTCGCATACGTCGACGATATTGTCATAATCGGAAGAACGCAGCGTGATGTCAGTGGCTCTTTCGTATTGAGGCGGAAGCACCGAAGGACAAGACCAAGCATATGCTGTCAACAAGAAAGGAAAACCTACATCGACGTCTCGGACAGAATGTCACCGTAGACAGATATAACTTTGAGGTAGTTACGGACTTTGTCTACCTAGGCTCTGCTATAAATACAGACAACCACACGAGCGCTAAGCGCAAACGAAGATTAACTCTTGCCAACAGCTTCTTCTTTGGGCTAAGCAAAATAGCGAAGCCCTCTCTCGGACAACTAAAGTGACCCTTTATAAAACCCTATTCAACCCAGTTCTACTCTATGGTGCAGAGGCATGGACATTATCAAAAGTGGATGAGGTTGGTTGTTTTGAGAGGAAAATTCTTCGAGTGGAGGAGGAGATAAAACGACATCGACTTAGCCAGGAGAATGAACGTCCAACGACTGAGGTGGCTGGATCATGTAGAGCGATCCACTCCCGAGGGGCGGCCCAGTAGAGAAAGACCGCGACTCAGGTTGGCGCACGCAGGCGGAAGGGAATCTCAACAAACTTTTTCGTAGAAGAAAGTGGGCAGTGCTGTCGCCACTCGTAACACAAAATCATCCTCCTACCCCTGGTCCTCGCGGCACTGCCGTCAAGCATTTCAACGCGAGGGGGGCGTCAACCTTACATACTCGACTCGTTCGTGTTGGCAGCAGTCTGCGCGACGTTTCGTTGTCGTTTCGTCTTCGTTGTTCTTTCATGATGGTAGCCACAGTTTCGCTTACTGCTTCCCAAGCTTCTTTTGTGCTCGTCATCTCTCTGGTGGTGTTCTCTGGTGTTAAGTCCACACCCAGTCTGTTTGCCAGCAAGGTACATTCTTTCTGGTATCGTGCACAATGGAACATGATGTGTTCTGCATCCTCGACTGCTTCCGTGCACGTTGGGCAATAAGGGTTATCTTCGTGTCCAAATCCATGGAGGTAGGCTTTGAACCATCCATGACCAGTAAGCATTTGCGTCAGATAGAAGTTCAGCTCTCCATGCTTCCTATTGATCCAAGGGTCTATATTGGGGATCAATCTCTGCGTCCATCTGCCTTTTTCAGAAAAGTTCCATCTCTCTTGCCATTCTTCGAGGATTGTTCTTGGCGGTACTTCGGTTTCACTTCGACTCGTCGCTTTTGACACCACTGTCCTGCTAGCACGATATTTCCGTTCGGCTCCTTTAACGAGGAGGTCTATTGGCACCATTCCAGCAACTACGCTTGCCGCGTCGTAGGAGATTTTTCGAAAGGCGCTGCATATTCTCAAGGCATTGGTTCTGTACACCGCCTCCGTCTTCCTTCTGTACGATTTCGTCTTCATAGCACTTGCCCATATTTGGGAGCCGTAAAGCATAATCGACGTCGCAACTCTTGCTAAGATCAGTCTATTTCTTCTGTTTAGGTCCTCCGATATATGGGATGATCCTTGCCAGGGCAGTCATTGTTCTTGCTGCCTTCTCAACTGCATACTGCAGGTGTTGCTTAAAAGTCAACCTTGCATCTATAGTAACGCCAGGGTAATTCAGCTCTGATTTGGAAACTACAACGTTATCGCCCGCTGTTACTTTTATAGTCTCCTCTGCTTGTTTAAGATCCATGCTTATTAGCCAGTCCTGTACCATTCCGATAGTTTCATTACAGTCATGCTCCAACTCCTCAAGCAATTTGGTCACTACAACGATCTCTATGTCGTCGGCGAAGCCAATTATTTTCGAGGACCTCAGGATTCGCAGTCTGAGGACGTCGATTCTACAGTAGTGGACCTAGTACGGAGCCTTGGGGAACACCGCCTGTGACGTTATATTGCCTCATTCGGTCGTCGGTACAATAGTACAGTATTCTATTTCTAAGATAGACAGCCATTATTTTCTACAGGTAGTCCGGTACTCTCTTGGCGGTAAGTGCTCGCAGAATGTTACTCCAATTTGCGGTATTAAAGGCGTTTTTAACATCCAGCATTATGATTGCGCAGTACTGTTTACTTCCGTCCTTCCATCGTCTTCCTTCGATGGCTTTTTTCGCTTTATTTACGACTTCGTTGATGGTATCAATTGTAGAGCGTCCCTTATGGAAGCCATACTGGCGGTCTGCGAAACCTCAGACTTCATCGATCGCGCTTTCCAATCTGTCACTTATTATGCGCTCCAGTATTTTGCCCATGGTGTCCAGCATACATAGAGGCCTATACGATGAAGGATCCTGCGGTGGTTTATTACCTTTTGATAAGAGGACAAGTCTTTGCTTCTTCCACTGATCGGGGAATACTCCTTCCTTAAAACCTCAGAGACCACGTTTTCGAGAAACACTGAGGACGTGGGCGAGGGTTTTCTGCCACCCTTCAACTTTATCATAACCACTTGGTAGGCTTTCCCCCATGGGTTTTGATTGGCTTCGTTGCATAGTTCTTCGAAGCTTCTCTTTTCACTGTTTTTAATTGAAGCTTTTAAGTTTCTTCGGGCAATTAAAAATCTCTCGTGGAGTTCTCCGTGGCTGCTGTGTTCCCCGGAACGCTGGTACAATCGGCGCGCCCTGTGGCAATCTGCGCGCAGTCTGGCGATTCCATCATTCTACCAGTATACTGCGGGCCAACGCAAGTTTACTTTTTTCTGCTGCATGGAAGAGTCACAAGCTCTTGTCACTCCTCTCGAAAGCTGCTTCGCTTTATCGGCAGCAGGTGTGTAGAGGGATATGTCCTCCGTCATCAGCTGGAGTACTTCGACGTCTAGGGTGTGAGGTTTCCGCCCCTTATTCTGCATCTGTCTCCTCTGCTCTCCTCTATTTCCTGTATGACTGGGTCGTAGATGAAACTTACTTGCCTGGCGATCGCTGCGCGTATATGTTTTGCTTACTCTCCATGGAGCATCTCTTGCTTTTGTTGAAGGTCAGCTCGTTTATTGAGTTTTGGGAGAACTAAGTCCAACGATGCAAACGCCTCCGGGAAAGTTCTTCCTCTGGTGTTTGTGGTACGTGAGCCCCATTTAACTGCCCTCTTGCAGTGGTCACGATGTTGTCAACTATTCTTTCGAATTCTTCATGTATTATGCTGGGAGGAGCGTAGCAGCTAAAGAAGTAAATGCCGCTAACTTCGGCCCACACGAAGCCTGCCCGGTGCATCATCATCTTCTCTTCGAAGGCTCGTTAGCCGCTTATCCATATCGCGGCTTTGCCTGAAGTCCATATTCCCTCTTTCAGCTGCTAGTAGGGCTCGCTGAGTATAGCGATATCCGCGTAGTACTTTCGGACCGACTGTGTAAGTAAGTCCTGCGCTGCCTCGCAATGGTTAAGTTTCAGTTGGATAACCTTCATGTTCGCTTCTGAGAAGCGTTCAGCGCGAGCTGGAATGCAGAGCGTCTTATGCTTCCAGTACTATGCTTGGCGCTGTGGTGACTTCCTTTACAAAGCATGCATTCCGGCTCTGATGAGCAATCCTTTGCCTTATGACCGCATCTGTAGCAGTGTTTGGATCCGTCTTCGCTCTTGCAGTCCTTTGCACAATGACCAAACCCGAGGCATCGGTAACATCTTTCCAGGTCTGGTATCGCTAATGCATTCTTGGCGATGCTTGCTGACAAACTTACCACTGCTGTCTGCGTCCCAGCATAGGTCTTCCTCATTGACTTTACTGCAGTTACTGGTATCGGCTTTTGTTGGTCTATTTGCTCTGAGAGGCCTAGAGCGACCTATTCCTAGGTCGTGATTTCATCAAGAACTTTTACCTCTATTGTGACCTCATGTGTCAAGGTCCTGACTTCAGCTTTGCTTTCCAGGATCTTCTCCACTTTTTGTTTGAAGTCCGAAGATTGAGCGTTTGTTGTTTTCTTCAGTTGCAGCAATAAGTCTCCTTTCACGGTCTTTCTTAGAAGTCCTTTAGACCTTTCTTTGTGTAGTACTGACCACAGTAGTCTGGTGGTAAAATAATCATTTAGATGTCCTTCCATCTCTGGTTTACCTTGTTTAACGCGACGGCGTGTGTAAAGTACTTTTCGAAAGATATCTGTGATATTACCGATGGAAACGCTATTATAAGCAACTTTAAAATCGATGAAAAAATGGAGAGCATTTGCTGCTCCTGGTGTTTCTTCAATGTAAATATTTGATCTAAGGTGGGCTTATCTGATACGAATCAATAAGATTGTTGACAAAGGGTTTAACGTGCTGAAGATATTATAGAATGCAGAAAGCTTCGAGCCAGCGTTTTAGATAGTTTTTCTTTAATGGAATTGAATTTTTTACTCGAAAAAATAGTCATTTGAAATTACATACTCGTATATTATATATCGATTCAGATAAACTGATTTGTACTCATAAAACTGATGCCTTATGTACCAATCTAATCAAAACCAATTTTGAGAAACTCAGATTATATTGTACTCCCTGTGACAGCAAGCTCTCTATTGGCGTTGATTCACTGAACAATAAGAAATATTTTTATTACTATTTCCTATCCTGCAAATATCTTTCCAATAGAAACAAGGACAAACGGAAAAAAGAAAAACAATAATACATTTGTCATCCACCGGACCGCCCGTCGACTTTGTATGGCAAACTGTGCTCTCGTTACAAACAACAACATCCTGAATAGCCCTATGCGATTGCAGGCTCTCAATATCCTTTCACAATATTGTTTGCCCTTTTCCTGACGTTCATCATTTATCACACATTGTTCACTTCTGATATAGATAGATTCAATCTTTTATGTTATACGTATATCCCATTTTCCATCTGTGTGTTCCAGTCCGAGTATCACAGTACAATACAAGAGCTTATGATAGAAAGAGAGATCCAACGCTAATGTCTTCATAAAATAAAACTGTGTCTGCGGCTGTGGCTGCGGCTGCTGATGTCCTTTTGCAAGAGAACAATGCAGTACCTTCCAGGGGGAATGCAATGCACTATACCTTTGAATGAGGCCCATGTTTACTTTTCGGGTGCAGTAGACAATCGACAATTTGGTCATGTGAATGTCCTTGCTAAAATGGTGAGAAAATTGAATTGTTTGATGCGCTCTTTAACTGGAATTAGAGCCTAATGGGCAATTGCCTGTGTCATTTTATGGTCAGATGCGGGGAACCGACCGATGTCCCACTGATTCTCGAACAAGCGAGATTTCTATGGAGCTGAATACGAGTATCTATACATTCACACCACCAAGGTGTTTGTTGATTTTGTTCGCCAATGTGTGTGGCTTCTCAATTAAACATGAATTGTTGCCCTTAGTGTCAATGACGATGATGGCTTCATTAAGGCGATTATGTTGTCGCCCCCAGCAAACAGCTTGGACATATGTGGGTCAGCATAAATGGTCATTTATCTTAGGGACTTTGCTCTGATCCGAGCGTACCATTGGCTTTACGACATGGCTATGAATTTTACAGAATCCCACTTGAGACGCAAAATATGACAGGATAACCAAGGACAACAGGAAAAGAAGAAGATTATGGCACACACTAAAAAAAACAAAAAGGACGAAGTGAATGAATATGAATGGAATGCGTAGATGGGCCGCTATTAGGACTATCACTGTAGTGCCATGTGGAATTGACACGAAGCCGAATAAAAAATGGATTTCTTAGGGATAACGATTTGACATCCTTTCGAAGGGTGAAGTGAATGACGTGGCTTTTAATATTTTTCCAACGAAATTTCTAAATTTCATCCCTTGCTTATTCCATTTTTGCTTTTTTCCCCGCTCTTCCTTTGCACTCTGTGTGTTCATTTTGACCGTAAAAGCTCCCAAGGGTCGATTTAAAGAAGGCTCATAAAGGTGGAAAGAAATACGATTATGGCCAGGAGCGAGAAATCTCCGCTATATCGATGAATACGAAATTTGACAGCCAAGAGGATTTATATCGTGCCCTTGGAGCAATTGCCTATAAGTCGAGAGTTTGTCAAAAATAAATGGCAAGACATGTTTGACTTCTTCGTAGAAAGTGAGGTTTTATAAGTGAAAAGGGTTTAATCTCAGGAGAAGTGCGAGTGCCTTCGAATGTTAGTAATCCATTTTTAATAATTGTCATGCGGGCTGCCCCTGGGAGTGCCAAAGTCTCAGGATTTCATAATCGTATGAAAGAAGAATGTGGTTTTTCTATCTGCGTTTAACCGGCGATATGTGTAGATGTCCTAAGAGACTATAATAATGGTCTGACTAACCCACAAGGTGTATTACTTTTGACATATTGTTGGTAACATATAGAATACATAATTATGATGGAAAGCCAGAAAGTATGATAAGCACTAACTGCCTAAGCCGATTTCTGGGCCTTCAATTTCACTGTGGAAGGATCGAATTGTTTATACATACGAGTATGTATGTATAAAAGGTTTTTGGCACCCAAAGAAATACAAGTGTAATAAAATACATACAATTTTTTGGCACACTACTTCTTTGTGCTGCCTCTACAAACAGGTCAGAGGATTTTTCAAACGCCACCCCACATATGACACCTACTCCAGCTTGTCCTAGGTTGGGGGGCGTGAGTCGGAGTACACGCCGTACCATGGAACAAAAAGGTAGTTACAAGGCAACAACAAGCCTCGAATAATGATGATTTTCCTCTTGACGAAACGCTCAAACGAAATAAGGACAATAACCTTTGGATCTGCATGTGGAATGTTCGAACCTTCAAAAGACCACGATAAGCCGAGCAATTAGCGGAGGCCCGAGACTGCTACAAAGCAGAAGTGTGGTAGAATGAGATTTTAACCTTTCTTGTTCCTCGGACGTCAAGCCGGTGGCAGCCCATTGCATCATATCCTGCAGATCCTAGGAAAGTTCTGTGGCTATGGCACTCTTAATTCGCTGACATTGGAATAATTTGGGATGTGTGTCAGGGTGGACAATTAGCTCGTCTTCTGATATCCAAATTTCTCTTGCAGAAATATTTGTTACACGAACTAATATTTCACCGTTGAACACTTGGTACACTGATTCGGCTGTGGGATCTGGGACGTTATTCTTCCTCGTTTGGGATTGGCGTAGCTATCCGAAGCCAACCATCGGAGAAGGCGGGTATATGGATATCACATTGGCGAGCTAACGTCTTCTGGACAATCGACCGATTTAAAGTGATGACTTCTTCGTTTAGTTGCAACGTGTTGTCTCTTAAATTGATAGTACAAGAAAACTGCTGCAAGAAGTCCAGGCCAATGATGCAGTCGTCCGAGATGATGGTTACATAGACGGACGAAGTGTACTGCATTGGCCTACTTGAAGAACTACTTCCAGAACTTCTTCGACTGGTGCGATCTCTCCTGTAGAAGTTTGAATAACTGAGAGCGATAGAATAATCGCTGGGCTGGTAACCATCTTCCTGAGGACACGGGGATGAATGATTGCCTGGGTAGCACCTGTATCAAGGATGCCTAAGTAAGGGTCATCGTTGATTCGTACGGGAATAAACAAGTTGTATGGAATGGTGGTCGAGCGGATGAACATGGTTCCTGGTTGAGAGGCGATGACGTCTCCCACTAACTCCACCCTCGGGAGTCAGCAGGTGCTGGTTTTCCGATAGAATAAACGACTGGTCAATTTCAGTGCTCGATGGATTTTGCGGACTGATTCATAAGTTGACAGCTCGTGATCCCAAGCGAGCAGCTTCGACATCGAAGATTACTGCCAATCCATCCAGACGCAAGTTAGGTGTTCGACTTGATTCACTGCGTGGCATGTATGCTATATCCTCTTTGTCATCCCGCCTGACGAAACTCTTTCCTGTGCGGTGGATGAACTTTATTTTCCGACATCGATCTCTCGTTTCACATTGGGTTCGTTGAAGACTTTGGGAGCACATCAATAACGTAAACTTCAGCCTCTTTCTAAAGAATAACAGCCCCATTGATATCGCTCTCGAATTCTTCTATACAGCAAGCTTATTCCCGCTTTTCCATCCTCTGCGAATCCCTCTATCTCGAATACCTCGACAGAATGCAATTAAGCCTAATCACAGATCCTAGGCGTTTTTAACAACTTATAAACGTAAAAAGAAGGTCCGATGGCTTTCCTTCCACTTTAATACATCATCTGCTGGCTCTAAAACAATCGCCAACCTCTTTGCGACCTTCTTCAGTCAATCGTATTCTGTCCACGTTTACGAACCGAATCTTGACTATTTCAGCTACCTGAACAACTGCCCACAAACCTCCCTTGTCTCAGTTGACATAAGGACCGATATGGTACGTGAAAAGATTAATCAGCTTAAGGATGACTATTCCCCAAGCCCTGATGGGCTGCCCGCCATATTTCTAAAAAATGTGCAAATGTTTTATGTCAGCCCCTTACAACTCTCTTTCGACTCTCACTCTCTCAAGCTGTTTTCCCTAAATTATGGAAGGACTTCTTTATTTTTCCTATCCATAAAAATGGCAGTAAAAATGACATATCAAACTACCGACGCATAGCCAAACTCTCTTCTATACCTAAGCTCTTTGAAAGCATTGTCTATGACTCACTTTATTTTCACTGCAAATCCATCTTTTCCTAACCGAATTCGATTCGAAAACACTGCATTAGAAAAAGGTAAGGAAGTGGATGTCATTACGACCGACTACAGCAAGGCGTTTTATAAAATATGTCTATTAACTATTCACCTTAAACTTAAAGCCTTCAGCTTTCCCCCCTTTTTCATCTCATGGTTGAGATCGTACCTAGAGAAATGCCAGTACAGGGTTCTCTTTAGATTTTCAGCCTCTGACTCCATTAACGCTACTTCAGGTGTTCCTCAAGGCAGTCACCTTGGTCCACTGATTTTTGTCTTAACAATAGACGATGTTGATCATATCACAAAAGACTCAGATCTGTCTATTAACGCGGATGACATGAAAATCATTAAGATAATATCTACCCCCACCGATTCTCTCTTACTTCAAAACGACCTAAGTTCATTCTACACCAGGTGCGATAAAAACTTCTTAGAACTTAACGTTGGCACCCCTCAGAAGATATTACTTTCGCAACGAGCCTGTTCCCGCAGTCTCCTCTATGCGCGATCTGGGTATTATTTGTGACAGGGAGTTAAACATCCGTTCCCACATTGATCAAATTATTCACAAGGCCAATTCTTCCTTCGGTTTCATAAAACGCTGGTTCAAAGAATTCTCGAACCCTTATGTTACAAAGTCTCTTTACATCACCTTTGTTAGACCCCTCCTTGAATACGCCAGCCAAGTGTGGTCACCATTTCACGATACGATACATGTACAGCAGATGAAAATGTGTCCAACCATACATGTATGTCGGTACTTACAGCACACTCGTATCTCAGAAAAACTCTTCTGGAGAGCCAGGACAGATCATCACAACAACTTTCCTCTTCCGCTGAATCCCAAATTATGAATATCTTTAATATTTATCAATTACATTCATCATCGGTTCGTTGTAGATTTAAGTATCTATGTATCTCTAACTTGTTTATGCTTCGATGAGATCAAAGAACCCCCGAGCCACTTCAGCCAATATCGTTATGACAACGTCACGTTTTTCCTAGTTCGCTGTCACATTTATTTAGATTTTATCAGCCTCCCATTAGAATGTTCTCAAGTGCATCAAATATACGAGTATATAAGAACACATCTTAGGCGTTAGTTATAAATTACTACAGTACTACAAGTGAATACTTACATGCGAGTATGTACAGGGTCTTCCAATGGGGTCTTCCGAACTTTGACAGTTGATAGCGGCCATACTGTTGAAGCTACATCTGTCAAATTGGCTGTCATTTTTTCAATCTGTTTTGCCAAATCACCACGCACGGATATATTGTTTTATCAAAATGGGTGTTCTGTTCGGGCAACGTTCCGTGCGCTTCGCCCATTTTACGGTCGCCATAATCGTCCTTCCGAGAGGACTATTCGCAGTTCACTGGTTCATTAAACGATCAACCAGCAGCCGTACGTCGACGAAACGCAAGATCTGCCGAAAACATCGCCGGTGTCCGTGAGAGTGTACAGGAGAATCCGAGGCAGTCGATTTCGCGTCGCTCACAAGAACTCGGTCTTTCGCAGACCACAACTTGGCGAATTTTGCGTCGTGACTTGGGCCTGCACCCGTACAAAATTCAACTGACCCAGGAGCTGAAGGTAAACGACCATAGACAACGACGTGTGTTTGCTGAATGGGCTCTGGAGCAGTTGGAAACTGACCCTAATTTTCATCGAAAAATCATCTTCAGCGATGAGGCCCATTTCTGGATGAATGGATACGTTAACAAACAAAATTGTCGAATTTGGGCCGATACCAATTCATATGAGCTCACGCCACATTGGAAATTCTGCACGAGCGATTCAAGGGCATGGTCATCTCACGTGGAGGTGATGTGAACTGGCCACCGAGAGCGTGCGATTTGACCCCGTTAGACTTTTTCTTGTGGGGTTTTCTGAAATCGCAGGTCTATGCGAATAAGCCACAAACCACAGCGGCCCTCAAAGCCAACATAACCCATTCCATCGGTCAAATTCAGCCTGATTTATGCGCCAGAAACATGGAAAATTGGACATTTCTGATGCGCGCCACTCAGAGAGGCTGTGGCGGACATTTGAACGATGTTAAATTCCATACATAATGGCGTCAATAGGCCTTTCAAACGAATGAAAAATTTCGATGACATCTCACACACACTTTGCTTTATTTAAATTTAAACATAGGAAGCGCTTAATGAAAGACCCTTTACTAGATGTATACCTACAAATGGCAATAACAACGGGTTGCGCTATATAGGTACTTCCGAGTTATAATTTGCCGATAATTTTACAGATGTCACATGCATTGCACGTACATACGTGTATATACACATTCCACTTCTTTGACCAAAGTACTGCGGTCGATAAGTTTTCCAAAAGCCACATGAGGTGTCATAGTGGTCACATAATTGCAGCCTGGTTAACTGTCACATTGGTTTTGGTTGTAGTTTGCGTGATTTTCAAAAAATGGTAGCCTGCTGCTTTTTCATTCTGTAGCGATCGGTCTCATTCGGTGGTTGTCTCTCTGCCTGGTAAATTAAACCATCCTTGGACAATGACAATAAGTCATCCTGCACCTCGCTAAATGCGTCCGCATCCTACAGCCATATTGTGCGCGTAGAGACCCACATGCCATGATTAGCAGGCCAGTAATGTTTGTGTTGCACATCGGGTGGCCGACATGCATTTCCTGGTGCGTCGCACAGGAGGGAGTCGCTATGACACTCTGGAAAATGTGTCCACATTAGCAAAGAATCGAAATTTGTTACAAAGGCGAATGTGTCAGGACATGGGTACAGATACTTTCTCCAGGGAATTGCACACACTCGAGCACACAGAAAGTGTACAATGTTCTCGATGATGTGTACACGCACTGGAGACCACCGTGAAATTGGTGTCCGTGTGTATTCAGTCTGTGGTCCGTATAGTCAATATTTCAATATTTGTTTGTATATTTATTTATTCTTGTCTGCTTTTCTTTCCATTTTTTGATTCATTTATTTGGATTTGGACATTGTCTTCCATTATTTGCCTGCCATTCATTCGGATGGTCATGGCAACTCGTATCGGGGAAATAGAAACATCATCTTCCCCAAAGGGAATTTGATGATGGTGATGATGATGAAGAAGAAGAGCCCATCCCATGTGTGTAATCGTAGGTAGCCAACACGGTGTGACGCTTAATGATGCAGAGAGGCCTGTTACGTTAGAAGATGTGTTACTTCTTGTCCAAAGGATATCCGAGTGTCGTATCATTTATTTTGATAAAACCCTAATGAATTTCGTATTTTCCTTTCTTCTTGATGACACTCATCCGGGATCATTTGACGAGGACGGGTGTTATGAAAGAGGAATACCAACAAAAAAGTAATTACTGTGCACGAAATTCATTAGCAGCGTACGAGTAGATATGACAAATAATGTGAACTCAATTTATGTAATAATCAGCAGATGAAGGGCAAAAGAATAAACGGAGAAAGTCTGGACATACATACATATGTATGTATAACACATTAAATAAACAGTTGTGAACTTGGTAGGACTAAGAAGCTGTCACAAGTACTGTCACAAGATAGGTCTTGTCATATGTTGCGGTGCTAATGCTCAAAACTCTGTTTGGGGCAGCAGCAAATGCAATGCAAGGAGAGATCGTCTTATGGACTTCATACTATCGTCTGATCATACCATCAACAATGTTGGCTCACAACCAACATTTGTTATGGCGAAAAGAGAGGAAGTGATTGACTTGACCCTGTCCAACAGGTATCTCAAGTCTATTACCAACTGGAGAGTTTCGCCAGACCATAGATACATCGAATTCTAAATCGAATGCGAAGCTACACCTTTGCAGGAGAGGAGGAATCCGAGAAAAACCAACTGGATACGGTTTAAGGAAGAGTTAGGCAGATCTATCAAAGATCTACCTAAACTTAGAACGAGGCAAAAGGTAGGTACTGGAACCTTTACTGATCGAAGCAAAGAGAATATAATAGGTTAATTCGAACTTCGAAAAGTACCTCGTATAGAGATTTTTGTGGCAAGATCGAAACTCTCGGTGAAAGCGGATGCTTTCAGTCTTCTGCTGGAGACTCACTTCCCAGGAAATCAAGTCACCATCGGTTCGCAACCAGGTTCAACTAGTGAAGCTGTTAGCGAGCTGAGCCGAACAACTCGGCTCGAGAAGGAGGAAATTGACTTGTCTGACTCAGCCAGTGCTAAAAGGTGTCACCTTTAGCATTTTGCATCTTATTGACATAGTAATGATCGCGTGTTTCTATTGCGTCCTTATTTACATCTATGCACAATTTGTCATAGTATTTTTTTAGCTTAAAGTTATGTGAATGTTTATTATATATTATTGCAATTTTGTTTTTCCTTTTTATTTTCTTTAAGAGATCAGGTTTAATGTATTTTTCATAATGCATAGACAAAGATGTGCAGTTTTCTACATGGTTTCTTAAAATCAATAAAAATAAGTCATAGGCAACCGAAGGATTACTCTCTGCATAGATTGATTCCCAAAATTCATATCTTAAACATTCATTTAACATGGCAAGATAAGGGTTAGTAAAGAGTTACCATATGATGATCCGTTAATCTGAAATCGTAAACATTCCCACAAAAACAACTCTTATTATTTTTATGTATTCGCGTGATAATATGGTCAATACAACTCTTAGTTGAGTTAGATATGCGAGTTGGTTCATTTATAACACACTTGAGACCATACGAAGCCATTAAAAATAAGTAGTTCTCTAAATAATTAAATAAATAAATAAATTCAGTAAATAAATAAATAAATAATTTAACGAATGACTAACAAATAAATTTATTAACAAATTGAATAATACGGCTTATACAAAATAACAAAAAACAAAAAAACAAAACGTAATGTACATTAATTGTGTACTCGTATGTTATTAGTGTTTAACTGATTTACGAGAGGATTGTCAGCAAAATCACAGTGATCAAAAAATCTATTTCTAAGTTTTTGAATTCTTAGACAAATTACTTCAACGTTCGCTTTATAGTGCAGATCCAGAGTTGAATAGCGCCAAGGTAATTTAAGCATCTTTTTATGTGACATTTTGCACAATCACCCCACACTTGACATCCATATAATAAAATCGCCTGAAAGATAACTTTATATATAACAGTTTTGTTATTCGTTGACAGGAGCTTATTTCTGTTAATAAACTTAGGTTAGCTTGCTATCAATATGCACTCCTAAGTACTTAACGGTAGGCTCCCAAGCAATGTCGACTTCATTTACCTGTAATTGAGCACTGGGAAGGTAGCAAGTCTTTCTTTTTCGTGTGAAAAAAATAGCTTGCATTTTATCCTCATTTAGTTTTATTTTCCACTTTGCGTAATACTTTTCTAATATTTTCATTGCATTTTTCAAATTACTCTCAATTTTAACAGCAAATTCATGGGAGGAAAATATTGCATCTACTGCATCACAATTTGGTAATTTTGGAAAATCCGACGTGTGTAATGCCAAACAGTGTCAAATGCATTTTCGATGTCTAGTAATACCATTCCAGTAGATTTACTTATAATACGATTGAGCTTGACATGGTAACAGATTCTTAGTACCTGATGTGAAGTGTTGTGATACTGCCTAAATCCAAATTGTTCACTGGGGTATATGTTATTATCACAGATAAGCCGTAAGATTTTGTCCTTTAATACTTTTTCAAGAATTTTGCTCAAACTACTTAGCAAGCTAATTGGCCTATAACTCTCTGGACTTTCAGGTGGCTTACCAGCCTTGAAAATAGGAACGACTTTAGCTATTTTCCTTTAGGTACGTACTTTTTATATTATCAAGACTGCCGGTTTTTTTTTTATATTGTATTTAGATCTTTAAAAAGTACAAAATTAATGCTGGGTGTAAAATGACTACTATTATCAAAATAAGATTGCATGGTTCTCAGTTTCGGCATCACCAAGATTAGATGAAATGCTATGACTTTTTAAGAAATTTAGAGCAAGTGCATTTGCTTTTTCGACGTCAGAAAAATATGTTTTTGTATTATCCTTTTTTTTTTTTTTATAATTCGCGCGCGCCAAAAGGAATATGAATACCTTTATACTGTTACAGGGCACGGGCTTTTAAGGACACGGGGAAGAGGAACAGAGGAGAAGCCTATGCACGTTGGCTTTAAATGTTTGAAGGTTGTAGTGATGGGGAAATACAGAGCTTGGTAGATCATTCCACATTCGTGTCGTTCGGCTTAGAAACGAATAACAGTACGACCGAAGTTAGGTTTTAGGGAAAACTGATGTGCATTCGAAGCATGTCGCGTATTGCGGGTGAAATTTTGAAGGGGAGGAATGCAACTGGCTATTTCGCTGCAGCATTTTTTATAAAAAAAAAAAAAAAACGATAACACAAAGAGAAACAGGAGACATTTCTCCGATGTCCTGGAATGGAATTCACAATGTCTCAATCACCTATAAGTTTTAACGCGCGATTTTGTACCCTATCAAGAAAATGCAGAACGGTCTTGGGTGCACCAGACCAGATATGGGCGTTATATTCCAGCTTAGGGCGGATGAATGCTTTATAAATTGAGGCCAGATCAGACGGGGTAAAATATTTCTTGCACCGTTTAAGGAATCCTAGATATTTTGCAGCATTTTTGGCGACCTCGAATATGTGATCATTCCATCGAAGATGGTTATTAATACACATACCGAGAATGGCAAGTCTTTCGGATTCAATGATGCAAGTACCATCCATGGATAATGGTTGAGGGTTTTGGTTTCGCTTGAGAGACAGAAGACAGCATTGAGTTTTGGAAGCATTAAATTCCACGCGGTTGGTTGAACCCCATTTAATTATGCTGTCCAGGTCGGAATTTAATGTGTTTAACATACGTTGCCGTTCCCCTTCTACGGCCGAAGAGCAAGGACGTGAGTTAGGGAACGAATATGAAAAACTGAGGGTACTGTCATCAGCGAAGGAATGGATTGGATTAGAAGTTGCAGACAAGAGATCATTTATAAAAATGAGAAAGAGAGTCGGAGTCGGAGACAAAACAGAGCCTTGGGGAACACCAGCATTTATTTGGTGAATTACAGACTTGAAGCCGTCCAAAACAACTTGTATTGAACGCCCCGAAAGGTAATTTCTAATCCATTGAAGAAGAGACTCATCGATGCCATATGCACGCATTTTCGACAAAAGAGCCTCATGCCGAACTCTGTAAAATGCCTTTGAAATATCAAGCGCAACCATCTTGGTTTCGCCGAAGTGATGCAGAGATTGGTTCCACTTCTCGGTGAGATATGCCATCAAATCACCAGTGGACCTGTTGCTACGAAAACCATACTGCCGGTCATTAAAGAGTTTTCGTGAATCGAGATATTTCATAAGCTGACGATTTATCAGCGTTTCCATGACCTTGGAAAGAAGGGACGTAAGTGCAATGGGTCGGTAATTGGACGGGGAGGAAGATTCGCCTTCTTTGGGGACGGGCTGGACAAATGCTGTTTTCCATCTACTCGGAAAGAGCCCTGAAAAGTAGAATAGACAGAAAAGCTTACGCAGAGGTTTTGCCAGCGTAGAAGAACACCTCTTCAGAACTATAGGGGGGATACCATCTGGACCAGCGGATTTGTATATGTTAAGACCTCTGAGTACTCCTGCAACTGTACGAGTGCGAAAGTGGACTTGTCCCATGGAAAATTTGACGCTCTCAAATACAGGTGGAGACAAAGCAATATCTGGCAGCGTGGAGCTCGCTGCAAAGTGAGCAGCAAGCAGATTAGCTTTGTCTAAGGAGCTGACAGCTGGAATGTCATTGTAAATGAGCGTGGGGATGGCAGACGAGGCAGAATTTTTAATATTTTTGACGAATGACCAAAAATTTTTACTACCTTTGGGACATTGTAGGATTTTTTGCCTCAATTTTTGGTCATGTAAGAATTTTACACGTCGAATATGGGCATTGCAGTCTTTTCTGGCTTGTTTAAACTTCTTTCGGTTTTCCTCAGATTTATTGGCTTTATAAGACCGAAAACTTACTTCTTTCAACCTGATAGCCTCTTTACAGCTCTGGTCAAACCACGAGTTTGCCTTAGGTTTAATGCTCTTTATTCTGTTAGGAATAAAGTCATTCATACCTAAGAGTATAGTGCTAGTGATCATATCAGCAGCGGCATCCACGTCGCTATCGAGGAAGCATAGCGACCAGTTAAAACTCCTAAAAAAGCTATTGAGGCCGCTCCAGTTGGCTTTCTCGTATTGCCATACTTTTCTTTTAGGAGTTTTTTCTTTAACTGTGTGGTCGGAGTACGAGAATTTAGCTGATACGATATTGTGGTCAGACCGACCTAGAGGCGCTAAAACATGAATGATGTATTTATCAGGGTGAGAAGTAAGAAACAAGTCCAAGGTGTTGGCGGAATGACTTACAATGTCCGGTATACGTGTAGGCTCATTTACAAGCTGAGTCAAATTGTTAGAAAAGGAAGTTGCTTCTTATTGTTTTTGACTATCTTGACAATGTTAAAAAATGGTTTACTGTTTTTGTCAAGTGTACTTAGTTTTGTATTCCATTCCTTATTACGATGCTGTGAGATATTGATGGTTATAAGTTCATTCATGTAAGATACTTGATGTCTGAGAAAAGGTAGACGATATCTTTGCTAGTCTCTTCTGTATTTATTTCTTATTTTGATAAGCTCTAATATATTAGAAGGTAGCTTAATACAATATTCTTTTTTAGTTTTTTTTTTTGGAATAGAATTTTCAGCGGCGTTGAATACATTCGATGTAAATTGATTTACAATTTCATCGACATTATAAGTACTAGAAACACTTCCTATATTGACTGAAGTGTTTCGTAGCATTGCATTTATTTCTGACCGAAAATGTGACCAGTTAGCTTTTTTCATATCCTGAACATAATGCACTTTTTGTTCCCCTGACCAACGAATTCGACAAAAAACTGGATTATGGTCAGAACTAAGCTCATCCATGACAGTAGGTTGTGTAATTAGACTAGGCACAGTACTAACAAATAAATCAAGAACAGACGGACGACCACGAGAACCAGCAGGAAAATATGTTCGACTAGGAGGAAACATAACAGAAATTGGAAACGTGACAATGATATCGGAAAGAATATTTCTCCAAGCGTTTGCATTTAGGCAGCCCCAATCCCTATGCCTGCAGTTGAAATCACCTCCAATAAGGAATTCACCATTCATGGTAAATAACTTTCGAAAATCATTTTTAACTGCAATTTTTTCCTATTTGACACACGGCCTCCAGGGAAGTAAATACAGAACATTTTTATTGTATTTTGATTTCTCAACTTTACTTCTATCCCTAAGTTTTTTGTACAAAACTAGTTTTAATCACGGGTAAAAGCGAACGTTGAATTGTTCTTCGTATAAAAATTGGCTACACCACCTTAGGCTTATGAGTGCGATCATTACGATAACATCTAAAGCGGATTAACCATACTGATTATTTCAGCTATCCACATGCTTCACTTTGCTACGAAAGGACCGCCACCTGAAATAACTCGCTCAATTGTCCAAAAAGTGGAATAAGGAAATTGGGACCTGCTTATGGGCTGTGACGCCAAATCTCATCATGCGCAATGGGATAGCAGGAATACAAATTCAGGAGGTGAGTCATTGTTAGGTTACCGATCTTCATAGTAACGTACTTAGCGTAGCTAAATTAACAGAATAGCCAAAGGATTGGCAAAGGTTTTTAGTAATGCCTATTATAAGACCTGTCCCGCAAAGAGAAGTAGGGCCAAAAATGCACCTCCGTGGTGGACAAAAAAATTCGCAACATTAAGAAAGAAGCTAGGAAACTTCTGAATGTGGCTAAAAGAACGAACTCTGATGAAGACTAGAGATTTTAGAAAGACAGTCAGAGTAAGTTCAAAAATGAAACACAGAGAGCCAGACGTCATTCATGACAACATTTCTGTAATAACATTATGGAGACCAAAGAATTCGCGAGACTGAGGAAGATCCTCTCTAGGGAACATATAGCCCTTGGATTCTAATGGCTATTGGACTGAATCCTACTCAGGAACACTGAAATTGCTGCTGGACACCCACTTTTCAGGGTATACAAAAAAAACGAATGAAAAAGTAGAGTAGAGAGTCTGTTGGCACCAGTAGAAATAGTTATAGAGGAGACAAATTTAATGGCCTGAACTCATTCTGAAAACGATTGCCATAGTAACTCCTATCTTGAAAAATATATTCTGTTGTAGCCTTATATGGTGACACATACCAAAATATTGGCGCGAGGTAAAGGTCATCTTTATTTCCAGAACAGAAAAGGCAAGTCATACTAACGCAAAAGATTTCAGACTGATTAGTCTTACTTTCTTCTTCGTAAAAACATTCGATAAGATAAAAGGGTAAAAGTGCTGAGCCAGCGCTGCATAGCGTCTTCGGCTACATCGAAAAAACGCTGAAGGATAAAGAATATACCCTAACCGCGTTCCCGAACATTGAAGAGGCCGATAGGCTCTTATCTTGAAAGTTTAACAGCGAAAAAAAGATTCCAATTATTCACTTTGGAAAGCTGTAAAAGGCACCAAAAGGCCCAAGGTCCCCGCGCCGTCAATTAAATTAAATCACAATGAATGGGCAAGGGAAGATAAAGAAAAAAAGGACGTTTTTTGCGGCCCACCTGTTGTCTTACGACAATATCAATAGGCCGGATTTACCATCTGACGATTTAGCACTTACAAGTGCAACGCTAAGGGAACTCAAACATGAGATCGGGAATCTAAAACCTAAGAAAGCTCCTGGTTATGACTTCATTACCGGACAAATTCTCAAAGCTTTACCTAGAAAAGCATTGATTAAGCTTCTTCATATTGTAAATGCTGCGTTCAGATTAAAACACGGGCCTAACCAATGGAAAGTTGCGGAAGTTATAATGGTTTCAAAACCAGGAAAGCCAATTTCGCTACTTCCAGTTATATCCAAAATTTTCGAGAGGATATTACTAAGTCGTCTCCAACCGGTTATCGAAGGAAATAATCTTATCTTTGACCACCAGTTTGGGTTCAGAAGTAAGCATAGAATTACTGACGTAATCGAGAAAGCACTTGAAGAGAAAAAGATATGCTCAAGCGTATTTCTTGACGTCTCGCAAGCCTTTGATAAGGTGTGGCATGATGGCTTGAATTGCAAATTACGACAAGTTCTCCCTGTATGCCTGTACGACATTCTGAAATCATATCTCGGGAATAGACTCTTCCGTGTTAGACATGGAAATGAATACTCGGAGCTCAAAGAAATTTCGGCCGGTGTACCGCAAGGAAGCATTCTTGGGCCACTTCTCTATGTGTTATATACTCGAGATATACCGAAAGAAGATCGCACTATCCTGGCTACGTTTGCCGATGACACCGCTGTCCTAGCCGAAGGTAAAACAATCGAAGAAACGATTGCAAAACTGCACAACGCACTGAATAAAGTAAATGAATGGACGAGGGACTGGCCGATCGCCCTCAACGAATCTAAATCTGTAACTAATGTCTTGCCAGTTTTCCTAAACTTGGCCCGAATACCTTTTGCAAACGAGGCCAAATACCTTGGAATGACACTCGACGCAAAACTGAAATGGAATTCGCACGTGAAAATGAAACGTAAAGATCTCGAAATCAAATATAGAGAAATGAACTGGTTGCTCGGAAAACACTCCCAGCTCAGTATTGAGAACAAACTGCTTTTATACAAGCAAGTGCTAAAGCCGATGTGGACTTACGGTATACAACTTTGGGGCTGTACCAAGAAAACAAACGCCAATATTTTACAAACTTTTCAAAATAAAGTGCTAAGAGAAATTGTCCACGCACGGTGGTATACTAGAAACGATGATATCCACAGGGATCTCGGAATTCCGACAATCGAAGCTGAAATTAGAAGCTTCGCGAGAAAGCAAAGAAACCGACTAATCGGACATGTCAACAATACAATCCTACAAATTCTGGATGAAAGCAATTTATTGCGCCGACTACAAAGGACGAAACCTTTCGACTTGGCGAGATAGGAATCAACCGTGCCTAGATTACGGAACATGCAGGATCTTTCAGTGGAAAGTAACCTGTCAAACGAGTTTTTGCTTGATAAGGTCCTTCTTAGTTGCAATATATAACAAATTAAATCGCAGGGTGGTGTTTTTTTAGTCAGAAAGAATCTGACAATGCTGTGAGCACGCGCTTGCTATCCTCATAGTGTCTATGGAAGATTTTTCACCAACCCTCGGGGAAAAAAAAAAATAATGTCAAAACCGATGCGGTACAGAAAACGTAATTCAGTCCCTTATTAACTGGATTGTGAGCATGCCAAAGGAAGGACATATTAACACAGAACTAGGAGCAACTCAATGCCTCTAAGAGCACACCATAGGGCGGGGTCCTATACCCTCTGTGATGGGCTCTGGTTTTGAATGAAATACTTCAGCAATTTTAAAACAGCGGAATAAAGTCACAGCAATTCGAGGTATTTTATTGACCTAAATATGAAAGATTACGTCTCGCACATGGTGGCCATTTTCTGCTACGCATATTCGTGCTCTTTCCAACACATTTTTCATCACCTTTCGTAAAATTTCAGGTATTGTGGCACATTGCGAATATTAGTTTTCAGTTGGGGGATGGTCGCTGGTCTATTGGCGTACACTCGTTCTTTTAAATAGACCCAAAGAGGAACAGTCGGTGAGCGCGGCGGCCAATTGAAGTCTCTACTGAGCGAAACGGGGGCATTGTATACCTTGCAGTATGCGCTGTGCCTCCATACTGTTGGAACCACAGTTGTGAATGGTTTTGCATAGCTGGCATCAAACAATTTTCCAACATTGTCCGATATTGAGCAGCACTGACGGTAACTGTGGCACCGGCTTCATTTCATCGTTCATTATCAAATGAAATAGGGATTTTGCTCTGTTTTTGGTCGTAACGGCATAATGGCATAATCAATTCATTTCTGGAAGTTTTTCGACTTCAATTCTTGCACAAGCTGGACGTTATATGGGAACATGGCAAAGTGGTCAAAATCCTCTGAACAGACCTCCAGTATGAACAGTACACGTTGAATTTTTTCAGCCATATGCACCGTACATGGTTTTCCGGTACCAAGAAGGTCCCATACTGACCCTTCTTGCTGGAAACGTGCAACCAGACGATTTATTATTGGCACTGTGGATGCGATCCATACGAGTATATTGAAATATCGACGCTATGTTAAAACAATTGATCCTTGGTTTTCAAAATAAAATTCAAAAATTTTTGTTCGTTATTCTGTTATGTATCGTTCCATATTAATCTTATTTGCAAAATTCTGAAAAAATGAATAATACATATAATGAGTGGAAACCATAAAGGTTGTTTTGCGCCACCCTGTAGTTCACTGACAAGAACCACTATCTTGGTCTGCTCTGAAAAACAAGTTGAAAGTGCTTGTAAGCCTGTTACTACTGACCTCAAAGGAAAGCGAAGCCCATGTATCTTGGAAACCTTTTAGTGTAAGAATATTGACGATCAGATATTACAGCCGTGTAAGGAAGGCCCCTACAAACGGTGTTGCCTATTGCACTCCGACATAAGCCGCGATTCAGAACAAAAGAGACAAGTTTTATAGTCAACTTTGTGCAGCCCACAAGTCAAGATATCGTGAACAAACTCGCCTTCTAGAGTGCAATCTACAACAAGATTAGTTGGGTCTAAGTCGAAATATAGGGTGCAACCAACTCGCGCTTTAGACTTTGCCTCTTCGTCGTTCAAAACGAATATGGGGTCTATAGTGGATTTGAAATTACGTGATCACCATCTTATTACAGCTTTCGTGCGATTTCTTACTGCATTCGTTGGAAATAATCGAACAATTTAAGAACCGTTTTGGGGAAGAAGCACATCGATCGCACAGTTTTAAAAATTTAATGACAGAAACACCACATAACATGAATAGCGTGTTTCAAATAGCAGCTGCTCCACTAGAAAGATCTGATCTGAAATTCTAGTACGGCAATAAGGCCCTTAAAACTAAAGCGTGTCCCACGCAAGATTTAAATTTTGCTCCATTTGTGCGGTAAAGTGTTGCCAACGAAAGCGTGACAGCTGACAGTGCAGGGTTATTAAAAATGGAGTGCTACATGAAAGAACAACGCGCATTCATTGTTGAGCAATTTTTCAGAAATAATGAAGGTTTGGCAGCTACAGTTCGCAATTTTTGGCACAAAATATGGTCGAAATAGTGATTTAACTTCATCAACTGTGAAGAAATTCAGGGAGACTGGATAAATTAGTGATCTTGGACACTTTGGCCGTCCTTCAACAAGTCGTAAAGCGTGACCAGATAGCAATGATAGTTTTTCCAATTGTTTCAGCAGGTAGCTTTGACTACCAATGACATCCAACTGTCAAAATATTCAGTAAGGTTTGCCATTTCAGCCTTCCCAAACGTGTGGGAATTATTAAAAAAATATTATCGGAATTCCGGCTCAGTTGTACGAGTAAATACGCAACGTGATTTCGTCATGAGGTCGGTCGTCATTATGGCTTCGAAAAGTTTGAGCGTGAGTACACTCTTTTTGGACCTTAAGCCACCAACTTAGCAAAGATCGGTACAAGTAAAGAAAACATAGCCGCCGTAGCGGCTCTGGGCATGGCCAGAGAGTCAACCAGGCCTATTTTGCGGTTGGATTTGGGCCTACATCCGTACAAGATTGTACGGACGACCATAGACAACGCCGTGAGTTCGCTAATTGGGCGCTAGAAATGTTGACCGGCGGCATCATCGAACCTTATTTCTCTAGAAATGACGAAGGAGACACCGTTATCGTCAAAAGTCCTCGGTACGGAGCGATGTTAACAGACTCTATGACCAGAGCTCTACAACAGCGATATATCCCAGCTGTGGTTCCAACAAGATGGCGCTACATGCCATACAAGCGACGCAACACTCGAAGTGGTGAAGGAGAAATTTGGCGACTGGGTCATCAATTGGCCGCCGCGAACATGCGACTTGATACCCCTATGTCAAGTCCTTAGTCTACGCTAACAAGTCAACTACTTTCGACGAGCTTGAGGCCTACATTCGAGACGCTATTGCCGGAATAACGCCGCACATATTGGACCGAGTCATCAAAAATTGGACCGAACGCTTGAAGCAATGCCAGCGAATCCAAGGCGGCCATTTAAATGATTCTATTCTAGAAGTGTGACTTTTTTCTTTGGTATTTTTTGAAGTCTAAAGTTTACACCAACATGCCCACGACCACCCACGCCTTGAAGGAAGAAATTAAGCGCCGTATCAACGAAATAAAACTTTTACAAATTTTTAATCAAAAAACTGTACTTTCTATCAAAATTACTTCCTGCGTGAATTTTTGGTACACCCTTTAAGCGGTAGGATTTGATGAAATTCCTGTTATGTTGTAACTGGTTTTAAAACTAAATTCACTACATTACGAGTATCTACACGAAATTGAAATATATCTACTTTAAGGAGAATGATAAATTTTTAATTTCAAAGATAAAACAAGCCCGCCCAAAACGCAGGGAAAATTCTTCTTTTCCATTACAACAATGAAAGTGAAAGTCTTTTACCCAGCGATCTCAGATATGTTTACATTACCCATCCTCGGGACAGTTTTAATGCCTTTTAATCGCAACTTCCATCATCATGACAGTAAAAAACGTTTTCGAAAAAAAAATATCCAAATTGGAAAAATCGGCAATACAGCCCATAAATTAAAAAGTTTTATAGCAAATAGAATGCTTGAAACGACTCCTCAAAGTAAACATTCAAAGAACAGACCTCATGTGCCAGAACAAGGCCCACCATCGATCAAGTGTCAAAATATTCAATTCCACCGAAAAGAAAAAAAAAAAAAAAAACTGGACGGGGAAGGGAACGAGAAATAGACTCGTCTTCCGAAATTAAACAAACGGAAAAAGAATGAAAGTGTTTCAATTTCATTTTGGGCAATTGAGAGAGTGCGTCGCATTTGAATAATTGTGGAAATGTCAGAGAGCCAGGACTGTGCGCCACTTACAATGACAGTGATAAAGAAAGTAATTTGAGATACTTTCCACTTGCGCTCTTGTGCCGAGTTTATTGCGATAATATCTCCCCCGAGACTCTTCCGCTACGTTATCTTCGTCGAGATGTGTCAATATAAAAACGCTCCTCATATACATTGCATTTTTCCGACGACACACAAAGTATACGTACTCGTACAGCGTACAGTAGGGAAGGGGGCCAAGTGTATTTGCTTTGACAGGATAATGAAATCTCCTGTGTGGCTAATATAAACTGCTAGTCTTCTTTGCATCGCTCATAAACGAAAGGAATAATTCATCCACGTCTCCACGGCAAATGGTTGGAATTGAGACCTCCGATCTTTCTTATGGTTGGGTTTGTTTTAGTGCCGAATCCTTGGATCATCTGAATATGGAAATATTCGTAAGGCTTGTTTGCCTGCAAACCGCTTAGCGAATAGGAGAATCTAGTCGACCGGAAGTTCTTTGGTGGGGCCGATTCGAGTTTCTTATAGATACTCGTATTCAATTGACGCTTCGAGAAGTGGGGTTGGCAAATCTTAGCATCTAAGTGCAGGAATCCTAATCGACCAAAAATATTACACCAGCATCTCACGAGTTTGTTGGGTGGAGCGGGTGTAGAATCGTGGTCTCATCTAATTCTGACACCCCTAAGCGCACTCGTTGGTGGTGGCTTTGAATGCTCGTAAAACAGCTGGATGGGGTGAGGTGGTGTAGCAGCACCATTCTGCTGAAAAGAGTGATTTCGCGTTAATGAATATTTCATTTGAACGTCTTATAGCCGAGAGGGATTTTCTCCGTGGCTTTCATTTGTTTAACGATTTTCTTTCGTCGTTGTCGCCCTTTCTCTTCCACTCTGCTTCAATTGTTTGTTTGCTTACATTCGCCCGAGTTGTTTTGCCGGATGGCCATGTAGATAGCCACCCCCTTCCCGGTGCCAAAGAAGGGGTGGCGTAGTTTATTTCGAGCTTAAAAAATGTAAATTATTGTAAATGTGATCCAGCGCGGTTAGATTGGCTTTTAAGAAGGATTTCAAAGAGACTACGGATTATGGAAGGCGGCTGTTGGAGAGAGAGTATTAAATTAAGACAGTTGCGTAGGGATTTAGCTGAAATTATTTTGAATTAATTTTGCGGGTTGAAGGACCAGCACTTCTTAAACACTGTTCCTTGTGGGCGCCCGCCTGGTGGTCCTTCGTAATGTGTTTGCGTTGAGTGAAAGTGGTGGAAGTAAAACAATCTCGAAAGTTGTTGGATGTATTTCAATTACATTAACTGTAATCTTTTTGTGGTCAGTTGGATTATTGGACTACTCGATGCAAAAGTATCTGAATTCGATTTTTATAAAAGTACACAGAAAAGTTACAACCAGTAGTGTAGTGTTCATACATATGTTTGTTGTCAAAATGACCAGCGGTAGAATTGACAGGGCTTCAAACTTATAGTGGTTTACAAATTGGTTAAACAAAAGTGATTTTTGAATACCTATCTTTCACTAGTCCTGAAATTGGAAAACAAGTTCCACGTAGCTCATAAGCTGATGGTGAAACCCGGGTCCAAAACAGAAATATAACTAGGTATTCCATGTCGTTGGATATCATCACACTTTTTTGTGTCTCAGTTTTACACTGGACCTTTGAGGTCTTCATTCAATTATTTGTCATGTAGGATAAATCATTCGAGTCGTTCACATTAAGTGAAACTTTGTCCCATTTAATGTGTGTCGATACTTCATGAAATCTCATTGAAGAGGAAAACGAATTTAATTTCAAATAGGTGGATGCATTTTGAAAAGAACCATACTCAGACTGGATACCTATTTGCCACGCTAAGTCTGCTTAGTCAACTTTTTGATTGCTTCGAAAAAATAGGACTTCAATATGGTTTTCGAAATATCTAAAATAGTGGAATAATTTGCAACTCTACACATAAGTACCTACCTACCCATGACTTGCCACAGGCACCAAGCCGGACGGGCTGGTAAGGCTAAGCTCAGGCGACTGTGGGGGTCACAGGTGGCGGGTAGTGAACGGCCTGCAGAAATGGAGGCTAACTGCGAATACCTAATAAGCAGTCCCCGACCAAGAGCGGCAGAGAAGAAGGGCTTGGCTGAAAAGGTTAAAGGAACGCCTATGCTCTGCGACAAGACGAGCATTTCGCCACAATTAAGTTGGTGGTGTAGGTCCAGATGTAACATTCCTGGTTAGCACCGATCCGGCTGTGGCACAGAACCACACAAGGGCTTGTGCCAACCCTCGCATGGCCTCACTGCTTGCAAAGACAACCATGGGATCCTTAGGTGACTACACATTCGAAAATTGATATCGGCTTTGAGTGGGGATCCACTAGAAATGATTACAACCAAAACAAACAAAAACACCGGAGAACAAAAACACCGGAGAAATTGAAGTAAAGGAGAATGAGGAGAACCCCTTCCAGAGGAGATCAAGGATGCTGAGGTCAACAATTGACCAAGTAGCAGCATCGCAAAGAAGTGCCGAACGACGCGAGTCACCCCCAATACGAAAGGTGACGGTCGAACCACCAACCCATAAAACCGATTTCCACAAGCTAGGTGAGCAAATTAGAGGACTGGTAGAAATGCTGGAAGTTGGCAAAAGACGTTCAATCCACCAAGCGGATGCGAGATGCTATTGAAAGCATCAGAGCTCTCTACGAGCTCTCGGCGATTCAGCTTCACGATGAGGAAGCAAAGCAAGTGATTCGCCGGAACAACTCGTCACAAACTTCGCCATGGCTAAAAACAACATCTGAGCCCAAGAGAAGACTAGTTGCAGACGACGAACCCCCGGAGCCAAAACGAAAGCAGCAACAGCCACCGAATGACGCGGCAGACAACGAACCGCCGGAACCAAAACAGACGCGGAATACATCAAACGATGTTACAGGCAAAAAGCGCTTGGAGCCAAAGCGTAAACAAAAACACATTTCATTGATAAACACCAAGGAGAAGGATGAGACCACCGGCGTAGAGACCCCAGTGGTCACAAACAAGAAGCAAGCGGCAGGAGAAGAAGAATGGGTAAATACCACCAAAAAGAAGGTCGCCAAAAAGAAGCAACAAGAGGTTAAAAGACCTAGACCTGACGCTATCGTCATTAAAGCGACGGGGACCCTCTCATACGCGGAGATACTACGCAAGGTGAAGGCAGACCCCAAACTGGAAACATTGGGAAAAGCGGTAACTAAAATCAGGAGGACACAGAAGGGAGACCTCCTTATACAATTCAAGGAGACGGGAAATAAGACAAACGAATTTAAAGGCGTCATTAGTGAAGCTCTAGCAGAGCAAGCGAATGTAAGTTCGCTTACGCATCGCACTACCCTTGAGATCAAAGAATCAATGCAATCGAAGCCCAGTTTGGAGTGAAAGTTTCACCGGCAGATATCTTGTCCCTGCGGAGGGCGTACGGAGGAACCCAAATAGCAACGATCAGCTTTCCCGCAGAAGACGTAAGAAAGCTGTTAGAAGCAGGAAGGGTTAAAATCGGCTGGGTTAACTGTAGCATGCGCGAACGAACCCTCCTTAAAAAGTGCTTCAAATGTTTAAAGTTTGGTCATCTAGCCTGGCAATGCAAAAGCGAAGAAGACCACTCCAAACTATGTAGGAGATGTGGAGCAGAAGGCCACATAGCCAAGAATTGTAACAAGAATCCATCCTGCATGTTCTGCAAGAAAGACCACCGGACGCCGCGCAGCATGTAGCCGGCAGTAGCAAATGCCCAGTATTCCGAGGAGCTATTACAAGCAAAATACCGTGAAGATTCTACAGATAAATCTTAATCACTGTAGAATAGCCCAGGACATCCTAGCACAAACGGCCAAGGACGAAAGTGCGGACGCTATTATGATCAGTGAACCATATACACTGCATCAAAAAATTGCACGTACAGTGATTTTGGACTTCATTTTTTTTTTATTTTTAGTACCGAGTGTGGTATCCTTTTGCCACTATTACATCCCTTAGACGACTCTTCATTGAGAGAACGAGATTTGAAGTAACTTCTTCCGTTATGTTGTTCCACTCCTCCATAATGACGTTTTTAAGGTGGCTCTTGCTGGTTATCTGAGTTTCTCGGGTCTTTTTTCCAAAATATCCCATAGATGTTCTATTGGGTTAAGGTCTGGGTATTGTGGTGGGTGCGGTAACTGAGATTTGACATTATAAAGCAGCCATTCTTTTACTAGCATGGAAGAATGTTTCGGGTCGTTGTCCTGTACTAGTAAAAAATTGTCCTGTAACCCAATTTTAGAAGCGCTGGCCTTTAAATTTTCTTTGAGAATTTGTAGATACTTGTACTTATCCATTGTCGTCTCAACAAAAACCAAACTCCCCACGCCATTCGCTCCCATAGCTCCCCAGACCATAATACTACCGCCTCCATGTTTCACCGTAGGTTGCAAGTTTTTCGACTCCAATGCTGTATTGGGTTTCCGCCACACAAACCTTCGGCCGTCAGACCCAAAGACGTTAAATTTACTTTCGTCTACGAAAATCACTTTCCTCCAAAAGTCATCCGGCTTCATAACGTACATATTTGCGTACTCCAAACGTTTTGTAAGGTTTCCTCCTTACCATACGACCATTGTAACCCCTTGTATGTAGAAAATTTCGTATTGTTTGAGGGTTTACTGAAATTCCATGATTTTCGTTGACCTCTGTCGCAATTCTCGGAGCACTTATTTTCGGGTTACTGTTCACTATTCTCTCGAATTTCCTCTCCATATTCGCGTTTAGAATTTTTTTTCGACCTCTTCCTGATGCAACTTCAAAGCTTTTATTTTTTTTTTATAATTCTCAATGACGCCTTGCACCGTCGAACGAGGTCTCTCTATAATTCTCGATATCTCCGCATAACTTTTCCCTTCTTCCTTCAGTTTCACCACCAACTTTTTAATTTCCACCGGCACTTTTATGTGTGACGACGCCATCAGGACACAAATATTATCAAATTTTCTAATAAAACCTTTAAACGTATCGAAATACTACTGCGAACTAAAAAAGAAATTCCACAAATCAGGAAATTCAACTTGCTTTACGAAATAAGTACCGTTACCAATATATTTTTAGGGTTACCAGATTTGTACGTGCAATTTTTTTATGTTCGTAGAAATCTTTTAATTACAAAAATTCAGAAGTTGCAGAAAAAAAAAATAAAGTTTTGGTATATATTTCTTCCTTTTACGAGTAAAAGTTAGTATCAATTCGAAAATAGTTCAAAAGTGTAAGAGCTTTCTTGCAATTTTTTGAGACATTGAAAATAAATCTCATTTCAGCTGCTGTACGTGCAATTTTTTGATGCAGTGTATATGTCCCGAAGAGAACAACAATTGGATCTGCGATAACGCAAAACAGGCGGCGATATGGATATGTGGACGCTATGCCTTTCAAGAAACAAACGACCAAACAGTCGGCTTCGTGCGGGAGAAAATAAATGGGATCATTTTTATAGCAGTCCAGGTACACTGGAAAATCCACCCTCTTCGGGGGTCGGCTCTACGGATTCTGGGGAGAGCCATTTATTGCGTTCATCTGACCCTTTTAAAAAAGGTACTAGGGTAGTTAGATCTCCAACATCAAGATCTACCATGAAAACGTGCGGAACTAGAAGTCCGGCGACATCGATAGTGTCGGCGCACGAACAACGGACTTCAGCGAAAATTCAAAGCCTAACGGACGAAAATATGGAACTCCGGACCAGGCTAAGTAAAATGGAACTTCTCTGCGAAGAACTAAGAAAGGAATTAAATGTACTTAAAGCAGAAAATAAAGCATTTAATGATACATCGAAACCTCGTAATGAGTCTGCTGCGAGTTCAATCGTCCCCGATAACACGGATTATAAAACGGATGATGAAGAACTAAGTCGGGAAACCAATTGGATTCTAAAAAAACGGCCTGTCAAAAAACGAAAAGCTGGCTCTTCGCCCGAAATGTTAACGAGGCAAGAAAACACGCAAAATAAACGAGAAGGTAAAGAACAGCCTGACAAAATAATCACGCGTGCCGAAGAAAATCCACGAAATAAGGTACGACCACCGCCACCAATATACGTGATCGGAATTGCAGACTATAATAAACTGCATTCTTTTCTCAAACCTTTGTTGCTATCCGATTTTGAAGTAACATCGCTCAACAACAACAAATGGAAAGTAAACGTAAAGGACTCAGACAGTTACCGCTCAGTATCTAATAAACTGAATACTGAAAAAATCCAGTGGTATACTTATGAAAATAAATCTGAAAGACCGATACGAGTCGTAGCTAGAGGACTTCATGCCTCATGCCGAAAGGAAGACGTTGTTCACGATTTGAAGAACAAAAACTTTAAAATCGTCGATGCAGTAAAGTTAGTTAAACGGGAAAAGCAAAAATTGGAAGGCGAGGAAACGATGGTTAAGCGCGAGCTTCCTCTTTTTATGCTAACCTTTGATAAGGCTGAGAGTTTAGAAAAGATATACGAAATAAGAACAATTCTGAATGTCGTAGTCAAAATCGAACCCATGCGCAAGAATACAAGGTTGATACCTCAGTGCAAACGATGCCAAGGATTCAACCATACGCAAACATATTGCCGAAAAGAACCGCGATGTGTCAAATGCGCCGGTAAACATCTTAGTCAAGAGTGTGGTGTAAACAAAAAAACCCCTGCAGCGTGTATTAACTGCAATGGTAAGCATCCGGCTAATTACAGAGGCTGTGAAGTAGCCAAAGAATTACAAAAAAGAAGAGATCGACTTATGAAGCCGGAAAACCCACCCTCAAAACCGGTAAATAAGAAAAAGTCGAAAACTGCTGCAAGAAAGGTGACTAGAGACAACCAAGCCGACCCTGGCGCGCTTACGTACGCTCAAGCTGCGACATCAAACACCGATCAAATTCCACACCGCGTTAAGGTAAAAGCGCCTAAAGAAAAGCCATCAGATTCTGACATGCAGACGCGTGCTCAAGCATCAACATCAATAAAAACGAACACTGATAATTCGGAAAACCCCGTATCTCACGTCTTTTCTATTATCCTTGCGAGGCTTGAGGAGCAAACAAAAACAAACACGCTAATTGTCGACAGGTTGGAGAAGCTTGAATATAAGCTTAACAATAGGAGCATTTCAAAACGAACATGACGAAACTTCTTAAAATTGTTGCATGGAACGCCAACGGTCTCATACAAAGTCTAGAAGAGCTAGAAATATTTCTACGGGAAAAGGACATTGACATATGTTTGATCTGTGAAACTCACCTGACGAAACTATCGCGTGTAAACATTACTGGATACAGTACCTATCACGCTTATCACCCGTCGGAAAGAGCCAGAGGCGGATCATCTTTAATCATAAAAGATTGCATCGAACACTCTGAAGAGATTATGATAGAGCTTGAAACAATGCAAGTGAGCACTGTACGCGTGAAAAATGGACATTACTCTTTCAATGTCTCGTCTATTTATTGTCCACTGCGTTGCAGGCTTGAAAAAAATGATTTTACAAATATTTTCAACTGATTTTAATGCAAAACACACCTTCTGGGGTTCAAGATGTGTCTCACAAAAAGGCAGAGCACTTTACAACGCCTGCATGCAACACAGATGCGACTTTCACTCGATTGGTAAACCAACATATTGGCCGACTGATAACAACAAAATACCCGATCTGATCGATTTCTTTGTTGTAAAAGGAATACCAGACAAATGTATTAAAATTGATGAAAGTTTTGATCTCTCTTCCGATCATTCCCCTATCATTCTAACGATGACTGAACGCCTAATTAAAAAAGATGTACCTGCTAGACTAACTAGTAGAAAAACTGATTGGGAAGGCTTTAAAAAAGACGTTGAAGAACATACCGAACTGAGAGTATCACTTAGGACGTTTTCTGAACTCGAAATCGAAATTGATCGTTTTGTTGAAGTTCTGCAGCGCGCCGCGTGGAAAAATACTCCCTATCAAAGGAAAACGCCAATCAATCATGCCCAAAAATATCCACCGGAAATAAAAGAAATGGTAAGGGAGAAGAGAAAAGCGCGTAAAAAAAAAAAAAAAACTCGTGCTCCGCAACATAAATCGCATTTGAATCGCTTGTGTAACTTGCTAAAAAAGGCCATTAATGATTTAAAAAACCGGACAATACAAACCAGCATTGAAAGCTTAACAGCGGAAAAAGATTCCAAATATTCGCTCTGGAAAGCTATAAAAGGCATTAAAAAACCGAAAATACAAGCGGCCCCAATCAAGAAAAATGACAACGAATGGGCCAAGAATGATAAAGACAAAGCAGAAATCTTTGCCGTCCATTTAGAAGAAATATTTAAACCATTTGATGGACAAGCGCTTGTTGAAAATGATACTTCGTCGGATATAGCACTTCACAATTACACAGTAAGAAATGCAAGGCTGACCGAACTTCAACAAGAAATAAAGAAACTGAAACCGAATAAAGCTCCTGGATACGACCTAATCACAGGAGAGCTTCTTAAATCGTTACCTAGAAAAGCGTTAGTTAAGTTTCTTTACATTATAAACGCAGCGATAAGATTAGAATATGTTCCGAGTCAATGGAAAGTCGCGGAAGTAATAATGATTCTGAAGCCTGGAAAACCGCCGAATGATAAAAAATCGTATGGACCTATTTGGTTGCTGTCGATTATGTCAAAAATTTTCGAAAGAATAGTACTTAAGCGGTTACAGCCGGTTATAGGAGAAAGATCTCTTATTCCCAATCACCAGTTTGGGTTTAGAACCAAGCACTCAACAATAGACTAAGTGCATAGAATAACTGATTTAATTGAGAAAGCTTACGAAGAAAAGAAGATTTGCTCGAGCGTATTCCTTGATGTTTCTCAAGCTTTTGACAAGGTCTGGCATGAAGGCTTGAAATATAAATTACGACAAGTTCTGCCGGAACACTTATATAATATTCTAGAAAAATACTTGACGAATCGACTTTTCCGAGTCAAACACGGAAACGAATATTCGGAATTTAAAGAAATAAGGGCTGGGGTGCCGCAGGGAAGTGTCCTTGGACCGCTTTTGTACCTATTATATACTCGCGATATACCGCAAGAAGAAGGCACCGTCTTAGCTACATTTGCCGACGACACTGCCATCCTGGCAACGGGTAAAAGGATCGAAGAATCGACTGAAAAATTGCAAGAAGCATTGAATAAAGTAAATGAATGGACAAAGATTTGGCGACTAGCTTTAAACGAAAACAAATCTGTTCATGTCAATTTTACTTATAAGAAAATAAATAATTTGCCCATCTTTTCAAACTCGATTCAAATTCCGTTTGCAAACGAGGCTAAGTATCTTGGAATGACACTCGATGCTAAGCTGAAGTGGAAATCGCACGTGAAGAAAAAACGTAAAGAACTCGAAACCAAATACAGAGAAATGTACTGGTTACTTGGAAAACATTCCAAGCTTAATGTAGAGAACAAACTGCTTTTATACAAGCAAGTGCTAAAGCCGATATGGACATATGGAATACAACTTTGGGGTTGTACCAAAATAAGTAATGTCAATATTTTACAAACTTTTGAAAATAAAGTGCTAAGATCAATAGTTAATGCACCGTGGTTTATTAGAAATAGCGATATCCATAGAGATTTAGGAATTGCGACAGTCGAATATGAAATCAAAAACTTCGCGCGTAAGCATAAAGACAGATTACAAGGACACGTTAACAATGAAGTCCTTCGAATTCTAGATGAGAGGAATCTACTGCGTCGTCTACAAAGGACTAAACCTTTCGACTTAACGCGATAGCAAGAAACCGCGCCTAATTTGCGGAACAAGCAGGAACTTTCAATGGAAAGGGACCTGCCAAACGATCTCAATACGTGAAAGAAAAACTGCTGGATAAGTCAAAACTTAGTTGTAGTATGTAATCAAAGAAATTTATCACGAAGGGAGGTTTTTTTAGTGAGTAAAAATCTCACACTACTATGAGCACGCGCTACCGATCCTCATAGTGTCTTCATGAAGATTTTTTACCTACCCTCGGGAAAAAAAAAAAAAAAAAAAAAATTTTATAGCTCACCGTGTTACTGGTGGAACGAGGAAATAGGCGAACTTCGGGCAAAATGTCTACAAGCCCGGCAAAAAGTCCAACGATCAAAAAGGAGGGCAGATTTCCAACAATGCCTGGACACCCTTAGACTGGCGAGACGTAGCTTAAATAGAGCCATTAAGGAAAGCAAAAGTCTCTGTCAAGAAGCCGAAATTATGGTGATGGTGATGACGAATTTAAAGGGATATAGGACTCCTCAAATAACATGTCCGATAATGCTGAGATCCATAGTAGAGCACCTCTTCCCTCAAAGGCCTGCTATTATGGGTAATATTATAAGAGAAGTCAATCCAGAAGATATTCCCTTAATTACTCACGAGGAGCTGATAAGGACATGCAGCAAGATAGGTGACAACAAGGCGCCGGGACCCGACGGCATCCCGAATAAGGCAGTAAAGGCAGCTGTAACAAAAAAAACAGACCTCTTCATAACAACAATGCAGAAGTGCTTTGAAGAAGAAACCTTTCCCGAAAAATGGAAAACGCAGCATTTGGTCCTACTGCCAAAAGGAAAAAAAACCCCAGGAGAACCATCATCCTATGGCCCAATATGCCTATTAGACGCCATGGGAAAGATTCTCGAGAAGATAATCTATAATAGATTACTCGCAGTAGCAGAAGAGAAAGGAGCCCTCTCAGATCACCAATTTGGCTTCAGAAGAGCACGATCTACTGTTGATGTCATAAGAGCGGTAGTCGATATCGCCAAAGGTGCCATCGAAGGAGAAAGATGGCTCTACGGCACAAAGGAGTATTGTGTAGTAGTAACGCTGGACTTTAAAAACGCATTTAACTCTACGAACTGGTCGTTTATTAGAAGGTCACTTGCCAGGATGGATAAGCCATATTACGTACTTGCTACGGATAGTGACGAACAACTTCAACAACAGGAAGCTGAGGTACAATACCGATGAATGGGTAAAATACTACAACGTAACTGCGGGAGTTCCACAGGGATCGGTTTTAGGACCACTATTGTGGAACATCATGTACGACGGAGTCCTACGATTAGCGCTACCTGTGGGAGTAACGATAATTTGATTCGCCGATGACATTGCAGTCGTGACAGTAGCTAAACAGATCCGTGCAGCAGAATCAGTTACAAATGAAGCAATTGCCCGAATAAAAGATTGGCTAATATCCGCCGGACTAGAACTAGCTGACCATAAAACAGAAGCTGTTCTTATAACCAGCCGAAAAACCGTCGAATTTGCCAACTTTCAGGTTGGTAACCAAACCATCAGGTCGAAAGAGGCAGTTAAATACCTTGGAGTAATGCTGGACAACATGCTACGGTTTAAAACGCATGTTGATTTTGTTACCAAAAAAGCATCGCAAATGCAGGGAGCTCTCTCGCGTATCATGCCTAACATCGGTGGACCTGGATACGTTAGAAGGATTCTACTCTCTAGAGTTATCACCTCAGTTCTGTTATATGCCGCCTCAGTCTGGGCGGAGGCACTGAGGACGAAGGAGACCAAAAGGAGACTATCGTCATCATACAGACTCTGTGCGCTACGGACAATCAGCGGCTTTCGAACCATCTCTGACGAGCTGCATTTGTCATAGCTAGAATAGTCCCCATCGATATTCTCGCAGATGAAATGCTGAGGATATATAATAGAAGAGCATTGTGTCATCACGACGCCACTGGTATCAAGGTGATAAAAATTGAAGAAAGGGCTAATACAACAAAAGGCAGATGGACATACAAACTTATACCGACAATCCAAGATTGGATAAGTCGAAAGCATGGAGACTGCAACTACCATCTAACGCAGTTCCCGTCTGGCCACGGTGGCTACCGCAAATATCTACACCGATTTGGACACGACAACTCACTATCCTGCCCGGAATGCCCAGGTGAAGATGAAGATATGGAGCATGCAGTGTTTTACTGCACACGTTTCACGGCATGGAGAATTACTCTGCCAAGTCCGTCATTACTCCTCGACCATATATTACGGTCGGAAGAGAATTGGATAGCAATATATTCCTTCGTAACAACTCTACAAAAAGAGCTGCGGAGAATAGAAAAGCTAAGAAGAGCAACTGAAGCAGCGGAAGAAGCTGACACAAGAAGCATAGCATAAACTGCTAACCAGCCCCGCGAAGTAATACCTAACGGCAGTCCCGCGGGGAGAGTGGTTGAAGTGTGTAGGGTGTGTGTTTAGTACGTAGGCTGATAACTTGGTGGTTCCTTGGACAGAATCTTCTTTAATCGCGCTGCTCCATTGTTATCGCATATGTTGGTGCAGAAAGTTTTCCATGATTCCCTTTTAGCAGCCCTGGTGAGCTTCCTGACGCCTCTTTTACTTTCTTTATAGGATTCCCAATCTGCTTCTTCGTTGGTTCTTAAAGCTTTATTTAGGCGTTGTCTAGCAACCTTCCTTATTTCGTGGAGGTCGCCGTTCCACCATTTTTGCTTTGCACTTCTAGGACACAGCTTAACGTACTTTTCAATAACCTATTTACATCACACAGTAAAGTTAGTGGCAGGTTAACCATGGAATGACACTGTTTTGCTTGCCTAATCTCAAACTACATACATACCCACCATTATTTCTCACATCCGAACCAATTTATTATGAGTGCATTTGTTGTGGTCATAATTCTCCAACTACGAGTACCTTCTTTGACGCCATTAAAACTCCGATTCATCATTCGACCCTTTGGACCACTTGTGTTACCTCCTCACTAAATCAAAAACGAAAATTAGCTACCGCAGCTGAATGTAGACCTAATGGAGCATGATTTCCCTTTCACAAAGCGGAAGAGGAAAAACGCAACCATATGCAGCCCCAGACTCTCGAATGTAATTGAAATTTCTGTGATAATTTAAAATTATTGCCGTTTGCAGTTTTTTTTTTTTTTTGCAGGAAGAAAACATAAAAATAAAATTAAATCACCCTCCGACACATGGAAACACCCTTTCCGCCTTCCGGTTGTATGCAACCACCACCCTTTCCTCGGCCACCTTGTTCTTCGAATTTTTGCGCACTGTTCATATACATTTTGAAAATTTTACAAAAGTCGGTGGCGATGGCAAAACCGTAAAGGAAAATGTTTATTGTCAAACCTCCCCCTCTCATTCAGCACTAGGATATGAGACTTTCCAGCTTTTATTGCTGGCGCAGGATCATAAATTCACACACCGCCCGGAAAGATTTCGCCACCGATTGTTGCTTAGGAAAATAGAAAGACTTCAACCCATTCCGGTAGCGTCTGAGAAAGAAACGACTTGCTTCCGAGCAACACATCCCTAGTCAGGAGGACGAGCTGGCCTTTGTGATGTACGAGTACTGGCAAAGTAGCACTTCACTTGGCCAGAGTAGAATTCGTTGTAAGCTAAAGTTTTGCTCCTGTCACAGTTCGACACCATTACGATGTCGAACCCTTTAACACGGATGTAGAGGTACAGATGGCGCGGCGATTGTTATGCAAAACTTAACGCTCTCGTGTAGTTGGCACATTTAAAAGTTTGTTAAGCATATCGACGCCATTGTTTCGTGTCACTTTGCACTTAATAAATTTTCAATTTTCGTGAAAATTGGTTGGAAATTGCCAAAAATCCTTTTTGCTTCGAAGTTTAGTTCCAAAATTTTGTCGACATCGATGTCGATGTTGAGCAATTTTCAACACGTGCTGGCACGGCTATAAATTTCATTTTACAATTTTATACACTGCCGTGCTTTGGGGGAAGGGGTTGAGTGTTGATATACGCTCTTACGGAAGAGTTCAATAAAAAAAAATCCGTTTTAATATATGAAATTTCAAAGTACGTACGAGTATGATGATAACAAGTAAATGGTAATATGCTACAATGAAGCCTTTTATTTATGGAAGAATATGGTGCTGGGTATAGTAGCTCTTATTCATTCCGTAAAGGGATGCACAACCCTTTCCAAGGGGTTTTAAACTGAAAAAAGTTTATAATAATGCAATTACTTTGTGATAAATCGGTATCAGCAGTTGGTAAATGGGTTTGTGGGGGTCCTTCATGTTGTTATTTCTTTAGAGATTTTTTTTTTTTAGCAGAGGAAAATTTCATTTTGAAATAATGTTCAAGGCAGGTTGACTTTGGATCAATGTTGAACAACAAACCGTGTGTTATACATATGTTTGAGGCAACAAACTGTTTCAAATGCATGAGAGGCTTTCTAGTATGAAATGATTTATTTCTTCGCAACTTTAAAACATACAGGGAAGTTGCAATACGTCTGGAATGGGATGTATGATTCCCAATTATTCATCTTTTTAAGTTTTGACAGAAGTGGTGACCCAAGCATAATGATCTTGAAATCCATGACTCATCAAATAAAATGTCTCGAAGTCTAATTGGAAATTGTTACGAATATCAACGATAGTCTTCTTCTGTTCCTTACGGCGAGGTTATGATCCGGAGTAGAAGGTCACTTCTCACTTTACTGCAGGTTTGACCTCAGGAAGTACCGGTAGTCTTCCCGGTTTCGGATCACTTCGTCACTGAGGCCAATCAAATGCTGGTGCTTTCGCCTTTGTGTGATCCATTTGTTTTTTGGCCTGCCTTTTTTGCGCGATTGTGTAGGAACGTTCATTAATATTGCCTTTTTGACGGGGTTCGAAGGATCTCTCCTTTGAACATGACAATACCAACTGGGCCGGTCGTGCTCTATCTTGCTTGTGATGGGTTCTTTTACATGAAGGCTTCCTCGAATCTTTGAACTTCTTATTCTATCAATCTTCGTTACTCCTGCTGCCATGCGAAGCATCTTCATCTCAACTGCCGTTAATTTGCCCTCATACTTTTTGTATATTGTCCAGCATTGTGAACCGTATTTGAGTGCCGGACATACAACTGCGGTGTAGAACCTTCCTTTCAGCTTAGAAGACATTTTTCGGTCACAGAAGATTGCAGAGTTTTCCCGCTACTTCATCCACCCTACGCTTAAGCGATGATTGATGTCATCATCACAAGTTGCTTCGCTATTGATCATAGATCCCAGATATTTGAACTTTTCGCACTTGGAAAGCACTTTTCCCTTCAAGTAAATGTCTGAAATAGGCCGGTGTGGATATAGGTACCCATTTCCCTTCAAAACATCCACCCATACATCAAGTGCTCATTGCAGCGACGTTTGATCTTCACTTATGATAGCTACATCGTCAGCAAAGAATATCTGATGCACTTTGGGGTCCATCACTTTTCCTTCAAGCAGATAATTAAGGACTGCAATAAATAGCAAAGGACTGAGGACGCTTCCCTGGTGTACACCGACTTTGATTGGGAACTCTTCGGTGACTCCTGCGGGACATTTTTTTCTTGTCCTTGCTCCCTCATAAATGTCCATGATCATGCACACTTAGGTTTCTGGAACTTCTCGTTATCTTAGCGCCACCTATAAGAGATCTCTTGGTTGTCTATCAAAGGCTTTTTCAAAATCAACCAACACCATATGCAAGTCCTTTAAGGAATCACAATGTTTTTCCATTATGATCCTTATACTTTGGATTGCATCTGTTGTTAATTTACCCGAGACAAACCCGCACTGGTCATCAGATAGCCGTATTATTTTCTGCAGTCGGCCATCTAATACCCGCTCAACGATCTTCATGGTGTCTGACATCAGCTTGACAGAACGGTAGTTATCGCAGTTTTGCGCATAGCCCTTCCCTTTGTGCAAAGGAAAAAGATAACTTTCCCTCCACTGATTAGGCATTGGATCACCGCTCATAAGTTTGGAGATAAGAATCATGAGCCATCTGCACCCGATGTCTCCCATCTATTCCCAAAACTCAGAGGGTATCTCGTCTGGCCCAACCGCTTTTTTTTTTGAGTATTTGACGGCATTCCTAACTTCTTCGACAGTTATGTCGGATACTTCGTCATAGTTAGGAACGGCTCTTGGAAAGTACAGCCGGGGAAACTGTTCGTTCAGAAGTCTTTCACAATACTGCCGCCATTTGTGGAGAATTTTGTCGTCTTCCACAAGAAGCTGGCCTTGAGCATTGTTAATGAACTTTAGGGAACGAATCTCCTGAGCATTTTTTCTTCTCTGGGCAGCTATTTTGAAGATAGATGCTCCCTTATTCAAGTTGTTTTGTCGAAGCAGGCTATCCTATTAGACGCCGAAGACGACATTTCCCCCAACTCATGGTAGAGGCCTTCCATACTTTTTGCTTGAAATTGGGCGCTACTTCGCGAGACTTTTGCAACATCTATCTATCACTTCAAGACGAGCTGTTTCATCTCTATTAGTAGAAGAGCACTTTGACCAAGCCTTGATAGTCGTTTTCTTTTCCCGTATCACTACTTTAGCTTAATCTGTCCACCACCATGTTTCTTTGGCATGTTGGCAGGGGCCTTCCGACATTCCAAGCAGTGATTTGGCTCTTTCCAAGCAAGATCGCTGTAGGGAATCCCACATATCTTTTGCTCTGCACTCCTCATCACCGACCTCATCGATGATGGTAAAGAGATAATTTGTCATGCTGGTAGCCTTTCGACACACCATATTGCAGACCTATATACTCGTAGTTTTCTCAACGCATTGAATGTTGTTGGAATATCCAATATTAGACAATTTGTAGAAGAGAGTGTCTCTGTTAATTGTATCGAAGGCCTCTCGGAAGTACATAAAGTTCATTCCCCTATCTACGAAGCGTTGTTCTATGGTTGTCAGAGTAAAGACCTGATCAACCGTAGAGAAACCTTTTCCAAATGCCGTTTGGAACTGCCTGAGTACTTTTCTCTCTTCCACCCATTTCGTCAGTCTCTCTACTAGCTTAGGTTAGGTAGAAGTGGCTGCCAGTTTAAAGCCGACAAACTTAGGCCAATAATAGGTCCCTTGTGATACCACATTTACATTTACATACGCATTAAACCACTTGGAGTGTCTGATGAAGCGTATTTGTTTTCGTTTAGATAGTTGAAGCCTAAGCTTCCTAAGTACAGTTTACTCGTATTATGTTTAGGTTAAGCCTATCAGAAAAGACACCACGTTGTTTAAAATGGCAGCGTGGCCATATATAATACGAGTACTTTACTGGACCACTACGAAGTAGCTTTAAGGCGAATAGCTGAAGAAGCTGCCATTTGCCCACCAAAAATGTCAACTGGTGTCAGATGAAATAAAGTGACCATAGCTACAGATGGTGTCATCCGCAGTGTTTCGCTAATACACAGACAAGCTGAATGTTGGACTTTGCTTAATTGCTTATAGTCTATAGCCTTATCCAAGGCAAACCACCAGGCAACCACCCCGTACATGAGGACCGGTCTGATGGCCGTGTGTAGATCATTTTCCTAATGGCTTTTTTTGCAAGAGAAAAGTGCGACAGTGGCTTTTCTTTACTCTTTCTCGTATGTTGGGCTTTCAGCTTAGTTTTCTATTCAAAATAAGATATTTTGCTTCGTTGGAGAAGGTTTAGCTTATCCAATGACTGGAATTTTATATTTCCTTGAAAAGAGGAGTAGTTCAGAACCACACAGAACTGTCGAACTAGATAGCTTATTTAAAGGGTAGCAACGTCATCCTCCTCTCTGCTAGTATATCTATGAATATTTTGGCGATGCCGCTTGTGAACTATACCCCACTGTATTTATCTGGTGTATTAGGGTCTCCTATCTCAAATGTGGAAAATATGGCTGATTTCTGAGACACCTCTACACCTACATATGTATCTAGGTATCTTGTAGGATGTAGTAGGCTGTCCACATATGGGTATAATCTTCATAAGGACAACCACCCGTATATGATTATCCATTCTAGCTCTCATCTCCTCAACTGAACGTCATATAATCAAAATCTGACAAAACCATCGTCGTCGGCATAGATGTCTTGTCTATACATTTACTTTTTAAGAGACAAAGGTAGGTATGGCCCAACAAAATCCCCGCATTAATCCTAATTCTAAATCTGAACAGTAGCATTGTTGTGGCTTAAATAATACCGCATCTATTCGTACACAGCATACAACAAGCTCCACTCAAGGGGCAATACCTGCACCTAATCCGATTGCGTTCATCTGTACATCATCTAACCCCATTGGTTGTAGGTACGAACATTTTTTTTTTTTTTACATATTATTGCGCTTCGGTGAATATCAAAGATCGGTTGGAACATTTTCAACATCAAATTGTGATTAAATGAAATATTCCGCCGCAGGAATTTATCACCGCGTTAAGCGCTCACAGAGAAACAGAAAACCGAACAACACTTTGCCAAGACGGTCCCCAATTAGGTAGCGGAGCGCGTATGCATGTCGACTTTGGTACATGAGTACTAATCGCGGTATGCGATGTATTCCAAAGTAATGGCCATGAGAGAACCTACATATTCGTGTTTGCTGGAAATCGAACCCTCAGTATAGAAGTAACTAGTGAACGTTTTTACTTGTTGAGTTCGTAAGCCGCTTTGTCGATACAACTTTCTCCATAATCCTATATGGTAATGAATTGATGTTGATGTTGATGGAGTTGGTTTGAGGGATTTTTTTTTTTTTTGCCGTCCACTGAACGTAATGACTGAACAGAACAACTCAACTTGTTTGGGTTGCCATACAATGATTTTTCTTTACGCAGAGAATGGGGGACTGTTGAGTGGACATTTTGTTTTTAGAATCATCTAAACTCGCTGTGATACATTCTTGGTTCTCTATTTGAGGCACTTGCCGACAGCCCCAACAGGTGATATATTTGTATCCTTCGAAATAAATCGTCAAAATACATGGAGGTCATTAGGCATACTCGTATGTGCATTGTTGTTAAAACCAATTATTACTGAATCAGCATAATGCATTTTATATGCGACAACCCCATCTATTTGATAACCTAGAAGAGAAAGTAGTCGGGAGGGGTGCCACAGGGTTCGGTGTTGGGTCCACTTCTGTTTTATATATGATATCTCGTGCATATGCTCATTGAGTATCCACTCAATGTGTATATACCAGAAGTAGCTTCAATTGTAAGTTCTGCGGACGATAGTCATGGTCGCCAAGCTACTGGAAAAGGTGGTCCAAATAAGCAACGATGCAATCGGAGGCGTTCAACGCTGGCTTGAATCCGTGGGTTTAAAATTAGCCGAACATAAGACAGATGCAGTACTAAAGTATCAGACAACTCAGGGAAACAATCACTCTTACGATAGGGGGCACCAGATTACATCGAAGAACGCCATTATATGTCATGATGGACACGAGGCTCTCGTTTAATGAACATCTGAAATATGGTAGTGGCAAAGCCTCACGAGTAAATAACGCACTCATATGCATCATGCCAAACCATGGAGGACCGAGATACAGTCGATGGCCGGGGTCTGTAATGATCTATGGGTCACCAATATGGGCCAAAGCTATGAAAGTTAAATTGAGTCGACATACCAACTTTGTTCAATTAGAGTATGCAGTGCATTTCTCATAATATCAGAAGATGCAGTCTATGTCGATTAATCTCAATTGACATACTGGTAGAGGAGTTGGAAAAAACATATGAAAGGAGGAACCAGGAACATGTGTTAACCGACGGAGAAGCGAACTCACCAGAAAGGGCAAACAGTATAGCAAAATGGCAACAACGATGGAACATGTCAAGTAAAGGCCGATGGACTTTTTTGTTTTTACTGCACTCAGGCTCTGGTATATGCGGAATATGTATTCTTTCACTGTCCGCGATTTGAAACTGAGAGACAAACACTGAGAAATAAGCTGGGAGAAAAACCAAGACGGCTGTACGGTGGGGAAGAAGGGCAATAAAGGGTAGGTGTTTTTTAGTGAATGAAAATCCCACACTGTTACTGAGTACGTGCTCAGTTTCGTCTTTTAAGGATTCTTCATATTCCTCCGACAAAAAAAAAAAAAAAGGGCGGGCGTAGAGCAGTGTGAAGGTGAAAGTTCACGGTTCAAATCCTGATGTCAAGAATCATCTATTTATTTAGCAAGAAATAAAGAAAAAGTCGATCAATTGTAAAAGTTTATACAAGGCATAATACCGACTGTCGGGTGGGTCATATAGCTGCAAATGCAAATTTATCGTAATGATGACATTAGGTGGGCGAAAAAATACTGTCAATCATAAAGCAGCGACAATAACAGCAAAACCAAATGTTCTCCAGTTATCTGGATGCCACCCTCGGAGTTTACTGAAAATTAATGCCATCTGAGCTTCAAACCACTGCACCAATATTTCGTTCTCTCTCTCGCTCCCCCTCTCTCTCTCTCTCTCTCTCTCTCTCTCTCTCTCTCTCTCTCTCTCTATCACTCTCTCCCTCTCTATATGTCTGCCCATATGCTTCCTTTAACACGACTCGCTCAAGAACCACTGAAGACATACATTATGTCCTGATACATTCTGTCAAAATCGAACTAATTGTGAGTGGTACATGGAGGGCGGTGTTTCAAAAATGTTTAAGTCATCCTAACACAAAAACTGCTGAACGGATTTCAATGAAATATGACTTAGAGACTTAGCCTAATACATTAGTACTGCCAGTTAAAAATAAATGAAATCGAATGAAGCAGTGTTAAGATATGGGCAGGGGATTTAAACATATTTGAATAAATTCTCGCATACGCCTGACTCAAGAACAACCTACGAACTTTGATGAAATTTAGATTTGAAGTTACGCCAAATGTGTGGATGCTGATTTGAACTTTTTTTTACATAAAACTACACCAAATCGAATGGAGACGAATAAGATAGGTGAGGTAACTTTCACCCCCTGTATTCCAATATTTTGGGATGTGGGGAGGGACATCGCCTTTGCCCATGATTTGTCAGCTTTTTGCTTTGAAATTTACTCCATTTACTTAGGATTACAGTTTAGTTGCATACGTTTCTGCCAATACTGTATCTTCAACATTATATCGTTCGGTGATGATGGCCGCTACGTAAAGTCACGTTTAAGTAATCGAAAAATTTACGAAAGTGTCTGTCTTAATATTGCCTATTTGCACGATAAAGCTGGTTCCATCTGTATTGATAGGAAAATACCAACATTAAGGTATCCAACTGCCTACTTACTTACTTACTTATGTGGCGCGACAGTCCGCGGTGGACTTGGGCCTCAACCAACAAACCTCTCCAGCCAGCCCGGTTATGAGCCAGCTGCCTCCAGTTGCGCACGCCAAGTTGGTTGATGTCCCTCTACACTTGTTTGCGCCACCTTCCGCGAGGTCGTGCTCTACTGCGCCGTCCATTCGGGGTGGATTCGAAGTCTTTCCGGGCTGAAACGTTGGGCTCCATCCGCTCTACATGACCCAGCCATCTTAGTCGTTGTATATGAACTCTTCTGGCGAAGTAGATGTCATTAGGCCGTATAGCTCATCGTTATATCTTCTCCTCCACTCACCGTCTATGCAGACGGGACCAAAGATCACTCGAAGAACTTTTCTTTCAAAGCAACCAAGGGCATCCTCATCCGATTTTGTTAAAGTCCATGCCTCTGCGCCGTACAGCAGGACTGGGATGTTTAGCGTCTTATAAAGAGTTACCTTAGTAGTTCGGGATAGGGCTTTGCTACTCAATTGCTTTCTTAGCCCATAGAAACATCGATTGGCAAGAGTAATTCTTCGTTTGGTCTCCCCACTGGTGTCATTTGCGGGGCTCACCATATAGCCTAGATAGACAAATTCCTTTACCACCTCAAAATTATATCTGTCTATCGTGGCATTCTGTCCAAGACGCCGATGTTGGGTGTCCTTTTTCGTAGACAGCATATATTTTGTTTTGCTTTCATTGACCGCTAAACCCATCTTTATTGCATCGATCTCAATACTCGCAAACGCCCCACTGACGGTCCGCTGAGTTCTTCCAACTATGTCAATGTCATCGGCGTAAGCGAGTAGTTGAACAGACTTGTACCTTCGGTGTTGATTTGTGAATTTCGTACAATTCTTTCAAGTGCTATATTAAAGAGATCGCATGATAGCGCGGCACCTCATCTAAGACCTTTCCTGACATCGAACGGATCGATGGTGTTGTTTCCGACTTTGATGGAGCAGCGAGAGTTCTCCATTGTCGTTCTGCACAAACGGAGGAGCTTGGCAGGGATACCAAGACTCGACATGGCTCTATATAACTCGTCTCTATACACGCTATCATAGGCAACTTTAAAATCGATGAAAAGGAGATGCGTATCGATGTTATATTCGTGGGTTTTTTCCAAGATCTGCCGTAGTGTGAATATTTGGTCAATGGTGGACATGCCGGGCCTGAAACCGCACTGATAAGGACCTATCAGATTGTTGACGATCGGTTTTAGGCGTTAACATAATACGGCAGACAGGATCTTATATGCGATGTTGAGAAGACTTATACGTCTGTAGTTGGCGCTGTTCAGAGGGTCTCCTTTCTTCAGGATCGAGCAAACGATGTTGAGGTTCCATTCGTCGGGTATGCATTCTTCCGACCAGATTTTACAGATGAGATGCTCCTTACTAGCTCATCACCTCCTGCCTTAAAAAGTTCGGCGGCGAGGCCGTCGGCTCCAGCAGCTTTGTTGAATTTAAGTTTAGATATCGCTATCCTCACTTCATTCTGATCGGGTTGACCGGAATCTTGATTATCATCGTCACTGTTGAATGATTCATTCTGCCTGACAGCGGAATATTGGACATCATCGCCGTTTAGCAGTCTGCAGAAGTGTTCCTTCCATATCCTCAGCACCGACTGCGATTCTACTATTATGTTACCATTTTCGTCCCTGCAGGTTTCTGTTCTGGCTTTGAAACCCTGCCATACCTTCTGGTAGAATTTTCGAACATCATTCCTGCGATAAAGCCTTTCAATCTCCTCGATCGAGCGCTTCTCATGCTCCTTTTTCTTCTCTCTGAGAAGTCGATGTTCCTCTTTTCTCCTCTGCTCGTAGAGCTCGTGAGCAGCTCTGGTCCTTCTACGCAGCGCCGCTTTGTACGCCTCTTGTTTTGCTGCATGTATTTGCCGTCATTCGTCATCAAACCAGGGGTTTCTTTGTGGTGGCCGGGAGAAACCCAGTACATCGGAGGCGGCATCTGTAATGGCTTTCTGGCAACGCTGCCACTGGTCTTCTGCGTTTGCTGTGTTTGCTGCGGCATAGGACTCAGATTCAGATTGTGGGAAACTCGATCGGCAAAGGCTCTGGCGATCTCTTGCGTTCGACGTCAAACTTCCTCACAGTATTTCGTTGATTTCGCTCCGTTCTGGATATCCGCATCCGTACCTTGGCTACAACTAGGTAGTGATTCAAGTCCACGTTAGCTCCTCGGAAAATACTGGAAGAGTTCCTTGAGTCGATCGCAATGTGATCGATTTGGTTGACGGTTTTTTGATCAAAAGAGAGCCATATCCCCTTGTGAATATCAAGACGCGGAAACCACGTACTAGCTACGACAACGTTTCGTCCCGCCGCAAAGACGACTAGCCTGAAACCGTTGTCGGATGTGGTGTCATGCAGGCTGTTCTTTCCGACCACGCTACTAAAGACATCCAACTACCTACAGATGTGAAATCTTTGATGCACATATCGTCCAGCACCATGAGAGCTGCAATACTCGTATACCACCTCTCCAGTAGCAAACTATCTCTCTTCTTACACAACTTACATCAGCACTAAATGTAGATTCCACCTCCAGAGAACTCACGTCGACTTTAATAATTACTTTCCTGGGTAATCAGTTTTCGTTTCACTCTCCTCCTTGTAAGCTCTGCCCAATGCTTGTCCATTTATTACCAAAACGAGAGAAGTCTGCGAACTAAAACTTCCTCAGTGTTTCTTAGCTCTCAAAAACTCCCCTACGACATTTTTGCTCTAAATGAAGCCAATCTGTCTTACGATTACAATAGCAACGAACAATTTACCTCAGACTTCATTGTTTTCCGGAAAAAAACTTGAAAAAGAAGACGATGCCTCTTTAAAACTTCACACACCGCTAATTTTTGTGTGAAAATAAGTATATCTAGGCGCAACATCTACATCTTCTTCTGCTACATTCGCCCTTTCCAGTCCACCCAATCCTATCAGCTTACCATAGACGCGATTGATTTTCTGTTTACGAGTAATGTTATGAACACCCTCGATGATGTCATAATCTTAGGGGATTTTAATTTCCCCGATCTTCAATGGGCTCTGTCTGAAAACTGTGTAAGTAGCTAAAAATCTTACTTTAGACAAAGATATACTTTTCATTGACTGTCTCTCTGATTCTGGCCTTTATCAGTTAAGTGGCGTTAGTAACAACTTAGGTAGGCAACTCAAGCTGATCTTCTCACCAGCCTGTGGTCTTTCAGCGAACAACCACACTACCGCTACCACTCACCTTTATCTCTTACATTTTTTTACAACAACATTAATAACACCTCTCACACTGAGAAGTCTTAAAGTTTTAATTTCCATAAAGCAAACTTCGTAATACCTATTAAGTAACGTCAATTTCAATAATATTTTCCGAGCATTTCTATAGATAATGCTCTCGCGTTGTTCTACTCCGAAAATTTCAATTGTTTCACGCAATCTGTCCCATTCATGCTCGAGAAGAACTCCTCGTCTTCCACACCGTGGTTCACTAAAGAGTTACGCTTGTTTCACAACATTAGAAATAAACTCCGGTGATCGGACTCTGACTACCCACTTTTCCGAACTCTATAAATCTTTCTTTTTTCTTGAATATCTAGACCGCATGCTATATAGCATAATCTCCTACCCAAAAGGATTTTTCCACTTCATCAATACTAAAAAGAAATCAGACAACTATCGATCTGCTTTGAAATTGTCTCGAGTGATCCTAAAATGATTGCAAATTTATTTGCGCATTATTTCAGCGAATCGATTAACAACCACGTGCTCGAAGTAATTCTTGATTACTACTCCTACATGAGAAGCTGTGCCTAAACTTCATTAAACTCCATGATGTACCCATAACTCTCGTAGAAGAGAAGATGAAAAAATTCAACTGCGAATATTCTCCGGGTCCCGATGACCTGCGCTCTCTATATCGCAGGAAGTCTTTCCTATGCTTTGGAAGAGCTCATACATAATTCCCTTTTACAAAAATGGCCCCAAGAACGAAATTTGCAACTAGATACCAATTATTGGTGCATTGCAAATCTATCTATTCCCCAAACCAACATGGATTTCTTAAGAGAAGATCAACTGAATTCGTTTCTAACACTCTGTTTGCATTAGGAGATGGCAAAGATGTAATTGCCAACGACTTGCGCGAGAAACAATGCAGTTATTACACACAAAGTTTCCCGGCCCTGCCATCTCAACGACCAAAACTTTGGAGTTATGTAAAGCAGATGGTGTATGCCAATGACCCGCATACGCAGATTCGACGCGTTATTTATGAACTAGCGCAGGATTTATGCCGCAGACCACCCGTGGCACCAATTTGGCCGATATCATTTTTCATGTCTGATGTCAATGTCTCAACTTTATAATGGAATAAAAATATCTCGCACGGAACCATTCCTGTTAAACTTAAAGCTCTTAGCTTTCAACCCGGTTTGATTGCGTGGACCAAATCCTATCTTTAGATGATCTGTCCCCAACCCCTTTATAGCCACATCCGGAGTGCCTCAAGGCAGCCATCTTGGTCCTATGATTTTCATTTTGTCTATTCACGACGTTGACTGTACCCGTATCATCAAAAACTTTCATTTATCTGTTTACGCTGATGACATGAAAATCTTCAGGCTGACTCTCGCCCACTCCAAGCTGATTTGAACAACTATTTAGCTTGGTGCTAAAAAAATTTCCTTGAGTTCAATGTCAGCAAATGCCAAGTCATTACTCGTAAGCGTCTTCCACAGTCCCTAGATCCTATCTGATCTGTAACGAGCCTGTCCCTTCCGTCCCTTTATTGCGTGATTTGTTTGTAATCTGTAACAGAGAACTAAATTTTCTGTCATATTGATAACATTATTAGTGGAGCCAACTCCGCGCTTGGTTTTGTGAAACGATCGTCTAAGGAGTTCTCCAAACCTTATGTCACGAATTTTTTCTTTTTCACATTTGATAGACAAATGGTCGCCCTATCACGATACCCATTCCCTTCGAATTGAGGCTGTTCAACGCAGATTTATCAGGTTGACTATACGGTTTCTTCCACCCCCTATGAGGACTGATTAAAATTAATAAACGTACAATCTCTCGAAATACGCCGTGAAATTGCCGACATCCCCTTTGTATCAGCTATTAGCAGGTAATATCGACAGCCCTGTCCTGCTACAAATGATATCCCTCAACACCAACCCTCGCAATCTGATATTTGTAAACCTCTTCCGACTTAACTTTCACCGCACCAACTATGGCTGCAATGAACATATCTTTAGAATGATGTGCATGGCTACCGATACAAGCTCCTTTGATTTTCAGTGCGGCAAATTTACATTTCGAACTTGCCTTCTTAATGCCACCTTCTCTTAGTTTTTCAGTTTTGTTTTTAAGTTAGCTTTAACTTTTTTGTTGGCTTAATTCAGGTTAAGTTAGGTTAATTTAGGTTTTAACTTATAGCTTGCACTAAACTTGAATAAATAAATGAATACAGTCCACCCATGAAGCTCCTATACACTTTGAATGCAAAATTCCAATGGAAATACATTGAAGTATCTAGATCTTTCCAAATGATAGCAGAATACTCGTAGTCTTCCCAAAGAATACACAGTGCGAGGGGTTCTCAGGTACTCTCATGCTGATCAGCATAATTGTAAAATCCATTCTGTAGATTTAACTAAATTGTACGACCGTTTTAAAAATAAAATTAATGTCATTCAACGCATTAACAATTGCCAACTACAAAAAAATACAAAAACACTTTAAAAATGTTTCTAATCAAAATAAGTGGAATACCTATCACAAAATGATCTACTTCGTAATCGGATAGTTCTCTTATTTCCCTGGCACCACAGTGTACATAAATGTGTAACCATAATCCGCAAATCCCATCCATAATTTGAATTACCATCGGTTAGCTATTGGGTAGCTCATGTTCTACATATGCAAATCCTGCAAAACACTTTAAATACGATATCGTCGAACAGAAAAACAAAACTAACCCTGTCCTCGGATATACTCAAACATCAGACAGAGGAGGAAGCAGCAACAAACCAAATGCCAAACAGCTGAGTACGAAAAGAAACAACATACTCGTATCTATAGATACAGCCCACATGGAATTCAGGTGTCTGAAACCCCAACGGCAGACAATGCACTACGCGCACGTTCCTCGGGTGTCTGATGACATTTGCAGTTTTCCACATAATTCCGGTACATTTTCCGAGAACTAAATTTTCCCATGGCTCATAGTCGACAGGCGAACCCACCGGGTTTGTGTGTACATACGTACGTGTGAACTTCGCCAGTGTGCTATATCGAATTCGAACTGCGCGGAGCGGAATGTCGCATTATGAACACACGAGCCTGCCCGCTTTTTGCCTAGACCAGCGCGTTAGCCTTCGTTGTTTGTCAACTTACGAGTATGTTAAGCAACAATCAGTCACTGATGTCGTTGTCGTAGCCATATTAAGTTACACTTTGTCTCTATTCACTTGATCGTAGCGTTGGTGGTCAATGATTGTGTTCAGAGTAGACGACACAGCTATCCAGGTGACGTATGCAAGTTGTGTGCATCATCATCGCATTCTCATTCACTCACTGAATTGCACTTCGCCTCATGACTTCCTGCTGCCGCTGGTGCTCCTATCTGCTAGGTTTATCTCGTAAATGGATGTTCCTTCCGTTCTGTGTGGTTTGTTATCCACTCTGATCGAGGAAAATCTCCGGTGTCGCTTTATGCTGTGCAGAGTTACTGCTCTGCGACCACACACATGCAAAGGTATTTCATTTACATTCTCCGAAGAAATCTAATTGAGAGAGGAGTACGAGTATCTGTGTTGTGACATTACCATAATGCACACACACACGACCACTCGATTCTCTGTCACTTCCTCACAATTAAGCACACGTAAGGCACCAGCACCAGCACCACAACCAGCAGCAGCAGCAGCAGCAGCAGCAACCCAACATAATCTTGGCCTGCCGGGTAGACAGAATTAATGAATGGCCAAGAGAGCGGAGGATGTGTTATTTGTTTTCGAAACCGCACATCCGTTTCAGAGCTGATAAATCTCACCATCATCCATTTTGGATGCCCGCGGAAGGCAGCCACTTGGCCATTCAAATCGAATGCATCCTCGACAAACACCACCTGACGAAACGCTTGTAGTTCGGCAGCCAGATAAGTGGTAGTGGTAGTGGTAGTGGTCATCGAGGTGGCCAAAAACCAATGGAATAAAAATTGGCCAAATCAAAATTCCACACTTGAACGCCTCTTATCGCGTCTGTGTAATCTCAGCAGTTGTTGTGCTGAAAATTTACAACTCGTCGCGGTGCGGGCCGAACAACACGAAGCGAACGGAAACCAGGCTTAGACACACCGTTCCGTTGGGAACACGCAACTCGTGATGTAGGGATCAGTTGACGGGGAGTAGTCTTTCGTCTTTCTGCCAAAAAACATTGGCCTGCTTGGTTTTTCATTCGTTTTTTTTTTTTTTTTGTTTATAATTCCCCTTTGTCTTACCCCACACCAAAGGCTCAGAAACAAAGGGGAGGGGGATCAGACCAAACCAACTTCACTGCGCTGGACTGAATGAAAATTCCAACGAAAGTATAAAATGAGAAATTGTAAGTCTCATAAAACAATGTCATGGCCGGTGACCACGATTTGGCCGTGAGGTGAGAAGATCCCAGGTTTATGTCCGCAGCCAGAAATTCAGATATACAACCCTAATTAAGAACTGTTTAGTATTCAATTTGGTCATCGGGGATACTGTCATGGGAAACCAATAAATTTAACAGTTTTGTTGTTGCTTTGTTTGTTTGTTTTCTTTTGTTCGGTGGTGACTGGTGGTGACACTTAAATCGTTGGAGATACTTTTATTTTCTCTGTCTGTGCCTGTCTTTTGACGGACAGAAGGAGAGCATCTAAATGGCGACAATATGTGTGGGACCCAGATCGTCAGTTCGTTGAGCTTTTGAGTTTTATGGCGGCTTTTTTTGAATTGGAAAAACACTAATTAAGTCCGAAATTTACAATCGAAATGTTTAAGTATGAGTAATTAAAACGCACGGAACGACTGGAAACATGATGCAAGGCATCTACACTGCCATATGATAAAAATGCAATTTGATGAATAAAATCGAAGTTTCTTCAAAGTAGATTGTCGCCCGGTGGGATACCCACGACACAACTCCACGAAGTTGTCCTGATTACGTTTCGAAGCTTGGCAGATGGATCGGTATTACATGCATCTCGGAGCTGGAGACGGGACCATATCATCAAAACCTAGTGGAATACTGCAGAAGTTAAGAGTAGGTATGTAACGCCAATGTACACTGCACTGAGGATGAAGGGCAGAGAGCTCTTCTCTTACTCCAAACACACTTAGCCTAGCAGTCAACACCACCGATGTAATGGAAAGGCATAGAATTGCCAGCAGCCGTTTAAAGCACAGGGACTACGAAGAGATGGCATTTTCCATTCCCTACTATAAAATTGAGGTTGCCTTGGACAATACGTCTCATGACGCAATCAGAACAGCACTTGAAAGGAAAGGAGCTAACTAAACTGCAGCTAACTGGATGTGCGAAAAGTTAAGAACCAGAACACCTTAAACTGTGGTGGAACAAAAAACCATCACAATAAGAACAACTTGAGGCTGCCCACAGGGAGGTGTCCTCTTGCCATAAATGTGGAGCAGATGAACTTGTGCAAATTCGAGGACACTCTATGAGAAATAATACAGAGCGGACTAAGAGTCAGAATGAACGGGAGTGGTGCTGAATATTTACCCGACCAAGACCACAGTGGTAGAAACATTTAGAATAGGTGCAGAGGCGATCTACAACAACAAGTCAAGTGTCTAGGTGTAACACTAGATAGCAGCCTCCTCTCGAACTGTGGTAGCTGTGGTGGCCAAAGCAACTTGAGCACTCATGGTGTGCACGAGTTGCTGCAGCGTTATGCCCGCACATGATGTATACAATTGGTAGCGTGCTCTATCAGAGGAAGTGAAGATAATACCACCAGTCACAACTGGGAAAATACTTGAGGCTGCATCAGCGACAAAAGACGGCAGAAATTGATGGAATCCCAAACTTCGTAGTGAAGAAAGCGATCAAGGCATTCAGCATTCCTAACGGAAAGCAAATTCCCTATATAGTGCAAAAAGCAGCTGCTTGTCCTTATCCCAAACACATTGGGTACAGTGCTTGAGAAAGGCATACGTGCAAGACTAGAGCGATACAGTGAAGGAGATTCCGGGCTCTCCAACCAACAGTTCGGCTTCAGAAAGAAAAGAAGCACCATACAGGCAATAGAGACAGTGGGACGAAAATGGCTACGTGGGACAAAGCAGTACTGCGCCGTAGGAGTAGATATCATCTTCTACGCTGACGATATTGCAGTAGTCGTTGTGGCCAAACGCAAGTGTCTGAAAAATGTACCTGAGCATACTGTTGGACTACGATCTCAACTTCAAAGAGCACCTGATGTAAGCTGTTGAAAAAGCCTCCCGAGCAGTAACGGCAGTATTCAGATTAATGCCAAATACTGGAGGACCCAGCCAACCAATTAGAAAACTGCTAGCAATAGTGGACAAGTCGATACTTATGCATGCGTCTCCTATATGGGCACCAGCGACGGATGTAAAATCTTACATAAGTCGCTTAAACTCGGCGCACAGAATCGCCGCGCTAAGAGTATACTTAAAGAACCGTGTCAGCGGAAGCCTTAAGCGTAATCTCAGGCACAATGCCTATTGACCTAGAAGCCAAAAAGACAGCGACACAACGCTGGATCGAGCCAGAAGAGAGGAACGTAGATGGAACAAAGGGAGATGGACATACACGTTAATACCCAACATAGAGGAGTGGGCTAGCGGAGAATATGGAGAGATGAACTATTACCTGACACAATTTCTGTACCTCGGGAATACCCCTGCAAATATAAGCACATAGATGACCCATACTGCCCGTATTGTAATGGCAAACCCAGAATGCGGAACATTTTCTGTTGGAATGTCGAAGATTCACTTGGCCATAGTGAAACGCCCTAGAAAGGGATATAGGTGGAGAGTTGACACTAAGTAGACTGATAACTTTCATGCTAACGACAAGTGAAGACTGTGAATGAAATTCTCATAGGCATAATGCAAGAACTACTCCTGGAAGAACGGGCAGCTAGAAATGAAGAGTTTGCAAATTAGCAATCAACCCGAAAATACTCAACCTATGTACATCCTACATACATACATACGACCACTATGCATACAATATACTGACATACTGAAGAACACACACTGCCACAGACTAACTTTTGTGCATTCTCACCTACATATCTGGACAAAAGAAACAAGCAGGTACTGCTAAAAACCCCCCATGATGAACAGCGGTACCATGTGGATCAGGGGTTGGAAGCAGAGGTGGTTTTAGAACCTGAGGATCAACCCAGATACATTCAAGTTGATGTACACTATGATGATAAGACCTATTATAACGTACGGAGCGGTAGCATGGGTCAGAGGAACCAAACTGAGTATGACAAGGCTATCCACTGAAAAAGTGCAAAGGCTGGCTTGACAGAGGCTATGAGATTCTGTCCCACAGCGATGCTAGAAGTGATATTATACCTCACCCCCCTACACTTATAGGGTATGGACCAAACGGAAATATTGAGCAAACTCCACCTATCAGAAGAAGATCTACCATCTTCGGATCCACTCCAGATACCTGCATGGCGATTGATCGGGAAACTACTGACTGTCCAAAGCATGGATTGGACCAGTAGCTCAACAATCAAGTTCGTAATGTTGTGCTTGCTTTACCTCCTCGCGGTGGTCCCCGGGCAACTGCATGTATAAATCCTTATACTTTTAGGCCAAAAATTGCAAGTGCGAGATTGTCTAGGGTCTTATGCCTAGCCTAGGTAACCTGGGCCAACATCCCTTGTTACCGAAACGTTGTTTTTAAACAGGCAAGTAACCTCCAACCAAATTGACCATTTTGCCATCAGTCGCCGTTTTAGAAGTAGTCTCCTAGACGTCCGAAACAGACGAGGTGCCGACATGGGGTTGGTACGAGATCACCATCTTATGATAGCTACTCTCCAATTACGCACTGCTGCCGTTCGTAGATCTAACGACACAAGAATACCTAGGTTTAACGTAGACCGACTGAGAGTTCCCTCAGTGCGCCAAAAATTAAGGGACCATCTCTCACGTGGAGTGGAAACAATCAGCAGCTCACTGCCCGCCACCATCCAAGACCATTGGTGCGCTGCGAAAACTGTTTTCACATCAGGTGCTGAAAGAATTGTCGGTCGATCGCAGGGAAACCATAGGGCGTGGCTTTCCGAGGATACCTGGAGAAGGATCAACGAACAAAAACAGCTAAGAGCTCGAATTGCAGCAACTCCAGTAGCAGGGAGGATCGAGCTTGAGTCCCTATATCGAATGAAGATGAGAGAAGTACAGCGTAGCGTGAGACGTGGCAAGCGCAATTACATCAATGAGCTGGCTACGGAAGCAGAAGAAGCAGCAGCGAGGTGCGACAGCAGAACCGTTTATAGGATCACTAAAGAGCTTATAGGTGACCGAAGCTCTACTCAACACCCAGTGAAAGGCTTAGACGGTTCGTTGCTAATATCGGATGAGGATCTACTGAAGAGATGGAAGGCGTATTTTGCTTCGGTTCTAAACCGAGTATTCGCCAGCAATATGCACTCAAGTCAGACTGAAGTGTCCGTAGAAAGAAATTCCCGAATTCGCGCCACAATCCCCAGTAAGGAGGAGATTATTACCGCAATCAAAGCACTGAAAACTAATAAGGTGGTAGACCTTGACGGCATACCCGCGGAGCTTTTTCAAGTTGCGCCAACAGCATCGGCAGAGCTACTGTTCCCACTTGTCGGGAGAACATGGGAGGCCGAGAGTTTTCTGGATGAGTGGAAAAAGGGAATGATCGTCAAGCTGCCTAAAAGGTATCTGCGTGCTGCCTGCTGTGGCCAAGACAATAGCTAGAATCATCCTGGAGCGAATCAAAGAACACCTTAAAGACACACTCGACGCCGAACAAGCATTATTCTGCTCTGGATCCTCCTGTGTCGACCACATCAACACCCTGCGGATCATCATCGAGCAATGTGTTGAATATCGATCACCACTTCACCTGTTGTTCATCGATTTTGAAAAGGCCTTTGATAGTGTCAATCGGGAATTTATTTGGCGTGCCTTGCGCAGGAGAGGCATTCCTGATAAATTATTAGCAATTATTAAGGTTACATATGATGGGTCCACATGCCACGTTTTGCACAGAGGAAGGCTGTCTGAGGAATTCGAAGTCCAAAGTGGGGTTCGGCAAGGCTGCATACTTTCACCAATATTGTTTTTATTGGTGATTAGCGATGTGCTGAATGCGGCCTTATAAACAGGAAATGGAGGAACTCAAACACCTCGACTACGCCGACGATGTATGCCTACTGTCTCACAGAATAATGGACCTTCACCAAATGACAGCAAATGTGGAGAGGGAAGCAGACGTCGTTGGGTTGAAAATTAACTCGGCAAAAGCAAAAATGATCAGCCTAGGATCAAACTCATTAACTCATATATGCATTGCTGGGCAAACGGTTGAGAGAGTAGAGAGTTTCCAATGCCTTGAGGGTATTGTCTCAACCGATGGCGGAACCGAACTGGATATAGCCAGCCGAATAGGTAAAGCAAAATCTGCGTTTGAGATGCTATCCATTATTTGGCGAAATAATGCAATTAGCTTAAACACCAAGTTACGACTGCTCCGTTCCAACGTTGAATCCGTGCTGCTATATGGATGTGGTACCTGGAGAGTGACCGTCACTATCACGAGGATGAAAATGTTAGTAAGGAGCCCTTCGAGAGTGGAATACTTCGTCAGATATATAGTCTTCTCTAAGCGCTAAACCCGGTATTTAAGCCCGAGTGAGGAATAGCAAGAGAAACAGTCTACTGAAGAGCAAGCAACAACAATGAATACTGTGCGTGAGCAGCGAGAAGATCCAAGAAATTCCATAAAATTGATTCCGCAAGAGAACGAGCGCCAAATATGCTATTAGGAGGTCAATTGCAGCCATTTAGCAGCACATTCGCACTTCAACTTCAACAGCTATACGAAGAGAATTTTAAGTTTAAAAAAAAAATAAACAGCGATTTTCTAAACACTGTCCACTGGCAGTTGAAGGAGGAAAATGTGTCTCTGAGATTGAATTTGAATTTGTGTGAACAGAAGCAGGTTGAGAACGTTATCGAAATTGTTGGTGTACCAGAGGTACTGGTAAACAACGATAATGCAAAAGAGTGTGCTCAAAAATTTTTTTTGTGAAGCACTGAACGTCTCTGTATCTTCGGAAGACATTACTCAGTATTCCTTCCCGGAAGTGAGAGTCTGGAAGGCTGTCTCTCAACTTCTGCATTGGATGCGAATCGCTTCTCAGAAACAAATTTCTTCAAGTTTGGGAACAGATGGAAGTCTGAGGGTGCCAAATTAGGTGAATAGGGGGGATGGCCGAGCAAATCGTACCCCAAATCCCGCAGTTTTGGCATCGCCAACGCACACTTGTGTACAGGTGCATTGTCCTGGTGAAAGTCGATTTTTTCCTTCTTCCAGCCAGGCCTCTTCTCGCGAATTTTGGCATCCAGCTGGACAAGAAGGTTGGAGTAATATTCGCCTGTAATTGTTCTGCCTTTCTCAAGGTAATCAATTAACAGGATAACAGGAACAGGCCATGACCTTTCCGGCAGATGCGATCGACTTCGCTTTCTTTGGCGCTGAACCACCGGCTTCCACCCACTGCTTCGACTGCTTTTTAGTTTCTGAATTCAACCAACAGAGTAGAATTTAAGGCTTCCAAAACGCAATGGTGACTTATGCCTCTCAAGCGAAACCAAAACCCAAAACCATTATCCATGAATGGCATGTGTATTAATATTGATCTGGTCTCAATTTATAAGGCATTCATCTGCCCAAAGCTGGAATATAACGCCCACGTCTGATCCAGTGCACCCAAGACCGTTCTGCACATCCTAGACAGAGTACATTTATAGTTGATAGAGACATTGTGAACTCCATAGATTCATGGAAACAAAATGTAGATGTTGTATCTAGAGGTAAGATATTGCTCACCAACAATCATACGAATCGAAATAATTTTCGAAATCAGGGTTGTATCGTGAAGATGTGTTCACACTTTGCTGGCGGCAGCTTTATGCTGTTACCTTCATTCGTTCCTCCAGCGACAAGGGTGTCAATTTCTCATTGTTGCTCCACTGAACTTACACAATAGCCCACCAAAAAATAAACGTTTTTTTTTTTCGCGCCGCGAGGTCCACAAAAGAATTTGGCGACATTCTTTTTGTTGGCTGTTGGCCCAGGGAACGTGAACATTTGTTCTCCATTGGCTTCGAAATTTCCTAATATCTGGACTTCTTGTCCCTTCTAATCCGCTGCATTGAATTGCTACTTCACTCCATTCATGAGAACTTCCTTCGTGTGTCCGGACAGATCGGAGGAAACGGGTGCCTCATCTGACAGGAATTGTCGCGACTTTGATTAATTGGTCTTGGGTGTTGATTCTTTCACCTTAGTTGTTGCCATCGCCTTCGTCGTTGTCCGACCACCGCCGACCTAAAAAAAAAAACCACACACACCCAGCAAACGGGGTTCTTGTTAAAGCTGAAACCCAGCCTAAGATCTTCACGCCTCGATCTCTCCACCAAGGCAGACATCTATCAAAGTCGTTATGTTTGTATTTTATTGCAAAATGAAATTGGGTTGCTTTTTTTTGCATCTAAATGAGGCAGGAATGAACCAGAAAATCGGATCAAATGAGGGCAAATCTACCAGTTGACCAGCTCCCAAGCTGACTGACGATGTTCAAAAACTAAATCGGCTACGAAATAAATTCAAATTTAATTGGCAAGATATGATCCTACAGCGCGATTTTCTTCATCTATCTCCCGGTCCTGAGCCTGACTCGTTGACGATGTCGTTTCTGCTCCTGCTGCTGATGCTTAATTTACAGCACCCAACATCTCCTGCTTCCCCGTTCCTCCTCTTTAGTAGTTTCACGAGCTCCAGAGCATCCGTATCGGATCCAATCCACCCACGGGTTGTAACGAAACGAAACGAAACGAAACAACTTGTTAACGCGAACATGCTTGCTTCAGAATTAAAATCGAGGATGTAGCGACCTCGTGTAGCTATCGAGGATCCTCGTTCGGGTGTGATTTTTCCCTCCTGTAATAATTATATTAACAACGAAGCCCGAAAGTATGTGGAATTGGTCATTGGCATGAGATGTGCGGCCCACACGTTCTGTGCATTTTACATAGAGTGAGTACCTACTTGTTAGTTGAATGCTTCAGAAATAATGTGTTTCGGCAATTGACCGTATCTTTGATCCTTCATCTGGTTCGGTATGAGGTAATTTTGATGAAAACGGATTTTTATCTATACCCACTGCCGGAGAAATTGTTAGTATCGAACACAACAAAGGAGTTACACTTCCACCCTCCTAGGAAGACACATGTTAATCATGGATGGTAGGATGAACGGTTTAAGGATCAAAAATACATTTCTGCAGTGCATTTAGGGGGCGAATTGAGCTGAATTGCAAGAGAATCCGCAAAGGTTTTCGCTTTTCTCCTTAGAAACGAACATGAAATGGGCGGATTCCGATGACGCAAAAAGTATCCCTCTATAATGTGGTCCCATGTATACGAGTAGCTGATGCTTTTGTGTTTTTTTTTTTTAAAGAATTCCTTAGAAGCGCAAATTTCTGATATCGGTGGTGGTGGCATTTGCGTACCGGGACAATGGGTTGACGGAGTCTGCGGTCGCTAAGCATGCATTTTTTATTCGTTGTCGTTTGTCTGCGGCAATCATTTGTCTTGGAAAGTTTTATTACCATATAGGTGGCATATTGAGCAAAGTAAATCAAGTTGGTTGCTTCTAATCGACGGTGGTCCTCGAAAGCGGACGAAAAAGGTATAAAATCAGCTCCTGCAGGCATGGGAAATATTAACCTGCTGACAAGTATTTTCTTGTCGGCTTGTAAATCAGAAACTCGTAAATTAGATACCTACATGTACATGAATGTACCGTTTTTTTTTTTGTAGGTATTTGTTTTGTTTCTACTCCTTCGGGAGGGAAAGAAATAATGTCCAGAATATTCGTCATGAATAAAATGTTTTGTCGCGATAGACAAACATTGTTACGACAACGTGCCCTTGGGCTGGGACAAGTCATGAGTGGCATTTTGGGATTATTCAGGATATCTTCAGTTCGATTCAATCGTTTAGAATTCATAACATTTCTCGTGCTCGTGGACACGTGGGAGGGATGTGTATTCAGGTAGATTGATGTTGTGCATGGCGATCAGTATGGAAGGAAACCATTATAGCATGTTTATTTTATAGATTCGGGTATAAATCACGGATAGGGACTTTAATATCCTTGCTGCGGAATCAATTGGGTTACAAGTAAATCAATGTTTAATGTGTTGTGAGGAAAGTAACTGATAATAAATCAAATTATTTCCTGTGAGAATTTCATCATTGACATTTGAATGCGTTTTTTCCAGTCACTAACTGAAATCGAAGTTCAGTTTAACAGCCTAAAAAATATAATTTGTACATACAGGTTAAAACGCATCTGGTTTACACCATTTGGACATATTTTAGATGTTTGTCTCATTCCCATACAAAAATTGAAAGAGTTCTTAGCCAAATGAGTTGCGTTACAAAAAATTTTTGAAGTGCTAGTCAACATGTCATCAATGCAGCTTTGCAGATAATGGAAGAAGTCATTATGATTGCTAAACCAGGAAAACCACCAAATGGCAAAAAATTACATGGCTTCATATCTCTTCCTCCCACTAGTCAACACTATGTGAAATAATCCTACAGAATCGCCTTCAACCAATTATTACTGATAGAACTGTGATCCCAGCACAACAATCGAACAAGTACGAGGGCAAGGTGAAAAGTTATCGGCCTGACGCCGATATGACGTTCCAATCAACAAAAATTTATGTTTCCTGCCTGGGTGCACTTCTCATTAGTTCGTATGACAAATTTCAACTTGTTCTCTCAAGTAGTTTCTTTACACGAATTTTTGCAGTTGACGTCCTGCATGTTTTTCGATAAAATGGATATCGTGCGGTGTTAAACTTCTTCGATTTGGATGGGTTAACCCCTAAGCAAATTCCTCCAAAGTTGACAAAAGTGTACGGGGTCTCTGCTCCTTTCATGTCAACCGTTAAAAAGTCGACAGCTGAATTTAAACGTGGTCGCACGTCGCTCAAAGATGACCCACGTGAAGGACGGCCAAAAACCGCAACCACACCTGAAACCATCGAAAACGATGGGCGAGTGAAAGTGAGTGAGAAAGCTGAGGCTGTGTGTATATCGGAAGAGAGGGTGCGAAACATCTTGCACAAATGCGGATGCGGAAGCTCTGCGCAAGATGGGTGCCGCATTTGCTGAATGCCGATCAAAAGCAAACGATTTTCGCGGCAATCTTTGGACCGATTCAATAGGGATCCGACCGATTTTGTGCGGCGATTTGTCACCATGGATGAGACACGGGTCCACCACTATACGCCAGAAACGAAACAGCAGTCGAAGCAACGGGTGGATGCCTTTGGTTCAACGACAAAGAAAGCGAAGTCGATCGCATCTGCCGGAAAGGTCATGGCCACTGTGTTTTGGGATGCGAAAGGGATCTTGTTAATTGATTACCTTGAGAAAGGCAGAACAATTACAGGCGAATATTACTCCAACCTTCTTGTCCAGCTGGATGCCAAAATTGGCGAGAAGAGGCCTGGCTTGAAGAAGAAAAACATCATCTTTCACTAGCACAATGCACCTGTACACAAGTGTGCGTTGGCGATGGCAAAACTGCGGGATTTGGGGTACGATTTACTCGGCCATCCCCCCTATTCACCTGATTTGGCACCCTCAGACTTCCATCTGTTCCCAAACTTGAAGAAATTTGTTTCTGGGAGGCGCCTCGCATCCAATGCAGAAGTTGATGAATATTTTCACGGAGTTCCTGACTCTCACTTCCGAGAAGGAATACTAATGTTGGAGAACCGCTGGACCAAGTGTGTTGAAGACAAGTAAAATCGCAGTCTTTCATTGTCAGGCCGAGAACTTTTCACCTTGCCCTCGTATAAGCTATTTATTTGAGGGAATATTTTTTATTATTAATATGTCTTATTTAAATAGATTAATTTTGTCCACAGATAATTGATACTAAACATGTCAGAATCTAATAAGAAACGCAGAAAGTACAGTGTTGATTATTTGGAGTTTGGCTTCATTACATCATTGTCAGACAAACAACTGCCTATGTGCCCTTTATGCAACAAAGTCTTAAGCAATGGCACTATGAAACCCTCTAAGCTGGAGGATCATCTAAGAAGATGTGATTAATAGATGTATAAAACTAAACATGTGTTTTTCTTTTTGTTTTTTTCACTACACTTCACTATAGCTAGAAATTTAAATCTTTCAAAGTGAGTAGCACTATACCTGATGTCAAAAACACATTTGAAGTTGATGAATTTGCAAAAAATTAATTTCAGGTAAGCAGAGGGTCTACTCAAAAGCGAAAAACATGGCAAGTAGTCTACGAGACAAAAAAAGTTTGGGGACCACTGGATTAGAGGAATCCTTGAATAAGCTAAGTCCAACAAGACGCCAAGTGACAATAGAATACTTTTCGAATTTTTTAAAAATGCGCCTGACAACTTTTTGATGAAACTGGCGGAAGCTTATACGGCCATGCTAAACTCTGGTAAAGTGGAAGAAAAATATAAGAAAACATTAATATTCGCAATTTTTAAAAAAAGGATGTTTGAACGCAGCGGAGTACTATAGAGGAATTTGTTTTATGGATACAGTGGTTAACATTTTAATGGGAGTCTTGCAGTGAAACTTGAGTGGTTGAATAAGGAAAATAAAATACTGATCGAATACCAAGCAGGTTGTCGACAATATTTACAATCTGATTATTGAAGCTTTATGAAATTTAAAAAGTTTATTTTGTTTTATATATAATTTGCAATACTAATTTCTTAGGACGCGGGTGTTTTGTGGAAGGGGACAGAGAGAAAGGCAGATTGGTGTAGTTGGTTCGAAACTCAGGTGATATTAAGTTTCAATCAACTGCAAGGCTGGCATCCAGATAACTGAGGAGAATTTTTGTTTTGCTGTTATTGTCGTTACTTATGATTCACAGTATTTTTTTCCGTTATCCTTTTTTTTATAATTCGCGCACCAAAAGGAATTTGAATACCTTTATACTGTTAAAGGGCAAGGGCTTTTAAGGAAAGGGAAAGAGGAACAGAGGAGAAACCTATGCACGTTGGCTTTAAATCTTTGTAGGTTGTAGTGATGGGGGAATACAGAGCCTGGTAGATTATTCCACATTCGTGTCGTTCGGCTTATAAACGAATCCCTATATTTGACAGTACGACCGAAGTTAGAATGTATAGCATTCGCAATGTCTCTATCACCTATAAGTTTTAACGCGCGATTTTGTACCCTATCAAGGATGTGCAGAACGGACTTAGGTGTACCAGACCAGATATGGGCGTTATATTCCAGCTTAGGGCGGATGAATGCCTTATAAATTGAGGTCAGATCAGGCAGGGTAAAATATTTCTTGCACAGCTTAGGAATCCTAGACATTTTGCAGCATTTTTGGCGACCTGGAATATGCGAGCGTTCCATCAAAAATGGTTATTAATACACATACCGAGAATTGCAAGTCTTTCGGTTTCAATGATACAAGTACCATCCATGGATAATGGTTGAGGGTTTTGGTTTCGCTTGAGAGACAGAAGACAGCATTGTGTTTTGGAAGCATTAAATTCCACTCTGTTGGTTGAACCCCATTTAATAATGTTGTTCAGGTCGGAATTTAATGTGGTTAACATACGCTGCCGTTAGTCTTCTACGGCCGAAGAGTAAGGATGTGAGTTAGGGAACGAATATGAAAAACTGAGGATACTGTCATCAGCGATGGAATGGATTATATTAGAGATTGCAGACAAGAGATCATTTATAAAAATAAGAAAGAGAGTGGGAGACAAAACAGAACCTTGCGGAACAAAAGCATTTATATTTTGAATTGCAGACTTGAAGCCGTCCAAAACAACTTGTATTGAACGCCCCGAAAGGTAATTTCTAATCCATTGAAGAAGAGACTCATCCACCCCCTATGCACGCATTTTAGACAAAAGAGTCTGATGCCACACTGTCAAATGCCTTTGAAATATCAAGCGCAACCATCTTGGTTTCACCGAAGTAATGGAGAGATTGGTTCCACTTCTCGGTGAGATACGAACATGCCATCAAATCACCAGTGGACCTGTTGCTACGACAACCATACTGCTGGTCATTAAGGACTTTTCGTGAATCGAGACCTTGGAAAGAAGGGACGTAAGTGCAATGGATTGGTAATTGGACAGAGAGGAAGATTCGTCTTTTTTAGAGATGGGCTGGACAAATGCTGTTTTCCATCTACTCGGAAAGAGCCCTGAAAAGTGGGGTAAACAGAAAAGCTTACGCAGAGGATTTGCCAGCGTAGGAGAACACCTCTTCAAAACTATGGGGATACCATCTGAACCAGCGGATTTGTGTATGTTAAGACCTTTGAGTACTCCTGCAACTGTACGAGTGCGAAAGTGGACTTGTCCCATGGAAAATTTGACGCTCTCAAAAACAGGTGGAGACAAAGCATTATCTGGCAGCGTGGAGTTCGCTGCAAAGTGAGCAGCTAGCAGATTGGCTTTGTCTAAGGAGCTGACAGCTGGAATGTCATTGTAAATGAGAGAAGGTATGGCAGACGAGGCAGAATTTTTAATATTTTTGATGAATGACCAAAAATTTTGACTACCTTTGGGACATTGTATGATTTTTTGCCTCAATTTTGGGTCATATAAGAATTTTACACGTCGAATATGGGCATTGCAGTCTTTTCTGGCTTGTTTAAGCTTCTTTCGGTTTTCCTCAGATTTGTTGGTCATCATCACGATCAGGTTGCATTTTAGCCATATGACCACCCTACTGCCAGTATTATGCCTTCGCAGTGGAGTTGACATAAGCTTTCGCAATTGATCGACTTTTTTATTTATTTCATGCGAAATAAATAGATCATTCTCGACATCAGGATTCAAACCGTGAACCTGCAGCGTGACAAGCGATGATGTTACCACTACACCATGGAAACCCTCCCTTGTCTTCTTGTAGATTGCCTTTGAGTCCATACCACGCAATTCTATGTTCTATAGTCCGTCATGTATTGGGATATCGACTAAGTTCTCAAATCTACTAAAAGAACTACATATACACAAACACCAAAGCCAGCTGCTTGGGATGGAGTGGAAATTTCTAATTATTTTGAGACTAATATAGGAGTCAAGCAAGGTTGCCCCCTAAGCCCGTTGCCGTTTGCACTGTTTTTGAATGACTTGAACGATTTCATTGGTGGATTGAATGTTGGTCCATGTACGCCGATAATATAGTAGTATTAGCCGATGATGTAGGAAGATTAGAACTGTACTGTAACTTGTAGAATCCAGAGGTTAATCCGGATAAATCCAGAATTATGGTTTCCAGTAAGTCCGGAAGATTATCGCGAAGAGAAAAATGGGCGTACAAAGAAAGGGATATTGAAATGAGGAATGATATTCACCCCAAGACTGGCTTTTTTTATAGATCAGCTGAAGGAAAGGGAATATAAAGCGAAAAGCAGTGTGAACACAATATGGGACATTTTCATGTCTAACAAAATACAAAACGAAATAGTCCCAGGGGGGCTAAATCTGGGGAATATGCTGGATGAGGGAGGAGTTCGTAGACTAACTCATGCAATTTTGCCATTGCGACTGCGGACTTGTGCGCCGGTGCGTTGCTTCAAATCGGCTTGGAATCGATCCAGCAGCTCTGCGCAATATGCGTCGGTGATCGTTTTACGGTGCAAAAACTCGGCCGAATTTTTATGGAACATCGCCAAACACACCTTTGAAGTTGTCAAACGAATGCGTTTGTTGTCGATTGTGATCAAATGCGGCACCCATCTTGAGGAAAGCTTTTTCATGCCCAAATATTTATGTAAAATCGAAATCACTGAGCCATGTGATAAGCCTGTGTCACTTTCACTCGACGATCGTCCATTATCAAACCGTGGATTTTGTCGACCATTTCTGGTGTGGTTACCTCAATTGGGCAACCAGAACGTTCGGCGTCACTTGTGCTTGCACGACCGCACCGAAATGGAGTAAACCAGTGGTGAATGGTTCCAATCGATGGTGAAGAGTCCCCATAATATTTGTCAAGCTTTTGTTTGGTTTGCGTGATAGTTTTTTCTCGCAAAAAATAGTGTTTAATGAGCACTCGAAATTCACTTTTTTCCATTTTAACGAAAATGCTAGTAGGCGTCTATATAAAATGGCTGCCACAACAAAATTATTTGACAGATCTGTCAGAAAATTTGGGTGCGTTCTTTCTTGACAAAAAAAAAATTAATTTAAGGTGACGACACAATTTGTGTTAATTTTCAGGGACTTATTGACCCACCTTCGTATATTATACGCTTATGATCTTAATATTGATCCCACCAACAGACGACATTAGTCATTGTTGTACATTTTCTCTTTATTTTTCTAAATAAAGTTCTTACTTACTTAGTTACTTACTTACTTAGAAAAAAAATAATAAATAAATTACTCGTTCAATGTCAAGTTTGATCAAAATCTCAAGATCGAACATTTTCATGAAACTAATGCTTACCTTTATAGGTGCAAGTAAAGAACAAAGGATTCAGAACTTATTTCAATAAAAAGTACAATCGTATTTAAAGTAATAACTTGCGCTTCAATTGCTTTTTTCCTCGATGTGGCAGGCAATATGTTTCACCATTAAGTAAATACCAGATGACTCTCCCATTTCATCTCATTTTACATATACGAGTACCTACCCATTCCATTGAAGCTATAACAGATTCACTGAATGTCTAGTAAACAAAGTGAGCGAAATACAAGTAATCTGCAGCTACGCGAATACCAACCCGATGTAGAACAAGCCATGCAATAACATCCAAACATCAAGGATACACAACGCCTAGTAAAGAGTTCCGCATCCTGAAATCGGTGGCATCCTAGAGGCGTAAATGATAGAGGTTCCTGTCACGTTACGCGATGTGTCACAACCGAATATGTCTTCAGGCACTGATAAACACATATGTATACAGATATAGGTACTCCGCGCTGCGCTGAACGGGATTTAACTTCGAGATACACATTAAAACACGCCAAAGATAATTTCCCCTTCAACGGGTCGATGTGACGATAACTTAACACTAAAATCTGAGAGCGGTACACACATAAGTGCTGAATAATTAAACTTGTCCGGGGGGTGCCGGTGGGATGCTGCCTTCCATACACATGTGTGTGGGAGCGGAATTCCTTCGCTCCAATTATATGTCGAGAAGAAGGGTTGACAAGTTGTTCTAATGAAGTTAACATGCGATACATATTCGTTGTCATCTCGTAATGTTGTTGTTAACAAAGTCGGAACTGCCACCCCCGAGTAGCTATCTGCGAATAAGCGTTTTATGGTTTAGTTGGCATTGTGTGCTTATGAGAAAGCGCTTAGAGTGGTGTATTGATTTTCTTGTTTATAAGGGGATGAATTTTAATAACGTACTTGTAAGAATTCACGGATTGACTCAGACTGACAAATTAAAGTTTTGGGTTCCTATTCTTGCGCATGTTCTTATTTTTAGTCTTAAAGCAAGATGAGAAGTTTCCGTAATATTTTTCTGCCCATATGTCACCATTTTTATACTGTTGTCTGCTTTAAACTAATGTCTTTCCATCACTTGGTCTTATAAACACTCAACGATATTTCTGATTGGAGAATTAAAAAAAAACTTACAACTGCCTATGAGTAAGTAGGTATCTAACGTTGTGCACGAAAAACACAACAAACATTCTACAATCCATCCGGAATGGATTGTAGTACGATACCTCACGCCACTTCTTTTAAGAACGACGTAATAAGCAAATCATTTTATTGTTAATTTTCGGACTAAAATACAGAGATGCCTAGCTACTTATAGATTATTTCTACGACTTTTTCTTTGGTTAAAGTGAGCGTATATAGCTGTTACCATTTATGAATTTTGATAAGATCTTCAAATATTAATCGTCAATAGGACCTAGGTTAGGTTAGGTAACTGGATGCCCTTGTTGACAGGGTTGTCAAAAGCTCATTTAGACCACTATGAGTCCATTGTGAGCAATATTTAGAACCAAGGGAACCTAAAAATTTCAATTTTAAGGGTGGCCGTGGTGCAGTGGTAACATCATTGCTTGTCACTCTGTTTATTCACGGTTCGAATCCTGATGCAAGAATCATCTATGTATTTATTTCGCATAAAATAAATAAAAAAAGTCGGTCACTTGCGAAAGCTAAGTCAACTCTACTGTGAAGGCATAACACTGGCAGCAGGGTGGTCATATGGCTAAAATGCAACTTGATCGTGATGATGACATCAGGAGGACGGAAAAAAATACTGTGAATCATAAGCAACGACAATAATAGCGAAACAAAAAAAATACTCTCAAGTTATCTGGACAGCCACCCTTGGAGTTATACAGAAACTTAATACCACCTGAGTTTCAAACTACACCACTCTGTCTTTCTCTCTGTCTCTTCCCCTTTCCACAAAAACGTACGTGTTCTAAAAATTAGTATAAGGGTATTCATATACCCTTTAACACGTGCAAATTATGAAAAAAAAAAAAAAAAAAAATTTCGACCCCTAAGCTAAACCACCCAGATAAATGTATGAATCTCAGGAGTTTTCTTAGCTCAATGCTACCTAGCTCATCCAGCTTTGAAAAGGAGTATCTGCCAAAAGCACGGCTTCTTTTGCTGGGCAGAGCTGGACAGTCACACAGGAGATGATGAACGGATTCTATTTCCGCTAAGTCCTAGCAGCTTCTACAATAGTCGTTATAAGGTAATCCTAGCCGTGCTGCGTAATTACCTATCACACAGTGTCCTGTCACGACGCCAACAGCTATGCGGATATCCCTTCGACTTAGTTCTATAACCTCTTCCATCCCGTCTTCCTAAATATCGGCTAATTAGTTGATTTTGATTAAAAAAAATTATATTTTTTATTTGTAACTATTAGTTTTAGATGGTACACATATGTGGATCGCCCTTCCCTTTGCACAAAGGGAAGGGCGATACGCGAAACTGCGATAACTACCGTTCTGTCAAGCTGATGTCACACACCATGAAGATCGTTGAGCGGGTATTAGATGGCCGACTGCAGAAAATAATAAGGCTATCTGATGACCAGTGCGAGTTTGTCTCGGGTAAATCAACAACAGATGCAATCCAAAGTATAAGGATCATAATGGAAAAACATTGTGATTCCTTAAAGGACTTGCATATGGTGTTGGTTGATTTTGAAAAATCCTTTGATAGACAACCAAGAGATCTCTTATGGGTGGCACTAAGATAACGAGGAGTTCCAGAAACCTACGTGCGCATGATCATGGACATGTGTGTGGGAGCAAGGACAAGAGTACGATGTCCCGCAGGAGTCACCGAAGAGTTCCCAATCAAAGTCGGTGTACACCAAGTCCTTAGTCCTTTGCTATTTATTGCAGTCCTTGATTATCTGCTTGAAAGAAAAGTGACGGACCCCAAAGTACATCAGTTATTCTTTGCTGACGATGGAGCTATCATAAGCGAAGATCAAATGGCCTTGCAACGAGCCCTTGATGTATGGGTGGATGTTTTGAAGGGAAATGGGTACCGTATTCGCTTCTACGAATTGACGAAAATGCTCAAGACAATCATATCTACTCTCTACTGTAAGTGGTAGGTTCGCTTTTCTTCTTTTTGCAGATCCAGATGTTTCGGGTGATTTACTTGATTCGGACTGCGAGCTAAATGGTATGTTAGACCGATTCCTTACGACCACTTTTTTGGCTTTACTGGAAATTCCTATCAAAGCTTTTCCAATATAGACTTTGAACTCCAAAAGTATCATTTTCTTTTCCGCATCTATATTTCGCTGTCTTTTGTGCATTATCCATCAGTTTACAATAACCAGGTCTACAAAATGGTTAAATGCTCTAATGGTCCATTTGTTAGTTCCGACATAGCAGCGATATAGTGAGATGTAGCGGTCGCAGAGATCCCCCCCACCATGTATCGGTTGTACATATTAACAACGGAAGGTTGGGGTAATGCAACTCTACAATCCTGCTCCTTGGACCACCCTTGACATATCATTTCGGGTTGAACTCCAACACCTGATGATAGGAGAAGCACACCTATGTTGTCCTTCCACTTTACAGCTGCAATATCATCATCATCTCGAAACCATTCTTCCCACTCACCTCTTTTCATCTTTCTATCCTCCTTCAACTTTTTGATAACTGGTCCAATGCGGTTCTTCATGACAATACCGGATTGGTAAATATTATTCTGTCTTAGTGCATCGACACACTTGACACTTGTAAAAAAACGATCTGTGTATACACAGCCTCCTTCTATTATAACATTGGTCAAAAGCTGGCCAATCTAAACTCCTTCATATCTGCTTCTCCAACAGAACCTTTCCAGTGTAGATACGGAAATTTAAGACTAAACCACCGCTAGCTGCAAGAATGAAATTTTTCAAGCCAAGTGTATTTGCCTTTGCGGGCATGTACTGACGAAAGCCGCATCATCCAGAAAAAGGAATCATTTGCTCATCTACTGCGGTATGGTATGGAATCAGCAAGGTCAAACACTTTTTAAGTACAGGATCAATAAATGGTCGGATCTTCCACAGTCGGTCTAATTCCGGTTGATTTCACTCAGCTATTTTCGACACCCGAACGTCATTTGACCAGTACATTTGCAACTGTGGGAATCCTAAGCAACCCATCAAGATGTGAATTCTAGGCAAATGTATAATTTCGTCCGTTGATGTGCCTAGGGGACGGTGATCATGTTTTTGAAAAGCAGAACAGTTTGTTACGTGCGCAGTTTCTTCCCAGAAAGGTATATCAAGGTACTGAAAGAATTTGTCTAAAATGCTTTCGGCCGTGTTCTCATCGGGCATTAATTGATCTTGATCAATATCTCGGAGCAGAGATCTTAGAGTAAAAAAAAACAAAACTAATAAAGAACAATTATTTTTTGTTCTTGTTTTACCCTTTCTTCAGCCATTTCATAGTTCTCCGTCGTTCAGCATCATTTTCAAGCTCCTCAGCCGGTGTTTCCATTGCTGAATTTCCAAGTGATGGCTCCAAAGTTTCTTCGATATCGCTGATATCCTGGCTTTGAACAGCATCATCTTCTTCAAATACTTAATTTAATATGCATTCACAATAGTCATCATCGTTATCAGAGAGGCCTGCATCACTGTCGTTCAAAAATGTTTCCAGCTCTGCATCAGTGAGCTTTTTGGTAAGATCTACGAATTCAGATTAAAATTTGTGAGTAACAAATTGAGTTAAAGACATTTTTATATGTCGAAACATCCGAAATACACATACGTGAACTAAGCTAAATTAGGTGGTGGAAGCTTTTTCTTGTACAAATACCCAAAGTACATGTATGTGTACCCACTGTTTAGATGAAAATAACTCTTAAAAACTGAAGTTAACTTGATAAGTTTAGCAATTCACAGATTCAACAGTACGTCCACTTCACATTTTAATAAATTTTGAATAACAAATCGAGTTATAAACTTTAGTTTTTAACTTACCAAGGAGAGAAGCCTTCCGACGCGACATCGTTGTAATTCACTTTTGAAAAAACGCGCCAAAATAATAAGAGACGATTTAAGGGTATGTGTTTTTAAGATAACTCTTTGGACTCCAATAATAATATAATAAAAAAAGTGCTTCAAAATATTTAGAAGAGAATGAAAATCTGAGTCCACATTTGTGTACTCTTTCACAGAAGAGGATAAGATTGATAGATTTCTTTTGGTCGTAGACTGGCCATAATGATTTGGCTGTAGCGCATGTATCTAATCGACACTAGCGTTCATTAGCTTCTTCATTAGACTCGATATCTACGAGTATTTACCCTGAAATATCTTCCCCAAAAATCATATCCTCAGCTTCTTTTATTGCAGCAATTTCGGCTTGGAAGACACTGCAACCATCCTTAAGTCTAAACGAACGATGTATGTTTCGAGACTCACAGTAGACGCCGACACCAGTACCGGCAGTCATTTTGGATCCATCAGTAAAGATGGCCAGTTCGTTCTCGAAACAGACTCTTCCCTCATCCCATTCCTTCCTGCTAGGAATTCTAATAGAGAACTTCCGGTTGCAGTTTGGCATGGGAATGATGTAGTCCGTTTCCATCTGGAGTCTCAATATATTCCATCGGTTTAGAATTGAGGCATGACCGTAAGGTTTAGCTTTCCATCGACCGGGTTCCTCTAGTCTTAGTGCAGTTTTGGCTGCCGTATTCCCGCAATATATGTCTTACATTGTATGTCTTACTTGTGCACCCCCAAAGCTGAAGGCCATATGTCCATATTGGCTTTAAAACTTGCTTATAGAGAAGCAGTTTATTATATATTGAGAGACGCGAATACCTCCCAATTAGCCAATACATTTTTTTATATCGAATGTTTAGTTCGTCATGTTTTTTCTTGACATGAGTTTTCCAGTGCAACTTCGCGTCTAAAGTCATGCCTAAGTACTTAGCTGAGTTCGAATGCAGAACTACTTTGTTATTTATGTACACAGGTATGGGTTGTACATTTTTATTAGTGAAGTTAACATGGATTGACTTCAGTTCATTTGATTGTATTTGCCATTTTTTGGTCCATTGAGATATTTCATTTACTGTCCTTTGTAGTTTTTCGGTAGCTTCCTGCACGGTTTTTCCGACAACAATTAGGTCGTTCGTGTATAGGAGAAACAGGACAGGCCCTAACACACTACCTTGCGGTACTCCAGATCTTATACATTTTAATGCGGAGTACTCATTTTCTTGCTTATTTCTATATAATCGCTGCTTTATATATGACTCTAGTATTTCTGAGTATTGTTTTGGAAGCTATTTTTTCAGTTTATGGACCAATCCCTTGTGCCAGAATGTATCAAAGGCCTGTGATACATCAAGGAAGATGGTAGAGCATATTTGTTTTTCTTTTAAGGCTTTCTCTATTTTGTCAGTTATTCTGTGGACCTTGTCTATAGTGGAGTACCTATTTCTGAATCCAAATTGATGGTTTGGTATCAGTACCTTTTCTTCTACGAGTATAATCGGATGGAGTCATTTCAGAAGAATTTTTTCGAAGAGTTTTGACAGTATTGACAGCAATAAAATCGGACGATATGAGGTAACACTGGGTAATTTTCTCGGCTTTGGTACCATAATAACTTCCGTGACCTTCCACATGCGTGGAACATACCTTAGTCTGAACGCTGCATTTATTATCTGTGCTATTTTTTTCATACCTTTTCTAGGCAGTTTTTCAGAATTTCACCCGTGATTAAATCAAATCCCAGGGCTTTTTTCGGGTTGATCTTCTCTTTTATTTCTGTAGCTATTTCCTTAGAGGTTACTGCTGGGATTAACCTCTCATATTCGCACATTTCTTCCGTTTGTTGGAGATAATCATTATCTTCATATGGCTGAAAGACACTTTCAAGATGTTCAGCCCAGTTTCCATTGCTGTTTTTAACTGGCGGAATGTATGCCGTAGGTCTTTTCATTTTTTTGTAGCCTTCCATAGTGAGTATGCTGTACTAGCATCGTTTGTCAGATTTGTAGGGTATCTTTCCACCGACGCATTTTCCAATTCTGTGATCTTTTTTCTGAGCGTATTGTTTAAACTATTAAATCTATTTTTATCGCTTGGCGCTCTCGACAGTTGCCAGCGTTTACGAGCTCTCCTCTTTTCAGATATTATGTCGCATATTTCTTTGGGATATACGTTCCTTTTAACTTTGCTATTTGATTCAGGCGTTGCAGCCCAAGCAGCCTTTTGTATATCTAGGGTGAAAGTATGTACTTCACTTTCTAGTTGCTATATTGCATCGATTGTTGTACTTAGTTCGATGAATTCCTCCAGCAAATATCTGAAATATATTCAGTCAGTTAGCTTGTTCACTAGACAGGGGTTGTGTTCCTTTATTATAAATTTATTACCAAGTGTACGCAGCACAGATGAGTGATCTGAGTTTAGATCTGGCCCTTCCTGCACTTGGCTAGTATTTGAGGAGATATTCTTAGTTACAAAGAAGTTGACAACGTCCGGGAGTTTATTTCTATCTGTGGTCCAGTTTCCCGTTGAATGGTGATTACCATTGCTTTATTTTATAGATTCAAGGATATTTTAATAATTTTATTTAAATTTCGAACTGAGTGATTTGCAAATAAACAACATATACACTAGTCGGCATAAGTATTTTGATGCAACAAAGAATTTATTTTTAGCTCTATGCATTCCAAATTTGATATTGTTTATCGTTTGCTGATAAGAATGCATGTAGACAACGAATATTTGAGTGGCATAGGTATTTTGACGGAATCTTTGTGTACTCGTAAATGTTTTTACACTTTTGAGCACGTGAAAAGCAAGCAGCTTTTGTATTTAACTTTAATTGATATTAAACGTTGATAAAAAAAATAAAAATTTATTAAAAGTTATTAAAAACCATTGGTAAAACGGCTGAGTTGAGTTTGGTTATCAGATCTTCAATGGTAGTAAAGTTTAACGCTGGAACGGCAGTAAAAGACATTGCAAATGAGTTTAATGTGTCCCGTCAAACTGCGCACTATCAAATTAATAAGTTTAGAAAGCATAATGACATAAGAAACTTAACGAGATCAGGTGTCCTTCTACGGGAATTTAAAAAAAACAAATTTTTCTGAAGCCTCAATCTGCTGCAGATGAATGAAATTTGACGGCCAAGAATCCAATCAGTGAGCGCACTGTCCGACGACATTTAAAGGAAGGAGATTTTAAGACAATAAAAGTTAAGGACGTGCCGTACATATCAATATGTTAGTACCCTAAATGATAATGCCTTTCCTTCCGGAGATAGGTTTATTGGGGAATCATTTAACCTGCAACAGGATAATGCCAGATGCCACAAAGCCCGGATGGTAACTAACTTTTTGAAGGATATTGGTGTTACCACTTTGGACTAGCCACCTCAAAGTCCTAATTTAAATATTATAGAAAACGTCTGGTCTCTTTTGAAACGCAAAAGAACAGTTTCGTTAAATAAAACCAGAGAGGAGTCAATTTCTGAGATCACTTTCCTTTGGAAAGAGATATCTCCAGAGATTCTTCAAAATTTAGTGGATTCAATACCGAGACGCCTTCAAAAAGTTATTGAAGCCAAAGGAGGTTATACATTTTACTGAATTCTTCTTCATTTCTTTACTTTTGTTAAGTTTAAACATTGCTTTTTTAGTATTACATACTTGTCAAAATACCTAGCCTTGTCATAAATACTGTTACAAAGGGAAACATATGCCAAATGAAAACGTGCTGATATTTCTAAAAACAGATTTATACTTTTTTATTTATCAAATCCCTAGCTGCAAGTTATGGAAGACTTCATTCGAAATGGCCGCCATTTGCCTTAAAGGACGACCTGCGATGCACTGGCCAAACATGAATCGAATTACGGACCACATTCATCGGAAAGTTGTCGACAGCGTGGGCAAGGGCTCACTTCAAAGACTCAATATTTCGGCGATGAGCAGAGCAGGCTATTCCCTCTAAAACGGACCACAACTTGTAATCCAAAAGATTTAGGTCCGGACTACCAGCTGGTTAATTATCCGGTGATATGAAGTCGGGTACATTTTTTTTTTAGCCACACTTGAGTGGTTTCCGCCTTGTGGTCTGGAGCAGAATCTTGTTGGAATATCCAGTGCTTGTTTGCGAACATTATTCTGCTTAGAGGCTTAACGACGTCTTCCAAAACATTGGTTTGGTCAATTTCCGCCGAAGTCTTGAATCCTTTTTCACAAAAATGGAGGTTGGTTATACCATCGTAGCTAGCTCCCCACCATATCATCACATTTGCGGGATGATGGCCTCTTACAACTCTTGGATTAAGTTCTGAAGCTTCTTTTGATGTCCGAGCATACTCTTGATCATTTTGTTTATTAGAAGTTTCTTCGACGGTAAACATTTTCTAGTCGGTGAACAGAATTTGTCTGTGATTACTTTTAGCGTACCGACTTAAGAGATTTTTGTTTACGTTTTTGCTTCAATGCGACTGTTAGTAGGTGTCTAGTGTGTCTTTTGTAGGCACCAAGTCCCAAGTCATCTTTGATGATACGAGACATGGATTTTTGGGAAATGTTCATTTCCCGCGTCAAAATCTTCTGTTTTCTTAGTGGTTTATGTCTGATTCGAGCCTGGACGGCTTTGATGGCTCCCGAAGTCCTCACAGTGCGTGGACAGCCGGATCTTTGATGGTCACGTACTCCACCAGTGTCCTCGAATAATTTAATAGTACGATAAACAAAGCAGCGAGTGATTCCAAGCGGTCGCAAGGTCCGAAAGATATCACCTTTTGACATATTTTATTTCGTCAAAATACTTATGCCGACTAGTGTACGAGCAGATGGAACAAATAAGAACAAATAGCGACAGCCACTACCACTTTCCTCTAAGAAAAAGTCATAAAAATCAGTTTTTCTGATAAAATCTCTTAAAAGTCGCGAACGTAAAGTCTAAATAGAAAGGTATGCCTGACATTGAATTTGAATTGCAAATTCCAGAACGCAAATTAACAGAAGCGAACAAAAATAAATATGTGTCCCATAGAACACATACATATTTACACGTATCAAGTTGGTGCTTTAAATTTTGTACTGCCACAAATCAGTGCTGGGATTTTTAGAATTACATACAGCCATGGACATGAAATGGCATAAAATTAGATTTCAAACAAATGTTTAAATTTTTCAATTAAAAGTTTATTAAAATGTACGTTCAGCTTGGTGCTACTATTTACCGTTATCAATTTTTCATAAACAATGCTGATTTGACGTGGACACACATAAATGGCACAAATATTTTAGAATATGCAGCACTCGCGTAGCTTGCAATTGAATCACATGATATTTTTTGTAGTTGAAAAATAAGTTATTAAGAGTATTGTAAAGTGAAAATTAATTGAAAATGGGATCAGGAAAACATACCACTTTTGAGGAAAGACGGAAATGATGAAAATTGCAAAACTTGTCCATTGTTCTCGAAAAAAAGTGTACAATGCAATTAAATCATGCGTAGACAATCCGGCAAAATTCGGAAGCCGCGGCCTAAAAAAACAGATGTGCGAACAGATGCAAAAATAGTTAGAATGTCGAAAAAGGATCCATTCAAGTCATCACGGCAGATAGCATCCGATATCATTCAGTCATTAGACTTGGAAATATCCAGCAGGCTTGTCAGAAGACGATTGAACGAGGCAAGTTTATTTGGGCGCATTTCCAGAAAAAAGCCACTGCTCTCAAAAAAATGTTTTAAAGCTATTAACCTTCGCCAAAACCCACCAAGAAAAGACCATCAATTTTTGGAAAAACGTATTGTGGAGTGATGAAACCAAGATCAATAGGATAGGACCAGATGGTAGAACCTTTGTTCATCGTCCTAAATGTCAACAGTACAGTCCTAGGTTCACCCAGAAAACAGTAAAGCACGGAGGTGGAAACATTATGGTGTGGGGTGCATTTTCCTGGCATGGCGTAGGTCCGCTTATAAAAATCAATGACAAAATGGACAAGTTTCAATATTTGGACATTTTGAAAAACCATATGAAACCATATGCCTTCGAGTTCATGCCAATTAAATGGACATTCATGCACGACAATGACCCCAAGCACTCCTCCAAACTGGTGAAGACTTGATTTCATGCGGAGAAGATCGACGTTTTCGACTGGCCAGCCCAGAGCCCTGACTTAAATCCGATCGAGAACCTGTGGAATGAAGTCAAGGTTGAAATTGCCAAAAAAAAAATATAAAAACATGGATGATCTTTGGTCTGCCACACAGAAAGCTTGGTATGCTATACCCAAAGAAAAATGCCAAAACCTCGTGGAAAGTATGGGTCGCAGGTGTGGAGCTGTTATCAAAAACAAAGCCCACACCACAAAATATTAATTATTTAAATGTTTGTACATAACAAAAATCAACAAATGCAATTTTAGCACGATTTTTTTCTATTTTTCCAGGTTGTGCCATTTATGTGTCCAGCTCATTAAATTGTTTTTTTTTTTTTTACATTCTGATCATTTTGGTTTTTTATTAATGAATTATAATTTAAGTTTGTTTTATTATTGAATATAGAAAATAAGCCTTGAAAAAACCAAATACTTGTAGTTTATCAACAATATTTACGACAATATAGCATACGAAACAACAAATAAAAAAATGTGCCATTTATATTGTATGTCCATGGCTGTATGTGCACCCGAAGGGAATTAAATGAAAATAAAGCAAAAAAAGAGAACACATTGGTGTGTTTTTTTACTTTTTGCAACAAGTATTGGTTTCGTGATCGATCTCGATATTTTTTGGTCAAACTTCCTATCACTTTAATGGAGAATTTAAGGTATCACATAGTTGCGTCTGTGTTTTGTTTTTCTGCAAAAACTCAGATTTGAAATTAGAAAAAAAAATATATTTTTTGCATTTTACCGTTATACAGTGGTAGACATTCGTATGAGCGCACTATACCTTTCAAAAATATTTGTTCAACAAAAAGGTTTTAACTATTTTTAAGAAAGAAAAAAACATGTTCTATTTATTTTGCAGTTTTTAAAAATAATTGGTAAAAAATTATTTTTTTAAAATAATTGGTATTTTGGGTATCTTCTCTAGATTAAACATTTTGTGTAGCTTCATCTTCCTTCGAATTACTGCAAAAATGCGATTTGGCATTGAATCCGTTTAATTATTGAGACAATCAATACCGATTTCGGACCAAAACACACTCAGGTGGCTGCTCTCAAGACCTTTACGTTGATGTATTGTCGTTCATTTGCATACACTTTGCCATAAAGAATACCCCAAAGATTCTCTTTAAGTTTTGAAGTCAGGACTTCAAGCTGGCCAGTCAAGCAAAGACATACTTTTGTTGGCAAAGCAATCCTTTGCTAGTTTGGAAACATGGATAGATGCATTATCCTGTTGAAAAATCATATCCTCTTCGCCGCAGTTATCAAAACGTCTTCCAAAAGATCTGTGTACATATGTGAATTCATTCGAGTCGTAATAAAGCAGATAGGCAGCTTTGCGTGGTATGAGAACACACCCCATACCATGACGCTGCCTTCACCAAAATTGCGTTTTGATCTAACTACGTCGTGCTTTTTTAACTCTTTCCGGCGCGAAAATTTGCTAAGAAAATCGACCCACGCGTCTCCAAAAAAATATAAATTTAGATTTTGAAAAAAAGTACTCATATTTATTTATATAGATAAAAAACTAAAAAAAAAAATGTTTTTCCATTCTTTTGTACATCTATTTTCTTAAATATACTATCAAAACTGGAGGGGAAAATTTTGAACCAGTGGACCGTAAAGGGTCAGCTTAAAAGAAAAATATCCGGTGCCACCATTTCATGCTTTTTCTGTCTAATAACTGACAAATTCTGGTCGAACTTGTCTAAGTAGTTCATATGTTTATTGTAGTCAACAACTGCAGTTGGACACGATACTTTTGACATAGTTCCATCCTTGTTTTTATTTGAAACTTCACTGGTTTTTTCGTGGAAGTGAAAGTTGGAGAAAATATGTACAGACCGCTTATCTTTCCATTTTATAGCGGTCAAGTTTGTGTCACTGTGATAGATATTTTCGCGTGCCATTTACCGTTCCACAGGCATGTATCCCATCATTCTTCAAGTCTACCATTAGCCCAACACCAGTGAAATAGTTGTCAAAATACACCACATGATCTTTATGCTTGAAATCTGACATCAAGTTCCTTACAACTCTAGCTCCAAGATTGGTTTCTGCAGTTCCAGATTTCTGCCAGTGTAAATATCAAACTCGTGATAGTACCCCATTTTATCTTGTACCCCCTTTTTGTCGGTTTCTTTGGCATATACTGTTTCATATAGCTCCGACCCTTGAATTTTATCATGGACTGTTTTAATGTGCTTTTGCTCCGCGTATAAGTTTGTTTGGAAATTCAAATGCTCAAAAAGTTGGTCGTCAAACAATAACTCGAAAAGATCTATGGGTGTTGGATTTACCATACCTTTGACGAAATCAGCAGCCCCATAATCCTGAGCATTCTGAATGACTTGGGTCCAATTACGAGTCACTTTCGGAGGATTAGGTTTTTGATGGATTTTCGAAAGAGAAATATCGTCCACCGAATCAAAAGATAATATCAATTGAAGCTCCTTATCCACAGGCTGTAAATTGGAACCTGACCCAGATGAAGTCACTGAAGAAATATCAGAATCAGGTCCTGAAGGAAGTGAAACTGCATCGTCGTCTGTTCCCAGTTCTCTCAAAAATCTATAGAAACTCATGCAAACTAAATTAAAATCTGCTTCATTATAATCTGACATGCCTAAAAGTGGTAGACGATAAAAAGCTTCCGTCGCAGTGGGTCAAAAAATATACCACTTGTTTTCCTTCTAAATTTACGGGTTTTCGAGAAAATTATTTGACTAATAATAATAATCTTAACTTCACAAATTAAAAATTTTCCTAATAACTTTGCAAAAACACGAATTTATAGCAGCACTAAGCTTAAGGAAATAAATTCTAGTGTCAACTTCACAAAAAGCACCGTTACTCACTTTACTGTATGAAACAAGTTGAAACAAAAATTGCCTATTCTTCCTTGCAATTCCCACAATGTTTCTATTCTATGTGGTATAAATTTTAAACCTCTGAGCCAGTTGTAGAAAATATTTTCTACGCGGTTTAAAATTTGTCCCACGTTGCGGCTACAACGGCTAGAAATATGTGCTTTAAATTTTGAACCAGGGAGCCGGAAAGAGTTAAATCATGCCAGTAGCAACTGTAGCAATCCGGGCCTACTTATTAAATTTTTTTTCAATAGAAAAAAATACTTTCTGCCAATTTGGTTGTCCACGACATGTATTTTCTGGCAAAATTTAGGCTTTTTATTTTATGCAGACCGGTCAGGCGAGGTTTTCCTTTAAGTTTTGTCCACTTTAAGTCTGTAATAGTATTTAAAACACGTGAAATGTGACGAGGTGATATAGAAAGATACAGTTTATCTTTAATTTGTTTGGAAGATAAACGATTTTTAGTTGCTTCGTGAAGAATTTGACCTTTCTGCAGTAAAGATAATTTTGTATTACCTTCTGTTGGAGCCTTGACGTCATACTCGTACATCTTGCCTTTATTCAAAAAATGACTGATGGCAGTTTCAGACCGATCAATTTTAGCTGCAATTTTTCTGTTGGAATAGCCTTCATGCTTAAATAATTTTATAGAAAGCAGCTCCGCACCACTTAATCACTTTCCAGAAGGTATTTCAGCAAAAACATTTAATAGAACAATATTTTTCTAAAAAATTTTGTGCATAAACCTTCAAAGAATACAGTTTATTCTTATTAAAAAAAAAAAAAAAAAAAAACAGTACACAGAAACTTAAAATTTCGCGTAAACAGATCAATTTTTGTTCGATGCGTTCATACGAATGTCTCAGCTAATAATGGGTTGATTTTTAAGTTTTCACCATATTTCAATGTAGTACCGTTAGGTCTGACATTTTCATCGTCCTGCATTACACATACATTCCGGTTGTAGTGGTAAGAAAAGCAAATTTTACTTCTAATAGTTCTGCAATGGAGAGTCATGAATTTATGATGAATCTTAGATGCGCGCATACGAATGTCTACCACTATACGTTTATTTTTGGCGAAAGCCTGGACTTCGTATGTCTACCATAAATATAAAATTTTAGCAACATCGTTAGAGCCGTTTTCGAGAAAATCGATTTTTTTTTTCTAAAGGGTGAAAATCTTCTAAAAACACCATAAGGCCCGACCGCGCGTGCTTATGGTAGTGTGAGATTTTTACTCACTAAAAACACCACTCTTCAAGATTAATACTACAATTTTCGCTTACGAGACTCGTGATTTTTGAAAAAGATATTAGTATGTAAATTAAAAAGAATGTAGCGCTTTCCAATGAAAGTTCCTGCTGTTTTCACGACCGGCATATACTAAGACGCGAGGTCAAAAGGTTTTGTCCTTTGCAGACGACGAATTGAATTGTTCGCGTCAAGTAGTTGAATGACGGTACTGTTACAATGGCTGTGAACACGATCTTTGTGTTTACGAGCAAAATGTGTTATCTCTTCGACGACGCTAGGAATTCCCAGGTCCCGATGAATATCTTCGTTACGTACGTACCACGGTGCGCTAACGATCGTTCTAAGAACTTTATTTTCAAAAGTTTGTAGGATGTGTCTATTGCTTTTCCTGGTACAACCCCGTAGTTGTAGACCATACGCCCACACTGGCTTCAGCACTTTGTTATGTAGGCTCAACTTCGAATGTCTTCCGAGTAGCCAGTACATTTGTCGGTATTTGTTTTCGATCTTGTCGCATTTCCATTTAAGCTTAACCTCTAGAGTCATTCCTAGATATTTTGCTTCGTTCCGGTACGGTATTTGAGCCGAGTTTAAATATACGGGTAATCTGTCCACTTTTTTGTAGGTAAAGTTGACGTGAATAGATTTGCTTTCGTTCAGCACAATACGCCAAGAATTCGTCCAAGCGTGGACTTTGTTAACAGCATGTTGCAGCTTTTCAGTTGCTGCTTCAATTGTATCGCACGTTGTCAATATCTTTGCTGCGGGATATCACGCGTATAGAGTACATATAGAAGTGGGCCAAGAACACTTCCTTGTGGGACTCCGGCCGCAATCTCCTTGAACTCAGAGTAATCATTTCCGTGCTTAACACGAAAAAGTCTTTCGGTGAGGTACAATCGTAAGATTAGAAAGAGTAGCCGTGGCAGTAGTCGTTGCAATTTATAATCCAAGCCTTTGTGCCAAACCTTATCGAAAGCTTGTTAGGCGTCAAGAAATACACCACAACAAATCTTTTTTTCTTCGAAAGTTTTCTCAATAACGTCAGTTATTTTGTGGACTTGGTCGATTCTAGAATGTTTGACTCTAAATCCAAACTGATGGTCAGGAATTAGACGTCTTTCGTTGATTATGGGTTGTAGTCGTTTTGAAAGTAGTTTTTCGAATATTTTAGAGATAACCGGTAATAGGGAAATAGGCCGATATGATTTCTTCTCATTCAGAGGTTTGCCTGGTTTCGGGACCATTATAATCTCTGCGACTTTCCATTGTCTCGGAACGTAGAGCAATCTGAACGAATGGTTAATCAAATATAGCAGTTTGATAAGAGCTTTATTTGGTAATTCCTTGAGCACCTATCAAGTCGTAACCCGGTGCTTTTTTAGTCTTTAGATTTTTAATCACTTCACTCAGTTCAATTAATGCAACTTTTTTTACTCTAAAGTTGTCAGATGTCGTGACTGGGGAGTCGGACGTTATCAAAGGGCCGTCGAATGGCTTAAACGTATCTTCTAAGTGCAAAGCAAAAAGTTCTGCCTTTTCTTTGTCGCTCTTGGCCCAAGTTCTATCGTTTTTTCCGAATTGGTGGAGCTTGCATTTGAGGTTTCCGGATGCCTTTTATCGCTTTCCAAAGTGAATAATTTGATTCTCTTCCAGTGGAGAGATTTTCAAGGTAGGTCGGTATCTTATTGCTTTTAAATTCCCGAATACTATCTCTAAGGCGATTGCATAGTCGGTTGAGGACCGTGCGCGAGTGATTTGCCATTTCTTTCGTGCTTTTCTTTTCTCCCTCACCAGTTCAATGATTTCACTTGGATACTTTTCGTTGCGGTTAAATCTTATAGCTTCTAGAAGGAGTGCCGCTCTTTGGATTGCTTCCACGAAACGATCAATTTCATCCTCCAGTTCACAAGGTGTTTTAAGTGATACATTTAAGTCGATATTTGTTTCGCAATCATTTCTAAAGCCCTCCCAATTTGTTCTATTGCTAGTAAGTCTTGGAAGTGCTTCTTTCTTGATCAACGCTTCACCAAGTAATAAAATTACCGGAGAGTGTTCAGAAGAAAGATCAAAACTTTCTTCGACTGTAATAAATTTATTGTAAATACCTTTTGAAACGAAAAAATCGATAAGATCGGGAATTTTTTCTGAATCGGTTGGCCAATAGGTGGGTCTTCCTGTCGAATAAAAACAACAACCGAATTTATTTGCCACTTCGTAGAGAATTTTTCCTTTAGATGATGTACATCTTGAACCCCAGAAGGTGTGCTTCGCGTTGAAATCTCCACCAATAAAGAAATTTGAACCAAGGGCATTGAAGATATGAAAGTAGTCGTCTTTTTGAAGCGAGCATCACGGCGGACAGTAAACAGACGCTATGTTGTAGCTCAGGTGTTTATTTTTAACCCTTATCGAGCACAACTGAAGTTTTTCCAGCTCTATGTTTATATCGGCCGAGTGTTCGATATTAGTTTTAATGAATAAGGACGAACCGCACCGCGCTCTATCAGAAGGATGATAGGCGTGATAACCATCCTTATTTGCGATTCCCTTGTTAGATGGGTTTCGGAGATCAAACATATGTCGATATTTTCTCTCATTAGACAAATTTCTAATTCGTTAGATTTTTGTAAGAGTCCGTTTGCATTCCATGACATAATTTTAAGCAAAGAGTTCATATCTACTTAGATTTAGATATAAGGTTAGCCATACAAAAGCTTTCGACGTTACTGAGACGTTCGAGAATTCTTTTGTTCGTTTCATATTGTTCCTCGAACTTAGCGTAAATGCAGTTCAGAATTTCATTCAACGGATCAGAGGGTGGCCCGTCGTTTCGTCTGATTGCTTTGACTGCAGTCTGAGAATACGTCAGAAAACTGGGGTTCGTTGTCTTATCCGAGGTCTTTTTAGTGGACGACTTCGACGTACTTTTAATCAGCTTAGAGTGCTGATTGACTGGTTCAAGAGTCTGCACTGCTGATTCGAGCGTCATTTTAGCCGGCTTAGAAGTCTGTACAACTGGTTTACGAGCCCACTCAGTTTGCTTAGCAACGCGCTCTACCGACTTAGGAGCCCGATCGACTGATTTCGTTCCCCGCACAGTCGGCGTTGTAGATTTTCTCCGTCGCATCTGTAGTTCCTTTGCGACCTCGCAACCGCGATAATTTGCTGGGTGCCTTCCTTTGCAGTTAACGCAAGTTGCTTTTTCATTTTTGTTTAAACTGCAATTTTCAGAAGAGTGTTTTCCAGCGCACTTAACGCAGCGTGGCTCTTTTCGACAGTACGCCTGCGTATGATTAAACTCTTGGCAACGCTTGCATTGAGGGATTGTCTTCGTGCTGACACGTAGCGGCTCGATTTTAACGACCATACTCATGATTGTACGAATATTGTATATCTTGTCCTGGCTTTCCGTTTTATCGAAGGATAGCACAAAAAGCGGAAGTTTACGTTTCACTATAGCTTCTTCTCCACGGTCGGGTCGTTTTCTCTCTTTTTTTAAAAGGTTCACAGGGTCAAAAATGTTATAACCTCTGTCGCGTAAATCACCTATATCTGTGCACATACCGATTAATTTATAGAACTTCTAAAGTATTTACCAGTAATACAAAAATACTTGTGGAATTATAGCTACTTCCTTGCACAACTTCAGTAAGAATGAACAACATATACCAACAACGGGCAAAAGTGGACAAATTTAGGCAGACATGAGAAAGTTTGCACAAACAACCACGTTCAATCTTTCTTCCATTCTTTTGAAAAACGAAGCTTTTGCGCAATTTTTCTTTACTGGAAATACTAATAAAGGGTGGTTAAATTTTAAGGGCCGATGTTGAATGTGAACCACACCTAAACGTCAAGTTTTTTTCTGCATTTCATTTGACATTTCTCAATTTCAGACTAACTCAATTTGAACCATGGAAAGATACACAATCGAGCAACGCGTTAAAATTATTCAGGCTTATTATGAAAATGGGCGTTCAAATCAAAATGCATATCGTGCATTTCGTGATTCTTTCGGTCAATTTAATCGTCCAAATGTGCGTACAATCGGAAAAATCGTGCAAAAAATTGTGCAAACCGGATCTGTAGGAGATGTGAAAACACCAGTGCTTGCTCGTACAGCTCGTACTGCAGAAAATATTGTTGCTGTTCGCGATAGTGTGGCTGAAGAGCCGTCCACCTCAACTCGTCGTCGTGCCCAACAATTGCACCTCTCACGCTCGTCGTTGATGAACATTATGCATAAAGACTTGCATTTACGCGCTTACAAGGTGCAATTGACTCAAGAACTAAAGCCTCTTGACCATTTCAAGCGTCGTCAATGGTCACAATGGTGGCAAGAAATGGCAACAGTGGATGATCAATTTTCGAAGAAGATCATCTTCAGTGATGAGGCACATTTTCACCTCAGTGGATTCGTCAATAAGCAGAATTGCCGCATTTGGGCGAATGATAATCCAAGAGTGATTGTCGAAAAACCAATGCACCCACAAAGAGTGGCTGTTTGGTGCGGTTTATGGGCTGGCGGCATCATCGGGCCGCATTTTTTCCAAAATGAGGCCAGTCAGGCAGTTACTGTGAATGGTGTTCGCTATCGTGAGATGATAACGAACTTTTTATGGCCCGAATTGGAAGATATGGATGTGGACGATATATGGTTTCAACAGGATGGTGCCACTTGCCACACAGCTAACGAAACAATGGCTCTTTTGCGCGACAAATTCAATGGCCGTGTTATCTCACGTGGTGGCGATGTCAATTGGCCGCCAAGATCATGTGATTTGACACCGTTGGACTTCTTTCTTTGGGGTTATTTGAAAGAAAAGGTGTACGTCGATAAGCCAGCAACAATTCAAGAGCTAAAGGATGAGATAATTCGGCACATTAACGGCATAGAACCTCAATTATGCCTCAGCGTCATCGAAAATTTAGACCATCGGATGGAGGTGTGCCGCCGAGGTCGCGGCGGCCATTTGGCCGATATTTTGTTCCATACATAATTGAACCATACCAATATTATCATAATAAAAAGAAATGACAGTAATTTCCTAAATAATTTGTGTTTTATTCAAAATCAACATCGGCCCTTAAAACTTAACCACCCTTTATTTGTGGGGTTCCTATATGTGGACGCTAGAGTAATTTTCCTGAATACTGGAAGTAAGACTAAAGAAACTAGTGTTTGCTTGAAAAGTATGACCAAAAAGTTTTATGTAAATTATTGCTCTAAAAACGCTCAGAAAAGAAATTAATGGGATACCTAAGCTTAAGTTCTTCCTTTTGTTTGACTTGTGCCACTTTTTAGTGCAAGGGCGTAGTGTTAAATTAACACAACAACGAGAAAGAGGTAGATTTGTTTTATGACAGCGAAGAAAGAGCTACGGAAAGCTTTAGCATCCTCTCCCAAATGTCTAAATCCAAATTCCTCCGATATGGAATTATGATCATTTGATTGACTATAATTCCAAATTTACATCCCACTGTTTTTATTTGTTTGCCATACTGAGAATGAGGGAAACCGATTATCACACGGCCAGAGCAATCAAATAAATTTGGTGATCAACGATCGTGTAATCACCTGCCGTTCGGAGAAAGATTTTCAAGAATTCCATTCACTGGCTGATGTCTCATTTTCCCCGGGGTGCATTCGACGGTGTTTGTTTGGAGCAAATAGTAGCGCAGCGGATTAAATGAGCCCAAGCTGTGAACGTTGCTGTTAATGGAGCAATACGGTCCTGGTCGATCCCACACGAAGAATTTGAGATGAGGGCATAACCAGTAGCGCGCATGATTACAAGCGGGGTAACATTGTGTTGTCAAGCGATTTCGAATTGGATCATATTATTGTATTGGGCGGAACAAAGGGGCGCGCTAATCGGTTTATGTGGGAAAAGCCATTAACGACTCTGGCCTTTGTTGACGTCGAGAGAAGGCTTAGAACCGATTTAGCTTTGCTGTAGATGTGAGATGTTTTTTTTTTTTTTCTTTTCCTCAGATTCTTTGTGCGTCTTCTTGTTGGAACAACATCATTTTAGATTGTGTTTCTTCGGATAGTAGGATTTAATATCGTCAATTGTAAACCGTTTACTGGCCACATACGTGGACGTAAACCCTAATTCTTATTTGATACTAAGTGCTTCCTCCTTAATAGATCAATTAGGCTGATGTATCTTTTTGAATACTTTTCAAGAGATTTTAGGGTTTTGTCTACATTTAGAATGTATTTTTACTAGAACAGGAGTCAAACAACCTAAAGCCATGTAGGTAAACGTGTCCTCTGATGTGGTAGTGATTTTAGTTTACATCGATCGACATATATTTACTTTAATCACAGTCTACTTTACTAACTTTACCCTTATTGAAGTGCCGGAAAGTCTTTTTCAAACTTAAAACTCTTGGCTTTCAACCCAGTTTAATTTAGAGGATCAAATCCTACCTTAAAGATGATGACCCCTTGATATCAGGTTGGCAACTAAGTAATTGCCGATTTTTTCAAATAAATAAAACACATTTTTTTTAAATACAACGAATAAACTTCATTCAATGATATATTGACCTTTTGGTATCTTTCTGGCAACTTCGTAGTTCCGCGTTCGTAGAACTTCTGATCTTCATCGGCAAAAAACTGAATCAAGTGCGATTTTACAGCGTCATCATGACTGAAAGTTTTACCATTCAAAGAGTTTTGCAAAGATCGAAATAAATGGTAATCTGATGGAGCAAGGTCAGATGTAACATGAATTCGCAACTAAGTTCCAATAATTTTTGCAGTGTGACCAAAGATGTATGTGGCCTAGCGTTGTCCTGGTGAAAAATGACACCTTCTTGGACCAACCTTTCGATGGACCAACTTTGATCTGTCCAGTTTTTGACAGTACACATCCGAATTGATCTTTCGATTCCTTGGTAGCAGCTCAAAATGCACCACACCTTTTCAATCCCACCCAATTGAGAGCAAAATCTTCTTTTGGTGGGTATCAGCTTTCGAGGTGGATTGTGCTGGCTCATCAAGCCTGAACCAAGATAATTTTCGATTGACGTTACTTATTTATTTATTTATTTATCTGCGGAGTTAATCTCTTACAGATTTTATAAAATTTTACATATCTGGTATAATATATTTATACAATAAATAAGTACATACATATGTATGTATTAAAGATAAAACTTTATTAAATTACAGCAATTCAAATTGAAGCAAACTTCTAATTGTAGTTCTACTACGATTAAAGTCAACTATGTTGCTAACTAGATTATATAAGCGCGTAGATCTAGCAATAGGCTCATTTAAACGATAATTTAATCTATGAGTATAAGTGTATAAAAACTGACACTCCCTTAGGGTTCTTATCGAAGCATACATATGGAGCAATTCTAATATCTCCGTACATTTCACTTTATAGACAACAACATCCTGTACAAACATTACTGCATGAATCTTACGTCTTCTTTCTAATGAAGTTAGCCCTAATAGAGCACATCTGCTATTATATGAGGGCATAAAATCCAATCCAAGCTTGGATATTATGAATCTAGTGAAGCGTTTCTGTATTCTCTCAACTCTGTTTATAGAAACTCCATAGTAGGGATTCCATATTATAGAGCAATACTCAATGAGTGGTCGAACTATAGAAACAAAAAGGGTTTTTAATGTGTATGGATCACTAAATTCTTTAGTGTTACGTTTAATAAAACCCACCATTGGCTATGACATAATCGATATGCGCATTAAAAGTAAGTTTTGTGTCGAAAATTACACCGAGATCATCTATTTCATATACAGCTTCTAATCGACTACCCTTGATAAAATAAGACATATTCACAGGGAAAAAAAGCCGATATGCCGAAGAGACCTTTCATTTAGAAGTGTTCAAAGTTAATTTGTTACGCTCACACCAGCTGACGATTTTATCCAAATCGCTTTGTAGCCTAAAACAGTCATTTACACTTTTTATTTTCAAAAACAATTTTAGGTCATCTGCATAAAGCAAGCACCTAGAATGCTTCATTTATGAAAAGAATAAAAAATATTGGCCCAAGATGGCTACCTTGTGGTACACCTGAGTAAGCATTGATAGGATTAGAAGTGCAACTGTCAATTTTAACAATTTGTTTCCTATTTAATAGGTAATTGGAAACCCATTTTAAAAAACTTGAATGAAAGCAATGACTGAGAAATATAATTTAAAAACACTATTAAATTTGTTGATGTAGATCGTCCGCTAACAAAGCCGTGTTGAGCAGGACAAATGTATTCTAGAACATCAAAAATAATTTTATCTTTCACCAAACTTTCGAATAATTTGGGTATGACTGAAATTTTGGATATTCCTCTGTAATTATTTACTAATTGCTTCCTTCCAGACTTATGGATAGGAATTATGTAAGACCATTTCGACATTTCAATAAAATCTCCTGTAGCCAACGATAAGTTAAATAAAATCGTTAGTGGTTTACAAAGGGAATTTTTACAGAACTTTAAGACAATAGGGGGAATGCCGCCAGGACCAGAACTAATGTCTGCCTTTAGTTTATTAAGGCCATTTTGGACATCAAGTTCAGAAAGCTGTAAAAATCCAATGTTTATGGAGGATTCACTTACGGAATGTTCAATGTATTTAGAACAATTATCAGGTCTTCTATAAACAGTTTGGAAAAATTCCGCAAACAGATTACATATTTCTTGTGAATCATTGGCGGTAAGGCCATTTAATTCCATATTTACAGGAAAACCATTCGTTTTCCTTTTTATATTCACAAACTGCCAGAAATGTTTTGAGTTATTTTTTAAATAAGACTCAGAATTCAATACATATTGTTTGTACAGAAATGCATTTAAGAATTCGTATTCCTTACGCAATCTCCGGAAATATTCACGGTCGCATTCATTATTAGTTAATTTATATAACTTAAATGCTTTATTTTTAACATTCTTAAGATTGGAAAGGGATTTATTATGCCACGGTAGCTTCCTAGCAACCTTCTTGCTAGATCTAGGAACATGTAAGGAAAATGCTTCGTCCAATTTATCAACAAAATTTTTATAAACACTTTCAAGACTAGTGCTCGCCAGAACTAACTCCCAATTAGCATTATTAAAAAAAATTATCTAACGCACCATAATTGACTTTATAAAAGTTAAGTTGGGACAATTTATCTTGAGAAGGTGATTTTAAACAATAATTATAGAAGCATACTTTAAAGCAAACAGCAGTGTGAAAAATGGAAGTATTTAAAAGTGGTACAATTACTTCGCTAACATTATGATATAGCTCATTACTAATAAAAATTAAATCCAAAATTCGGTTCATAGAATTACAAACATTATTGATTTGAAATAAATTTAATGCAAACAAAGAATCAATTACCAGAAATTCACATTCACTTTTTAAATTAAATGGCATTAACATTTGCTCCTACTCAGAGTAGATCCATTGTATGTCACCAACATTAAAATCACCCAACACAACTGGGTATTGATTAGTTCCATATTTTGAATGTGAGTTTCGTAAACCGATAACATAGAATGAGGTGGTATATAGCTTACGATAAAAAAATAGTTCAGCTGCATTAGATGATGACTGAGAGAGACTCACTCGAACACATATTTGTTCTATATTCGGCGCACTATGATGAAGTTCGATTTCCATACTGGGTAGTGATGAACGAACGGCGATAATTACACCCCCACCACGATGAAATCCAGTAAGTATAAACGATGCTACATAATACGGATCGAAATAGTTCTGATGACAGAACCGTAAACAACCCATTTTTCATCGCCAGTGATGATTCGTTTCAAAAAAGGGTCTAAGATGCAAATCGCAAGCGTTGATGTGGAACCCAAATATCAAGCTTTTTAACGAGTTTCATACGTTTTAAATGTTTCTCAATTGCTGTATGTGACACATTCAACTTTTTTGCTATCCCTCGTACAGTTACATGATGATCCGACTCATCTGGTCGACCTGATCGTTGTTCATCTTTCAGTGAAAAATCTCCGGAACGAAATTTGTCAAACCAATTCCGGCACTGTCTTTCTTTTAAGGCTTCTTCAGCATACATACCACGTAACTTTTTAGCAGCTTAAGCTGCGTTCTTTCCTTTACGGAAATAAAAAAGAAAAATATGACGAAAGTGCTCGTTTTTGCACTCCATATTAAAACTGACGCCAAACTAATACCTTTTCATAAAAATACGCGCAATTTGCTTCCAAAGCAAAGTAAGACTGACAGCTAACAAATGTCAAAAGGAAAAAAATATGTCATTAACAGAAGCCATTAAAAAATATGGCAAAAGACATCTATATGTGAAATCGGCAATTACTTAGTTGTCAACCTGATAGCTACATCCTTAGTGCCTCAAGGTAGCCATATAGGTCCTTTGATTTTCATGTTGTCTGTCAACGACGTTGACTGTATCATCGAAAACTTTTATTCAACAGTCTACGCTGATGACATGAACATTTTTCACTTCAAGCTGATTTGAACAACTTTCCAACTTGATGCCAAAAAAGATTTCCTTGAGCTCAATGTCAGCAAATGCCAAGCCATTACATATACTCGTAACGTCTTCCACCAGTTCCTAGATCCTATCTGATTTGTGACGCGCCAGTCCCTTGTGTCTCTTTATTGCATGATTTGGGAGTAATCTGTGACATAGAACTAAATTTTCGCTGTTATATGGATAACATCATTGTAGTGCTACCTTCGCGCTTAGTTTTGTGAAACCTGGTCTAAGGAATTAGTGAATCCTTATGTCACGAAAGCTCTCTTTTTTACATTTGGTAGACCAATCCTTAAATATGCTAGCCATTGTATTAATTGATGACTTTTTTACCTACGATCCCAGCAAAAGAAATTGTATAGATGTAAAGGGTGGTTAAGTTTTAAGGGCCGATGTTGATTTTGAATAAAACACAAATTATTTAGGAAATTACTGTCATTTCTTTTTATTATGATAATATTGGTATGGTTCAATTATGTATGGAACAAAATATCGGCCAAATGGCCGCTGCGACCTCAGCGGCACACCTCCATCCGATGGTCCAAATTTTCGATGACGCTGAGGCATAATTGAGGTTCTATGCCGTTAATGTGCCGAATTATCTCATCCTTTAGCTCTTGAATTGTTGCTGGCTTATCGACGTACACCTTTTCTTTCAAATAACCCCAAAGAAAGAAGTCCAACGGTGTCAAATCATATGATCTTGGCGGCCAATTGACATCGCCACCACGTGAGATAACACGGCCATTGAATTTGTCGCGCAAAAGAGCCATTGTTTCGTTAGCTGTGTGGCAAGTGGCACCATCCTGTTGAAACCATATATCGTCCACATCCATATCTTCCAATTCGGGCCATAAAAAGTTCGTTATCATCTCACGATAGCGAACACCATTCACAGTAACTGCCTGACTGGCCTCATTTTGGAAAAAATGCGGCCCAATGATGCCGCCAGCCCATAAACCGCACCAAACAGTCACTCTTTGTGGGTGCATTGGTTTTTCGACAATCACTTTTGGATTATCATTCGCCCGTCATCACTGAAGATGATTTTCTTCGAAAATTGATCATCCACTGTTGCCATTTCTTGCCACCATTGTGACCACTGACGACGCTTGAAATGGTCAAGAGGCTTTAGTTCTTGAGTCAATTGCACCTTGTAAGCGCGTAAATGCAAGTCTTTATGCATAATGTTCATCAACGACGAGCGTGAGAGGTGCAATTGTTGGGCACGACGACGAGTTGAGGTGGACGGCTCTTCAGCCACACTATCGCGAACAGCAACAATATTTTCTGCAGTACGAGCTGTACGAGCAAGCACTGGTGTTTTCACATCTCCTACAGATCCGGTTTGCACAATTTTTTGCACGATTTTTCCGATTGTACGCACATTTGGACGATTAAATTGACCGAAAGAATCACGAAATGCACGATATGCATTTTGATTTGAACGCCCATTTTCATAATAAGCCTGAATAACTTTAACGCGTTGCTCGATTGTGTATCTTTCCATGGTTCAAATTGAGTTAGTCTGAAATTGAGAAATGTCAAATAAAATGCAGAAAAAAACTTGACGTTTAGGTGTGGTTCACATTCAACATCGGCCCTTAAAATTTAACCACCCTTTATTTAGTAACAATTCATATTGCTTGAACAAACTCTTCTTCGTTCACCAGAACATCAGAAGTTTAAGAGAGAATTTTGATTCTCTTGTAACTCAACTGGGTACTTTTTTGTGTCTTCCTGATTTTGTTGTGGTCTCTGAAATTTGGATATACGATTTTGAAAAAAAGCGATTATTATCTACCGGCATTTATATTTTTTACAAATACAAATGAGAAATACGCAGCAGGAGGTGTCGGTTGCTTTGTGAAGCATGATTATAAAGATGATTGTGTTGTATTGAAATTAAATTTTCTGAGTGCTGATGCTTTAAAAATTTCTTGTAAAATCAGAGGTGAAGTCCACGTTCTGATATGTGTCTACAGGCTTCATATGTTCAATGTCTCGGTTTTTGTGGAGGAATTTTCAGCATTTTTGGAATATGAAAAGTCAAAGAATCTGATTATTCTCGGAGATTTTAATATTGACATTTTAGAACATAGTGCAATTGTATCTTCTTATTTGGCCTTACTAGCTTCCCATGGTTTAGCCTCGTTTATAAATGAAACTACAAGAATTGAATCTGGAAGGTGCTTAGATCACATCTATGCCCGTTTTGCGTCTCCTTCTTTGGGTTCCTGTGAAAAATGTATTTTCGATTTTTGGATCACTGATCATTCTATGATAGGCTTGCTAGTTAATATCTCGGAAAAAAACTTTTGTCCAGACCCTAGTTGTCAGTCCTCGCGTTCCACAAACATGGTAACGAAAATTGATTTTGCTAAGCTAAAAACTAGTCTTCTTTCGAGACTTGGGAAGCAATATTTGCTGAAAGTGATATTTCTTTATCGTACGACCTGTTTATTGCGTGCCTCACGAAGCATGTATCAAATTCCACTTATAAAGTCAAGCAAAAAAAATCTGAAAGACGACTAAAATCTTGGATCACGAGGCATTTATTAAAATTAATTAAGATTAAGATAAAAACGTTCAAGGCACCCTAATAATTAACCTTTACAATCTAAATATAAAAAAATGTGCTCAGTTTTAAAGAAAAAAGTTCCGATTTGCCGTGATAGCTTCTATAACAACAAATTCAACAGAGTTAAAGGAAATCTGAGAAGTGAATGGCGGATAGTCAATAGCATTCTTAATATACTGTTATAAGACCAGCTATTATACGCACCTATAATATTGAGGTATCCGACAATTTTGGTATTGCTAACTCTTTTAACAAATATTTTGCAACTATATCTGGTAATCTGCTTCCAATTCCTATACATCCTACGTGTGCACTTTGTAGTACTGAATTTAATCTCGGTGAACCTTCACAGAGTTTTAGAGCTTTCGAGCTCTAGCACTCAATTGGTACGTTGAAAAACTCAAATTCTTCTGGAATTGATGGCGTGTCAAACGTAATTCTTAAAAAAATTTCATGTTTTTTTAGTTGATGTTTTGGCACATATATTTAATAATAGTATTTTTTCTGGTGTCTTTCCTGAAGCTCTTAAATGAGCAGATATTTTACCTCTGTTTAAGAAAGGAGCATCTGATGACTTAAGTAATTATAGGCCAATCTCACTTTTACCTTCAATTAGAAAAATCTTTGAAAAGCTTGGACAGTGCTGTCCAATTTGGATTTCAAAAAGGAAGATCTACAGAAGATGCACTTTTAAATTTTTGTTCGCAAATTTTTGGGAATCTGGACGAAAAAAAGTATACAGCTGGTTTGTTTGTTGATATATCAAAAGCTTTTGATATGGTCAACCACGATATATTGCTTGGTAAAATTGAAAAAGCTGGATTTCGGGGCTTTATTTTAGGCTGGTTTAAATCTTACTTGAATAATAGGCCCCAGAGAGTTATTATTGATGGCATCAGAAGTGATATGGAGTATCTTAATCTGGGAGTACCTCAAGGTTCCGTCCTAGGACCAATACTTTTCTTGATATACATAAATTCATTGTTCGGCTTGTACTTTAAGGGCGTATTAACTGCTTTTGCAGATGACGTGGGTTTTGCCTATGGCTCCGATAGTGCTCTGAATCTTGTATCCGATATTAATGGGGATCTTAGTTTATTAAGAATCTGATTTGCTAAGCATAAATTGGTAATTAGCTCCAAAACTAAAATTATGTTTTTTTATTTGTTAGTGCAAAGCAGTTTCGAAGCTAATGTGTTCTTCCATGCATCTGAGTGTCAAAGATTTAAACTCTCATATTGCACCTATTAACACCGACTTTTCAACTAGTACGTTTAATTGCGGTGTCGTCTGCAGTGATAAGTGTTTTCAAGTTGAAATCGTTAATGAGTTCAAATACTTGGGACTTTGTCATTGACTCGAGGATGATTTCCTTTAACCACACGGAAAATTTGAGGCTTTACTTTCGCAGCACTCTTAGAAATTTCTATTATCTGCGTAAGGTTTGCTCTACAGAACTCTTAAAAAAAATCTATTATGGAATTTTTCATTCAAGACTTCAATATGGGATTGCCTGCTGGGGAGGATCTTATTTCAATAGAATGCAAACTCTTTTGATCCTTCAAAAACATGTCTTGAAGAGAATATGTTGGAAATCTCGCAGACAGAAAACTGGGGTTTCCTCTTTTCCGAGATCTGAAAATTCTTCTAGTTTGTCACTTGTTTTGTTATAAAGTGCTAAAAATGTTCTTTAGAAGATCAGGTAATCTTAATTTCAGACTAATCGATAGCTAAAGTCTACGTTGTAATTTTTTGAATCTTGTATCTGTTCCCGGTTTTCGCACTATAGCTTTTCGCAATTTTTATACTGTTGCTTCATTCAATCAGAGAGTTAAGATCTCATTTAATGTTTGTAAAATATGTAAAAAAAAAAAATGGCTTTTTTCCTTTGATCTCAGGAGTATTGAATCATTGCTTTAAATTTTACTTTGATGTTCTGGTTAAACGAAGTGTTCTCTAGTTTCATTGTACTCTGCATTAATGCTTATTGTATTTATACATATTTGTGTTCCTTTTCTCTTTTTTTTATATGTATAGTTTTATGTAAAGGGTCACCCCACCCATTTTATATTATATATCTGTAAAGCATCTGAAGTGGCATTATCACTATTTAAATAAATATAAATGTCACTTACACATATTTCTCTTTTTAAGTAAACTGTATGGATTGATTGTTATTTGGATTATAAGAGAAATAAATTATCTAAATTATCTAAAAAATCTATTATCTATAACGTATGGTCCCCTATTACGATACCCATTCTCTTCGAATTGAGGCTGTTCAACGCAGATTCATTCGTTTTGCTCTCTGTCTTCCTTGGGTCGACAGATATTACCTACCCCCCTATGAGGATAGTTTAAATATTACAATGACTCGAAAAACGCCGTCAAATTGCCGACATCCTCTTTGTACATCAGCTATTGGCAGGAAACATCGACAGCCCGGCCCTACTACAAATGATAACCCTCAACACTAACTTTTGCAATCTGAGATCTGTACCCCGCCTAAACTTTCACCGCAACAACTATGGCAGTAACGAACCTATGTATGTCTAGAATGCTGCGCATGGCCAATCCCTTCTTAATGCCACATCTTCTCCCTCTCTTCCATAGTTGTTTTAGTTTAGTTTTCAAGTTAGCTTTTAGTCTTTTCAGCTTAATTCAGCTTAAGTTAGGTTGGTTTAGCTTCAAATTTATAGTTTAAATAAATATAAGTAGGACTTCATTGTTGGTTTAACAATTTTTAAATATTATATCAATAGGAGAGGTGTACGAGTATTATGGTCTTCGGGAGCCTTAGGTGGGCTAAATTTTGGGGTCCAACAAGAAATTTTCTAGAACTACACTAAATAGATGACTATTAGAATAAAATAAAATTCCAGATACATTATTTGTCTTACGAAACATTCTGGTCTCTGACTAGTCAAAATCAGTACGATGGAGGTCAAGGCAGAATATTGGTACCAACCTTAGATAGCGAGGATTAGTGTTGAATGAAATCTGTTGAAGCAGCATAGGACAATCGATACTTCTTAGCAACAATTGGTGTATAAAGAGTATGTTGGGAACATCACAACGTGACGTGAGAGTCTCTAAGTTTTAAAACATTTTCCGTATGTCATTTAGCGAACATCTGCATGAGAGAACGAGACAAGAAAGTACAGGAGGAAGAAAAATTGGCAGTGCATTGGTCACACTGTGCGAATCGGCGATATCTAAAGGGTGATCAGATAGAAATGACAGTTTTTTCAATTGTTATATTTCAGCAGCTGTCAAAGTTACCAATGATATCCAGCTGTCAAAATATTTAGTAAGGTTTGCCATTTCACCATGCATCGTTGGACACTTCCCAAACGTGTGGAAATTATTAAAAAATATTATCGAAACTCCGGCTCAGTTGTAAATACGCAAAGTGAATTTCATGACTTGAGCCTGAGTACACTCTTTTGGACCTTAAGCCACCAACCAGATAGAGATCGGTGCGATTCGGCGTACAACAAGCAAAATTGCTATTATTGGAGCGACCACAATCCACAAGTGTTCGACCAAGCATAAATGCATCCACAAAGATTGACTGTTCGGTGCGGTTTATGGCATGGCGGCATCATTGGACCTTATTTCTTTCGAAAAGAGGAAGGAGACACCGTTACGGTCAGTGGTCCTCGGTTTAGAGCAATGCTAACCGACTTTCTGTGGTTCCAACAAGACGGCGCTATATGCCATAGAAGCGACGCAACGTTCGAAGTGATGAAGGAGAAATTTGGTCATCTGGGTCTTCTCATGGCGAGCGTTCATCAATTGGCTGCCGCGATCATGCGACTTGACACCCCTCGACTATTTTCTCTGGGGCTACGTCAAGTTCTTAATCTATGTTAACGAGTCAACCATTTTGTACGAGCTCGAGGCCAACATTCGAGACGCTATTGCCAGAATAACGCCGCACATATTTAACCGACCGCTTGAAGCACTGCCAGCGAAGCCGAAACGGCCCTTTAAATGATGTGCTATTTCATACAAAATGTCATGAATGTACCTTCAAAATAAAGCCAGAATCAATTTGATACCTCACACTGCCAAAACGAAAAGCTTTTCGAATGGATCACTTTACTGACTTGGACAATCTAGTTGCAAGAAAACCAAATGATGACAACGATAATAACTATGCAACAAAAGTAAGGAACACATTCGAGGTTCGTGTCCACGGATAGAGTAGGATTATGTCTAAGACGACGTCGCGGAATTAAGAGAGAATTATAACCACAAGATATTATTGGCTGCAGCTATCACCTTGGAATTATTACATCAGAATTTTCCCGTTCCAGTGGTCGAAGAATTTGCTAGAAGTTTATGGCTATCAGAAATGCGACTATATAAGACCAGATGGCGATCGAGGCAGGGCAGTTGGGTTTCGAACCGCATGAATAGATTGGAAAAGTGATAATAGGCGAAGTTGTAATTTTGTGATAAATTGAAAGTTGAGAGTTAACAAGTTAAGTAATTGAAATGAGATAAAGTGATTTGAGAAGAAAGAGACCTTGTAAGGAAAGAATTTGCGAGGAACAGTACAGTATGAACTTGAGTTGTTCTATAAACTAGAAAATAAAGAAATAATCTCACAGAATAACGTTTTATCTACACGAGCCGTAGCTCGCATATTACAGTATGTATTTTTTGCTTGCCAAGTTTTATTTTCATTTTCATTTTTCATACAAGACAGGGCCTTTTGATAACAATAGCAATGGCTTGAACACGAATTTGAGAGTCTTAATTAATATTTTTTGCAAACAGCGCGATGGACTTCGCGTATGTCATATTAACGCACAGAGTTTGTACTGTAAAATAAATGAATTTAGAAAATTGTTTGTTGATTCTGATGTTGATGAGACATGGTTTATAAAGCACTGCTTCATTTCTTTGCAACATGAAATCCTTTAGCTTAAATCTTATAAACTCATCAGTTCCTACCCACTTCACTAACACCAGCAGTACTCTAATTGATTTATTTTTCTGTAATAACACTGACGACGTCTTTTTTAATAAATCTTCGGCCCCAATGTTTTCTAAACATGACCTAATATTCGCATGTTTTAACATTTCTTTCTCCAAGACCCCTCAGACTGTAATATATATCAGTGGCGTGGGGTGAAATTTCAAAAGAGGGAAGCCGAAAAAAGTTGAAATAAAATGTTTTTTTCAAGACTTACCATTTTGGTGCTTATTAGAAACACAGACTTAAGATATGCAATCCAAGCCACCTTTGTTATACTTTAAGTCATTGGAATTTACGTAGACAATGAGGTCATCGCATAAAAAAAGTGGCTTCGAAAGAAGCCGTTCTGGGCAAAGTAATCTATATAAGTTATTGATAACTCGGAGCATTGTTAAATGTAAAAAAATTAGCAATTACAATTATGTACTACCTATTTGTACTCTAAAGCTAGCCTACGATTCTTTTTTACGAATTCTGCTAAAACTCTTTCATAAAAATTTGAGTTAATTTTAATTTCAGAACGAAGGTGCTTTTCGATAGATAAAAGTACCAGGTCTGAGAGTCATTCTTCTTTGTGGGAATTTCCTAAGTGTGGACTATTTTTAAAGTCGAAAAAGATCTTTCGACAGAGGCCACAGTCAAAGGCAGGGTTAAAAAGATTTCACACAATGTTAGAGTTTGACAAAAAGTACGAGTATCTCTAAGCATTTCCGTATTAAAATGCTTATAAAGTTGAAAAATCTCAACCTTTTTAAGTGAAGGGGTAATTTATAAAAGTTTGAGTTCCTTTTTTTGAAGTAGTAAAATTAAAAATTCCATGAAATTATAATATTCATATTTTGATTTGTTTAATAAATCAAAGAAAATATATGAACTAAATGAACTATACCTATTCTTAATCTGACTTGTAACATTATCTATAATTGCTACAAAAATTCGGCTATAATTTGTATTTAAATCTTTATTAAGTAGTCGGCATTTGCGTGGAAATTCTGAGCAGTTACTTACGCTCTCATAGATTGAGTCAAATGAATTTAAAAATGCAGAATAAATCCATGACTCAAAACCCTCTTCGCAAGCTCTATGTCTTCTCTGCAATTGAATAAGACGTTCACTATACGCGAAAGATATTGCCATCGAGTCTCTGATACCCCAGAATGCCAGCTCTTGTTTTCCTAGAAGAACTACAGTGTCTATGAAACGCTTCATTAAATCGCGATTGCTATCAACTTTTCTATTATGAGCCTCGTAAGAATTCCCTAAAGAAGTCTCTATGCGATATTCGCCAAATTCATGCAAATAATCAATTTTCATTGATGGTGTCGAGCGACCTAGTTCTATAACTTTTTTTTTTTACAAAAAAGAAAGCTTACTAAACTCGTGGGTTTCTTTTAGAAGAAAATCAGTTAAACAACACTCAAAATTAACTAGAGACATCTTGTCTAAGAACAATAGGAATGTTCAATGGGGCACCTCTTGAGTAGATTTATAATTACTTACTTGGTATATAGCTAATAACTATTCACTTACATATCTCACTCACTATTTTATAATAATTTAAAAATTAAAACACTAACTTAACTACCAATATGTAATTGCTAATTTTTTAAAATTTTCTAATAATTAGCAGTCACAAAAATCACAAAAATTTGCATCCAAATTTTCAATAACCTCAAACCTCAAACGCCGTACGAACCACTACATCACCCAATAACTCGATTTTCGTCGGATTATTTTGTTGCCTACAATAAAAAAAAAAAACTCCCTCGAACTAAAACCTTTCTCCTCCACTAATGTTCATCCGCAAAAGCCGAGAAATCGCGGGTTATTTTCCTCATAAGCGAATGTATGTTAGACAAAGAAATCGCAAATAAACTTCTACTATATGCCAAAAAGGAATAGAGTTGAAAGTTCGTACTGTGAAGAAATGAATGCATAAGCCGGAAAATGAACGGCTTCTCAAAAAAATTCATTGCACGTTCTCTTGCTAGAGGAGTTCATACTTGTCTCGCCTTGTGTGCGTGTTTGTATGAGTAAAAATGGATAAACAACGGAAGTGGTCGCAGCATTTCATCTTCGAACGTGTATAAAGTTATGAAAAATGGTTTGATGAACAAATAATTGAATGTGATGGTTGGCATGTGGCAAAATAAAAATGTTTGATATTTGAAAAGGGAAGCCGGAAGGAATCGGCTTGTATGGACGCCACGCCACTGATATATATATAAATTTTAAGTTCATAAATCATGATGATCTAGAAAGAGTGAATTGGCAGACCCTATATAATTGTCCGTCATCTAATGAACAAATTAATATGTTCAATGATATAGTTCTTGACTTGATTAATAAACATGTCCCGATTAAAACTAAAGTCATTAAGAATTCCGTAATACCCTGGTTTACCCCTGAGATCATGGAACTAAAAAACAGACGTGACTCTGCATTCAGAAGATGGAAGCGATTTAGGTTGCCAGAATTCTATAATCATTTTCGCGTGCTAAGAAATGTTGTAAACTGTAAAATACGAAAAGCTAAGCGTGGTTTTTATTGCAACCACCTTAATGGTAATTTACCATCAAAGGCTCTGTGGCAAAATGTCCCAGATATTGGAATTGGCAGAAAAGATGAGTTCTATTTCTCCGAAATTGATTTAAATAACCTTAACAACAATTTTGTGCAGAGCCCTATGTCGTCATCACTAAACATGTGTCCAACTTATATGTCAGACAGATGTTGTTAATGCTATGTTATCTATTAAATCCAAATCCTCAGGGCTTGATGAAATGCATCCCTTATTTATTAAAATCATCCTACCTCTTATTCTTCCTGTACTGACACATATATTTAATACTGTTTTAATGACATCTTGCTTTCTTTGTGCCTGGAAAATAGCTAAAATAATACCTATTTCAACAAAAACCTGGTACCTCCAAACATCCCCTGAATTTCGTCCAATTTCGATCTTACCATTTCTGTCTAAAATTTTTGAGAAAATTGCTCATATCCAAATATCTTCCTATCTGCAGGACAATGCTTTATTTTGTGGACACCAATCTGGTTTTTGAAAGCTGCATAGCTGTACGTCTGCGCTGTTAAAAGTAACTGACGATTTAAGGATGGCAATGGAAAAAGACTATATCTCGCTGTTAGTACTTCTAGATTTTTCTAAAGCCTTTGACACAGTAGACCATTCAAAACTTGTGTCAAAACTTGTAACGCTATTTCATTTCTCATCTTCGGCAGCCTTATTGATATACTCCTACCTCTCTGGCAGAAATCAAGCAGTTGTGACAAGTAATTCTATGTCGAATTTTAAAGATACATATATGGGCGTCCCACAAGGATCTATTTTGGGTCCTCTTTTAGTTTCTTTATTCATAAATGACCTTCCCGACAGCTTTACTTATTCTTCTATCCATATGTATGCCGATGATGTTCAGATGTATTTTAGCTGTAAATTAGGACTTATCGAGGATGCTATATTCAAGTTCAATAATGACTTTGAAAGCATCTCTTAATGGTCAATTAGTAACAATCTCTGCCTTGATCCAAAAAAATCTAAATGTATCATAATATCCAAAAATGGTATATGTGAGTGGCTTCTCAAATATATATTTAGGGAATGAACAAATAGAACTAGTTGACAAGGCTAAAAATCTCGGCATTTGGTTTGATAAATACCTAAGATGGGATCTCCATGTTCGTAGTGTTGTAGGGAAAATACAGGGTGGCTGATGAAAGCCGCTACCAAAAAAAAATTTAATAACTTTTTTCTATTTAATGAATCTGGTTAATTTTTTTTTTATTTTGCAGATTGATTTTTAAATTTAACAAAAATGTATAACTGGGACACTGAAACAAGAATTTGGATTGTCCGCCGCTATCACGCACTGGAGTCCGTAGTTTAGGTTCAAAGAGAGTATAGGCGCATGTTTGGCGGCAATCCTCCGAGCAGATGGACCATAATGAGACTTGTTAACAATTTTGCCGAGCATGGGACAGTCGAAAGAAGACTTTACCATCGAAACCCTTCAGTTCGGTTGGAGGAAACAATCGCTGCTGTAGCTGGAATTTTGCCAGAAGATGCTTCAAATGGTGGAAGAGGACGGAAACATGTTGAACTGTCTTTTTATGTCTGACGAGGCCCATTTCGATTTAAACGGCAACATAAACAAACAAAATTGTCGAATATGGAGTGCTTCCAACCCACAGATACTCCATGAGACGGAATTGCATCCACTTCGTGTCACAGTGTGGTGTGCAGTTTCATCACGCTGCATTGTCGGGCCCTACTTCTTCGAAGAAAACGGTCACACCGTTGACAGAGTTTTTCTATCCAGAATTACGCCGAATGAGAATTTCTTTCAACTCTGTGTGGTTTCAGCAAGATGGTGCAACTCCTCACATAGCCCGGCCTGTTATGACAGAATTGCGACGAAAATTTCCCAATAAGCTGATATCCAGAAACTCCACATTCCGTTGGCCCCCCAGGTCGCCTGACCTTACTGCACCTGACTCTTTCTTGTGGGGTTATTGCAATCAGGAAGTCTACAAAGCAAAACAAACAAATTTGAATGAACTAAAGCAATCCATTCGAGAAACACTTGCGGCTATTCCTGTCTCAACTCTCCAAGCAGTAATGAACAACTTTTTGATAAGATACCGCACATGCATCAACGAGCAGGGGGGGGCATTTATATTCCATTATTTTTAAAACTAATTAAGCTATATTTAATAAAATTGAATGAGCTTTAACATGAATAAAAGAAAAATGAATTCCATACACTGAAAAAAAAGTTATTTGAGTTCTTAATGTAGCAATATTCATCAGCCACCCTGTATATGGATGTTTACGTAACCTGGATATGTCACAGTAATATACCCCTGTTAAAACAAGACTAATGTTAGCTAAAACACTTATTGTTCCAATTTTTTCATTTGGGTCTGAAATGTCAATGTACTGCAATGCCGAATCAAAACGAAAACTTAATGTCGCCTTTAATAATGTTACTCGTTATGTTTATGGTTTAAAGCGCCACGATCATATTCCGGCACACAAAAGTAGTATCCTGGGATTACCATTGGATAAATACCTAGATTTTTGTACTATAAAATATTTACATAAAATTGTTGTTTCATCCAGAATACTTATATGAAAAATTAACTTTTTAAAATTCATCTCGTACTCTCTTAATAATTTCTCCTCGTGCTACATGTATTACAACCGAACGACAACTTTGTGTTCATGCAATTCGCTTATGGAACTCTCTTCCTCTGGACATAAGAAGACTCTGTTTTGTTGATTGTTTTAGTGTTTCTGTCTTCAACTATTTGACTGGCAACTATAGGCGTTAGGGCTTTCAAACGTTTGATCACTTAGTTAAAATTTTATTTTTTTTATTTCATTGTTAAATGTTATTATTCAAATTGTTCACAAATTCTATTTTCTTATATCTTTTAAAATTAATATTCATTAAACCTTTAATCATATAAACTTATATTAAAATAATTATCATGATCACATTTACGTCATTATAGATACTTCTTTGTAATCTTTGTAAATGTTTGTTAAATTAATCAATAAATACTAAAAAAAAATACTGTTGTTGTTTTATTTAAATTTCTTTTTCTATTGTTCTTATCTGGTCACCCTATACATAGTGGAATTTCTAGAAGAAAACAGAAGGGTTATGCTCATGAAGCGCGCTTTCACCAACAAGTCCCCATAGAAAGCTTTTCATCACTGTCTCCATCGCTTGCATCTCTCTATTCAATTTGCAGTGCTTAAATCCCATGTCATACTGATCTGTGAAGCATTTTCGTTCTCCAGTTACGGGAAAAACGTAGACGTGAACGTAACCCATTATACTCTCTGTAATTATATACTCGTAAACATTCCTCGCTTAAAATGCAAATATACAAGAAAAGACTGAGGGATCTATCGAAGCTACTAATCCGAACAAGAAAAAACAGTTATTACACGTTGTTCCAAAACGTTGGTTTCTGTCTCTCGGCTGCTTAGGAGACCAACGGATACAAATGACGGCTATTTGTCCGAAATCACAGTCTGCTGTTCCCATTAAATGTTAACCGGTGTAAATTAATTGTTTTCAAAATTTACATACACGTAGATACTCATTAGCAAGTTGAACGATTGCAGCGATTTGGCCGGAGACCGTAAACGCTTTTGTCTTTCAAGGTATACACCGAGTTAACATTAATATCATGAGACTCTCTTCTGGTAGTCGGGACAAGTAAGCTCTTCGTTGGCAACATGATATGAAGCTCATGGATGGATGCATTCTACCATAAAATCATCGTGTTGTTCGAAGTGTAACATTGTTTGTACAAAAATGTATTTCTTTGTGAAGGCTGTATTTATTTATGCAAAGGATTTTAGCAGATTCCTGGTAGTGGATGGTTGGGTTGTAAAAATAAATTAAGAGCTCTAAAAATGTTAAGCAATTTACGGTTAAGGTGATAGGGAAACTTTTTTTCCCATCAAGACTGGTTGGTTACGTGTTAGTTTCACGGAGAAAGTACTCGTATTGTTGGCTAATCTACTCAGAATAAAATGTTCAATAAGAAATGTCCTAGTCAATTGTAGTTAGAAAGCGAAGAGTGTGGGTGTTGAAATTGAAAAGCTATTGGAATTTTATAGGGTGACCAGATAAGAACGAAAATAAATTTAAATTAAACAACAACGGTGTGAGATATCGTCCAAAGTGGTTGGCTTATTAGCGTAGACTAAGAACTTGACGTAGCCCCAGAGAAAATAATCGAGGGGTGCCAAGTCGCGTGATCGCTGCGGGAAATTGATGAACATTCGCCGTTAGACGCGGTTTCTTGCTATCGCGTTAAGTCGAAAGGTTTAGTCTTTGTAGACGACGCAGTAGATTCCTCTCATCTAGAATTCGAAGGACTTCATTGTTAACGTGTCCTTTTAATCCGTCTTTATGCTTACGCGCGAAGTTTTTGATTTCATGTTCGATTGTTGCAATTCCTAAATCTCTATGGATATCGCTATTTCTAATAAACCACGGTGCATTAACTATTGATCTTAGCACTTTATTTTCAAAAGTTTGTAAAATATTGATATTTTGTTTGTTCTCTATATTAAGCTTGGAATGTTTTCCAAGTAACCAGTACATTTCTCTGTATTTGGTTTCGAGTTCTTTACGTTTTTTCTTCACGTGCGATTTCCACTTCAGCTTAGCATCAGGTGTCATTTCAAGATACTTAGCTTCGTTTGCAAACGGAATTTGAACCGAGTTTGAAAAGATCGGCAAATTATTTATTTTCTTATAAGTAAAATTGACATGAACAGATTTGTTTTCGTTTAAAGCTAGTTGCCAAATCTTTGTCCATTCATTTACATTATTCAATGCTTCTTGTAATTTTCCAGTCGTTTCTTCGATCGTTTTACCCGTTGCCAGGATGGTAGTGTCGTCGGCAAATGTAGCTAATACGGTGCCTTCTTCTTGCGGTATATCGCGAGTATATAATAAGTACAAAAGCGGTCCAAGGACACTTTCCTACGGTACCCCAGCCCTTATTTCTTTAAATTCTGAATATTCATTCATCGATTCGTCAAGTATTTTTCCAGAATATTATATAAGTGTTCCGGCAGAACTTGTCGTCGTAATTTATATTTCAATCCTTCATGCCAGACCTTGTCAAAATCTTGAGAAACATCAAGGAATACGCTCGAGCAAATCTTTTTTTCTTTGTAAGCTTTCTTAATTAAATCAGTTATTCTATGCACTTGGTCTATTGTTGAGTGCTTGGTTCTAAACCCAAACTGGTGATTGGGAATAAGAGATCTTTCTTCTATAACCGGCTGTAATCGCTTAAGTACTATTCTTTCGAAAACCTTAGACATAATCGGCAGCAACGAAATAGGTCTATACGACTTTTTATCATTCGGCGGTTTTCCTGGCTTCAGAATCATTATTACTTCCGTGACTTTCCATTGACTCGAAACATATCCTAGTCTTATCGTTGCGTTTATAATGTAGAGGAACTTAACTAACGCTTTTGTAGGTAACGATTTAAGAAGCTCTCCTGTGATTAGGTCGTATCCAGGAGCTTTATTCGGTTTTAGTTTCTTTATTTCTTGTTGAAGTTCGGTCAGCCTTGCATTTCTTACTGTGTAATTGTGAAGTGCTATATCCGACGCATTATCATTTTCAACAAGCGCTTGTCCATCAAATGGTTTAAATGTTTCTTCTAAATGGGCGGCAAAGACTTCTGCTTTGTCTTTATCATTCTTGGCCCATTCGTTGTCATTTTTCTTGATTGGAACCGCTTGTATTTTCAGTTTTTTAATGCCTTTCCAGACCGAATAATTGGAATCTTTTTCCGTTGTTAAGCTTTCAATGCTGGTTTGTATTGTCCGATTTTTGAAATCAATAATGGCTTTTTTAGCAAGTTACATAAGCGATTTAAATGCGAGTATGACATGTAGCGCCGTCTTGTTGGAATCACAGCTCGGATATATGGATGTTGTCCAGCTCTGGCCAGTTAATATCGCTCTATACCGAGGACAATTGACGGTAACCGTGTCTCCTTCCTCATTTCGATAGAAATAAGGTCCGATGATGCCGCCGTGCCATAAATTGTACCAATCTTTGTGAATGCATTGTTGTTTGGTCGAACACTTGTGCATTGTGGTTGCTCCAATAATGGCAATTTTGCTTGTTGACATAGCCGCTAAGCCAAAAATGGGCCTCGTCCGAGAAGATGATTTTTTTGACCAAAATCTGGATCTCCGGCCAACATTTCCAGCACCCAATTAGCGAATTCACTGCGCTGTCTATGGTCGACCGGCTTCAATTATTGTACCAACACAATCTTATATGGATGTAGTTCCAAATCTAACCGCAAAATATACTTGGTTGGCTCTCTGGCGATGCCCAATTCAGCTTATCGGCGCCGAATCGACATTTATGGGACTTCTTCGATACTGGCCGCTACGGCGGCTACGTTTTCTTCACTTCGCACCGATCTCTGTCTGCTTGGTGGCTTAATATCCGAAAGAGTGTACTCACGCTCAAACCTTTCCACGGTGCGACGAATTGCCTGCGCACTGAAGCCATGATGACGACCGACCTCACGACGAAATTCACGTTGCGTATTTGCAACTGAGCCAGAATTTCAATAATATTTTTTAA